>CM071937.1:69434162-70044364 GCA_016081115.2 Rehmannia glutinosa | reverse complement strand
AATACGTATGTTGAATTATCACATGCTACTCTAACAATTTTCAAACTCATTTTCATCCATACAACGAATACGGAAAAATAAAATAACATAGTTAAAGTAACACTTTTATGAGTAAAAGTATTGGTTTTGTGAGATAAAGTATCATGTTTCTAATACGCTCACAAATTTGGAATTCTCAGATAGAGAAAAAGAAAAAATAAATATGACAAAGTTAAAGTAACACTTTTATGAGTAAAAATATCCGTTTAGTGAGATAAAGTATCATGTTTTTTAATACATCATAGATTATGAATCAATATAATAAAGAAGAAGAAATAAATATGACAGAGTTAAAGAACACTTTTATGAGTAAAAGTATCTCATTTTTGAGATAAAGTATTATTTTTTTTTAAATGCACGGAAAAATATATATGACAAGTTAAAAGAATACTTTTATGATAAAAACTATAGGTGTGCACGGACTTGAGATCACCAAACCCAACTATATCCGAACAAAAAATTACCCGAACCGAAAATATCCGTTAACTTTTGACTTTCTCCGAACCGAACCATACCGAAAACTTTCATGGTACGGTTCTCGATATTTTTTAAATATCCGTCGAACCTGACGAACCATACCAAACCGAATATCCGAAACTAGAACCGATTTTAAATAATTTTTCATATACACATGTATAATATTTTATCTTATTTATATTTTGATATTGAATTAACTACACATTCCGTTGAAATTCGATACTATATAAAACATAATACTAAAAATTATCAAATTAAAATTTGACATATTTTATCAATATATCAAAAGAATAATTAAATATGAATTTAATTCACTAACAATTACATTGTATTAATTATTTATCAAAAAGTTTTGCCATCATATTAATTTATTTAAATATACCCAATAAATTAAATTATAAAGTCATATTTGATTTTGTAGAAAATGTTTAAATTTGATGATACTTTACTTATTAAGGATCATAAATTAGACTCATCCCCTAATCAAGAAAATTACTTGAATTAAAATTAATTAAATAATTAGTAAATTGCACCTAAACTAGAATAATTCATAATCATATATCAAGAAATTGAGACATTGAAACTATAAAATTTCGCTTTCATATTACTTTATCAAAGTTATTAATTAACTATACTTTTCCTAAGTCAAGAGCCCACAATGGGCCAAGATTATAGAATATTATTTGTAATAGAGACTACTAAATTTATCATTCGTTGAGATTCTAAACTTTTATTATTAATAATACGAATAACGTAATATCTGAAACATATTATCTTAAAATCATATTATGTTAAAATTCAAAAGGAAAAATCAATATTATGTTAAAATCCAAAGGAAAAATCAATAATTTTAACTATAAATTAGATAAAAAATTATTTAAAAGTTAAATTGATATTAAACTAATAACGTAGTATAATCTATATCATTGAAAGAAATATATAGAATTATAATATTAAAAATTTAGCAATTAGATATGAATAAAAGAGATTTTATGTATACATTTTTTTACTATGTATTTTTAAGATTGTACCAATAAACATATTTAGATTGAAAGTATAATTGTTTAATGATTTTTATATTGATTTTTCTTTCACTTTTTGTGGGTTTTATTTATGAATAATCTTTGAATCTCCGTTTCTCCGAACCGTCTGTGCATTCTCTTTCTTAGAATCGAATCTCCGTCTCGAACTTTCTGGATGGTTCGGGATGAAGATTATTTTTATGGTTCGCTTACAAGATTTAATTTTGAAATATCCGAACTTCGGGATGGTAATGGAGATTTCTAAATCTCCAAACCTGACCGTGCGCGTGATCCCTAAGTAAAAGTATTCGTTGTTTAAGATAAAGTATCATATTTTTAGTACAAGTCTCATATTATGAATTCAATACGTTAAGAAAAATATATGATGGAGATAAAATAACACTTTTATGAGTAAAAGTGTAACGACCAATTTTTATGCCTTAATAAGAATTTTATTAATTATATTAGTTTATTTCATGGAATAATAATGGTTAATTATGAATTTATTAATGATTTTACTAGATAGTTAATTTGTTAAATTATAGAGAATAGACTTTTATTTTAATTAGATCAAGTTAATTATTTCATTTGGGCCTTATAATGGATAATTGGACCTTTAATTAGTTTAGAGTATTAAGTCGGACTCATAAGCCCTTTTTGTTATTAATGGAGTAATAAATAAGCTCATGTACCCAAAGCCCAATCTAATTAGAAGTAGGTTAAAAACACGTATATAAGACACGTTAAACACACACAGAGAACACACAAATACACGATAGATGAGGCGAGAGAAACCGACGTCCGCAGGAGAAACACAGAGAGAAAAAGAAAGAGAAGAAAGAAAAGTGACTTCCCGATGCGATTGATTTTACTACCCCTAAGTTGAACAGCAAGTAATCTCCATAGTCTCATATAGAATTAATTTTTGAATAATCTAAATTGGATGTATAACTGAAAGGGTTGTTGCTTTAGTTGTGATTTTGTATAGTTGTGCATTAATTTGTCACTATTCAGATTCGATTATATATCGTGAGTTGATGGATTAGAAAGTTTTGTGAAATCTCTATAACTTATTGGATTTTCATTGTAAATAACAAGAACTGATTTCTGTAAATCCATACGTATATGAAGGGATATATTTATATCCGTGCATGAATCTGCGTTATAATTTAGAGCTTTTGTAAATGTGTGTAATCATCATCCTCAAGTTAATTTCCTTTGATCTTTGTTTTACGAAATATTATAATATATTTTTCCAAGTTTCAGAACTTGTTATTACTGTTTTCTTTTCCTTAACTTGGCTATAGCATTAATTAGTATTAAACTGACTAATTAGATATTGAGTTGTCCCTAATTTGTTTATCTTAACTAAATGAATATATGGTATTCCCCTAACTAAGTGAACATATGACTTTTCCCCAAGTATAATTGAATCTAGACTCTAGAGTTCACTAATTAATTGAACGTAAGATTTTCTTGATTAGTTGAGCATAAGTTTTATCCCCGATTAATTGAATATATGATTTTTCCCCATTAGTTGAATATATGGTTTTTCCCTAACTAATTGAATGTAGGGTTTTCCCTTGCTTAATGAATGTAGGGTTTTCTCTTGTAAATCGAATATAGGATTTCCTCTAACTAATGAAATATGTAGTTTACCCTAAATAGCTTAAATCATTGAATATAAGCTTTCTCTTAATTAGTTGAATGGAGGATTTTGTTTCTAATTGTTTCAATAATATGATTTAGTTATTATGATATGCACTTGCGTTTATTCTCGTATTTAATGATACATTGCATCTCTTAGATCATGCATCATTGTTAATGTATGTCAATAGCATTTCATGAGCATCCAAACATTAAGTCAAGTCAAGTCATAAAGTATAATGTTTTTCAAAGAAAATGGGTGCACATTGTTCCTATGATCTTTGAGTGAGTGGGAAATGGGCGCGGGACCGACGTTCCGACCATGTAATGTTAATGTTCAAGGAAAAGGGTCTCCGGCAAAAGAATGGAAATGGGCCTTCCGCAAAACGAATGGAAATGGGCCTTCGCAAAATCACGGGTTCCAAATAACAAGGTCCATCACACTCCGATTAGAACAATGTGTTACCAAGTGAGCTCGCGTCAAGAATGTTTCAAGGTAACGAAGACAAAGTTTTATGCGAAAGAAAGTTATGAAAGAACGTTTTAAGCAATGAAAACGTAAAAGTCTTTTTAAGTTAAAGATATTGCATTAGGCATGCATTCATGCATGAGGTTACTTGTTGAGCTCCTTTAGCTCATTCCACGATGTTGAATATTTTTCGGATGAGAATGCGAGAGAGGAAGGAGATGGCTGGTAGGAGTGACTTCGGAAACCCATGTCAATGGAATTCTTTTATTTTCAAAGTTTGACTTTTTAGTTCATTAAACGTTGAATGTCTGTGTTTTTTTTCAGTACAAATGTTTTGGACTAGTAATTATTAGTATTTATTCCGCTGCAAAGTTTCGAACGAAGTAAAAGTTTTACTATTTCATAATTTAGATATTTTTAAGGAATTCTCTTTATTTCTTATTTTCTCGCATTAAAATTCAAGTAAGCTAGAAATGGCGCTACAAAAAATATCCATTTTTTGAGATAAAGTATCATGTTTTATTAATATAGTCACTAATTAGGATTTCAATATAGTGAAGAAAGAAAAATAAATATGACAGAGTTAAAATAACAATTTTATGAGTAAAAGTTTGTGATAAAGTATCATAATTTTTAATACATTCACAGGTTATACATTCATTAGAGTGAAATGAAAAATAAATATAACAGAGTTAAAGTAACATGTTATGAGTTAAAGTAATCGTTTTTCAGATAAAGTATCATGTTTTTGCTGAATATAATAGTAAGTAATGTTTTTCTGAAATTTGTATCAAAATAGAATCCAAAAAATATAGAAATTCATATCCGAATAAAAAAACGTAGAGATTTGTGGTATAACTATTATCTGAAAAATTGGGGGATGGTGGAAAGAGGATAGAGATAGAGAGAGACAGAAAGCGTGAGGAAAGAAAAAAAGAAACAGGGGAGAGAGAGAAAAAGAGTGAGCATGCAAGAGGCGAGGAAAAGGATGAGAGAGAGAGAGAGCGGGGGCAGGAAGAGAGGAAAATAAGGAGGAGAGAGAAACTTTTGATTTTCTTAATAAAAAAAATCCGGATTGGGATCCGTCTTACAGATGAGGATCCGTAAGACGGTTCTATGAGAGACCTTCTCAAGAAAGAATTCACCTTCCTTCAAAAAAACAAAAAAAAGAAGAAGAAGAAGAAAAAGAAAAAGAAGAAAGACTACACTCAAATAAAGCTTTTGTACTAAGATAATCAAGTATGGAACATTATTGGATGAAAATTAACTTTTTTTTAGAATGATGAAAAATTACTTATAAACTCAAAAATTCTACTTATGATCCTTGAATAACAAGTATAGTTGTGAAGTTATTCATGTTGTTTGATACTATTTGTTGTTGGTATTAGGCTATTAGCTAGTTAGCTACTTCATTTTGATTTATGGCGGGGTGTTAAAAAGAAAATGTATATGTTACATAATTACATCGACTGAGGCTAGGCTTGAACATCCTAATTATTTTTCGATTTGATATTTGCAAATTTGGCTCAGACTAACTAATTATCATTGGCTCATCGGCAATATTACTGAATTCCATTGCAATATGTTGTCCGTAAGCCATACCTTGGCCCATCATCAAAATTACCCAAATCCACTAATTAAAATATGGGATAATTACAAAAACACCACTACGAATCCGGCTAACTACAAAAAATCCAAAGATTTTTAGAAATTACAAAAACCAATTAAGTTTGATGTGTGCTTACATTTTCCCCATTCGTATGCAAAAACATATCAAAAGCCCCTTTACGTTTATCAAAATATTACGCTTACTCCACTTAAATTTAAGATGCAATCAAACCTTAAGATTTTTTTTTTTTTTTTTTGTAATTTTCAAAACCTCTTGTTTTTTTAATTATCCCTTAAAATATTATTTGTTATTATTATTATTATTATTATTATTATTATTAGGACAAATTGAATGAGAATCCAATTCAAGTACTCAAGTTCATGGGCTTTCTTTTGTTTTTACTTTTATATCCTCCACTTTTAGGATGCATCACTAATTTATAGGTTTTCACTTTCCCACCAAACATATCAGCACGTGAGCCACGCGGAATATCAATCAGGAAATGATAACCCAAAATATTCGCCAACTAAAAGACGAGTTGAGGGAGTGTTTGCCAAAGACATATTCAACCCTTGTATTTCAAATTATTGGGGTATTTGTACAAGTTTCACATTTTATAAATTTACTCTCAAAAAGATAAATTATTATTGTAATAGTTATTTTAGTCATTTATTGGATTATGTAGATGGCATGTTATGTTGCTGATGAGCAACTCCTCTCACTAGATTAATAGATTTATGGTTTTTGCAGACAAATAAATGAAAATATTCATTGTCTAAATGTAAGCCCGTTGGGATCAATCTTATGTTTCAGTGGTTGAGATGTTCTCATTGTAAGGACGAATAACCCGAATTCGATCATATACGAAATACAAGCGTGTCTCTCTCAAATTCCTCCCATCAGTACTCAAAAAAAAAATATAAGTCCGTTAATGATTAAATTAGACCTCGCACCAAAAAAAAAAAAAAGAAAATAAATATTTTATTGACTATATGGAAAAATAAGGTAATAACAAAAAAGAATTAAAAATAAAATTTGGAATTAATAGTAAAATTTGGCTTTAAATCAAAAGGAAGGTGTGTTTGGAAGTTGGAACAATTGATTCACAAGCCAACCCCCATTAAAATTCTTGAATGCAAAGTGGGTCCAGCCAAGCCACGAGGCTCATTGGTTGGCACTACCTATATTTAATGGAGTGAATATATTATTACTACTTTATTACTATTAAGTAGTCTCTAGTCCATACCCCATATACCCCATATTCAATAATAATACAGCTCAATAAATACCACTACTAATATATAAAAATAAAATAAAAAATAGAAAATAGTAGTACAGCTGGGAGAAAAGCAGTAGTAGATTAGTTGAGTCGTTGACGGCTTAATTTGGTTTCACTTTCAATAATATGTCGGAATGAAATTTCTCCGGTAGTTTCCCACAAAACGCTGGCCTTCCAACATTTTCTTTTTTCCTTTTCCCCCAAATTTCCTATTTGTTTGTTTTCCCCCCTATGAATTATTTGTGGTTCGAAACAACTTGAAAAAATTGTTTCGCCTCGTGTGATTGGCGGGAATTCGACTTTGTCGGGATCTTAGATTTTTGTTTTTACTTGCTGCTGTTGTACAGAGATTTAGAGTTTAATTAGTTCTGGCTTTTTCTTTTCTATCTCTTGTTCCCCTTTTTTTACATGATGGTATCCAGATCAAGTATATAGATTCAGTATACATATAAACAGAGAGATGGCGGTTTCGGATAATACGAGAGGGTTAATATTGGCAATGTTGTCGAGTTTGTTTATTGGAACGAGCTTCATTTTGAAGAAGAAAGGTCTCCGGCGGGCTGCTGAAGCTGGTACACGCGCAGGTATCAACTATTTACTTAATCTATATGGATATTAATTTTTCACTGAAAATTTTTGAGTACTCTTTTTTTGAGTTTCTTTTTTTTGTCTTATATTTACTCAAATAAAGAGATCTGTGATTCAATTAATCTGATAAATATGTAATATTCGGGAACTCGTTTTGGACTGCAGTGAGATTCGTGATTAGTGGATTTGGTATTCAATTCTTGACTGAGATGTATTTAATTAAAGGCTAAAGCATTGAAGTGATTTTAGTTCCTTTTTTTTTGGTTAAGTTTGAGGGATGTGGTATTGAATAAACGAATCGGTTCTGCATATTATGATTTGGAGAGGAAGATAATAATACTTGCAATTATGTTGGGTTGCTGAGTAGATCAAAAATAGGTTCTCGGTTTTCCTTGCGGAAGTTTTTGTTGGTATCATCATATTGCAAAGACGAGGAGAAGCACATTGCTAGTGTTCTCCAATAAATGCATAACTAGAATTTGCCGAAATCTATTTCTAAATGCTCGACTATAGTTCGTAAGCGTGTGCTTCTGAAACTTGAGTTGGAATTATGATGCAGTGGTGGAAAAACTGAAATTTATAGTAGCTTGACTGACTTTATCTTTTAATTAAATTCTGCTTAACTATGCTGTCTGTTAACCGTCCTTACATGCATGATCCTTGTACTTCATTTTATATTGGGAGTGTTTGACAAACTTTTGCTTTTATAAGAAGTGATTTATTGTAGCAAAAGTAAAACAGTTGAGAATCGGAAGTTGGTAGTGTTGCGAATAGAATTAGAAGTTGTGAATCGGTTGAGAATGTTTGGTGAAAAAGTTGTAAAAGTGCTTAATTGTTTCAGAAATATAAAGCAACAATCTCCTTGCTTTTAGATTTTGATTAAATAAAGCAGAATCAGAAGCAGAATTTAGCATTTTCAAATTCTAAAAAGTGATTATTTTAAGCCAAATTGTGAGCAACACTTTTTTTAGTGTTTGCAAACACTCCCATTGTCTATTTAGCTTTATTGCACTAGCTAGTGTTTTTTATGAATAATGATTGTAAAAACCTAAAGGAAAGGACCGATAAATCTTAATTGTCTTTGCCTGTCCTCATTCTTGTCGCCAAAACCGAATGCTGGTCAAATATATTTTTTCTATTGTTTGCCTCTCTATTCTGTCTCACCTATTAGCGTTTCAATACTATTATGCATGCTATTATTATTGCAGGAGTTGGAGGCTACACTTACTTATTGGAACCGCTTTGGTGGGCGGGCATGATTACAAGTAAGTTGCCTACTTTGTTCTCCATCCCTACAATTACAAGCGTTCTGATTGCTATATCAGTAATTCATTGTTGTCCTTCTTAACAGTGATTGTTGGAGAGGTGGCAAATTTTGTTGCTTATATTTATGCTCCAGCTGTTCTTGTGACCCCTCTTGGTGCATTGAGTATTATAGTTAGGTATGTTGTCTAACTTCTCTTACCACCGTCTCTTCAGACAAACTAAACTTTATTAGGACTTCTTGGTGATGTTTACTTCACTGACAACTTTCGTGAATCTGAAAAGTGCTGTTTTGGCACACTTTCTGTTGAAGGAGCGGTTAAGACGGATGGGCATACTTGGATGTGTTTCTTGCATTGTAGGATCTATAGTGATTGTTATTCATGCCCCGCAAGAACATATTCCTAGTTCTGTACAAGAAGTCTGGAGTTTAGCAACTCAACCAGGTTTCTGTCTCTTTCTTACCTCTCTCTTTTTCTATATGTCATGTTTAAGGAGGTTTGTAATAAGGCTTTAAAAAGGAATGATTTCTTGTAAAGCAGTTGATTTGCAAATAAAAGCTGAAAGTCGATTATGTTAATAGAGAATGTTAGGTGAATAAGTTGTAAAAGTGCTTTTACATTATTCAAAATGAAATCAGAAGCAGTTGCTGACATTTGATTTTTGAAAACACTAAAAACTACTTTTTCATCCAAATTAAGCTGACAATCACTTTTTTTAAGTGTTTGCAATCACCCCCTTAGCAGCAAGCCGGCACTGATCACACCGTTGCTTATTTCTGCTCATTGCTTCTGTCTACAGCATTTCTTATTTATGTGGCAGCTTCATTATCAATCGTGCTTGTCCTAATGCTGCATTTTGAGCCTCTCCATGGGCAGACAAATATATTGGTTTACTTGGGGATATGTTCATTGATGGGCGCACTAACGGTAATTGCTTTTCATTGCAACATGTTTACACGCATTTATTGAATTTCTAAGTGACTTGCACTTCTGAAATTCAGAAGACGTTTCTGTTTCCTAAGCTTACTGCATATTCCATATTATCATGTAGGTTGTTAGCATAAAGGCTATTGGAATTGCTATTAAGCTTACTTTAGAAGGGATCAATCAATTTGGATATGCGCAGACTTGGTTTTTTCTTTCGATTGCAGTAATCTTTGTGATCACACAGTTGAATTATCTGAACAAGGTAGTCATAATGTATCGTGATTATTAATTTAGTGATGCTTTTAATTTTTTGTATTCTGTTTCTAGAAATGTATACATTTTATGCGTTAATTTTGGGATAATTACAAAAACCACCCCTGATGTTTGGGTTAATCACAAAAAAAACCCAGAGGTTTTGAAAATTACAAAAAGCCCTTTGAGATTTGATTATGTATTACACTTTACCCCTTTCAATAGCAAAACCATTTTAAACACCCCACATACATTTGTAAAAATATTACAATTACCCCCTTACACAGAATCAAACCTCAAGGGGTTTTCTGTAATTTTCAAACATCTCTAGGTTTTTTTTGTAATTAATCCAAACCTTAGGGGTATTTTCTGTAATTATCCCGTAATTTTTTATGCCTAAATGTCTCAACACAAGATACTTGAGATACTTATTTTCTTCTAAATTTCTTACTAAGTAGGCATGGTCTTTGTCGAATCTTTTATTTTTCTCTTTCTCAATGTTGCTCTGTGACATGTCCTGTTCAGGCACTCGACACTTTCAATGCGGCGATAGTTTCTCCTATATATTATGTGATGTTCACAACCCTGACTATTATTGCAAGCGCTATAATGTTCAAGGTAACAGCTGTTATCTTGAAGTTATACATGCCATTATTTCATCGGAGTTTTTAGCTGAAAATGTTGCGTTCACTAACAATACTTACGCCCACTTCTGTAGGACTGGTCGGGTCAGAATGTGAGCAGCATAACATCTGAAATATGTGGATTTATTACAGTTCTCTCAGGAACAGTCATACTCCACATGACTCGAGAAGAGGAGCCAGCAACGGCAACAGGTATGGCGAAAGCTGAAGTTCGTTGGATCCGAGTGCATTTTTTAACCACACAAGTGTGTTGTGCGATAGTTTGAAAGTCTTGGTTTGCAAAAAATTTCTCTGCTCCCTCTATATTTCACACTGATAAATTATGTTCATTTTGGGAAAGTTTACAAAATCTACCCCTGAGGATTAGCCTAATTACCAAAAACTCTAGTTATCTTTCAAAATTAAAAAATACCCGCTTAAAGTGCTACAAACACCCCATTAAAGTTTGTATATACACAAAAAAATGCTCTTCTTGTAAAATAGAAACAAATGTCAAAGGGTATTTGTAAATTTAAAAGATAATTGGGTTTTTTGTGATTAAGTCAAACTTCAAGGGTAGTTTTTGTAATTAACCCTAAATTTGTTGTTTCTTGTACTTATTTTAGAAAAAAACTTTTTGATGCCTCAGCTTCATTAAATTCATCACACACTGCATACATATACACACACAAACAATTTCCATTTAATTATCACCATAAACAACAATCCGAATCTTCTATTTCCCTACAGTGTTTAACACCAGGTGAATTGAAACACCTTATGCATAAACAAATATGATGGAAGGACAATGCTATTTTCTTGGAAAGTTTACCCAAATTTGGCCATTATTTGATTGTATCCAACTGTTTACATGTTATTCTAGGTATTGGTTTACACTGTAGAAGGAGCATGAAATTTTCCTTGTAACTTTCTATAATAATACAAAATTCATTGTTTATTCCTTTGTAGGATCAATAACTTGGTATGATGGAGATCCGTCAAAGGGTGTAGAAGAGGCTCATTTTATCGCATTGAACAATTCAGATTACTTCCGGTAACCATTATTTTTATGGAGACATTCGTTGCAATGAATCCAAATCAGTATCCCATGTTTGGTTAATCGGCGTGAATGAATGCGATGCTTATCACTCTCACTGAAAATTTTACATACGGGTGCCAATATTGTATGACCCGGGTCAAGAAGGTGCGCAGTTTGGATCACTGATACCTGTACAGGGAATTGCATCGATGGAGTCTCGATGAGTATTTTTGTTGTCAATGGGTTTTTGTACATGTGTTTCTGTGTTATACCAATTCTTTTTGTTTAAAGTTTTGTCTGGTCATTTGTTTATTATGTTCGTTGCTCTTTTGAGGTAGTCATCTCATAGCATCATGTTCTGTTTAGCATAGTGTATTCTTGTAAGTTTATACTAGCTACTGAACTAAAAGGATCAATAGAGGAATTGGATTAATATTTGTTTGAGCACTCAAGGACCAGATTTTTTATTCCACTTAACTGAATGAATAACACGTGTCATCCAGATAAATATGGATCGTTAATTATTTAATACATCTACATTCATCCGAATAATGGAACATGAAGTAGAACAAAAAATCCGAATCCAACACTCATAATTCCCCTCCCAAAAATCATGTTGCATCTCTGAAAGAGGATCAGTTTTCCCATTGATCGTGAAAATCTTTTCATTAAACTGCAAACGTATAGTGTAGCTAGCAGATAGCAGCGAGTAAGGTCGTATTCTTCAGGGATTGAATACGAAAGACATAAATTATAGTAAACCTCATATTTCAATTTTATTGAAGCGATCAAGATCAAAGAGTTGTTATCTAAAATAATCCTAAATTATCAAATAAAAATAGCTAATTATTGTTAAAAACCCAAACTTCACAAAAACTTAAACAAATAGAAAAGCAATCCTAGGAACATAATCTCAACATGCTTCATCAATATTAATTCTAATTAATGTTTTTTTCAAAACCAGTTTTTGTGTATCTATGAGTTCAATTCCTAAAGTAGTTTATTCCCTCTCCCAAAGCAAATGAATCGTTGATTAATACAAATTACTAGTATCTCTACTCAACAAGTCATATTAACTCCCAAAAGATCTTAGAGTTGAAGTAAACCCCCACAAATAGTTATAAACCTCCCGACTCTATACTCGTTTATGTTATGAATTCGTTTTTCGTAAGTTAGAACTCATCTCCCGAATTATGAACTAACAAATAAGACATGCAAATTATTGGTCAAATAATCTATAAGAAATAAACACGCGAATTCATAAATAGAACACAAGAAACCAACTAAGAAGAAACAATCAAATTAGAATTAACACGAATCCACAATTTTGATCATGCCCAGATCAAAAAATTTAGCCTAACATATTTGAAACAAATACATAGACAAACTTGAAATCAAATAAGTTGACATCGAATTAAGTACAAAACAAAAAATCTAAACTATGAGGATAGAACCCATCTTGTCGTCGATGGATTATTCTTCAAAGTCTTGAACCCTTATGCATTCGTAGATACGAAATCTGTTGTGTCATTCGTCGTTGAATTGTGTGTCTTGCCCTAGAAGTGTGTAAAATCTCGTGTCTTGAGGTGTAAAATCGTGTGGAATGTTCTTTTTCAGCTTTAGGGCTTGGTCTTCCTTTTATAGATGCTTTGAGAGATCCCCTGGTAGAGTCCCGACAAAATTAGAAAACAAAATCAACCAACGGACAAAGTACACGACCATGTACTTTTACACGGTCTGGCCGTGTATTGTGTTTTTGTCTCAGTTTTTCTCTGAATCAACATACATGACCATGCATTAATACATGGTTGGGTCGTGTATTCCGTCCCTAAAATTCTTCCTCAAACAAGTTGCACGAACGTGTAAAATCACACAGTGCAAAATACACTACTGCAATAATACACGGTGGACCATGTTTTCTGCCTCGTCGTTTTCTTCGCGTATTTGATTATCTCTTCGCATTAGGCATTCTTGTCGTGGCCATCCTACGAATATCTTTGCAAATTAAGCTCTGTTTCCTATAAAAATCACAAGAATACGCAGTATCACGTTCAACAAAGGAAACCAACTAAAACACACTAAATGTACATGCAAATGTACCAAATATGTAATGAAATAAGACCATAAATGCACATATATTTTACACGTATTACTTGGTCCACTTCCCATTTCACTTTGTTGAATGATTGACACGTGTAAATAGGACATCTCAAAAATCAACAACACATGTTTATAAATACATGTCAATCATCTAATAAAGTGGAGTATGAAGTGGAATTAGAATAGGAAATCCCATGCCTTGTGAAATGTGTTTTGTGCATGAACTTATGAATTCAATTTTGATTTTTTTTATTTTAATAAAGAGTTTCATCTTATATTACATATGTGCATAGAATAATTTTTAAAATATATAATTAATATTAATAAAACAAACATGATAATGCTTATTAAAAAATTAAAATACAAAATTAGAGTAAAAATTCTAAAATGCTCTGAAAATCCAAATCAAGCGTTTGTTGAATCCAAACCAACTTAATTAATCAAAACACGCTACCAATAGATGATTCTCAAATGCAATATGGATTTGTATTAATTAATGCTTAGAAATCACATCTCATTTCTCCTTGTCAAATAAAAGTTTATTGGATTCACCTGTGCCATAATATCAAAAATAGACTAATAAAATATCGAAATTTGAGTACCTGTCACAAACAATTTACATTTTATGATTTAGCCATAAGATTCTTCACTGCAATGTGCCAACAACAGAAAGTATGTATTTGACCAGATAAGATATTTTGTTAGTATCTTCGTTCTCATAATCAAATTGGTCAAAGATTCAAGTCACTATAGCAAAGTCAGAGAACCAATCATAAAAGAAACCACATCTCATTTCTCCTTGTCAAATAAAACTCAGAGGGTTGTGAAATGGCAAAACATGGTGCTTCGAGAACTTCATCCTGAGAGAATGGTTAGAGGATCTTGTTATCCAACAGGAAATATGTTGGAAATGGGGTTTGAATAAGTTCTGAGTGATAATCTGACCAATTTTTTAGTGATTAATTATTTGATTATAGAAGAATTAAATATTAAAATAATAATCTACGTTTACTCGTCAAAATCAATTTGTGGTGAGTGAAAAATAAAATACATAAGTTAGTCACTTAAAAATGAGATAATGGATGTTGGGAAGGTGAAAAGTTTGCCCATCCCACATAGGAATTTGATATTGATTAAATTCAATATATCAATAAGTGGGTGTGGAAGAGTGTGCAAGATGATAGAACTATACACATGTGACATGTGGTGGGATAGGTCATACACGCGCGCGCGCGCACGCCTGGCGTCGTGGCCCGAGGCTGTGCCTGTGTCCCGACTGGACTGGGTCTATTTCTGAAAATAAAGATAAAGAAACAGTTAGCTGAAAGCTGAAACCGTCACTTGACTTAGTGGCCCGCCCAGTACTTGTAAGTTACAACCTTAGTGGTCATTGATGGTTGCCCATTACCTAGAAGTTTCAGCCCTTTATCCCATGAAGTTACTGCCGTGCAGTTAAGAGGCCTCATCTGATTGGAAGTCTTATACATATGACTGCATTGTAGTTGTTCATGACACAAGCTATTTTCCTCTCATTTCTTTTGCTTGCATATTACATAAAGTGTACTCAATTTTTATATAGTCCAGTTCGTCGGAGGCTTGAAATTTGCAATGCTTCTATTTCAAGGACGTTATTGTTGTATCTTTGGGGATAATACGTCTGTTCCATCAGCACTGTAGGTCCCAAGGGGTGTGATTGTTAAGTCTAGAAGGGGGGTTGAATAGACCTAACTAATTTTTCGATTTTGATCTTTAAATCAGAGTTTTTACACAAGTAGCAGCTTAGTCCTTTAAAACAAATGGAGTTCAACCTCAACAGAGAGTTAACCACCCAACATGACTGACCGAGCCAATTGATAGAGTAATTCAAATTGAGTGAAGTGAGCTCTTTAAAATCCAAATTTACTCGGTTTTTAACAAAGGAAGTCTTACACCTTTTGTTAAATGGTTTTACAACATTTGTTTTGATTTAGTTATCATCAATTGAGTTAGACAATATATCTATCACAGAGTAAATATGCGAAGAATTAAAGTGCTTGAAAATAAATGACACAAGGCAATTTATACTGGTTCGAGGATGGAGTAATTCCTCTACTCCACACTTCCCAACTCCCGGAGGTAATCCACTAATGCAATAGCTGTTATAAGATGGATACAATAGTCCAAGTAGGCTTGATCACATAGTTGGCCCTACTCCTCGGTACTCAACTTCTTCGCAAGACGGCTCACTACTTCACTCATTCAAACCCTTGTAATTGATCACAAAGCCCTCCAACATTCAAAGTCGGTCCTAACTTGAACCTCACTACACTTCCTTCACTTCTTGGATGTGAGACTATTTGTTCTTTAAAACAACTTTCCTCTTTAACTTGTTGAAGCTTTTCTTCCTTCATAGTGAGTGTTGGATAGATACACTTTGAATGCAGGCTTGAGGATTTAGAATGTATCGCTTGAGAGTATTTTTGCTTGCTTGCTTTTTGATCGAATGTGTCCAATGCCCTTGACACTCTCTCACAAATGTTCCTCGCCTTTTATAGTGACATTTGAAAAAGTGTCATTGAAGAGATAAACATTTTTCAAACTTCACTTCATAATCGTTGGCTCGTCTTGTTGTGCAAAGAAATGGTGTTGACCCAACCTTGTTAGGAAATGTATTTCTAAGATTTTGATGATACCATGTAAAACTTAGAATAGAAAGTTGGCACCCCATCTTCCTTGTATTTCTATGTTGTAATAGATAGATCGAAAGAGTCAATGAAGTCGGCTATGTCAAAGAATGCAAGAAGTCAACTACAGACTAGAGTGAAGACTCATTGTGTGTCGCCTAAGTCACAAAAGAGCCAAGTATAACTTGAAGTGACAAATTGAGTCATTCCCATGATTGGAGCAGACTCAAGTCAAAGGGGTAAAAGCAGCAGTCAAGTCAAGACAACTGACATTGATCCGTTGGAAGAAAGTCAAGAATATTATTCGATATAGTAATAAGTCCAAGCTGCCAGGCCTTAAAGTGTTTGGCCCAAACATGCAAAAAGAATAACTCAATGGGAAACACTGGAGCATATGTCGACCTTGTAAAGTCAGAGAGCCATTTAATATGAGGAAGGGTCAACATCACAAATGCTACATACCAAGAAAAGACAAGCCAACGAATAAGAAGTGTCATTTGAAAATAGCTATCACTTCAATGGGCAAATTTTCAAATGAGCACTATAAAAGGCTGATGAAGCATTTGAGAAAAGGTGACCTGGAAAATCGATCTTTCAAGCAATATTCAAGCAAGCATAACCTGCAATATTCTCAAAGCTTATCAAAGAATTCCTCAAGCCTAAAACTCGAAGGAACTCGATCCAACACACGACGTGAAGGAAAGAATACTTCAACCAGTTGAAGAGGAAAAGTTTTAAAGAACAAAAATGGGTCTACTCTCCAAGTTGAAGGATCTGTAGAAAGGTTCAAGGTCGAATCAGGAGTTTCAAGTTTGTTGGAAGGCTGTGTGATCAATTCCAAAGACTTGAAGGAGTCAAGTAGCAAGGCAAATCGTCTTGTGAAGAAGCCGAGTCGCAGAGAAGCCAGTGTGATTAAGGTTGTCTCTAGACTGAGAACTACTTTGTAACTTGATCTGTTACCTAGTGGATTCCTCCAGGAATTGGAGAAGAGTGGATTAATGGAATTACCCCATCCTCGAAACACCATAAATTTACTTGTGTCATTTACTTCCAGCATTTACTTTCTTGCTTACATTTTCATATCTGCTGATAAGTTATATTGCTATCCAACTGATAAATAACAAGTGCTAAAAACAAGTGTTGAAAACGAGCTTTAAATTAACAAAGGGTGTTAAGTCTTCCGCTGTTAAAAACCAAATCATCTAAAAGTTAAGTGTTAGCTGACACAACTAAGTTAAACTATCAACAGCTCAGTTGAGTCTGTTGAGTGGGTAACTTTGCTAAAGAAAGCCAACCTAGTCAGTCCCCAAGACTTTATTGATTTGAGTCAACTCGTTGAAAATTTTAAAAGGACTAAAAAGTGAATATTTGTCAAGATCGTGCATGATTGCTCATTAGGCTGTACAAACCAACCTCGTAACACACACCAACCAACAAATAATACCAACACAACCAGCAAGAAGTACCATCTCCCACAAACCAACTATCTCTAATTAACCAACTAGAGCAAGAATACCAAAACAAGATACAAACTATATCGATCGACAAATATATACAACTAGATCGAATATGGTCATAAATATGCAAATCATACATTACGAAAGTCAAAATAAAAATACAAAGTACAAACTCACTATCAAGGTAATATCTCTCTACTATGAGCAAAAATTGCCAACACCATATTCCGCCAAGATTTCGGGATCATATATATACCGCTTACCCGGATGGACTCACCCAACAAACACTGGACATACATGCGGTGAAGACGCCACAATCGTGGGCTATCCATCTATATGAACTGCTGATCACCGATATCCTCGTAATGGGCAAAGATGTCGCATCTAACTTAATCGCGCATCTCAAAATAACCACCACCGGCAATGAGCAATAGGAGAAAAAGACGCCGACGCGGGAGCAATCGCGGCGTAATGGTGATAATAGATGTCGGGGTTAGAAGGATCGACTATCGATGCGAAAATGGGTCGTATAACCAATATCCCACTAGATCGGCCAACTCGACATACAACCCAATGCCCTGCGCATAGATATACAAAGACGATCTACAAGTAATAAACATGAAACATTATTAATCGGATAATATGACTAATACGAATTACAAGTTAAATACAATAAAGCTATAATATGACTAATACTTATATCTAGGACCTCGGACAGGTTGCCTCTACTCTTGACTCCACCCATGAACATACTTGCATCACCGCCTCGGTGTGGGCCATTATAAGACGGGCAACTACCACATAGACTTCTAGACACTCCGTGTCATCGGGATGGAGGTGATCCCATGCGTTCTTCCTATGCGTCGTGGATAATTTTCATTTTAAATCATTAGTATCAACAAGAGAAAATATGTTTATCGAACGTCAACTCGAAATTAAAAACTTACAAAAAAATGAACAATCCTGGAAGTCCAGAGTGTATGCACCGACACGAGAATGAACGGCGAACCCCGACGTACAATCTCTTAGATAAATGGTTTTATCATGATTTTGATGATTTTGTTTTTATACCAAAACAATATTTTTAAATGTTGTCCAAATACTCCTAAATAATTTAAAATATTTTTACTAATTTTTCTGAGTATTTTTTATAGTTTATTTTCTATAAAAATAGGACAAAGACTTCTCTCGTGTTCAACCCTGGTCGCCCCATAGGGCAACCCGTACTGAAGTTGAGTTTTGAAACAGAAACGAGATATTTGGAAAATCCCTTGAAGTCGACCGGTCGACCTAGAAGTCGACCGTGCACTGGGAACATTACACAACTCCCGTAATAGACTAAATGAAGAGGGTGACCGGTCCAATAGGAGGAGACCTGGTCGGACCTATGCCGATCGGCCCAACCCCCTGGACCTGGCCCCTATGTGTTTTTATTGTATTATCTTCAATTTTGTATTTGTCTGTGCGACGGTCGCCTCTATTGTTTTGACAAGAAATTCTAACCGTTGTGCATCGATAACTTTTTCCTAAATTATGGGGTTGATTTCTACACTATAATCTTGATTTTAATTGCATTTTTTTGTGTAGAAATCAGTCCCCAGAGGAGCCTATCCATGATCAATCATCTCCTATAAATAGAGGAATATTTGAAGCAACACAACAAGAGAGAATACTACAACACAACAAAAAAACATTCAAGCATACACTTTGTTCTTACATTTTCTATATTCTTGTTGTAATAGCCTAAGGTCTTACACTTTCACATCTTGAGGTTTAGGCTTAATTCTTGATTACACTTGCACTCAAAATTGTATTGTTCATTATAGAGTTGTAATATTGAATTTTTGGGTTCATCATTCAACACAAGATATCCTTGTGAGTGTTCTTGTGGTAAGAACACACTTGGATGATCTAGGTGATAGGTGCAAGAAGATTGTGGTAATCTTCTTATTGAAGAGTTTGGTGCTCTTTGAGGTGTTGAAGAATTTGGTGTTCTTCAAGCTTGAAGATTGTGGTAATCTTCATAAGGTGCCATTGAAGATTGTGGTAATCTTTAAGGAGATTGTGGTAATCTCCAAAGAGGTGTTGTAAGGTGATGTTGTATTAATTGTGGTAATTAATAAAATTCTTTTTCTTTTTTGAAACCCATCCCTGATATCTGCGGTGGTAGAGCACGTAGTCCCTAGGTGGGGTGAAGCTTTATAAATCGACGCGTGTTTGTTTACTTCCCGCCTTTCATTCTTGTCTTGGCTTATTTGATTCAAAAAGAGGGCATAATCGAGAAAATGGAGATAAACTATTCACCCCCCTCTAGATTATCGTAGCCGCTTGGACGTACACAATCTCTGAACAAGGACCTCGAGATAAGGCTCCATATGCTGCACCATATTAAACAAAATGGGATTAAAACAATAATAACAATTATTGAAATGAAATAAATACTTGAAAAAACTACTTACATTATTGGATAGATCCTCCTCTACGTCCTCAATCTCGTGAAAGTACGCGGGACCCTGATACCAAGCCGATACTAGCCCTACATCTCGACTGACATACATAAAAGAGCAATTAATTATCTATAATTATCTATCAATTTAACGAATATTGAAATGAAATATCATTAATGACACAAAGAATATACGTAACATACAGCGGGGAGTCAGGTGTCTCCAAGAATTGAGTATACTGCTGACGTATATGTCGTTGTTTCCTCTGCTCGTCTAAGTCTATAAATGGAGACTGTAAGCACGACGGCAGACATACGCGATGGACAGGATGTACTGGGGCATCAGGAGTAATGTCTCTCGTCTCGGCCCCTATAGCCCCCTCCCCCGTGCAGTCTGACCCACCGCAGAATCACCTGCGGGAGAGATCTCTCTGATATGCTCAACGACTATAGCGGGTGGAAGCTGTGGGGCTGGGGGTGTTCCACGCGGAGTACCACTAGGCACTGCCTGCGAAAAACCCTCACCGGCGATGGGTAGCTTAGTGTCCTGACAAATTAAATTAAAATATAGTATTATCACCATTATTCATACAAAGTACTAATTGAATAGAAAGTTGAATGCATAGCGTATATATACCATGTATACAAAGTCGATATCGAAAGATGTCGACTCCCCCCGTACTCGACCATCCGTGTGGTCAGTGCGTAGAGATAGATCATCTATCACCGACTACGAATTGTGATGGCGGTGAGTCGGCTATGCGACTGCTCACGCAATATCGACAAAGCAAATCAGGTAGCCGAGTATCTAAATACAAGTGAATCTCATCTCATACCGAGTCCATCATGATCTGTCTCTCGACGCCTCAAAGGCACGATCAATCCCCCCGCATAAACCGTTGTCTCCACCATCCGTAGAAAAACTCGAGTAGAATGACTCATAGTGGGCTCAACTAAAAATCCAGTCCCATCTATGGCGGTGCACCGATCTGTGTAGAGGATGAGGAGCCCCCGTTGTAGATGTGGAATGAAGGGACACGCCTGGAGGTGGAGGTGGAGGTAGATGGGTCGAGCGTCGAGGCGGAGACGGAGGTGGAGGGGTCGAGCGTCGAGGTGGTGATGGAGGTGGAGGGGTCAAGCGTCGAGATAGAGGTGGAGGTTGGGTATGGGTCCTCCTCCTCTAAGAAGACGACTTCGAACCCGCAATATCCGGGTCGTTCATACTCAACTTCAATATCATCGTCATCAAGGTATGCGGTGAGATGGGTCATCCGCTTCTCTGATGCGAGAGACATAGATAGTCCGATCCGGCGAAGACGTCTCGGCTCCAAAACAAGCCTCCTAGCAACAGCATCAGGGTCAAGTGGAGCAACCCGAGATGAAAACAAATCCATATGGACATACCGTAATCCATGTGATATGTCCATATCAATCCCCTGTGTATAAGGGAATCGTAACTCCTCCTCGGTGGGTTGAATAGGTGTGCATATCATCTGTCAAAAACAAGTAAACTTTACTTAATTACAAAGAAAATGGAATAAATACCAGAATTACAATGATTATTTACAAAATTGAAATTTACCTAGGGGCTGTCAAATAAGGCCACCACATTGAAGGTACTCTTGGGGCATCTAAACCGTCAGCCCATATGATAGCTCTCCAACTCAGAGATCATGGCAAGGTCCCGACTGAATGCAGGAATAGTCTCAAATGCCCATAATTGTATCAAACAAAAAACAAATAAGTAATCAACCCAATTACAATATGAAATGCTCGTGTTAAAAGTGATACGTATTTAAATTATATATACCTATAGAGGATACAAGTAAGCATAGATGTGGAACTGGACTTTTCTATCAGGATCATCGGGGGCTCGGACTCCGATATCAATGTAATGGAGGAGACACCCATACACGTAGGACCCTCATGGGAATGCCCTAAACCACGGACATCCTAAACTAATTGTAAGTCAAGTGGCTACAATAATCTAGAGGGGTGAATAGATTATGCCAATTTTTCGCAACTCACCCTCTTTTTTCGAAACAATTAGAAAATGACTAGAATGTAAATGCGGAAAATAAACAACACTCGTTGATTTAAAGAGGTTCAACCCACCTAGGGCCTAATCCTCTACCACCCCAAAGATCTCCTGGATTGATTTCAAAAAGAAAAAGATTTTATTAATTTACCAAAAATTAATACAACACCTTGAGGATTACCACAACCCTCTTTCACCACCTTGAGGATTACCACAACCCTCTTACAACACCTTTGAAGATTACCACAACCTTCAAACACCTATCATCTAGATCACCCAAGTGTATTCTTACCACAAGAATACTCACAAGGATGTCTTGTGTTGAATGATGACCAAAAACAAGATTACAACTCAATAATGATTGATACAATATGAGTACAAGTGTAATCAAGAATTGAAAGCCTAGACCTCAAATTTGTGCAAGTGAAAGTGCTTAGGCTAATACAACAAGATATATGAAAGTGTTTGCTCAATTGCTCTTTGCTTGTATGAAGTGTTGTGTCTTGTTGCTTGAATAAAGCCTCTATTTATAGGAGAGGACTTGGCTTTCATTTCCAGGACATTGGCTCCTCCTTGGGGAGTGATTTGCTGCAAAAGAAACCATTTAAAATGATCAATATAGATGTTAGAAATCAATCCCACAAAATAGGGAAAAGTTGTGCAAAAACGCATAGCGGATAGTTTCTTTGATAAACATGGGGTTCGACCGTCGTCACAGAGATAACATTGAAATTGAATTCTGCGAATTTTTACACAGGGGACCGGTCGAAGGGGAGTGCGACCGTCATGCCTTAGTCACCGTGACTCGGTTGCCGCTTGAAGATTTTACGAAACAGAGAAGTCCGGAACAAAAATCCAACTCCCAAGATCTGAGTCACCCGCCGGCCGGCCGGTCGACCGCACCGGTCACCCACCTGTCGGCCGGCCGCCTGCTACCATTTTACTTACGTCCCATTTTCTGTTTCTCGGCTCAACTCAGTGCGGGTTGCCCTATAGGCGACGGTCGAGCTCTGAAACAAATGTGTTGTCCAATGTTTTATTGAAAATAAACTTCAAGAAATACTCAGAAAAATAGTAAACATTTTAAGTTGATCGGAAGTATTTAGACAACATTTAGGGACATAGTTTTGGTTTAAAAACTTATTTGAACAAAATCGAACATAATCATCAAAATCATGATAAAAACATTTATCTAACAAACTCCCCCTTTTGATGATTACAAACCAAAACAATTTTCTTGAGGGCGATTTGAAAGCGAAATAAAATTTTCGGTTTTTCGAGTAAACTATCCGTTAGAAGTATTTCATACAAAGCTCCCCTATTTGTGAGCATATCAACAAACGATTATTATAAGTAAGAAGCACAAGCTATAACAAGCTTATATAGAATGCATCATGAGCTAAGGAGCTCCCCGTCACAAAACTTATAATCAATTTCATCCGAGTCCAAAATTCAAGCCATGGACTAGGTATTAGAGTCCACAATACTTATTAAGAGCTTTTATTAGCTTCTCTTGAGCTAACGAGCCAATATCCTGTTTCTCCCCTTTGGAATCATCAAAAAGAATGTTAGAATGGTGAAAACACCATACAATAATATCAAAGTGCGCCAAAGGGACGGTTTATTAACCGTTGAGCAATTAAAGCATAATAATCCAAGGAAAATGGGAGAAATGTAATATGAAGAGTTCATACGCTTGTTTTGTTTGTCAAAACATGATCTCAATAAGTATAGAAAACTTTTGAAAGCAAGAGAATCATGTATAAGTTGAAATTTTCATTGCGACATATCATCGAACACCTTGTGTGCGTTAAAAATAAAAGAGGTTGTATATAACCTTTGTAAATGGTTCAAGCCAAAAAATTTTCAACATCAATTCAAGTCAATCATCATACATAACAACACAACAACCAAGCTCATCATGATCATACGAAAATTACATCAAAAATTTTCAAGAAACTCGAAAACTCAAGGGTTCAACCCAATTGAGCAAAAGAAGCGAAATTCTTACCATTTGATCGGAAAGAGTGAGCCATAATGATGATGATCATGCTATATAATGTCCATGTTGTGTAAAATATGCATGAAATCCATTTTTGAATGAAATTTGAGTGAATTTGGCAAAGGGGACGAAAAATGGCCAAAAATTTGTTAAAATGAAGAATGCTGAAGACAGAACGTTTAAAAGCCAAAATATAGCTTAGGGCGACCGGTCGAGGTTGAGGGCGACCGGTCGAGGTTGAGGGCGACCGGTTGCCCTCAACTCCTTCACTTTGTCTTGTCGTTTTTCCAAAATTCGAATTTTCAACCAAAAATCCGATTTTTAAGCCTAGTTTGAAAAACGTGCAAAATGCAAACATAAGCTTCATTCAATATGCATTATGCCTAACCGAGCTCGTATTGATGAAAAAGTCTCGGAAGATAGCGGTTTTGTGAAAATATCCGCTAATTGATCTTGAGATGGTACAAAGGATATCTCAATTTTACGTTTTGAAACACAATCCCTTAGAAAATGATGTCGAATCTCAATATGTTTAGTACGGTTATGATGAACCGGGTTTTGAGCAATATTTATAGCGGATATATTATCACAAAAGATAGGTACATTTTCAAAAGAGCATTTGTAATCCGCTAAGGTTTGTTTCATCCAAAGAAGTTGAGTACAACAAAATGCGGCGGAAATATATTCGAAGCCGACCGTTGAAAGAGAAACACGCTTTTGCTTCTTTGAAAACCCGAAAACTAGGCAATCGCCTAAAAATTGACATGATCCGGAAGTACTTTTCCGATCATCAATATTTCCCGCATAGTCAATCACTATAACCTTTAAGAGAAAAATTTTCATTCTTTGGATAAAATAAACCATATTGAATGGTGCCTTTCAAATATCGAAAAATCCTTTTAACGACACTCATGTGAGATTCTTTGGGATTGCTTTGAAAACGAGCACATAGGCATACGGCATGAAGAATGTCCGGTCTACTAGCGGTTAAATAAAGTAAACTACCAATCATACCTTGATACTTTGATTCATCCACGGACTTGCCTTTCTCATCTTTGTCAATTTTGACATTTGTTGCCATAGGAGTAGAGACGGTTCTTCCTTCTTCAATGCCGAACTTTTTCAAAAGTTCTTTTGTATACTTTGATTGCGAAATATAAATACCTTCTTGACATTGCTTAATTTGAAGTCCAAGAAAGAAGTTAAGCTCCCCATCATACTCATCTCGAATTCTCCTTGCATTAACTTAGAAAATTTCTTGCACAAAGAATCATTAGTAGCACCAAAGATAATATCATCAACATATATTTGCACAAGTAAACAATCTTGCCCTTTTTTTTAAAAACAAATAGAGTTGTATCAACTTTACCTCTTATAAAACCATTTTGTAAAAGAAAAGAACTAAGTCTATCATACCATGCACGGGGTGCTTGTTTTAAACCATACAAGGCCTTTTAAGTTTATAAACATCATTAGGCCTAGAAAAATTTTCAAACCCGGAGGTTGTTTTACATAGACTTCTTCTTGAATAATACCATTTAAGAAGGCGGATTTAACATCCATTTGGTAAAGTTTGAAATTTTTAAAACAAGAATAGGCAAGTAAAATTCGAATAGCTTCTAAACGTGCTACGGTGCAAAAGTTTCATCATAGTCAATACCTTCTTCTTGACAATAACCTTGAGCTACTAACCTTGCCTTATTACGAACAATATTGCCTTGATCATCAAGTTTGTTCCGGAATACCCATTTTGTACCAATAATGGTTTGAGAAGGAGGACAAGGTACCAATTCCCATACATCATTTCTTTCAAATTGATTCAACTCCTCTTGCATCTCTAGAAACCAATCCTCATCCTCAATAGCTTCTTTAGCATTTTTAGGCTCCTTTTGAGAAATAAGAGCTTTCTCGGCAAATTTTCTCCGAGTCATCACTTTGTCAAGGGGATCACCAATAATAAGATCTTTTGGGTGATCTCCTTAAATTTCAATGCAATGGGAAGATCCGAGATATCACCTCTATCTTTTTGAGGACAATTTGAAGTGGACGGTTGATCATTTGATGTAGACGGTTGATCATCAATTTGAACAATTTGTTCAATAATATCCTCCTCATCACTTTCATCATTAGGAATTCTTTCAACTCCCGAAGCTTCATTGAATTTAACATGGATGGATTCTTCAACGACTCCACTAGTCTTATTGTAAACCCGATATGCTTTATTTTTTGTTGAATATCCCATAAATATCCCTTCATCGGCCTTAGGATCAAGTTTGTCCAATTGATCCTTGGTATTCAAAATAAAGCATTTACAACCAAATATCTTGAAATAACTAATATTTGGAGTTCTTCCTTTCCAAAGCTCATATGGAGTTTTATTCATTTTAGGACGAATATAAACTCGATTAATGACATAGCAAGCGGTACTTACGGCTTCGGCCCAAAAATACTTTGAAGTGAAAATTCATTGAGCATGGACCGACTCATTTCTTGTAATGTCCGATTTTTCCGTTCGGCTACTCCATTTTGTTGAGGTGTCCTTGGAGCCGAGAAATTATGAGCATATCCTTTGGTTTCACAAAATACTCTAAATTCACCGTCAAATTCTCCACCTCGATCGCTTTGAATAGACCTGATAGTGTCTTCCCTTTTCATTCTCAATAAGTCTACACAACTTAACAAACTCATTAACGGCATCGCTTTTATTGGTAAGAAAAAGAGCCCAAGTATATCTAGAAAAATCATCGACGATAACAAAAGTGTAATGTTTTCCACTTAGACTAGCCGTACCAATATCCCCGTACAAATCAAGGTGAAGCATTTGTAGGGGTTTGGTGGTGGAAATTTTATTTTGGGCTTAAAATTACTCTTAACTAATTTGTTCTTTTGACAAGTGTCACATAAGCCAAGATTTTCAAAATTCAATTTGGGTAGTCCTTTCACATGTTGATTTTTGTAAATATTTTTCAAATTCTTGTATCCAACATGTCCAAGTCGCCTATGCCATAAACTAGTTAAATCATTATTGGCGACTAAACAAGAAACATTTTGACTAACCAAATCACTTGTACAAATTTTGTAAAGATTGCCTTTTCTATTTGCTTCACAAATAATTTCACCATTTTTAAGTATAAGGCATTTTTCTTTATTAAAGGAAACATCATATTTTGAATCACAAAGTTGGCTAACACTTATCAAATTAAACTTAAGCCCTTCAACTAATAGAACATTACTAAGAGAGAAAGAAGAGTTACCAATTTCTCCATTTCCAAGAATTTTTCCTTTGCCATTGCCGAACATGACCATACCCTCTTCTTGGAGCTTGATGTTGGTAAAAAGTTCTCTCCTCCCGGTCATATGGCGTGAACATCCGTTGTCCACGAGCCATTTTGAATCTTCCATTGTGGTTATAGCCCCTATTACCTACAAAAGAATTTCTTTTAGGTACCCTATAATTTTGGGGTCCATGGGGTTAGTCTTGAGACATTTGGGTCTCCAAACATGTCTTGAGCTATTTCTCAATTTGCAATTATTAGCATAATGTCCAACTTTGCCACAATAAAAACAAGTAGGAGTATTATAATTATTAGCACGTACAAAAGTCGGACCTTGGTTATTTTTCTTAAAAACACTTTGAAATGGCTTATAACCAAGTCCCGATTTGGAATGCTCACCTCTTTGTGCATCTAAAATTTTTGTGACTTTATCCGTACTTATGTTGAAACGATGCACATCATTTTTCAAACATTCAATATCTTTTGTGAGCAATTCCTTTTCGGTTTCAAGAGAATGAATTCTAGTAAGAGTAAGAGCATGAGCTTTGTCTAGAGATTCATAAGAGGTAAATAATTTTTCCTTTTCAACCTTAATCTCCTTATGCTCCTTTTCAAATTTTTGTATTTAACGATTAAATTTTGAAACTCAATTTGCAATTCATCAAAATCACATTGCAAGTCATCAACTATGGAGGAAGTAGAAGAATTTGAGTGTACCTCATTGTTTTCATCTTCTATAGCCATGAGACCGTGTTCGGTTTCTCCTTCCTCATCGGTTGTTTCGAGTAGTTCATCCCATATTTTGACTTCCGCATTTAGAGCCTTCTTTTTTGTGAAAGGCTTCCTTTTCTTTTCCTCTTCATCGAGCTTGCAATCGGCAATGAAGTGCCCGGGTTTTTCGCATTTAAAGCAAGCATTATCTCTTGGTTTTCTTGCTTTATTTTTATTCACAAATTTTGCAAATTTTCGAACAAGTGCGGCCGTCTCCTCATCATCATCATCATTATCATAGTATGCATTATTAGAAGAAGAAGCAAGACCTTTAGGAATAATTTGCATACCCGATTGATTTGTGGAAGGTTTGGAATTTTTCCTTAACTTGAGATAGACTTCATAGATGAGTAGATTTCCGATAAGCTCATCAAACTTGAGTGTCTCAAGATTTTGTGCCTCCGTGATTGCCGTTACTTTTTCCGACCATGAGCCGGGAAGTGCATTTAATACCTTGGTCACCTTGTCTTCTTCGGAGATGACTTTGCCGAGGGCCACAAGAGGATTGACAATATTGTCAAGCCTTTCCACCATCTTGGAGATGCTTTCGCCATCATACATGTTAAAGTTTTCGAAGTCTTTAACAAGCATGGTCTTTCTTGCTTGCTTGACTTTCTTAGTCCCTTCATAGATTGTCTCCAATTTTTCCCAAACCTCATGTGCCGACCTTATGCCTCTTATGCAATTGTACTCGGTGGCGGTAAGAGAACAATGCAAAATATTTAAGGCCTTACCGTTTAGAGAGAAAGCCTTTTTGTCGTTTTCATCAAACTCCTTGAAAGGTTTAGGAGCCAAGGTGCCATCCTCCGATTTCTTTGTTGGTTGATCAACTCCTTCAATGACCACATTCCAAATGTCGAACCCGCACCCTTGTAGGAAGCACTCCATACGGTCTTTCTAAAATGCGTAGTTGTTGGCGTCGAATAGTGGTGGCTTATTGGTGGAGGCGCCGGTGGTGAGATGAGCATCATTTGTAGCCATGGATCTTTCCTCTTACTGAACGAGCTAGCCAAATAGTTTGGCTCGATACCACTTGTAAGTCCAAGTGGCTACAATAATCTAGAGGGGGTGAATAGATTATGCCGATTTTTCGCAACTCACCCTCTTTTTCGAAACAACTAGAAAATGACTAGAATGTAAATGCGGAAAATAAACAACACTCGTTGATTTAAAGAGGTTCAACCCACCTAGGGCCTAATCCTCTACCACCCCAAAGATCTCCTGGATGGATTTCAAAAAAAAAAAGATTTTATTAATTTACCAAAAATTAATACAACACCTTGAGGATTACCACAACCCTCTTTCACCACCTTGAGGATTACCACAACCCTCTTACAACACCTTTGAAGATTACCACAACCTTCAAACACCTATCACCTAGATCACCCAAGTGTATTCTTACCACAAGAATACTCACAAGGATGTCTTGTGTTGAATGATGACCAAAAACAAGATTACAACTCAATAATGATTGATACAATATGAGTACAAGTGTAATCAAGAATTGAAAGCCTAAACCTCAAATTTGTGCAAGTGAAAGTGCTTAGCTAATACAACAAGATATATGAAAGTGTTTGCTCAATTGCTCTTTGCTTGTATGAAGTGTTGTGTCTTGTTGCTTGAATGAAGCCTCTATTTATAGGAGAGGACTTGGCTTTCATTTCCAGATATATCGGCTCCTCCTTGGGGAGTGATTTGCTTTGCAAAAGAAACCATTTAAAATGATCAATATAGTCATTAGAAATCAATCCCACAAAATAGGGAAAAGTTGTCCAAAACGCAATGGATAGTTTGTCGATAAACATGGGGTTCGACCGTCGCCTTGAGAGATAAGATTGAAATTGAATTCTGCGAATTTTTACATAGGGGACCGGTCGAAGGGGGTGCGACGTGCCGCCTTAGTGACCGGTTGCCCTTGAAGATTTTACGAAACAGAGAAGTCGGAACAAAATCCAACTCCCGTGCAGTCGCCACGGGTCGACCGCGACTGTCGCTTACCTGGTCGACCGCACCGGCCGCCCCCTGTTTTACTTACGTCCCATTTTGTTTCTCGCTCAACTCAGTCAGTGCGGGTTGCCCTATAGGGCGACCTGGCCGAGTGAAACAAATGTGTTGTCCAATGTTTTATTGAAAATAAATCAAGAAATACTCCGAAAAATAGTAAAAACATTTTAAGTTGATCGGAAGTATTTAGACAACATTTAGAACATAGTTTTGGTTTAAAAACGTATTTGAACAAAATCGAACATAATCATCAAAATCATGATAAAAACATTTATCTAACAAACTCCCCCTTTTTGATGATTACAAACCAAAACAATTTTTTGAGGACGATTTGAAAGCCAAATAAAATTTTCCGGTTTTACGAGTAAACTATCCGTTAGAAGTATTTCATACAAAGCTCCATAACACTAATGTCCATAACCATAATGGGACGGGGTCCGTAGATCAATACACAATAGGTACATCGTGACAAATAGAATATACACCATCTTCGATTATTCTCTGGTCGCTCCGAAACGCCCTCGGTGAAAAGTAGCAATATCTTGACCGATATCACGGACTCCCCACCAAAATACCGACAAAGAAAACTCCTCCCCGCCGGTGGGATATCTTGGCGACAGGAGCATGGGTCAAGTGTTGATGGGCCAAAGCGTAGCTTCGTCATCATACAAAACTCCCCGTCGGCCAAATCGAGGTTTTGCCCACCAACGCGAACCACAAGTTTCCCGTCTCGGATTCCTCAACTGTGATCTCTCTACCAAGCAATCACAAAGATCCCCTTGACCGCTCAAGTATGCATCCGAGTCAAAGTCCAGAAACGCACCAAATGTGCCATCCCTAAACTGATCTAAATTCCCGGATTTCATCAACTCTTTTTTGATATCCGCTATCAACCAACATTTGGAATAGCAATTCAATTTTCCTCTCCAATTCTGAGCTTCTCCCCATCTCCATGCCCAATTCTGTCAAAAAACACAATAATTTCCATATTAATTGAATATTGTCAACAAGTAACTCGACATCGAGTTACATAAAACTTGATATCGAGTTACATAAAAAATGTAACTTGATACATTTAACTCGAAAGTGACTCGATATCCAGTTACATTTAAATATGTGACTGGATATCGAGTCACATGTAGCTCGCCATCCGCCAACTAACTCGATGGCGAGTTACATCTATCTCGATATCGAGTTAGATGTAACTCGTCATCGAGTTAGATGGTAGATGGCGAGTTACTTTTTGAAACCCTCATCTTCTTCATACTCACCCCAAACCAACATTAACGAGTCACAAGCTTTCCAAATCAACACCAAATCCATCCAAAACCTAGAATATGTAAAAAACTACAATAAATCCTAACCTAAAACAACTATAGACTAACTAAATCAACGAAAAAACCATGAAATTAAGGAAAGGTGGGTTCGGAAGTTACCTGGTTGGAGATCGAAACGGTCTCCATTGTCTTCGTCAATGTCGCCGGATTTCAATTTTTTTGGGTCACTGTTGTTTTCGAGTTAATGTAATGGGTTTCCTTGACTCGAAAAACTATTAAGTTACAAAAGGACAAGTTTGGAATTTCACACCCTAAAATGGCTAAAAAAACATGTGTTTGGAAAGATGGCTAAAAAATATTTTAGATTGGCCAAAGTGCTAAAAAAACACCCCACTGTATATTCTATTTATGTGGCGTGTGCAATGCAATGTGTAGGGGTGATCATAAATTTTAAATAACCGCCCGAACCGCCCCACACCGCACCGTTATTATTAATTTATCACGAAAACTGCGATTATAAATATTATGGAAAAACCGAACCGTCTTAGCGGTGCAGTTTGCGGTTTTGACCACAATAAAACCGCCACAAACCGACCGACTGCTATGCAATATATATTATAGCTTAAGGGTAATTAACATACTAAACTCAGCCCTAAAACCTATTATCCTTCATTCACAAGGTCCAATCCGCCTCTTTATTGCCTTTTGCCATATTTCCTCTGCACAAATCTTGAATTTGCTAATCCTTCACAATCACAAATTTGCTCAAGTCTCAACATTAATCATTAATCAACAAGCCCACATTATTTCTCTTCGCCGACCGCCGTCAACAAGTCCACTGTAAGAAGGTAATCCTTTTAATTTTCTGTTTATTTGCTGAAATTTAATGTCTCTTATTAACTTATTTTCATTTTGGATTTGCTTGAGTTGGTTGATTAATCTCAATACTTGAGTAAGTTACATTTATTCACTCATTTTTGGAAATATGATAAGTAGCTTGTTTCATTTTATTTAATTATAATTAGTATTGAACATGAGATTCCTTAAAATTTTGCAGATGGGTTGGAATAATATTTTGTTTTATATCTCTAAAAAAAGTATTTTATTTCATCTTATGTTTGTTTAACTTGAGTTGTTCTGGTAATAGAAATAAAATTTTGGTTTCATTATAAATTGCATTTGATTAGTCCTTAATTCTTCTTAACTGATTGCTGGCATTAGATATTTTTCACTAATCATTTCCATGGAGCATTCTATTAATGCAACAGTAAATTATGTTTTATTTGATATATTTTTATTTCTTACGCTTTTTTTTTTTTATGTTTAGATTTGATATTGATTCATGTTTTTTTTTTTTTTTGTTAAATCAAGGATAATGCATCTTCTCGAAAAAGTTTCTAATGTGGACATCTCTATGGAAACAATAGCTTCAAGTAAAGAACAACAAGGTTTGAGGTCCCATCTAGGCATACTATTGCTAGGGATTGCATGAAAGTTTATCTTGAAGAGAAAAAAAATTGAAAAGAGTTTTGAAACTTAATAGAGTATGCCTAACTACCGATACATGGACTTCATTGCAGAACTTGAATTATATGTGTCTTCTTGTACATTGGATTGACAATGACTGAAATTGCAAAAAGAGTCATAAACGTTTGTCTAATCGAGAATCATAAAGGGAAACAATAGGGAAACAAATAGAAGAATGTTTTTGAATCAATGGAGTAGTGATAAAGTTTCCACGATTATAGCGGATAATGCTACCTCCAATGATAAAGCAATCAGTTATTTGAAACGAAAATGCAAGTGGAAAGATGTCATTTTGAATAATGATTACATGCATGTAAGATGTTCTGCTCATATAATAAATTTGATTGTCAAAGAAGGGCTAGAAGAGCAAAATGAAGCCATAATGCGGGTTAGGAATGCTGTGAAATATGTAAGGTCTTCTCCAAGTAGGCTAAATGCATTCAAAAAGTGTGTAGAGAAAGAAAAAATTGATTCAAAGAGTCTTGTTTGTTTAGATATAGAAACACGATGGAATTCAACCTATTTGATGCTTGAGGCTGCCGAGAAATTTGAGAAAGCTTTTGAGAGGTTGGGGGATGAAGACCAAAAGTATGTAGACTACTTTGATTGCTATGAATTAAATCAAGATGAGGAATTTGAGGGGAAGAAAAGAAAAGTGAAAGGGAATAAGATAATTGGACCTCCGATCGATATAGATTGGATTAACGCCAGGAATTTTGTCAAATTCTTAAAAATATTCTATCACGTGACTTTAAAGTTCTCTGGTTCATTATATATCACTTCAAATGCCTTTTTTCGTGAACTTGCTACTGTGCATGTTGGTTTATCCAATATGATTAGTAAGGGAGATTATAATATGGCTTATATGGCTATTCGGATGAAGGAGAAATTCAACAAATATTGGGGAAACATTGATAACGCAATTGGTTGTTGTTTGTTGCTATTCTTTTGGACCAAAGATACAAGTTAAAATATGTTAATTTTTGTTTTGCAACAATGTATCAAGGGGATACTTCATATGTGAACAAAATGACTCAAAAATAGAAGATTTGTTGGTTTTGTTGTATAAGCATCATGCAAATTCTAATTTTCAAAGAAATGAGTAGAGATGAAAATGCGGTGCAAGAGCATAATTACATGCATGTAGATGAAGAAGATGACCCAAGTGAATTGCTAGAATCTCAATTTGCTAGATATTTGGAAGAAGAACAATATGTTGAAAGTAAATCAAGTAGCTCGATATTTACTTGAAGGTTGTGAAAAAACGAGCAAGGATTCCGACGTATTGAATTGGTGGAAAGTGAACACTCCAAAATATCATTTTCTTTCTAAAGTCGCAAGAGATGTATTAGCTATTCCGATTAAGTATTGCTTGAGAATCCGCTTTTTAGTACAAGTGGTCGTGTGATTGATGCATTTAGAAGCTCTTTATCACCTAAAACGGTAGAGGCCTCATATGCTCTCGAGATTGGTTACGTGCTACACCTTCTCCAATTGATCTTGGTGAAATATTTGAGGACATTCAAAGAATATGAAAGCATAGAAAATGGTAAAATAGTTACAATATCCTGTTTGATTTTTATCATGACTTTGAGTAGTTTTTATGTGCTTTAATTATTGTTGTTTTACAGAGTTAGAGACATCAATCTCTTTTGTGGTATCTGATGATTAATAAGAAGGAAACACATTTTAAAGTAGTTCAATATCTTTTTTTTTTTTCATTTTGCAACAGAACTCATATGTAATTCTGTAAATTAAAATGTATATTACTTACAATGATTTTTTTCCTTCTCAAATGCAGGTGTCATAATCTTGCTTTTGCAGGTTTATGAAGTCATGAACAATGAACATTATTCCCATGGATTTTCAAATTATGTAACATGTCTTTGTTTTATATTTCTATACTATTTTGGGGTATTGAATTATGTCCTGCAACTGATCTATTAGATTTTCGCATTCATGTACCATATGTTTTTATATTATATTAGGATATTGGATTATATTATTGCAGCTTATTTATTTTCAGTGAAGCTTTTCTTCTTCTTTTTTTTTTAATCTCTAGTGTAAAGATCAATGTCTCAGCTTTTGAGGAGCAATATATTGTGAATAGGCAGAGGGATGGTTCATGACTTTAATTTGATGCACTCGTTTTTTTTTTTAATTGTATTATAAATTACCTTTTGTGTGAATTATAATTTTTTTTCTTGTACATAGATTAAAACCGCATAACCGCCCGCAACCGCTATAAACCACACTTTCGATTTTACTTAATAAAACCGCAATTTGGATTCATTTTTTGAAAAAACTGCATATGGCAATTCGGTTTTGCAATTAGTGAAAAAACCGCAAAACCGCACCGTAAGACTTTTGCTAAGAATGCGCATGTCTTAACTTTTTCCTAATTCCAAACAAAATCACAGCCACCCAAAAATATATATTCTTTTAATTTGTTTGAGCTCAAGTTAAAATTTTATTTAAATATAGGACCCTCCTATGAATTATATCGTGACATGATCTCATATAAGTTTTTGTTCTTATTTCATATATTCCCCTCAAAATTAAAATAATTTGAATTACTCACCAAAATTTATGAACTCAATCTGACCGTTGTATATAGAATCTGATTCCCTTCCCTTTTTCCCCACCAAATCCACGTCGTCGGATCAGATTCTCAAGGCCACTGTGTCTTATAACTGTCTTAGCTTTTAACGGACGCAAAATCTTCACAAAAACCTATCGCCACACTCAGGATCATACACATAACATTAACACACACAGGGGTTTTTATCCGGCAAAGAGGAGAAGCAAGCATGGCGGCAACGGTGAGCGCTTGGGGAAAACCAGGGGCGTGGGCGTTGGATGCGGAAGAAAACGAGGCGGAGCTCCTCCATCAACCCAATGAAGACTCTTCCGTGGTTGACGGCCTCCCCAATGGCGGCGAAGCGGCGGAGTTTCCATCTCTTGCTGCCGCCTCCACCGCAAAAACTAAGAAGAAGAAGCCGCAGACCCTATCTCTTCAGGAATTCTCGTCATATGGCGTCGCTAAGCCGGCGACGGCGGCTCAGCCGAAAGGCTTGACGCTCGATGAGCTTTCGCTCCTTCCCACCGGGCCACGTCAGCGCTCCGCTGAGGAGCTCGATCGGAATAAACTCGGAGGCGGTTTCAGGTCTTATGGCAGCGGGGCCAGGGATGAGCAGCCGCGCCGTCAGGGAAGCTTTAATCGGGATTCAGGTCGTGAATTTACGCCTTCTAGGGCTGACGAGACTGATGATTGGGGAGCGGGGAAGAAATCGTCTTTAAATAACGGGTTTGACAGGAGGGACGGGGAAGAAAGAGGGGGAATTTCCGCTGATTCGCAATCGCGAGCGGATGAGGTTGACAATTGGGCGTCGAATAAGAGTTTTGTTCCATCGGAGCCAAGGAGAAATGAGAAAAGAGGAGGCTTTGGATTGGATACAAGCAACGGCGGTGCAGATTCAAGTAATTGGGTGAAGAGGAAAGAAGAGGAGGGGCGGAAGATTGGTGGAGCTTTCGATAGTTTGAGGGAGAGGAGAGGGGGCTTTGAGTCGAATGTGATCAATTCTGAGAGTTGGGGAAAGAAAAGAGAGGAAGCGAGTGGTGGTAGTAGGCCGAGGTTGAATTTGCAGCCAAGAACCCTGCCGGTGACTGAAGTTGAAAAGAATGAGAGCATTGGTAGTGTAGTTAAGCCTAAGGGAAGCAGTCCATTTGGTGAGGCTAGGCCGAGGGAGGAGGTGCTGAAGGAGAAGGGTCATGATTTGAAGGAGATTGATGAGAAACTTGAGTCTGTGAAGATTAAAGAGGTTGTTTCTGTAGGGCCCAGTGATGGGCCTGCGCTTGAGAAAAAGAGCTTTTGGAGTGGTAATGGGAAAGAGAGGTCTTGGAGGCGGCCGGAATTAGATAATGCTCGTCCGCAGAGGTTGGAAACTATCTTAATTTATGGAGAATGTTGAGCTTTTTGATTGTTGAAACCTTTAAAAGAATGCTAGTTTGTTTGAAATGGTTTTACACATTACATTTTGATTTATATTGGGTGATCCATTGTCATGCCTTCTTAAGGTTATACTTAATCAGCTTAATGGTTTATGAATGATGATGTGCTTATTACAAGTCATCTCCAAAGTGATGGTTGGTGGCATTTGTGCATACTTATGCATGTCTGTCAGTATGTCGATTAATGGTTGTCAGCTAAAACGGTGGCCTTTTTGCTGTGTATGACTCCACATTTTTTCTTTTAACTGACAACTCATGGCTTATTGTTGGTAGGGTCGCTTGTTTCCTTTGCTTAGGGAACACGTTTTGAAAATATATTCTCTATTTTGAAATAATTATAGATGAAGTCCTTTGATCTTATTAAACCAAAACTGTTACTCTTTATCTGTATATTATTACTGGTTAGTGGAGTCGTTAAGATTAGTATGCTACTTTAGGCTGTTTGAACAGGTGATCAGCCCATTATAGGCCACCATTGAGCCCCAAGAAGATATTTTGTCGCCCCCACACTGAAGAACGTATTGCTAGTTTGCAAACTTGTCTTTTATCCGTTAAACTTGGATCAGTAAGATGTGTTTGTTTTGCCGTCTGCTTGATCTAAAAGTGCCATTGCTGGTGTCACATACATTAGAAATTCACGTTGTGCAGTAGTTTGTCGCTTGTGCATAAGTTGATATGTTTGCAAGCTCATGTAGGCTTTTGATTTATATTGACTCGAGCTGTTTACACATGATTTGAAAGAACATGGATTATAATCAGTGGCGGACGCAGGATTTCGGCTTTGGGGGGACGAAAAACGGACCGAGTTCATATATTTAAACTATGAGAAAAAAATTGGAAGGCAACTGTAAAACACAAGTATTTGAAGTTTTTATCAAAGTTTTGGGGGCAACTGCAAGAAAATTCCTTTATTTTGCTATAAAAAAATAATTTTAAAAATTTGGGGGAAAAAATAATTTTGGAAAATTTTGGGGGCAGCAGCCCCCTTGTCCCCCCTCCGTCCGCCCCTGATTATAATCATTCATCAGTACCTCGTATGCATTCTTCTTATTATTTTGTTTGCAAAGCTTTTTTTTGCTATTATTGAATTTATTGTTTTAATTTTACTATTGTAATTTGTAGTGCTGGTGAAACTGAAAATGGACCTGCTGAGAACACTGGAAATGGAGACACGAGGTAGAATCAGAGGAGAGAGCTAATCAGCTTTGACAGTAAAGTATGCTTGCATAAAGAGTTTGATATGCTGAAAGCATAAGATTTTTGTTTTATTATTTTTCTCTGTGGTTTTATGGTAACCAACAATAATGGGGCACCGGTTTTGGTAGACCCATATAGATATTTTTACTTTTAGGCTCAAACGACTTGTTTGTACCCGGTGTTGTAACTGCTGATAAAATTTGCAGTGTTTCTATTATTTTTCTTTGGGGGTTAACATTATGTTTTTTGTTTGGCGTGGATCCTAATTGGTGTTTTCCAGACTAAAACAAATATTAATGGTGCATTTGGATTGAGGGATTTCAAATCTAGTGTATTTGCAAATGAATAGATTTCAAATTTCGATTTGAAATCCTTCTCTTGTTTGGATGATGTGGATTTGTTTAGGAATTTTAAATCCATCGGAAAATTTTGATAAAAAATTTAAAAGCTCTAATCATTTTCTTAATAGAATGAGATGGGAAATCCCTAGTTAATTTGATGAGAGCGAAAATGGGGATTTCTTGTTTTCTAGAACCAGGAATAGGACAGGGGCGGTATTTATATCCCCATCCCTTTTCTCATTCTCGATTAGACAAAACGGAGATTCTCCGTTCTTATCCCAATTCCCACGAATATGTATATTGTATTTATCTATTATTAATATTAATTCTATTATAATTTTTTTATTTTATTAATTCTAAAAATTAAACTTAAGAATCTTTACAATTTTACTTATTCCCATTCTTTATTTTATAAATTATTGATTACGCTATCTATGTTTAAAAACATTGTGATTAAAAAGTTAAAAATTTCAAAAATCTCTTTAAATACGAAATATTTTATTGTATGAATATGAATTGTATCTATTTATAAAACATGTTTATCTATAAGAAAGTAAAAACTTGAAAAAAAAATTAACTATCCTACGTTAATTTTTTTAACCCCAATGCTGAATATTTAATAAATTGTATTTTTAATACAAGCAATAATAAAGTTATTTCAAATTCTACTATTTTTTAGGGTTTAGAAAACTGAATATTTGTTAGAATTGTTAAAGAAATTAAACAAAAAACCATGTTTTATATTTAGCAACGCAATTTAAAGGAAAATGAGATATTTAAAAAAAAAACAAAAATATTTCATTTTTATATACACATATATCAAAAAATTATCAAACTGGCATATTCATATCTAATTCCAAATGTACAACTTTAAAACTTGAATATCAAAATATGTTGACAAATATAAAAAATAGTTTATGTTATGATGAAAAGTACGTTAATATATATAAAATACTATTGCATATAATTTTATTAAATAAATCTTAATTTTCTTCTTACATAAATATATATAATATTAGGCATGGATACATGTGATATAAAAAAATTGGATACATATTTGAGATATTTTCTTCAATCAAAATAAGTATTTTTTAGTTTAATTTAATCAATTTAAATATAATTCTATATAATTATTAAGAAATGGACTAAACTCAAATAACAATTGTATACATATATAATAAATCTACCCTATATACTAAAAGAAAAAACAAAATTGACACATGTCTCTCATTAATTTTGAATATTTGTCAACTTCTCATCCTCTCACTTCCACATGGCGCTTCACATTTATCTACGTGGCAATCCTATATACAAAATTAAAAGATAACAAATTAATCAATATTCTAAAAATAAAATATAATACCAAAAATAAAAAAATTGTTCACAAGTAGTTTGGAAAGTCTATGATGATCAAGTCTATCCGAAGATATTTTTATTGAAAAATAATCTATTAGTTCAGAGTATATAATTTTTAAATTAAAGGGAAACAAAAAATCTAAAAATTAAGGAATCTATCTACAATATCTTTTAAATTTGTGACACTAAAATTTTATCTTTGGACAAATCCGTGTAACAAAAGAGTAATTTTATGTAGCCAAATAAATGAATATACGAATTGATGTCCAATAACCTAATTTTGCAAGCCCATTACAAACTACAAAATAATGTGTAAATATTTCTTATTTTTTTATTTTTTATTTTTTTTATTATATATATATATTATGAGTGACAAACTAAAGATAGTACAAAAAATAATTAATTTAATATATTGTACGTAAAAATGGATCAAAAAACGAAAAAGTTATTTTTTTAAAATAAGATAAATACAATAATTAATGCAAAGACACACAGAGACTTGGAAAATTAATTTTACATAATTATATTTTTCATATCATTTTAAAAATTGATTATTTAAGAAAGTTTACTATGAAAAATAATGAAATACCAAATATTTTCACTTCTTATTTTTACACATATCTATATATATAATAGTAGAAGTCCAAACAAAAATTTTCCCGCTCTTTTTGTTTCTTATATTAGAAAAATATTGTGAATGGTATTCCTACATTATATATGTATATAATTAAATGATATTAAATTAGAAAAATATTATAAACGGTATTCCTATTTTATGTTATATATGTATAAAAATTAGGAGTTCAAACAAAAATTTCTCTCTCTTTTTATTTCTTATATTCTCAAAAAATTTTAATTTAGGAAAATATTTTAAATGGTATTCCTACTTTATATGTATAAAAATCGGAAAATTTTATAAATGGTATTCCTACTTTATACCGAAAGCGAGTCTCAGATTATCAATCTATATCTATCTATATTATTCATATTATAAAAATTATATAGTCTTTGACTATAATTAATTAATTAATTAATATTATAAATTGTAATATTATTATTATTACTATTATTATTACGATTCTATACATCATTTCTATTCATATATGTTATTCTTTGTTTCAATGGTGGACGTTACTTTTTGTATACCTAATATTAATCAAGTTTTAAATACTAATTGACTATTCAAACTTTCCTAAATTGTTCAATAATACTTAAAATAGACGAATTATGTTCGGCGAATATTTATATGAACAATTGAATTAACAATTGATTTTGTGTTCATATATTAATAAGATTTGTATTGCTTTAGAGAGACACTCATATTGTTGATCCTAAATTTGAAGCACAACCACCAAATATGGCTCCATCACGTTCCCCCCTATTACCGTCTTCATCAAATGCCCCGCCAACATCGATAGTATTGAACTTGAATTATGTACTAAACAAGAGTTTTATATAAACAATATTGTAGATTTGTATGGATGTTATTTGGTGAGTTTAATAAAAAATAAATATTTGTTTCTTTTTTGATTATTCCTGATAGTTTTGTTGTATTTTTTTCAAGTTGTATTTTGAATTATGATTTATTTATTTTTTTATTATTCCTGATACTAATTCTTTGATTATGTGAAATTAATTTCAAATTAAACACATAGATCACTTCCAGAATTTCTTCTTTTTGTGTCGAATAATCTATATAAATACCAGTCTTTTACGTATTTTTTTTAGTACGGCTTTTTACGTAATTTAGTTAGTGATGGCAAACAAAATTCTTTCAGAATTGAAAATAGTTAAATAAATACTTAGTGATAAAACTGATGCTTACCTTGTCATATATCCATGAGGATGATAATTTAAATTAAATTCCGGTTCGGTGATTAGTTTTATAATTTGATTCTTTCCTATTATTTTTGTAAGAAATTTATTGGAATAACTTATTATATTGTTCCATTAGAAATTCATCACAAAGCTTAACTAAATATGTTGTCATGTCATTATCTCTTCAAATTGTAATTACATTAATTTTTTTGTGTTAGCGTTTCTATCCAAATCCGCACGTCATTTTAATGGTTTTACACCATTAATTGTCATCTACGTAATATGAACGGACACACTTGGAAGGTCAAAATGATCAACCTTCTGTGGCGCATTCTTTTTTACGGATGGATGGAGCATATTCATTCATGATAACACTATTCCACATGGTGAAGTGTTGGTTTTCTCTTATCGTGTTAACCACGTTTTTGATGTGTCAATATTTTTAATGATGATGCATGTGAGAGAATCGATGTGTACCCAACTATACGTCTTTTTCATACCATTCGTAATTTATTACGCTTTAAATCATATAGATGATATTTCAGTTTAATTACAAATTAATTGATTGATTTAATTAATACGTGTGCAACAGGCATCGATGAGTCTGATGATGATGACAGTGGTGAGATTTTGTTTGTTAATATTTTTTTTGATCAACAACTTATATTAATGAAGTTTTGGAATGATTTTATCAAGTGTACACACAAAGAACAAAATGATGCACTTATAAGGTATAGTGGAAGACAATATTGCATCGTATTAAAGCAAGAGAAATTCAGTATTTTTATGCAACGTGGTTGCAAAAGTTTTCTAGAAGAAAACATCATCGGTGAAGGTTTTGGGTTTGGTTTCGGACAACTGCAAAACAAAAAAACAAAAAATGAATAACAAAAAACAACTGTAAAACAAAAAACAATGATTCGTTTTCACACAATTAATTAAAATGTTGAAATCATAATAAGAAATAGCAACAATAATTTTGTATGTATGCGAGAAAAATTGAATTATCGTGGATCCACATCTACATATCACCTCTAAGAAAAGTCCGAAAAACCTATAAAGAGTGAAAATTTTGAATTGAGGATTGAAACATATCCATTTCAAGAACTCCTTTCAATGGTAAATGGTATTTATTTACTATATTACTTGGCTTCGACTCTTTAAGCCGTCCACAATATGTTTGAGAAAAATATTGAAAAATATTTGTTGGATGATGTTTTCTATAAAGAACGCCAATCGAGAAAATGTCAAGGTATCAAGTATGGATAAACTGTTTTGACTAATGTTATTATATTGAATTATTAAAATTTGCTATATTTAATTGACCTTTTTAATCGATTCATTTGATATTTTCCAGAATTGAATTTAAAATTTAAGTCTATAATTGAAAATATAAATTTTATAACTAAATATTATTTTTATTTACTTTATATGAATATTTTATTATTAAAATAAAGTAATAAAAACTCATGTTAATAGATAGTTTTAGTATAAACCAGTAAAATAAAATAATAATACACGTGAATAATAATAAAAATAATAATATATGTGAATAATAGTAGAATAATAATACACGTGCAATGCACGTGTGGGATTACTAGTTTTATTAATTTATATAGTAACTGCAAATGGGCGGTAAAAATTCAACAAGCCAGCGACTTCTCTTTATATATGTACTAGTTTTTGACCCGTGCGATGCACGGGATGTGATGTGTTGGATTATATAAAATGAATGCATATATATTGTATAGGTGAATTTTATTATATTATAGGTGAATTTTATTGTATTATATATAGACAAATTCTATATGTAATAAATAAGACCGAGATTTCTGGTAAATTTTGTGGTTGGCCTTAATTTTAGTAGGTTTAATTTTTTTTATCTATAGGATGTGCATTTAATGTATATTTTCTTAATGCAATAAAAATAAATCTTATTTTTTTAAAATCGGAATTTAGTTCTTACTAAACTTAAAATAATAGCATCCTATTTATAGTTAAATTTAAAATAATCTAATGTAAAATAATTAAAAAGTAAAATATTAATATTGTTTAAGAAATCTAAAAATTAATAAAGAAAATTTAATAATTAGTAAGTGTATAAAATATCATTAAAATTTATTATATTATATATGTTAGTAATTCCCCCGTGCGTTGCACGTGTATTAGTATTTTACATTATTAATTTGTAATGAAACTATTTATTAACAATAAGTTGCTATTTAACTGTTTCCCTTGTATTATGGCTTTTTAGCTTCACCATTCGAGTAAACTCTTTTGATATAGGTTAATGTCAATTTGGTATTGAATATGACTTGTTTATTAAAAAGATATAAGACTTTTTATTATGCAAAAGTTATAAGACTTTTTATTCAAAAATTATAATATCATTTATAGTTGTAAGGAACATATAGTAAAAGTATATTCCAAAAACAAATGTAATAAAGAATACTAATTTAACAAAATTATACTAATTGCAATAGAACCAATACAAAACAAATATTCAGATATTTATTCTAAAACATGATATAAGAAACACTTTGGCTGCAGGAGGGGAATGGTTCTGGCTTAGCACATATATTTCATTAATAATAATATATTGTTCATAGAAACACTCCATTAAAAAGTGACATCAAAAATATTCAAATATAAATAAAGTCTAGAAGTAGTTCAAAAACATCAATCATGCATCACTCTAATCATTTTTCTTCTTGATAACCACCTTAGTTTTCTTCAAAGAGCCGGTACTGGAGAATTCTGCCTCAAGCTTTCTTTTAACATTATTGCCATCATCAAGATCCAGAAAAGAGTCAACATTCTTTAGTTTGAATTTGTCTGAAGAAGCAAATTCTTCCACAGATAAATTAAGATGATCTTGTTAAAGTACTATGTCATTAATTTGCTATCTATAAAAATTTCAAATAAAAGAAAATAAATGCATTAAAGATCCAATCAACAATATAAAATTAATACATTATCACCAATTGATTCAGAATGAATGGCTCTAGAGTTAAGTTGCAAGTCATGTGACAAAATAATAAAAATAAAATAAAATATACCTATTTGAATATAAATTTCCTGCTCATTATAGTCAATCGCAAATTAATGAACTGCTTGTTAGTGTTGACTATCAATAAAAGTTGACTCAAATCTTGACGTGAACTCCAAATCCGTAGTCAACTTTTAATTTGTGTCCATTTAAGCGAGATCAAAATTTAATGGTGTAAGACCATTAAACTAATCGCCGATTTGAATGAAAGATCTTTGACACAAAAATTTAAAGTAATTATAATTTGTAATGAATTTTTAATTGAACAATATAAGAAGTCATTACAATAAGTAGATAGAAGTTTATTGCCGAATCAAAATCAAAACTAATAACCAAAAAAATATTGTCGAATCAAACAAAACAATAATTGCGAATTAAAACTATAAAACTAATAACCAAAAAAAAATATTGCTCGGGATAGAAGTTTATATACATGGACAGAAAATATACATTGACACAAAAATATTGACACAAAATATGTTGACAAAAATATGTTAGTATGAGGAATAATAAAAAATAAACAAACCATACAAAAAACAACTTTAAAAAATACAACAAAACTATCAAGAGTAATCAAAAAGAAACTCACCAAATATTGTCCATACAAATATAGTTTATATAAAAACTATTGTTTATTGAAAAATTCGAGTTTAATATTGTCGATGTTGGTGGGACACTTGATGAAAAAAAAGAAATAGAGGGAACATGAAGATGAAGTCATATTTGGTGGCTATGCTTCAAATTTAGAATCAACAATATCAAAGTATTTTTCTAATGCAATTTAAGTAGTATAAATATAAGCGGATTTAGTATAAATAATAAGCTGCCAAAAAAATCTCTGAACACAAAATCAATTGTTAATTCAATAGTGAAAGATACATAAAATCATAATTCATCTATTTTAACTATAATTAAATAATTTAGGAAAGATTGAATAGTCATTAGTATTTAAAACTTGATTAATTAATATTATAATGTACAAAATTGCATCGACACCATTGAAACAAATAAACAATATATTTGATGAAGATATGATGTATGGGATCAACAAATCATTGTAATATATATTTAAGAAGAACTGATGTATACTAATATCAATTAAAGTGAAATACTATTTATAATTTTTAAAATCTACATATCATATATAGATATAATTGATACTATAGACTCACTTTTGGTATAAAGTAATAATACCAGTAAATAAAAGTTTCCTAATTTTTATACATATAAAATAGGAATACCATTTATGATATTTTTCTAATTTATATACATACAAAAGAAGGATTATCATTTACAATCTTTTCTTATAATATTTTCCTAATTATATAATTACAACGATTTTCTTATAATATTTTCTTAATATAAAATTTATAATCAATATCATTTATAATGTTTATAATTGTATCCTAATATAATAAACAAAAAGAGCGGAAAAATAAAAGTTCCGACCTCTAATATATATGTATATATATAGATGAATCTTTTATAAATGTACATATATTATGTACATGAAAATATTAATATTTAAAAACAAAGTAGTTATGAAATAAAGTGTAAACACTATTTAATGAAAAATATATTACAAAATAAATCTAAATATCATTTGAGAAAATTGACAAATACAAATTAAAAACTTAAAATAAATTAAATAAATTTAAAACAAGCATATAAAATCTATAAAAATTTAAAAAAGATAAATTTATCCAAGAATTTCAAAATTATACGAATAAATAAAGAATTATGAGATAAAACCTTAAAATTACAAATAAAAATAAAATTTATTTGATGAGTCTTAAAGTCATCGGATAAAATTAAAAAAAAAAAAGTATTAAAATAAAGATAAAATTTATTATAATAAAAATCAACTACCATTGGATAAATTAAAAAAAAAAAATCAGATAACATTTAAAATTATTTAGTACTTACAACATAAAAGAAATGCTATTTATTTGTTCTATTATTTATGCTTTATTTGTTTATTAATAATTATTGTCCATACATGTATGTTCTAATATAGTTTTTCAAATAATTATGATTTGAGTATAATGATATTGTTACTGAGAAAAGAATGATACACTGAATCTATTTATTAAATTAATGTATATATAGTAATTTGTTGGTATAAATTTCAATTATGTCTCAATTGATCTAATTTAATATAGTTGACAAAAAATATTAAGTTAACATATAATTATTAAACCTTTAGACAACTCAACAAGTGTCTTTAATAGGTGTACAAACTTGCTTCAATATATAATCGATTTATTTTTGTTTGTTCTCATTTTTTCTAAATTTTGATTTTTGGTTGAGTATTTAACTAATATATAATACGAATGTATCAGATTATTTAATAATATTTATTTAATAAATCCTACATTAATATTTTGCGGGTTAAGACGTGTCAACGTGTAAGTCTTTCCCGCATTTAAAGGACAACGCATGTTTAGGTCTTGGACTCTTGAGATACTCATCCTGCCTCGCACTATTAGCATTCCTACAATATATTAATTTCTTGATGCCTCTTATAAGGCCGTTTTACGGAGGATCCGTAAGACGGAGCCCAATATCTAGATCCAGACCCGGTACCCAAATTTTATATAAAAACAATCTGCAGCAAGCCAGCAATCTCTCTCCTCTTCAGACTTCACTCCTAAATTCCCGGTCCGGCCCCACCCCCTCCTCTCTCTCTCTCTCTCTCCTCTTCACCCGCATTCTGATCTCCATCTCTCATTGTCTCTCTACTCTTCAACCCCATTATGTCACCATGTCTCATGCATGTTATACTAATCATGTCTTGTAGCTAGATTTGTGTGCTTTAATTTACAAGTTTATTATTATATATAATCACGTCAGTTAAGTGGGAGGGATTGATAATTATTTATTTTTTCTCCTTTTTCTGGTGTGTTGGATTAGAATACATAAAGATGATATATTGAGTATAATATGATAAAATAACATATAATAACTTGAATATATCTTGCATAAAATTTTAAAACCAAGCACAAAAATCTCGTTAATTCTGCGCTTTTTGATGTTTAATTTGAGTGGAAAAAGAGTGATTTTTTTCTTGATTGATTAGAATGAATTTGTTGTGGTGTTTCGGGGAGAATACTGGTGGAATAGTGACCATGACTAGAAGGATATATGCAAGGTGGTTGGTTGAATAACATAACAGAACTTGACCGATAATCATAATAGTACTTTTTAGAAAATTTTTGTCACTTTTCAGAAAAAAAACTAATACTTTTCCAGGAAACTATCATTATTAATTTTGTTATTTTAAAAACATATACTTATCATAATAAAAGTGATATTTTTTAAATAAAAATTGATACTTTTCGAGTGTAAAATAATACTATGTTAGGGGAGCTACTAATGTAATTTTGTAACTTTGAAACCATATACTTTTTAGAGTAAAAATGATACTTTTTTAAATAAAAAGTGATACTTTGAACTCGTCTATATATAACTTTGCAAATAAATAATCAATTTTATTACTTTGAAAACATATACTTTTTAGAATAAAAGTGATACTTTTTTAATAAAAAATAATACTTTTCGAGTTTAAAGTGATATTATGTCAAGGAGAACTACTAATGTAATTTTGTTACTTTGAAAACATATACTTTTTAAAGTAAAAGTGATGCATTTTTTAGTAAAAAATGATACATTTAACTTTTGAACAAAGGTTGCAATTTGCATATAACTTTACAAGTAAATAATCAATTCTGTTACTATGAAAAACGTATATTTTTCAAAGTAAAAGTGCCACTTTTTGGATTAAAAAGTGATAATTTTTTAGTGTAAAGTGATACCATGTCAAGTGGAACAACTAATGTAATTTTGTTTCTTTCATGAAAACATATACTTTTTATAGTGAAAGTGATACTTTTTTTTAATAAAATTTGATACTTTTGAACAATAATGTATGTAACTTTGCAAGTTAATAATAAATTTTGTTCCTTGAAAACGTATACTTTCCAGAGTAAAACTAATATTTTTTTTTAATAAAAAATAATGCTTTTGAGTCTAAAATGATATCATGCCAAAGGGAACTACTAATATAATTTTGTTATTTTGAAAACACATATTTTTAAATTAAAATGATATTTTTTTAATAAAAGTGGCACTTTAAAGAATGATGACATAAATTTGCAAGTAATTGATCAATTTTGTTCCTTGTGGTTATTTGTAATAAAAATTAAGCTTAACAAATATATTTTAATGCATAATTATTTCAGCCTTGTTTAGAATTTTTGAGGGCCCATGACAATGCTAATCCAGATTGAATAATGAGCATTGCAATTGGATTTACACGGACCAATTCAATTCGGTCGGTGCAACTAATGATTTCAAATAAAAACAATAAGCCCACAAAATTGTAATATCTAGCCCGTAAACTTCATTGACCAGTGCAGGGTAGAGGCGAGATAGGCGGGTCGGAGCGATCCGTCTTACGGGAAATGACCCGTAAGACGGTCTTATACAAGTTTTTGTCTAATTTTCTTCATATCAAAATTATACAATACTTTATTATATTACATTTCGTGCATCGCACGGGCTATATACTAGTTTAAAAGAAAACCAAATAGTTGAACACATTTTTCCAATCAATTGATCGTTTTTTTTCGCATGTGAAGATCTTAGATTAGATTGCATTCATACTTGTAAACAAATTTTTTCAAATAAATTAGTAGTCAAGAAGTGTGCTTAGAAACTCAGACTGCGATTGGATATGGAAGAGATTCCATATTCGTTCCACTGGAGAATTTTTTTTTTGACCAAACATGCGATTGTTTACGAAAATTTTCGAAAATATATTATTTTCTCACTTTTACTTTTTCTCATTTTTTCTCTTACCAATCACATTTACACATTTTTTCACAAAAAACTAATCATTATTACACATTCTCCCACAAATTTTACTATTCACTCATTCACACATTTCTAATTATCAATCATATCCAATCATTATTTTACTATTTTTAAATCAAATCAACTTTCATCATTACTTTTTCATCTCACATCCAATTACACCCTCAAAAATCATCTTTTTTCTTCCAAATTTTTTTTTTACCACTATTCTCTAGGTAAAATAAAAAAATTTTAAAATGAAAGATATCCAATCGTCCTCATTCCCTCAAAGAAAGAAATTTCCTTTAAAATTTCTAGAAAATGTGGAATAGACCAATAAAAGCCCTAAAAATGGGGAGAAATCCCGTGCCTGAATAGGAAGCCCGACTTTCTTTTTTTGCTGTCTATAGACTATTGTCCCACCTCTCGTCTCAACGAAATTCCTCAGGCACTCCATGTTTGAGAAATATTTACTATCCGAAAAGAGGGGAAAACGGAGTCTTTATCTAAAGAAAATGCACAGAAGATACTCCGGAATACAACAGCAACAATCAAGCCAAAAAGTATGGGTCCTTAGCCCCGCCAAGAAAAGAGGACAAACGTAAGTATGGGATCACAAAATAAGTTTACACATATAAGGCAAGTTTTTTTTTCCAAGTATTAAATTAATCCTTTTGAACACGTATTTTTGTTATTTCTAGAAGATAAACACAGCCCATACGTCTGTTACATGTGGATGCTTTATATAATATGCGTAAAAATCTGTCTTATTGATCACAATCATCATTTAGTCTGTGCAACAGAGAGAGAGAGATGGGAAAGATGATATTTACAATTCTAATGCTTTGCTCGGTTGTACTTTCTGCTTCGCGGATGGCCGATGGAAATGGGCCTAATGACATTGACAATGACCCCAAAGCAATCAAAAACTGGTTGAAAAAAATTGCTCATGCGAACGAAAAGGTAACCCAACTTCATTTCTACCTGCACGACATTGTTAGTGGCCCAAACCCAACAAATATCCCAATCGTTGTGTCCAATTCCACTGCTCGATCACCCACCTATTTCGGCCTGATTGCAGCAATAGATGATCCATTGACAGCTGGGCCCAGCCCAGATTCCGAGATAGTGGGCCGAGCCCAGGGGCTGTTCGGGTCGACCTCGTTGGAGGAGATATCGTATCATATGAGTTTTGATTTTGTGTTCACGAGTGGGAAGTATAATGGTAGCACGCTTAGTGTGATCGGACATAATCCGTTCTTGCACAAGTATCGTGAATAGTGTGATCGGACATAATCCGTTCTTGCACAAGTATCGTGAATTGTCGATAGTTGGTGGGTCGGGTTTTTTTCGACTAGCTCGTGGTACAGCCATTTTGAGGACCCTAACATATAATTCTACCACGGGTGATGCTGTTGTTGAGTATGATGTTATAGTATTACATTACTAATGTCTCAAATTCCGTGTTTCATCTTTTATTTTATTGTATAAATAAACGACAAATTATTGTTTCTGACAGCATACACTTTGTTTTCGTAAACTCAAATATATGATGAAACACAAATAGAAATAAATGATGCATCTCCTGCCTAAACATTTTGTTTTAAGTGCTTTTATTATGGTTTTGGCCTTTATTAACTAATTCCAAATAGCTATTTACTGACAAAGAAAATAATAATTAAGCAATGTTTCTTTTTCTTTTGTAATTGAAATATTTTATGTTTCCATTTGCTTTAATGTCTTGGAAAGTAAAAAGGGCATGGAAATTTCCTATTCTAATTTGTGTGTGCTTATTTCCTATTCTATTTTTGTGAATGATTGACTAATGTAATATAATAAATATGTGTTGCTGATATTTTAAATACATATACACTTGAATAGTGGAACCAAGGGCGGAGGTAGGGGGCCACCCCACTCCCCCAATTTTTTTGAAATATTTTTTTTGCACTAGAATTTTTTTTTTTTTAAAAAAAAATTATTTATAATTTATATGATTTTCGTGTATTGGTTCACCCCATTTTCGTGTATCGGTCCACCCCAGTTTTATTCCTAACTCCACCTTTGAGTAGAACATTTTGTGGGATAGAGAATCTGATCCCAGAAAAAAGTGTGCATCATTCGCTAACCCAATTCTTTCGGCGAATGGCAACTGCAGTAGAAAAAAAGTATCATGGCTATAGTTCTCAAAGAGCCCAAATCAATTGAAAACTTGTTTAAAAACCTCTCATGCCAACGGAAAAGGTGACTAAATTCCACGTCTACTTTTATGACATTGTGTTTACTTGAGAATCCAACTCCTGTTTCGGGAGTGGTTGCATACACTTCTACTTTAGGAGACAGTTGTAATTCATTACCGCGAAAGCGACTAAGTAAATGAAATCAAAAGTTAATAGTACTTATAAATAAAGGCTGAAATTGATAAGTTTGAATAGTGTTTAGTAAATAAGTTGTAAAAGCACTTTATTTGTGTAGAAGTCAAATCGGAGATAGAATTAGAAATCCAAAATACGTCTCTCTGATTTTAGATTATGATTATATAAAACGGAATCAGAATCTGAAGCTGGCACTTGCAAACACTAAAGTAATTTTCTCCAGCTAAAAGTTGAGAAACACTTCTTTTTTAGTTTTTGCAAACATTACCTCATCTAGTGTTTCAATACGTCTACAATAAGTCAATAATCCAAATCTCATTCCAAGATTGTGTTCGAGCTCAAGGTATTCTATAGTTCAGCCTCATTCGAGGAAACTTGGTCTACCCATGGCTCTCAGTTTTGTATTCACAGATGAAAGTATAATGATAACAGATAAGACCAATTATTTCGTTGTGTAGCACAAGTTATATACTTGCTACTAAACACTGTATCATCATCAATTCGATGTGCACATCCTTAGGTCCAGAGTATAATTTCACAATTTTTCAACAAAAGCAAGCAAAAAACTTAAATCACAAAAGTGCTATTTAGTCCACAGATATACAAGAAAACATGCAGCACTTCCAATCTGCTGCGACCATAGCAGCCTAAAATTTCACCAGCCATATTCACGGCAAGATATTCGCACATTATTCCAAACCCACACAGAAAAATATCTTACTTATTCAGTTGTAACAGTAATAAGATTCTACAAAATTCTTAGGACGAGCAAATCTAAAAATATAACATACTAAAATATTAAGTACTAAAAGTAAATTTCAGCTCAAAGTTCTTGAAAGTAACCAAGAATGTGATGTCTTCTGATCTGAACTTACAAGACTGGACTTGAGCCAAATGCAAATTTCCTCCAAAAATCCTATTTCCCTTTCTTCTACCTACCTGTAGGACAAGAACGAAGAGTGATCAGGTTGAACTCAGAAAACCAAATACAGTTCTACTTGACATGTAAAAGGCAAATCGAAAGATATAAATGAAACAATAAAATGAGAACATAAAAGGAAAGCAATACAGATGGATTTTCAAAAAATTTATGGCACATAAAAGGAAGTTCATGGCCTCCTTAGTAGTTAGTTAGTAATCATTGTTGCAAAAACATCTATCCCTGTATGCATCTTTCGCAAGTTTAACAGGACGGCATAGGAAGGGGAGAGACGGGTATTAGCATCAATCTCACATAGGTTAGTACCAGTAGTAATGAAATAAGAAATAACAGCATCAAGTGTGATGCACAACACTCGAGAAGAAAAGGGAGAGAGGGCATATGAAGGTTAAACAGTGAGAAAACATCAATCGCGCACAAATAAATATCAGCAAGAAAATAACAAATTACAACATGAAGTCTGATGCAGACAACATTTAAGAAAGAAATAAAACAGTTGAACAAAACAAAATATAGTACTTTGCTATATAAGGTAGCCTTCCAGCTCCATGATAAAAAGACAAAAACTAATTTCCTACATGAACAGCGAAATATGTAAATCATGCACTGAGACAAAAAGAAAGTAATATTTTTCCATGAAGTTCATCAATCTTATTATATCTCAAGAACAAACTACAATCGCTCAAACAAGGCATCTTGCATTGCTAAAACGCAAGAAACACAATACCTATGTTGTTTGCTGACCATGCAACGCCCACCGCAGAAGCAACAGACTGTCCAAGTGCTGTTATATAATGCTCTATCACTTTCATCATTATCCATACTGCACTTGTTGAGAATAACCCAGTACTTTTTTTACTAGAGGGATTAACCCAATCAATACTATCTGAAGCTGCTCCGAACTGTTGATTTTGAGGCTAACTTGTCCAGACCCTCTGTTGTTAATATTAAAACGACCAATCAGATTCGTATATCGTCCAGTGGGGATTTGGGTCTGGAAATTGCACCCAAGAGCAAGATCTCCATGCCAATCCATGACGGAAATCCCTAAGGTCGCTAAAAAGCGTCCCAAAGGGTGGTCTTTGTCCCTAAGGGTTGCTTCCAAACTGCCACCATATGCAACCTCCCCACGACCATAAATGGCACCGCCTGAAACAACTAACTGTCCTCGTTTACCGACTATTAATTTATCCTCCACTTTCACTCCACCAGTTAAAACATCTCCCAAAACAGTAGCTGAGAGACCAGCAGCTGCCTTATTTATTCTGTGATTGATAAATCGAGTGTCACTTCGTAGAGTATAAGCATAGTCCTTTCCAACTGATTGCATATCGAAGCCTAAAGAGGTTGCTTTGCCTTTCCCATGCTTCACTGAGCTTGCAATTTCCATTTGAAGGTTGGCGTCCTTTTTGTCCTTCGAAATGTGTCCAGAGAAAGAAACTGGTATCTTCTCCTTAAACACAAACAATCTCTCAACATTTACGCCATCGTATCCAATGTCATGGTCCCACCCATTGGGTTCTAGGACAGCTCTCACGAGCCAGGGATTGGAGGAATCAAGTGAACGATATCGATGAGTTGGATTATCCGAATCAAAAGAAGCAGGTAATGATAAATCTGGCATAGGAACTGGTACAGATGCAGCAGAGCTGGTCTCTTCTTCCACATTGTCACCATAGTCAGAAGGCAAATCCTTAGCTGCTTCCTGCATTTTCTTCATCATCTTCCGCCGCTTTCTCTCTTCCTTCAGCTGCTTCTTCATGAAAAGCTTTTCCCTATATTCTAGTTCATCATAGTACGCTTTCCTTTGCGCTTTACTAAGTTTTTCCAGCTGGGCTTTAGTCAATGATTTGAAGGAGGTAATTCATCATATTCTGATTCTTCATCCGAGTCTGAGCACTCATCCAGATCATCATCTATAGCATCATCATCATCATCGCCGAATTGCTCTGATGGAAGTTTAATTTCAGGTCTTGATTGGAGAAGAGATGAAAGAAGGAAAGGTAAAGGAGGTGATCTTGTTCGAGGGGCAAAAGGTCTCCCAGGAGGGGTATCTTGCAACTTCAGTAGAGTATTTGCTTCAGCCAAAATTTTTGAAGCGAAAGACAGAAGCAACAAGTGGGGCTTCCAAACCTGACCATTTGGCAACACCCTCTGTCCAGCTCTGTTTGTTCTGCAAGCTGAGTGATTCTCTACCAAAGAAACTGGATTCATAAGCCGCATATCTCCGGCAGCCTGACGTATTGCTTGCTGGACAACATGCGACCTCTGCGTCACAAACATATCATAACTCGTTGCTGTCCCATTGGGACCTTCGGGTGGAGCAGATGCAGCATGAGTCAAAACAACAATGGCATTGAACCAGATAGAGGGTCCAAAGATTTCTGTGATGGTCCGCAACAACGGCATGTCACCAAAATCTCTGCTCTGCATATCCAATCTATCAAGATACAAAACGATATCAGGAGGTGTTTTCTTAATAAACCTTTTGACAGAACGAAGGATTTTCTCATTCTGGCGCTGGTCCGACCAAGAGGGCAAAAGTCCAGGCGTGTCAATCACACGTACCCTGATTCCTTGCACAGTCCCAACAATATCCTGAACCTTCTTGGTGCCCAATTGAAAAGCATCAGTACCAAACATATTTTCATCGAATATGGAATTTATAGTTGCACTTTTACCGACCCCTGATTTCCCTAGAACCATGATTGTGCATGTAAAATCCAAGGGCTCTTGTCCAGCTGCCTCAAGCTGCTCAGCCATTGCACTTGCACGATCAAAGCTAAATGCAGCAACACGTCCCCCGCTTCTCCCATGTAGCTGTTCAGCCAAACCCAATCTATACAAGACCTGAGCCACAACAACATTATGTGGAGTCTGACCAAGTCTACGAGCAAGACGGAGAAATTTGACACGAATCATCTGGAGCTTTTCACGGGTCTCATCATACTCCTCAGCCTCTGCTGTGGGGTCTTCAATGAGCTGGTTCTGTGTTGCAGAAACAGCTCCATTTACTCGAGGCTGCTGGACCACCCGAGAGGTGGGTTCCAATAACGGGCAGCACGCCCAAGCCCAGCAGGACGAGCAGGAGTTGCTGAACTAATATTGATTGGTGGATTATCAGCTGTAGACCTGGACCCCGTTCCTTATTTTGAGATGCAGACTCAAGTAGAGGGTATCCTGCCTAAGGCCAGCAGGAGGAGCTGTTACAGAGTTAGCGGAGGAGATGTCTGCTGCAGACTTAATTTCCTGTTTGGCATTAGCTGATGCATCCTGAGAAACATGTTCCTGTACCTTAGCAGCATTATCAAGGTCAGCAGGATGAGCTGGAGCAATGCCAGATGTGGATGAGATACCAGTAACAGGTGTGACTTCCTGTTCTCCATTCCCTGACAAATATAGTTCCTTTTTCTCATCTTTCACTCCATCCTGTTGTTGTCTTTCAACAATGTTTGTGGAGACTTCAGCATTAGCATCGACAAGCTCAAGCTGTGGTTCAGAAGATCTAGGACTTTCTGCTAACAATTCAGACGAGCTTAAACGAGGCTCAACTTCTGCTTTCTCCAGATTCAATGTGCTATCATCGTCAAGGACAGGATGCAAGTTAGTGTCAAGTCCAGAACATTCTTTAGCAGGATCAGTAGCAGAAATATCGGAAGCTGCAATTCCACTGTTCTCCTGGTCAACACCCAGACTATCAGCTTTTTCAACTTGCTCAAATTCTAAATCTAGTTTCTTTAGTTCTGCATTCTCATCATCTTTGGGATTCACACAAGAAATATGTGACTTCCCCTCCTGCTCACCAACCTGATCCTCTTTGAGTTCGAATGTAGATAAGCTGAATTGTTCTCACGCTTGTCCTGCTGGTTTCCAGCACCTAAAATAGCATTCTGTTCATTTTTATGCACAGCATCCCCATTAGACTCGGACTCTGACCTCGGACCCGCTTCACTTTCTTTCACCGCATCTTCATCTTCGATTTCGGGTGATGTCTCATGAATCTGTTCTTTCAGCTCATCAAAATCTGCACTCTTCATGTTTTCGTGATTCAAGGTGCTCACCATATTCACATGGTCCAAGGAACCATTTTCAGGGATGTCTGGACAAATATCACCTCTTTTGACCTCATTGGCACCTTGAATTTCTGCCATCTCATGAGGAAGTGTCTTAACATCAAGCTTCTCTGGGTGAGTCTCAGTTTTGCTTAACTCATTGGGTTCTAGAGTCTCTGACATCTCAACATTCAGTTCTTCTCCGTTGTCTGCACTCAAGATTTTTGCATCTCCAGAAGTCAAAGCTTCAAGAAAGCTCATCTTACCTGATATGTTGTCCTCAGGCTTTTGATTGGAATTGTCCAACTTCTCATATCCATCATTTAGGTTCTCAGTTTCACCAGCAGTGGTAGCTGAATCAACAATTTCCCTAGAATCAGCTTTCCTGTCCTCAACAGCACTATCATTGATATCAGCAATACTATCATCTATCAAACCATTCGTTTCATCCATCACAATTTTCTCCATATCAATTTGGTTCTCATCGTGATTCTCCTCACTCATCAAAAGCTCAGTCTTGGCCCCGGCCCCGGCCCCAGCATCCTCCGAACTCTGAACTGCACTGGGAGCCCCAATCACTGCTTCAAATTTTTGAACATCATGAAATACATCTGAATTACCCTTATTATTCTCCAAGGTGCCAACTAATTCGCCATTTTCACAGTTAGTCACTGTGCTAATCTCGAACCAATGCTTGCAGTTTCGGCCTCGACTGCTTCTTCAAATACTTCATCCCCGTCAGAGTCCTTTGATCCATCCAAACTCAAGTCAACACTTTCCTTTATACTTGGCTCCAATACTTCACTGTTGACAGCATTGCTTTCCCTTAGCTTGGCATCCTCGGCAATGCCAATGCCATTTTCCATCAGAGAAAAATCAACAACAGGCTGGATTCACTGAAACAAGGGAGTACAATAACGAGGAAATCATTCATCAAACAACAAGACAATAAAAATAGGACGAAAATCATACTCATCGCTGACACTATTATATATATTATATATACTGAAAATAATAGACCATTCATTGCGTAATTTCATCAAAATGAACTCATAAGTAGGAGTTCATGTGCGCAAACTGGTAAACTCTCCACTTGAAATCTAGTCAAATTGTTGGCATATTCATAACAACAAAATTATCAAGAATAAAAATAAAAAAAATAAAAACAAGAAAGAAAAAAATTGTAACAGCAACCCAACCCCCAACAACCTAACAACAATTAAACTAGCACGAAAACCCCCAATCCCTGAATCCCATACATTATCAATTATAACGCATAAAAGAAAATTAAAATACCCGCACATCAGTCCATCCATTAATACACAAGTGTGCTTATTTCATAAAAGGAAAGGCGCACAAAAACAGATCTCTAACTAGGGTTTAGCATGATTTAACAGCAAGCAAAATAAAAACCAAAAATAGATAACAAACAACAATTCAAGAACTCACCAGGAGAGACGGATGGAAAAATAAACTTTTAGAGAGGGATAGAGACAGAAATCGGGTTCTGTTCTGCAGTAGAAAGGAAGAGGAGGTTTTTGTGCTGTGAGTCGTTGAATATATTTCTGAGAATAGTAGGTGAAAAATGAGGATAAGAGGAGATGGACGGGTTTACAGTCGGGTTAACGGGTTCGGATCCGAGGGGTGGAGAAAAGGGCCTAGGAATTAGGATTCACCGTAAAAGTGGGTACGGCGAAGAAAAGGTTAGGTGTTTTTGCCAAAATGTAGTCACGTCTCACTGAGTCACGTGTTACCATTTATTTAGCCATATGCGCATCGTTATATTTGATACATTTTCTGGGATTTGGATTGAAGAATGGATATTCTCGTGGAAATGCATAGGATTTTCAAATTAACATTTTTTTATCTATATGCATGAGCGTAGCCAAGACTTTTGGCCAGTGTGGTTAAATTTTTTTGTTTCGGTTGAAATTTATTATCGGTAGAAAATTTAGAAAATAGAAAATATAAAAGAAAAGGACAAATTTGAAGGTCGTATAATTAGCAATTAACATGGATTTTCATACTAGCCAAGTCCGACCTATCTTGAATTGACTTTTTTGAGAAGTGATTTATCCATAATCAATTCTAAATTAACAACCACACAACTATTACTATTGTGGGAAATGAACTTTTTGATCCAAATGTTCATTTGAAAAGTATTCCTAAAAAGTTGTATTTGGAGTATATATTTTTCTCAACATAACAAATAATGCAACCATTCATTCATCCAATGCCTTAATAGGGACATGTAGGTCTTATTTCATTTGGTCATTTAAATTTTAACTCAATTTTTTTATAGGTTGAATTTTCAGTATGACCCAACCCAAATTTAATAGAGCTACTTCAAATTCCAGTGCGATACAACCCAAATTTAATAGGACAACTCCGAAATCCAGTGCAGTTCCTCGACCGCACTGGCCACTGTGTATATAGAATTCGTCTAAATATTAATGTCACATTAAATTTTTATTTATGTTGATATTATATTAAAATATTAATTGAAAACTATATTTATATTATTGAATGTCAAGCGAAAGCAAATATGGTGTGAATCATAATGCAATTTCGGATAATGATACCAAAGGCATGACCATTTTTTTTTTCTAACTTAAAATAGTAATAGATTGTTTTATTAATTCGTAAGGAAATTACAGTAAAAAAATGTTTTGGGCCCATTTGAAGTAATATTTCTAGAGAAAGGCGTGGGATCCAATATGTTAGGTCCATCTCGAGAGAGGTCTACCATGGGGAGGTATCCAGTATCCACTACAACCTATAGTACTTTAGGTTCAATGTCACTGATCTTATAAAATAAAATCATTATTTTTAACTAATTTATTACACTGTATATTTTAAACTTTTTTAGCTATATTAAATAGGAGTATAATTTATTTAAATTGTATTTTACTTGGAAAAGAAAGAAAGTCCAACTAATTCATCATCAACTATCTATTTGGGGAAATTAGAGCATTTACATTATATTTCAATTTGAGCTTGCGCATATGGGAGTGTTACCTTCGGTGAGTAAGTCTTCATGTAAGAATCGTCTCATGGATTTAAATTAATGAGACGGATCCAACTCATTTACAAATCAAAGCAAGTTATATCCAAATTCAACTTGAGTTAGCTAATATGGATCATTTTAGGATCCATATAATGAAATTAACTTCGTGAGGCAGTTTTATATGAGTTTTGTAGATAAAAACAAAGAAGAATGAAATACAAGTTGCTGGTTTGTTTTTGTGTAGCTTGGTGACTATACAAACTTTCTTGGGCTTTGGAGAGCACATGTTGAAACCAAGAAAAAATAACTTCCACCATTACCAAATGTACATATTGGGGGCATGGGACTTTAGTATGAAATTATGGTAAATAAGACATTTTGGTATAGATTTATCAGAAGTTTGGCGTGTATAACATGCAATGTTTCCTTCTAACAAGGACTGAGTCTTGGACTCTTGGGGTCACGCAATCATTTAACTTTAGCAGTGCAATGCTAAAATAACTTGTCTGCCATGTTCACCTTTTATGATGGGAGCATTCGTTAGAGACCTAATTGGATTAATGATTTGGATAGTTTCGATGTTGCATCCGATATACGTTAAGTGGGTACATCGTTTATCCTCCATTGTATTTTGGGATAATTACAAAAACTACCCTAATATTTGGTGTAATTACAAAAAAATTCAAAATTATCAGAACTTCTTGATGTTTGAGTCAAATCTTTACATTTACCCCAACTGTTATTTGACCTGACTGAATTTGCTGACTTTATCAAAAGTCTAACAATATCCCTCAATTTTTCTAAATGTTGCAAGTAGTTCCAATTTCCTCTTTCTATTTGTAATATCTGGAAAAATTGAGTGATGTAATTATAAAATATAAGGCAAAAAGTAGGAGCTATTTGTAATATTGAGGAATATAATTGAAAATTGTTAAATTCGGGGACTTGATATGATCCCACATGGCATGAAGTGTCTGATAGAAGGAGAGAGCTCAAACCCACCAAGTGAGGTTCCATCCTAAAATCAATTGGTGATAGGAGGAGTAGCTCACTCGTAGGGTTGTAAACGATCCGAGCCAAGCCAAACTTTAACTTGTTTACCATATGTTCGTTTAATTTTATATATATTCAAGCTTGACTTGAGTTTGATTCTCATTTTAAAATTCTTGTTTTCTGTTCGGCTTAATAATTTTTTTTAATGCTTGAATGTGTTTGTGAACATATTCGTGAACGAGTCCGTTTGACTCGTGCTCATTATGTTCGTGAACGAGTTCGTTTTGACTTCGTGCTCATTATGTTCGTTAATAATTAATAAATTTGTTCGCTAACAATAAATAAAAATATAATTTTTTTTTCGTGAATAGTAAACAAACAAACATGTATTCAAACCTATAGATGAGAATACACATAACAATAAATAAAAATATAATTTTTTTTCGTGAATAGTAAACAAACAAACATTTATTCACACCTATAGATGAGAATACACATAAATTGTTATCAAAAAATAAACAAACATAAACTGACCAAACAAGTAACAAACCTGCCAAACTAGATTAGAAATAGTTGAAAAAATATTCCAAAGACAAATACGAAGAAATAGTACTACTACTCATTGCAAGACTGGATCATTTCAAGAAATCATATTCCAACATATGTAGAAGAATTTTAAATTAAAATAGACAAAAAAAAAACCAAAAAACTTTCAGTATGATGTAATCACATAAGTGAGTGACCAATTTTGAGAAAATACTCAAAGTGAGCTTATTTAGACTATTCAATAAGATAAGTTGTGGAGTGCACATGATAAAACTTTCTATGATAGATGTTTTTTTTTCTATGATACCCAAGAAACTACAAGATAGAAGTATTCTTTTTGTGTCCAACATCAATCAAATTTAGACTGCCCTCCAGCCTTGTAGCTCCAAATGTACCACCAACTGTAGGGTCTTTAAGTCTTTTAGATTTTATTTAAACAAAATCCTTTTAATCCTATTTTTTTCAATAATCGAGCTATTAGTCGAGCCTTAACGAGCTTGTTCACGAACAAGTCTAAAAAATATATTCTACGAGCTTATTCGTGAACATTTATAAATGAATACTAAACAAGCTTATTCGTAAATATTTATAAATGAATACTAAACAAGCTTGTTCACAAGCTTTTAGTAAAAGAGTATAGAATTGTTCAAGCTCTGTTAATTTATTAAACAAGCTCTAAAATGTGTTTGTTTATGCTCGTTTAACTAAATAAACGAACATAAATAAATATTATCCTAGTATATACACGAGTTGTTTGTCGACCGCTCTGTTCATTTACAACCCTACTCACTTGATGACAACTCACAAGTAACATATTTCAACAAAAATTATTTGATAAAGTCAGCAAATTCGGTCAGCTCAACTAACAGTTAGAGTAAAAATGTAAGACAAAAGCAAACCTCAAAGGGGATAAAAGGGGATTCCTGTTGTTTTGAAACTTATCTAGTTTTTTTGTAATTACCCCAAACCTCACGGATAATTTTGTAATTAGCCCTTGTATAAATTTTCCTCCGTACATGTACAGTACTACAGTTGACAAACATCCAATCACTTGATGCATAAAATACTGGTGGAGCATGAATCTATTTAGTTTGAAAAAATATCATTTCTCTTCATATTAGTAAAAATAACTGTGCTAGTAACATGTGCATACAGATCCATTCAAGAATAAGTATCAGACATATTTCTAAAATATAATCTAAAGGTCTATCTGAAGGAGAATTTTTATTGTACACTACAATCTTCCAATAAACTGACAATGGAGATGGAGTTGATCATATATATTCTAAAGAAATAATGAAGACAAAGAGTAAGCTAGTAGCAGTTACAATAAAACATACCCCATGATGCATTTTGTACAGAACAAAAACCAGACAGGCCCCCAGTTTTCCATTCTAATCTGTTCACCCCTTCATTTTCTGAAATATCCATTTTCCTCTTTACGTTGAGTGACTATTTGGCTCTTTATTCTTTGTCGCGTATTAAGATATGATTGTTACGGTTATGACTTATGCACAAAGCATTTGAGCTAGATGTTTCTCCACCTTGCTGTGCTGAATTATTTCTCTGAGGTTATTTTAAGATATCTAAAATAAAAGATCATGCATAATTCTGCTACATTGCAAAAGTTGCATTAAAGTTTGGGCTAATTACAAAAACTGCCCTTGAGATTTAATCTAATTACAAAACATGCACTCAGTTATCTTTTAAAATTACAAATACTCTAACATTTGTTTTTAGCTTTAAAAAATTACTCCCTAAAGAGACCTCAAAATGGGGTATTTGTTCTACTCAAAAAAAAAAAAAAAGGATATTTGTTAGATAAATACAAATCTGAAAGAGATATTTGTAATTTTAAAAGATACTATAGTTTTTTTTTGTAATTAAGAGGTACTTTTTGTAATTATCTCTTAAAGATCACAATTTCCAAGAATGCGCCTTGGACAAAGGCTTTTGAGCAAGTGGCATGCCATTGAGCTTTCTCTTGCTACTGTTTCAACTTGCTAAATTTAAACCAAATAAAAAATATGCATTGGGAAAGCAAACTACAGAGATAAGTTGCTTTGGTTGAACTTAATTTTCTGAAGCCAGAAGTAGGGGTGTGCACAGTACGGGACGGTTCGGAGATTTAGAAATCTCCAGAACCGTCCCGAAGTTTGAAGATTCTGAAAATAAATCTCCAGAACCGAACCATAGACAAAAATCTCCGTCCCGAATCATACCGAAAGTTCGGGACGGTTCGGGACGGAGATTCGGTTCTAATGGGACAGAACGGTATGGTCCGGTTCGGGACAGAGATTCGGATATTAGCCATAAATAAAGTATACAAATTTGGGAAAAAAAAGAAAATCAATATAAAAATCACCAAACGGATATACTTCTAGAGCTCTAGTATCTTTTTAGCGTAGTCTGAAAATAAAAACTAAAACTATAACAGGTAACACAATCCAAAATTCTAAACTTAATAACCTCTATAATACAATAATAGTATATTATTTGGGCAATTGTCTTTCTATTGACATAGAACATATATAATTAACTAATAGTTTTTATAAATTAAAATGAAATAAAAATTTGTATAAATTTATAATCTCAATGTCTCATACTTAACAACTTAACATAATCAATAAAATTATATTTATAATTTATGTGATGTGGTAAAAAAATTAAAATATGATTTTTTTATATTGTTGTAATTTACTAATCATTAGCTAATTTCAATTTTAAATTATTTACTCTATTATTAATATTAAAATTCATAATAGTTGCAGTAGTATGATTTTTTTCAGAAAAATGCTTTATATTCAATTTAATTTAAAATAGTTTGTAGTTAATTCAATATCAAAATAAAATCAACATAGAAATAATGTATATATGTTTATATAAAATCTTTAAAATCGGTTCTAGCTTCGGGTCCTCGGTTCGGAGTGGTTCGGTACGGTTCTCGGTACGGGTATTTGAAAAATCTCCAGAACCGTACCATAAATATTTTTGGTACGGTACGGTTCGGAGAAAGTCAAAAAGTCAATGGATATTTTCGGTTCGGAGATCTTTCGGTCTGGATATCGGTTCGGTTTCGGTAATCTCAAGTCCCGTGCACAGCCCTAGCCAGAAGGATGCTTAAAGAATATAATGAACATAAATTTGTTGTGTAATAACAATGCAAAGCTAATGCAACAGATTCATTGCGATAACTACTATATTAATTTTGAAGTATAAATTATTGGAAATTAGTTTTAAAAACAATAGTTGATAACCTAACTTTGACCAATTTTTTGGTGACTAATTATTATTAACTTTTTTGACTAAAGTGACTAATTATTTAATTCTAGAGGAATTAAATATTGGAATAATAATCTGCGTTTCGAGTAGATGTGTTTAGTATATTTAACTTCTCAAAACCAATTTATGGTGAGTGAGAAATAAAATACACAAGTTAGTCACTTGAAAATGGGATAATGGATGTTGGGAAGGTGAAAAGTCACCAATCCCACATAGGAATATAATATTGATTAAATTCAATATATCAATAAATGTGTAGGTCCCAAGGGGTGTGAGTGTAAGGTTTAGAAGGGGGGGTTGAATAAACCTTACCAACTTTTCGATTTAGTCATTTTAAAAATTCGAGTTAATTACTCGCGACTAAGTCCTTGATGGGCATGACTAAGTTAGTTAATCAAACAGAGTTAGCCACTCAATGACTCGATTGAGCCGTTGATAGAATAACTCAGCTGCTTAGTCTAAAACTTAACTTGACCGTGATATATTTTCAATGGAAGACTTAACACCCTTGATTTAGGTTTTCGGTTTGTTTTAATACTTGGTTTTAGCACTTTCGATTGATTATCAATTTGATAGCAAATTTATCGTGAGATATAAATGTAATATCACGAGAAATTAAAGTCTTTGAAATGTAAATGACACAATAAGTTTTTATAGAGGTTCGAAGATGGGGTAATTCTTCTAATCCTCTCTTCTCCAACTCCCGGAGGAATCCACTAAGTATTGATCAATATACGAGTGGTTAACGAGTCCGATACAAGTCTTGGTCACACATCCGACTTGATCCTTTGGGACTCGGTTTGGAGATGCCTTGGTCACACAAACTTCTCGTGACGACTCGGCTTCTTCACGGGCACTTGCTACTACAACCCACTTGCTTAAGTTCATTGGATTTGATCACGAAGCCCTCCAAATAGCTTAAGCCTGGTTCGACCTTGAACCTTTCTACAATCTTCCGTGGAATGTAGACCCCCTGATTCTTCAAATATTTCCTCTTCAACTGATTGAAGTCGTCTTTCCTTCACAGTGAGTGTTGGATTGATTTCCTTCGTAATGTAGGCTTGAGGATTAAACTTGAATGACTTGAGAGTGATTTTTGGTTACAGTTCAAATGTTAGCTTAAATGTTCGTGGTTCAGGTCGGTCACTTTCTCTCGAGTGATTCCTCGGCCTTTTATAGTTTGAAAGTCACTTGTGGTCGTTGGCTTGTCTTGTTGCGCTTCTTGGAATTGACATTTCCTCGTATAAATGATCCTTGACTTTTCAAAGATCGACACAAAAAGGTGCTTCCCATTGGTTTATTCCTTTTGCACGCTTAAGGGATCACGCACTTTAAGAAAGGTAGTATGGAAGTATTACTTGTTTAAGTAATTCTCTTGATTTACGTACAACGGATCTCTTTCGATTATCTTGACTTGATTGCATTTCCTTGTCTTCCCCTGGTGACTTGAGTCGACTTCCAATCATGGATGACTCTTCATCACTTCAACTCGAGACTTGGCTATCTTGAGTTGACTTGACCGACACTTCACTCACCGCATCTCACCGCACCTTCATCGAGTTCTGTCTCTTTCTTCCTTGCCACACTCAACTCGCCTCACGAGTCTTACTTCTAGTCTCTAGTTGTCTTCTTGCATGTTCGAGGCATAGTGACTTAACTCACTCGACCAGCCCTATCTATTACAATGCAATTTACAACAAAAATGGGGTGCCAACTTCCTATTCTAAGTTTTACATGGCATACATCAAAATCTACAAAATAATTTCCCAACAATTTCTCCCTTTACGATGATGCCAAAACTTGAAACATTCATACAATACTTAAACAAAGAAAGATACATACGAGACAAATGTAGAATCACGAATGTATGCTTAGAATCGATCTTTTATTGGTTATAGCATTCTTGTTCTTTACATAGTCATGTTTACAAAGTGTATCAGAGCTTGAACCAAAAGAAAATGTATCAGAGCTTAAATGGAGCCATGCTGTTCTATATCTACACAAGTATAGAAATTGTACAGTTTTATTCGATGTACAGAAGACTTACATAGAATGTATTTACATAGTAAAATACATGAAGGGGGTGGACAACAACACTTCATCTCCTTCACGCCTCCTTTCATCTTCTTGACTCTGTCATCTTCTTACCTCTTTCTCTTCTTCTCATCTTGGTGCCTTTCTTTTTCTCATACGCCTTCCGGCGACTTCATCTCTTCTCGGTCTTTCTTGTCTTTCCTTCCATAGCTGAGTTTGTCTCTTATTTTCCTCTTCAATTCTCTTCGCATACTCAGCATTATTCTTAGCCACTTGCAGGTTGGCCACTTCGTCAAATCCAGCCCAATAGATCCCTCCTTTCTTTCCTGGATCTATATACTCAATGTTTTTTGGGCGAGAGATCTAGGTCTCAAACCTCTTCCTCCACCACTGCTTCTCCCTCTGCCTCTGGGCGTGTATTGTACTGGGGTCTTCTTTTTCCCAACTGAGTGACTAGCAGAGTGACTGCTAGTAGTCTGCTGCCTGTCAGCTTCTTCACATAGTGTGAGACCTTTTTCCCAAGATAAAATCCCGGCTTGAGCCATGGACATGTTTGCGAAGTAACCTTGGATGCGAGCATCTCGAAATGTCATAAGTGTCTCTCGTTGGAATGCCTCCATGTTGTTTCGAGAATGTTCATAACTCGGCATCCATCTTTCCTTCCACTTCCTTCATCCCCGCTTCAATCGCTTTCTCTTTTCGGCCATAGGTGCTTTGCAGTGTTGGAGTGGCGAGTCATCATCGGGAGTTTGCTTTGATTATATCACCGTGACAAGACCTTGTTGGGGGTTTTAGCAATCATCAAGGTCACATTTTTCGATCCTTCCCCCTCAACAGATTTTCCTTTCTTCTCTCTTATTACTTCCTCATTTGTCTTTCCTTCACAAACAAGGCGTCCTCCTTCTCGATTTCAGATCCCTTCAAGCGTCTTTTAGGTATTCCTCTTCCCCTTTTTGGCATCATCAAAGGAGAGAGGAACCCCGAAACAAGCTAGCAAGCAAGAAGTCTAGTCTGGCGATAGCCGAGGTTCTCGCTCTGGCTGCGGAGTATCTTTGCCGCGGAACTCGGTGCGGGTGGCGTTGGATTTAGTCGCTACCAACTTCATCTCGGCCATGAGAAGACCGAATTTGCGATCCATATTCTCTTCCACGCCATAGGAGCTCGTTCTTATTATGTTCACGCAGATTTTATCTCTGTGGTGTGAGATTCATGCATTTGTTCGATGTGCTCTTGCAATTTTGTCTTTGCATTAGCATTCTCACCCGCCGGACTAGAAACTTGTTGAACAATGTCCGAAATATCGAGCTTGTTCCACACGCATTGTCTGCTTCTTTGTTGCCACCACTCCGGATCCTCGACTATTATGCCTCGCAAATCTGCAATAAGGTTGGCGTCTCATTATCCACCTCATGTCCAGTGAGGCCTGGTGCCTCTCCATCTTTTCAATCTCGGAAAATAAGGCTTTGAAAACTTCCCGAACTTGATTGTCTCATCTGTTTGGTGACGGCCAAGCGGCGTCAAAGTCATAGTCACCGAACAATGGTGTCGAGATGGAATAACGGTCGGTCGTGCAGTGGAAGCGCTCGCGATCTCTAGGCGATTCTTGAGGAGGTCGGAGTACCTCCAGGAGAAAGAAAATGATTCTACAAAAGGATCATCACGGGCAACCGGAATCTGCTAAATGAAAATTGGAGCTCGTGAAGTCCCCTGTGGAGTCGAACTGCTTTGCGACTTGGGAGCTGCGCAGTGGACTCTGTTTGGTTGTGGTCATTGTGAAGTTGACCCGACTTTGCCGAGCCTCGGTTCTTAACAGCCTTCGTTGGTCTCACCGGTTTTTCCAAATGAGTTGATTGGGTCCTCAGCCATATCAGAAGCATCATCGGACGATGATGAAATTTCCATGGGTGGCTCATCATCAAAGTTGAATGTTTGGCGAGTAGTCTTGAGGTCAGACTTACTCGTGGTTGGAACATCCTCAGCTAAGTCTTTTGGATCGGCAATTAGGGATGACTCAGCTTCATCTTCACCTTCGGATCCCAGAAAGGTTACATCCGGATTAACCTGGGAATCATGAAGAGCACTTATCTCCTTTTCTCGATGGATCAATGATAGCGGAGGGATGTTACGTGCTTGATCTCTTTACCCCAGGAAGTCTCAACCTCCCGTTGGCCTTCATTACCTCCTGCAGTCTCAACTGCAGCGAGGCCTTGGACGGTCCCTTCGACAGTCTTAGCTGTCTTGGGGTCTTCTGAGGTGGCATCCACTGGAGTCTCAACTCCATGGATTGCACTTTCATTGCCCAGTGTTAACTCCCGGGACCGTGCCTTCCCCGTGCCTCGACCGCATCGCGATGTCATTGGCTGCGAGCCGTTGGCACCTCAGGTGAGACAGTCTCAAGTGTCTGAGCCTCGTTGATGACAACTTGCTGTGTTCTCTGTTGTTGTTCCTTCTCCACTTCGCCTCCGAGATGCATTGTAGAGTCACCGCAAAGATCCTCCGACCTTCTGCCGAGTGGAAGGAGTTTCCCCCGGCACACCACCGAGTGACTGATTGGGGTTACTCGTCTCCAAACTCCCTACTGTTCCCATTGAGTATTCAGTAGTTGGGAAGGTGGTAAGACACCTTCATTAGGGGTTGGCTCGACTGGGTCCCCACGGTCCCGGTTTCATCGCCAATTCCCTAATACCTTCCTCCGAATGAGTGGGGAAGTGGTGGCGGCAACAATAGTGGCAATCTATTGCACCACTCCCATAGGATCAACTTCCACCGTGTGATGTGGAAGACTCAGTCCTTCCAACATCCTTTGCTCATGTAGGGCTCGGATTCCCGCATGGCTTCTTTGCCAACTCCAATTCTTCACAGAAAGGCCAGGCGGTGGTCCAGTCATCGTCATCACTCCCCGAGAGAACATCAAGCAGAGAGGATGGGAGTGATCGGTGGTCCCCGTGAACGGCGGATCTTTGGCTTTCTCACGTGCTGCGTCCTCACCGCTTTAGCCCTTTCGTTTTCTTTGCGAATGCAGCAATATATTGATACAATTATCCTCGTCAAGGGCTTGCAAAGACCTTTGTGTCAACCTCAAGAAACTTGAAGAGTTCTTCTTCATTAATGAACTCGACGTTCAAACCGCACTCTGGATAGGCTCAACTTCCATTTTCTCCACTCTCTCAAAGCGATCTTGGATGTCCTGGATATAATGGAGAATACATGATTACATCGTTCTCATCATTCTCTTTGCCGCCCTCGTTCTCCGGGATTAAAGGTAGCAAGCTTTGGTGCTCCACATCTTTAGGCTGCGTCTGCATGCGGAGGGGATACAACCCCTCGTCAACAGGCGAGTTTGCTTTCTCGGCTTCTTCTTGTGTCTCACTGTTCGAACTACGGATGTTTCTTGATGTGCCTCTGTTTGATCGCCCGACGCTTCAAACAGACTTGGCCATTTCATCGATCACTTCCGGAGACTCTACTTCTCGGCGATCTCGGGTATTTTCTCGGTGAGTGGCGGACTCGGCCGTCTTCTCAAGCTCGGAGAGCTTGAAATTCTTTTTATTCTCTTTGTTTTTACCGAGGGATGCCTGGCTCCACTTCCTCCCGTTCATTGAAGGTAAATGCCTTCGCGGTTGTCTTAAGCACGTTTGCCTTCCTTGTTGTGGCGATCCTCCTTTTCTTGATCACCGAGAAGGGATTAATGGTTCCTTCTCCATGCGGGCAGGGCGGAGACACTACCGGCTGCGGGCGGTGTGCGATTTCTTTTTCTTTCTTTGCAGAGGCATCGGTCTTCTTAGCGGCGAGTCTTCTTGGGAGGAGGGGAGACAATTTGTATCTTGAGTGGTGATTCCCCTCACTCGTACGCTCTCTTGGTGTAAGCTCTCTTAAATGCGCCCGAGAGGGTTTGATCGAAACATCCTCTTGTTAACATGGAACGCCTTTCCATGTCGAAGAGGACTCCTTTATTTCCATCGATCGGCCAATCACCGGAGTAGTATCCCGAGAACCTCCAAACGTGCCATCCTCCTTGAAGGATTTGTTCCCAACGATTCTCAGCGTCTGCGTATATACAAACTCAGCCAATTCACATTCTTTTCTTCAAGGATCGCGGCCATTACGATCAATTTAGCCTTAGGCAATTTGGTCAAAGCCGCCAAATTTGATGTCTATGCATTTGGCAACAATGTCCAGCAATTTGTGGTAGTCTTCTTTCAACGACTTCTTGTTAGCTTAGTGTAGACCACTTTAGCGGACGGTCGGTCTTGGCTCACTTCCTTCCAAGCGCGACGAGGTCAACCTCGGCTTCAGAATCTCCTGACACTCCTTCCGCCGGCAACAAGCGATGTTACGCCAAATCCTTGGCGATGATGGTGAACTCCTTACTATGAACAGAGGGACTTGATGCCCTCATCGTGAACCTCGGCGTTCACATAGAAGCGTGCGACCTCTTCCACGTAGGTCATCGGGAATTCCAAACGTCAAAAAACGGTTTTAATCCAGATTTTTCCACTTTCGGCAATCTTCTTCACGAGGTTTCGTCGAACCCCTGTTTGATCATCTTTGTCAAAATCCACGATGAGACCCGTGTGGATTTGTTTTCCCGACTTCACGAAATCATGAGTAGATGCCATTTCGAGATGTTTTACCGAACGAAATTTGAAAAATGAACTGAGGATTGAAAGGGTTTTGAAAGAAAATTTTTCTTTTGCCTTCGAGAGAGAGATGAACAGTTTTGGTAAAGTGAGAGAGAAACGGACGAAATGGTTTAAGTATGGTTTACGAAAGGGCGTGCGGTGGTTTTTGACATTTGATCAAAATCAACGGCTTAGATCTTGCACGCCACCAGGTTTAAGTTTTGCATTTAATCTTTGGAGCATTTATATCCAATTATAAGCTTGGTGTGCGACTTTTGACCGTACGTCATAATTATCTTGACGTCATTCTTAAAAACATTCCCGCTTAGTAAAACGACCGCATTTTTGTCACTTTGCTCATAAATGACTCGAACTTACTCCTTAGGCGATTCAATCCTTCTTCTCACTTCTCTCCTTGTGACTCACCACAATAACTCGAACTCGTCTGGTGACTTACCGTCTGGTGATTCACTAGTGAATTAAGAGTTCAACTCTTTTTCCTCTTTTCATGTTTCATCTCTTTTCTTTGAGTCTTCTGAGTGTCAACTCACCAATTAACCCCAATTCATGTTTGAGTTCTTCAAATCTTGATTCACATAATGGTTTTGTGAATATGTCACCAACCTGTTTATCAGTTGAAATATATTCCAAGGTGATGTTCTTCTTTTCAACATGGTCTCTTATGAAGTGATATCTGACATCAATGTGCTTGGTTCTTGAATGCAATACCGGATTTTGTGTGATTACAATTGCACTTGTGTTGTCACACATAATTGGAATTTCCTTTTCTTCAACTTCATAGTCTCTCACTCTTTGTCTCATCCATAAGACTTGGGCACGGCCACTCGTCTTTCTTATATGTATTCCTTGTTGATGGAGGTGGCTATTGAGTTTTGCTTCTTGCTAAACCAGGAAGTTAGCCTATTTCCAAGCATTTGACATGTGCCTCGAGGTGCTCTTCCTGTCAACTCTACATCCAAAGATAGTCGTAGTCTGAATAACCAATTAGCTTGAATCCACCTTCCTTTGGATACCATAAACCAACTTCTTGGCTTCCTTTCAAATATCTCAAGATCCTCTTGTGCGATCATGTGGCTTTCTTTTTCTGAGCGATTGAAATCTTGCACGTACACCTACAACAAAGGTGATGTCGGCCTGCTTTTGTGAGATGAGCAATGATCGATAAGTGCTCACGTATCTTGTTTGATCTACGGGCTTGCCATTTGCATCCATATCCATTTTTCATTGGTATTTTCACAGAAGACTTTTCTTCCATACCAAATTTCTTCATTAAATCTCTGGTGTATTTTGTCTGACTTATGAAGGTTCCATCCTTCAGCTGTTTCACTTGGAGTCCGAGGAAGAATGTCAGCTCTCCCATCATGCTCATTTCGAATTTGCTTTGCATGAGATTTGAAAATTTATCACACAGCTCTTTGTTTGTGGATCCAAAGATGTTGTCATCCACATATATTTGAACAAGCGTATACTCTTCCCATCTTGAATTATGAAGAGTGTTCTGTCTACTTTGCCTTTTGTGAATCCGTTCTCAGTCAGGAATTGTGATAATGTATCGTACCATGCTCTTGGTGCCTGTTTCAATCCATATAAAGCTTTCTTGAGTTTGTATACCTTATCTCCAAGAGTCTTCTGCTCAAATCCTGGAGGTTGTTCAACATACACTTTTTCTTCCAATAAACCATTAAGAAATGCACTCTTCACATCCATTTGATATACAATAAAGTTCTTATGAGCTGCATAGGCAAGAAACATCCTTATGGCTTCCAATCTTGCCACAAGAGCGAAAGTTTCATCAAAATCTATTCCTTCTTCTTGGCAATACCCTTTGGCTACCAACCTTGCTTTGTTTCTTACCACAGAACCTTCCTCGTTCATCTTGTTTCTGAACACCCATTTAGTGCCAATAACATTTTGATGGGTAGGTCTTTGAACCAATTCCCACACTTTATTTCTTTCAAACTGATTCAGCTCTTCTTGCATGGCTTGAATCCAATGTGTGTCATCTAATGCTTGTGACACATCTTTTGGCTCTATTTGTGAGATGAAGCAAGTAAACATTGCTTCTTGTTGAGTTCTGGATCTAGTTTTGACACCTTCTCTTACATCTCCATTAACTAGTTCTGGTGGATGGTCTCTCAGCCATCTTACATCAGGTTGGAGTAAGTTAGTCAATTGATCGTCTTACAATCGTGTTATTTTGATCAACTCTCTCATCATCACTTAGCTGCAAATTTTCCAAATTGTTTTTGAGACTCACTATCTCATCTTCATCCTGGTTCATAATTTGGCTTGACTTCAACACGGGACTCTTCTCGCATGGTTGGTTGATTCAAATTATCACCGACTCTTCAATGTCTTCTCCATTTACATTGGGTTCATCAAACACCACATGGATGGATTCTTCGTAACCATAGTCCTCTTGTTGAGTAATCAGAGGCTTTGCTTTCACCGAGTATCCCAAGAAGATACCTTCATCGACTTTGGCATCAAAAGCCTTTAAATTATCTTTGCCATTGTTATGGATGAAGCATTTGCATCCAAATATTCTAAAATATGCAACATTAGGCTTTCTCCCTGTCCAAATCTCATAGGAGTCTTTGTCACCGTCTTTTATCATGCATCTATTTTGAGTATAGCATGTTGTGTTTATTGCTTCACCCCAAAATCTCTTAAATCTCTTGAAACATGGTCACTAACATGGTCCTTGCTTCTTTGAGAGTTCTATTCCTTCTTTCTGCAACTCCATTCTCACAGTGGAGTCCTTGCCGCAGATAATTCATGACCAATACCATTCTCAATACAAGATCTTGAGTGATTATACCATTGACAAACTCGGTTTCTCTGTCCGACGATCTTATTTTGATAATGGTTTGACTCTTCTCATTTTGGATTCTCTTCATCACCGTGTGGTAGTTTTACTGCAGTTTCTTTTCTTCTTACACATGAATATTGTCCATGTATATCTTGAGTAGTCATCTACTACCACCAAGGTGTATTTCTTCCCACTTATGCTAGTTTGGTTCAATCGGACCAAATAGATCCATATGTAGTGTGCAATATTCTTGTTGAAGATGGACATGTCTTTTCTTTGAATGATGATTTGATTTGCTTTCCCATCCGGCATGCATCACATACACTTTCCTTCTTGTACATCGGGTCCGAAGTCCTTCTACAAGATTGCTCCTGGCAAGCTTGTTAATTGTTTTGAAATTCGGGTGACTCGAAACTTCTTGTGCCCACACCCAACTTGATTCAAATTTGTGCTCTTTGCTAACAAACAGGTGCTTGGTGTTGCAGTTGACCAATTTACCACATACAAGTTCTTTTGTTTGCATCCTTGCAGAACAACTTCATTGGATTCAGTGTCTTTGATTTGGCATATACCCATGTTAAATCCAACATTGTAGCCTTTGTCACGAGTTGACTTATGCTTAGCGAGTTGAAGTTGAGTCCTTCAACATATGCAACATCTGTGATTTCTAATCCATTTTTCTTGATGGATCCAATGCCTCTTATTTCTCCTGGAGCTTCATTTCCTCCAAATATGACTTTTGCACCTCTGACTTCCTTGAATTTTGATAGATTTTTCTTGTTTCTGTCATGTGTCTAGAAGCGACCACTATCCATGTACCGCATTCCTTGGCACTTTCAGCTGTTCCTTGAACCTGCAATCAAGGAAATTAGATTTTAGGTACCCATACTTGTCTGGGTCCTGAGGGGTTAGTATTATAAGATGATCCAACCAACCTATAGCCAAATGATTTGACTCTAAGAGGTTGCCATCTATCAGTGCCATAATCATAATTAACTTTAGCAAATTGCTTGGGGGTTCTAGGTTCATACATGTGTCTCTTTTTTGTGTCGTATGCTGTGAATGTGTTTTAGCAATTGCTTTGTTTGGATAGTTGTGATATCTTTGAGTGTAGTGTTTGTGTGCATATGTGTCTTGATGATAGCTCTTTTGCCTTTGGAATGGCCTTTCTTGAGTTCTGGCCTTTGCCATTTAAAGCTTATATTCCATAGGTCTTTCTTTGATAGTTCACATTATTCCAATCACTTGACTTGGGTACTTTCTACCATTCCCATCATGTGTGTTTCTTTTATAGAATTTAAGGGCCTTTGGTAGCTCTGTTTCTTCTTTACAGAGTATTTTCTATTTGGAGTTTCTTTGAGGAACTCCATACCGGATTTCTTCTCACCCCTCTCAAAGACACTCAACTTTTCCTTTTCCTTGATAACCAATCGAGTGGGTGATGAAGTGTGTGTATCACAGTCACTATCACTAGAATCTGAGTGTGATGAGTTAGAGTGTACCTCATCTTCTTGGTCAGGGTTGGTTTTGTTCTTTAGCTATTAGACATATCAAGGCTTCTTCTTCAGAGTCACTTGAGTAGTCGACTTCACTACTCTCCGAGTCTCTTCGTGTCTTTTGACTTGGTTGTCTCGTGATCTCTGCGCACCAACATTGCCTTTTTCTTTTCTTGTCTTCTCTTTCTCTCAAGACTTTTCTTTCCTCTTCATTCATGTACTTGTTAACTACGAGGGTATGGGAAATCAATGGCATAGTGACCTAGTTGCTGCGGTTCCAAAGATAGATTCTCAACCTTTTGATCGACTCTTTCCATTCTTGGATTGTCGGCTCTTTGATATTCAACTTTTTGATGCTCTGCTCTCTTGGATGGTCTCTCCTCCCTTGACTTGGAGGAGCCGAGTGTCTTCCGAGGATTCACCTTTGCCTCTCTTGTAGTTTTTATTGAAGAACTTGTTAAATATTTTAACCATTAGGGCTATTTCCTCTTGGTCAATAACTTCTTTGACCTCGGCTCTCTTTGCCATCCTTAACAATTAGAAGCACTGTTTTGGGCACAAATTGTCTCCTCATGGTCTTTTCTTCGGCTCAAAATTCGTAGGCTTTGAGATCCGAGAATAGCTCATGGTTGGATGTCTTGGATAGGTCCATGGAATGTCTCGGTGCCATGACCTTCATTTCCCATTCAACTGGGAGGCTTCTTAGAATCTTCATACACATTTCCTTCGTGTATATTCTTTTCCAAGTGCGAGATAGCTCATTGGTAATTTACGTGAACCGAGCATCCAGTTGATCCAAGGTCTCTCCTGCAAGCATTTTGAAATTCTCAAATTTAAATACAAAGAACATATAGTTTATTTTCCTTGATTTGCTCACGAGCCTTCACAAATCAATGTTAGCTTGTCCTAAATTTCTTTAGTTTGTTTTTGCATGATTTTACTTTGTTGAACATGGCTTTGTCCAAGATTTTGTAAAGAATGTCCTTGGCCACATTGTCCAAGTTATATCTTTTCCTGTCATCATTTGTCCATTCACTCTTGGTTTCTCAACCATGGGGTGCAGGAGCAAAGATCCTCTTCTCCTTCACCGCAGTTCTTCTCTTCTTACAGTTGTGTTCACTTTTAAAATTTGGAGTGGCCCATCCTCTATCACTATCCACATCTCATCGTGTAATCTTTGATAGATGAGCACAATACGAATTTTCCAATCATCAAATTCTTCAATTGTGAACATAGGGATGCATGTCAAATTTGCCTCCATGGTAATAACTTTGCTTTGAATAAAAGAGTTTTGAAAGATTGAGTACTAAAACAAGTTTTAAAAAATTTGGAGATCTAGTTCATTAACCGGTCAAGGCTCAATGAACCAACCGCTGATACCACTTGTAGGTCCCAAGGGTGTGAGTGTAAGGTTTAGAAGGGGGGGTTGAATAAACCTTACCAACTTTTCGATTTAGTCCTTTTAAAAATTCAGAGTTAATTATTCGCAGCTAAGTCCTTGATGGACAACTAAGTTAGTTAATCAAATAGATTAGCCACTCAACACTCGATCGAAATTTGTTGATAGAATAACTCACCGCTTAGTCTAAAACTTAACTTGACCGTGATATGTTTTCATTGGAAGACTTAACACCCTTGATTTAGGTTTTCGATTTGTTTTAATACTTGGTTTTAGCACTCAGTTGATTATCAATTTGATAGCAAATTTATCGTGAGATATTAATGTAATATGCATAAATTAAAGTGTTGAAATGTAAATGACACAATAAGTTTTTATAGAGGTTCGAAGATGGGGTAATTCTTCTAATCCTCTCTTCTCCAACTCCCGGAGGAATCCACTAAGTATTGATTAATATATAGAGTGGTTAACGGTCCGGATACAAGTCTTGATCACACATCGACTTGATCCTTTGGGACTCGATCTGGAGATGCCTTGGTCACACAATGGCCCCGCTTCTCGTGCGACTCGACTTCTTCACGCTGGCAAACCCTTGCTACTCTGACCCACTTGCTTAAGTTCCTTGGATTTGATCACGAAGCCCTCCAAATAGCTTAAGCACTGTTCGACCTTGAACCTTTCTACAATCCACCGTGGAATATAGACCCCTTGATTCTTCAAATGTTTCCTCTTCAACCGATTGAAGTCGTCTTTCCTTCACGGGTGAGTGTTGGATTGATTTCCTTCGTAATGTAGGCTTGAGGATTAAACTTGAATGACTTGAGAGTGATTTTTGGTTACTGATTCAAATGTTAGCTTGAATGTTCGTGGTTCAGTCGGTCACTTTCTCTCGAGTGATTCCTCGGCCTTTTATAGTTTGAAAGTCACTTGTGGTCGTTGGCTTGTCTTGTTGCGCTTCTTGGAATTGACATTTCCTCGTATAAATGATCCTTGACTTTTTCGAGATCTCGACACGGTGCGAGTGCTTCCCATTGGTTTATTCCTTTTGCACGCTTTGGGATCGCACTTTAAGAAAGGTAGTATGGAAGTATTACTTGTTTAAGTAATTCTCTTGATTTCGTGCAATGGATCTCTTTCGATTATCTCGACTTGATCGCATTTCCTTGTCTTCCCCCAGGTGACTTGAGTCGACTTCCAATCATTGGATGACTCTTCTTCATCACTTCAACTTGAGACTTGGCTATCTTGAGTTGACTTGATGACACTTCACTCACCGCATCTCACCGCACCTTGATCGAGTTCTGTCTCTTCTTCCTTGCCACACTCACCGCCTCACGAGTCTTCCTTCTAGTCTCTAGTTGTCTTCTTGCATGTTCGGGGCATAGCTTACTTAACTCAAACGACCCATTTTATCTATCTATTACAATGCAATTTACAACAAAAATGGGGTGCCAACTTCCTATTCTAAGTTTTACATGGCATACATCAAAATCTACAAAATAATTTCCCAACAAAATGGGTGTGGAAGAGTGTGCAAAATGAAAGAACTATACACATGTGAGGTGTGGTGGCAAGGCCACAAGCGCACGTGCGCCCGGCTCGGCGCCGTGCCCGTATATTATATTATTTCATCTTGGAAGTGTACAGTGTAGCTAGCAGATAACAAATACGAAAAACATCAATTTTATTGAAGCAATCGAAATCAAAAAGTTGTGATCTAATCTAATCCTAAATTATCAAGTAAAAATATTTAATTATTATAGACCGAACTTCACAAAGACTTAAACAAATACGAAAAACAATCCTAGGAACATAATCTCAAAATGCTTCATCAATATTAATTCCAACTAATATTTCATCAAAACCAGTTTATGTGTATCTAAGGGTTCAATTCCTAAATTATTTTATTCCCTCTCCCGAGTGGCACATAAACCGTTGATTAATAAGAGTTAAAGGTATCCCTACTCAACAATTAATAACTCCCAAAAGTTCTTACAATTGAAGTAAACCCCCATAAACAGTTATAGGTCTCCCCACTCAATTCCTGTTTATGTTATGAATTCGTTTTTCGTAAGTTAGATCTCATCTCCCAAATTTTGAACTAACAAATAAGACATGCAAATTATTGGCCAGATAATCTACAAGAAACAAACACTCGAATCCATAAATAGAGCACAAGAAACCAATTAAAAAGAAACAATCAATTTAGAATTAACATGAATCTACAATTTTGATTATGCCCTAGGATCAATAAATTTAGCCTAACATATTTGACACAACAATTTTATAGACAAACTTGAAATCAACTAATTTGACATCGAATTAAGTACAAAACAAAAGATCTAAACTATGAGGATAGAACCATTCTTGAAAGGATGGATCCTTCTTCAAAGTCTTGAACCCTTGTGCCTTTGTAGATGCAAAAGGTCTTGTGTCGTTCTTCGTTGAAGTGTATTTTTTGCCCTAGAAGTGTGTATTGTGGTATGCGGAATTGTGTCTCTATCTTTAGGGCTTGGTCTTGCTTTTATAGATGCTTTGAGAGATCCCTGGTAGAGTCCGATGAAATAAGGAAACAAAATCCGCTGCAGGACAAAATATACGGTCGTGTATAAATACATGGGTAGACCGTGTAAGTTGTTTTCTTCTCTATTTTTGTCTGGATCAAAATACACGACTGTGTATTAATACATGGGTGGGTTGTATAATCCGTCTCTGAAATTCTTTTCTCAAACAAGTCGCATGAACATGTAAAACTACATGGATGCAAAGTACACGACCGTGTAATATCCTTGTTTTCTTCGCGTATTTGATCGTCTCTTCACATTCGGCATTCTTGTACGGGTCGTCCTACTGATATCTTTGCAAATAAAGCTCCATTTCCTGTCAAAATCACAAGAATACGCAGTATCACGCACATCAAATGAAACCAACTAAAACACACTAAATATACATGCAAATGTATCAAATATGTACCAAAATAAGCCCATAAATACACGTATATTTTACACGTATCACTTAGTGGTCATTGAAGATTGCCACTACTTGGAGGTTTCAGCCCACTATCTCATGAAGTTACTGCCCTGCAGTTATAAGACCCCTTACCTGATTGGAAGTCCTATAAATAGGACTGCAATGTATTTGTTAAGGATACAAGCAATTCTCTCATTTTTATTATTCTGTCATTTGTATTATATACTCAGTTTTTATACAGTTCAGTTCGTTAGAGCCTTGAAATTTGCAGTGCTGCTATTTCAAGGACATTTGTTGTTGTATCTTTGGAGATAACACTGATGTGTGTAAAATATACGTGCATTTTGGGGCTTAAAATGATATATATTTGATGTATTTGCACACATATTTAATATGTTTTTACTTGGTTTCCTTAGAAGGGCATGATACTGCATATTTTTGTAATTTTTACAGGAAATGGAGCTTAAAACGAAGAAATATCAGTTGAAATGTCGGGCTAAGATTGACGAATGCGAAGAGAGGATCAAAACGATAAAGAAAATGGACAAATAACACTACACACGGCCGGACCGTGTGGTGCCACACGACCGTGTGAAAATGCCGGTGTGAAATGACACAACCATGTAAAGTGGGGAAAACAGGGGATGGAACCAGGCCCGCACGGCCAGACTGTGTGAACTTACACAACCGTGTGGGAAAGGGCAACACACCGCATCACACCACCAGCCCGTGTGAACCCACACAACCGTGTGGAAAAAGGCTGTGTAACAAACCACATGGCCTTGTGGTGCCACACGGCCAGCCGTGTGGGACTCTGCCAGATGCATTTTTCGGAGTTCTTTCCCGTTCCAACTCTACAAGTGATCTCTCCAAGCATCTATAAAAGGGACCCAAGGCTTGCACGAAAAATATCACTTCATACAGAGAAAACACATCAAATTACACAGGAACACAAGAATCGAAGATCTTCTGAGAGAGGAAGGCTAGGTCGTGAAGAACATCACAAGGCCTTTCGCATCTACGGGAGCACAAGAGCTTCGAAGGCTTAGGAGGGGAATCCATCCTTACAAGAAGGGGTTTTCTTTCTATGTCTAGATCTCTTGTCTGTGCTTAAACAATGTCATAATGTTGATTTTGAATTTGTCTATGAATTTGTAATCAATGTTTGGCTAATCTTTCGGATCTTAGGGCATAATCGAAACTGTAGGTTCATGTTAAATATGATTAATTATTTTCTTAATTAATTCATGCTTTCTATTTTATGAATTCGAGTGCTTATTCTTAATTGCTTTTTATCTGATCAATAATTAGCATGTCATATTTGTTCTTTTCTAAATTCGGAAGAGGAGTTCTAACAAAGACGAAATCGAATTGGACATAAACGCGAGTGTATTGAGTCAGGAGACCTACAACTGTTTGTGGGGAGTCATTCTATTCATAGATCTTTTGGGAGTTAATAATAATTGTATTGTGTAGGGAGACCTACAATTGTTATTAATCTACTGTTTATGCGCCACCCGGGAGGGGGAATAAACTATCTTAGGAATTGAACCCATAGAATTGCATGAATTGGTTTTGAAATCAATGTTTGGCATATTTTTCGGATCTTCGGGGCATAATCAAAACTGTGGATTTATATTAAATATGATTATTTATTTTCTTAATTATTTCATGCGTTCTATTCTATGAATTCGAGCACTTATTTATAATTGATTTTTATCTGATCAATAAATTGCATGTCATACTTCTAGTCCATAATCCGACCAAGTGAGTTCTAGAAGACAAAAATCGAATTCAGACATGAAACATGCGTGACGGATGTGTTTGTGGGGAGTCATTCAATTCACAAATCTTTTTGGAGTTAATAATAATTGTAACGTTAAACCCAGGACTACAATTGTTATTAATCAACCTGTTCTGCACACCACACGACCAAGGGAGTAAATGATATTAGGAATTTGAACCCATAGAATTGCATGAATTGGTTTTAAAACTTTATTCGCAATTAATATTGAAGAAGCATGTTGAGATTATATGCCTAAGGTTACTAAGGGTCCGTAAAGTTTATCGTCCCAGGTCGGCGACAGACAAGGGCAAGGCCGTTGATGACTCCGTGGGAAATACGAGTCATCAAGGTCGTGTTAAGGAGGTGAACCTTCTTCTTCCCGTATTCACACTAAGAATTCTTTTGATGTTCGGTGCTGATTCGGATGACGTGGCATGTGATAATACGACTTTGGAGCACAAATCGATAATGAGAATCGGATTATGGCTTCGGATTATAATACTAGCAACACGCATGAGCCATTGTTCCTTATCAACTGCGGGCAACAAATTTGGATGAACATGGATGAAATAATTTGCAACGTGGAATGAAAATAGTTTCAAATAGCCTTCATTTTAATGATTATGTCCTTAGCTCCAAAGATCCTTCACGGGGTTCAAGGCTATGGCCGTTCTTTGCCAAAACGTTGGTCGATATGGCGAATGAAGATGATCGAGATGATGCGGACAAATCGGAAGCGTTAAAGACCAAGTTAAAGCGACTCTTCAATCAAGCCCGATTGTCCTTCACTCAAGTGATTCGTCGGAAGCTAACGCTCCGGCAATTGTGGTGGAGGATCTGGGCCGATATTCCACAGATACATCGGACCATCGGGAGGATACTCAAGCACGTGCAAAACAAACACATGCCAATGTCCTTCAGAAATCCTCTAGAAATAAACGTCCGTCATTTCGATTGAGATTTTAAGTTATTTCTGGTTTTTCTTTTATGGGGTACTCTTTTTCCTATCAAAGATTTTTCCCAATGGGTTTTACTTTGATAGGTTTTAACGATACCCTTTTTTAAAGCTAGCTGCTTGGCTTGTAAGCAGTGCACTATTTTTTCTTTTTTAATAATATTTTGCATTTATTAAAAAAAATGAATTGATTTTGAAACTTTAATTGGATTTAATATTGAAGAAACATGTTGAGATTATGTGCCTAAGGTTGCTCTTGTAGTTGTTGAAAATACTTGTGGGGTCCACAAATTTATTTTTATGTTATTTTCAATTTTTACTAAAATTGGATATTCGGTCGCTTCAATAAAATTGGAATACGATGTTATTATAGCCTAAGTGTTTCACAAATCAATCCCTGAGGAATACGACCGTGCTTGCCATTATCTTATAAACTACACTGTACACTTGCAGTTGTATGATCCAAATATTTTTGGCGAACAAGTTTTTGGCGCCGTTGTCGGGGATTGATAGATTCTACTTAGATATAGTAATAAGTAGTCCAATCTTAATTGAAGCATTTTTTGTAAATATTTTTTTTCAATTTTTTTTTTTAATTTTATTTTTCTTCTTCTTCATTTCTACCATCGTATTTTTGCGAGACTGGAATCTTTGGAGATACAAGTAGCCCAAATCGCAACTGCAGTGGGAGACCAACATCAAAAAGGCAAATTCCCAAGCGATACTGAACTTAATCCGAGAAAATAGTGCAACACCATTCGTCTGATGGATGATACATAATATAAGGGCTCAAGAATTTCAACCGACACGGTTCAACGTAAAACTTAGCGCTTTGTGGGAGGCAACCCAAGAGACGTCGCGACAAACTCCAGGGTAAAAAAAAGAAAAAAAGAAAAAAAAACAAAAAAAAGGAAGACAGACGCACACGACCCGATCGTGCGATCTGCTTCTCCAATTTCAAATTTGACGGACGAGCTTCCTGGCTTCACCGGAACGATCCATGTAAGTACTCTTTACGCATTCCTCTTTCTTTTGATAATTTCTTCATATGTTCGGGACAAAGCATATTTTAAGTTTGGAGGGGGGTTTGTCAAGAATGCGTAATTTAGTACTTTCTTATATTTTGCATTAAATTTTTTGATTATTTTAAAAATTTTCAAATTTTTTTATTTTAGCACGTTTATCGCTTTAGCACGTTTAATTGTTTTTGTGTGTGATTTTAATCAAGGTTTTTCGAAAATGCCCAGCTTCCGTATGATTTTACTATGAGCATTTTATGGAATGAGATAACATACTTATGGGAATAATGTGATGAATTGTTGGGAAGATGTCATTTATTTGCTTAGCATTAGTTGAGAAAAATTGGTATTTGAGCATGTGGTGAAAAAAATAAGCCTGTGAGCTTTTGTGCTTTAAACTGCTTTATATTATGCAACTTATTTTTTGTTTCTTGAGCGTGTCATTCATGATTGTAAAACTCTAGAACTTGCTCTGGTATCTTCATTGAAGCCATGTGTGTGTGCAATTTTTGAAAATGATCTAAGACCATCTTTGTTTAGCCTACTTAGCCTAACAAGCCTACCTATGAACTCATGATTCCATAGTTAGCCAATTTTGAGCCAAAAATTTTATTCTGAGCCACATTCATCTTTAAAATTTAAACATGATTTTATCCCTAAAATTTATTGAGCTTATAGAAAATAAATAAATTTGGGGGAGATGTGGTGAAAATGTATGAAAAAAGAGAGGAAGTTGGCAAAAGAAAGAGATGAACATTCTCAAATGAAAAATACATAAAGCTCCAAAAAGAAAGAAATATCTCTAAAAAAGAAGAGAACAATCGAGCAAAGCAAAAGAAAAATTATGGAAAAAAGAGAGCTTGAAGTCTAGAAAAAAAAAGAGGCAAAAATGCCTAAGAATGAAAAAGGAGAAATAAGGATGGAATTGAGTTGAAAAAAAAAAGAAAAATGAGTATTATGCTGAAATTGGGTTGGTGAATTTGCAAGTCTGTGCGCTAAAATTTTATTTGCTTAAGTCAAGTCACTTAATCCAAAATTTTCTACCCTTACCAAAGAGCATACATTACAACTAAATGAAAAGTCCTTTTTGATTCTTAGATTGTGCACACAAAAGTAGAGATGTTAATAAGGGCCGTCAGTCCCGCCTACCCTAGCCCTAAGAGGCCCTAACCCTTTAGGGCTAGGGCTAAAAAGCCCTAGACTTATAAGGGCTTGAAAAATCTAAGCCCAGCCAGGGCTAGGGTCGGGCCAGAGCCGACCCTAAGACCTTTGTTTTTTATATTTTTATGAACTTATTCCATCTAAATTAAAATATTGTATCATGATGGAAAAATTAACTTGCGAATAACTTATTTTATAAAATAACGTCATGTAATTCTTAGATTCCATTTGGATTAAAACATTCAAAATTTGTCATTTTTATTTTAGTAATCACATAGTCTATACCAAATATATTTTAGTTCTCCATAGACTATAATTATTAACGTACTAAATAATAATTACCAATTACGTGCAACTTTAAATTTGTATTTACTAAGTTATTTAGACTAAATTATAAATGAGATCAAAGATCAAATTTGATAATTTGTTAAGATAAATGGTAATTGATAAATGAGATCAAATAATATATTAATTGTATTACAAGCATACATTTTGAATAGAAATATATTAAATACAAAAACTTATCACAAAAAAGCCCTAAGGGCCGCCCTACCCTAGCCTGAGACGGCCCTAGGGCTAATAGGCTAATAGGCTCAAAAGCCCTCATGTTATAAGGGCCTATGAAATACGAGGCCCACCCTTAGATTTTTAGGTCGGGCTGGGTCGACTCTCGGGGCTCGACCCTTATTGACATCTCTGCACAAAAGTGGTAGAGATATTAGACGATTTGCAAGCCTATGGTAGTTCTACTTTCACTGAATTGAATTTGAGCGTAAACACTATCCATACACTTTTGAGAGTCGAGTGATACACTACCTACTTGTGAGTCGCGATGTCAAGTACCCAAGAGAGTATTGACTATGCCGACTTTATGAATGATGACTTCTTGATTATGAATTACATAGTTTTCTTAAGTATGGAGTCAAATGCTATTTAATGTTCATAGTGTTCTTGGGTGTTCGTTTTTACCCTTTGATATTATTTTTCTTAATTTGCTCGAGGACGAGCAATGCTTTAAGTTTGGGGGATTTTGATGTGTGTAAAATATACGTGCATTTTGAGGCTTAAAATGGTACATATTTGATGTATTTGCACACATATTTAATATGTTTTTACTTGGTTTCCTTAGAAGGGCATGATACTACTTATTCTTGTAATTTTTACAGGAAACGGAGCTTAAAACGAAGAAATATCAGTTGGAATGCCCAGCTAAGATTGACGAATGCGAAGAGAAGATCAAAACAATGAATAAAATGGACAAAAAAACTTTTCCGCAGTCGGACGTGTGGTGTAACACGGCCGTGTGAAAATGCCGGTGTGAAATGACACAACCATGTGAAGCGGGGAAAAATAGGGGACGGAACCAGGCACGCACGGCCAAACCGTGTGAACTCACACAATCGTGTGGGAAAGGGTAACTCAACCGCATCACACCACCAGCCCGTGTGAACCCACACAACCGTGTGGAAAAGGGCTGTGCAACAAACCACACAGCCGTGTGGAACTCTGCCAGACGCGTTTTTTGGAGTTCTTTTCCCATTCCAACTGTACAAGTGATCTCTCCAAGCATCTATAAAAGGGACCCAAGGCTTGCACAAAATAATATCACTTCATATAGAGAAAACACATCAAGTTACACAGGAATGCAAGAATCAAAGATCTTCTGAGAGAGGAAGGCTAGGTCGCGAAGAACACCACAATGCCTTTCGCATCTACTGGAGCACAAGAGCTTCGAAGGCTTAGGAGGGGAATCTATCCTGACAAGGAGGGGTTTTCTTTCTATGTCTAGATCTCTTGTCTATGCTTAAACAATGTCATAATTTTGATTCAAATTTGTCTATGAATTTGTAATCAATGTTTTGCTAATCTTTCGGACCTTAGGGGCATAATAGAAATCGTGGATTCATATTAAATATGATTAATTATTTTCTTAATTAATTTCTATTTTATGAATTCGAGTGCTTATTCCTAATTGCTATTTATCGATCAATAATTAGCATGTCATATTTGTTAGTGCGAAATTCGAAGATGAGTTCCAACAAAGACTAAATCGAATTTAGACATAAATGGGTGTATCGAGTCGGAGACCTACAAATCAAGTTTGTGGGGAGTCATTCAATTCATAGATCTTTTGGGAGTTAATAATAGTTGTATCAAGTCGGTAGACCTACAATTGTTATTAATCTCATCATTAATGCACCACCCGGGGGGAATGAACTATCTTAGGAATTAAACCCATAGAATTGCATGAATTGGTTTTGAAAATTTAATTCATGCTTTCTATTTTGCTGTAATAGATAGTTTATGTTCTCTTGTACTCCAGTTTACAGACTACATTATAAAATTTCAACATTATAAGATAAACATCTTTTCTGTAAACAATGGCGTTCACTTCAAGAGTAACCATTCTAACTGCTCCTACTCAGGGTGAGAAGCCAGAAATATTGACTGGCGCAGACTTCAAGAGATGGCAATCCAAGATGTTTTTCTACCTTACTACGCTGAGCCTAGCCAAATTTATGAAGAAGGATCCACCAGTGGTGGAAGAATATGAAACAAATAAGGATAAACGTGCTACTTTCGATGCTTGGGGACAGGGTAACTTCCTGTGCCGCAATTACATCCTAAGTGGACTGTCCGATTCACTATACAATGTGTATAGTGAAATGAAAACTTCCAAAGAGCTCTGGGATTCTTTGGAAAAGAAATACTGAACTGAGGACGCTGGTTTCATGAAGTTCATGGTTAGCAGGTTTCTAGATTTCAAGATGATGGATTCTAGAATTGTCATGAATCAAGTTCAAGAATTGCAGTTGATTCTGCACGATATCCGTGCTGAAGGAATGCAAATGGATGAAGCTTTCTAAGTGGTTTGCATGATTGAAAAATTACCGCCTGGTTGGAAAGAATTCAAAAATTATTTGAAGCACAAACGAAAGGAAATAAATCTTAAAGAACTGATTATGCATTTACAAATTGAGAAAGGTAATCGCAAATTAGATTCAAGATTTCAGAAAGGTGCTGTTGATACAAAAACAAGTTTATTAGAACATGGTGGTTCTAATAACAACAAAAGAAAACGTGACAACAATTACAAGGGAAAGAAACCTGTAAACAAAAGCCGTTTACAGGAGATTGTCACAACTGTGGTAAGCCTAACCACATGGCTAAGGATTGTCGGCTTCCTAAAAAACCAAAATATAGACAGCCCAACGCTAGTGTGGTTGAACACAATGGTCTGATCCAAGAGCTGACTAAAATGGATCTATCTGCAGTAGTTTTTGAAGCAAACCTTGTGGATAATCCAAGACAGTGATACATTGACACTGGAGCCACTCGACATATCTGTTCTGACAAGGATGCGTTCTCTACCTACAACCCTTGTACAAGTAGAAAACTTAATAGGGGTAATTCTTCCACTCTTGATGTTGTAGGTTTTGACAATGTGGTTCTGAAGCTTACTTCTAGAAAAGATCTGCTTTTGAAGGATGTTCTACATGTCCCAGAAATCCGGAAGAATCTAGTATCAGGATCTCTTTTTGTAAATCATGGTTTCAAACTAATGTTTAAGTCTGAAAAACTTATTTTGACTAAGTTTGGATAGTTCCTAGGCAAATGTTATCTTTATAATGGGCTATTCAAAATGAATGTAATGGCTGTTCGCCGTGTAACCAATTCAAGTAGCAGTAAAATTGAACCTACTTCTATTTATATGCTTGAGTATTCTGATTTGTGACATGTTAGATTAGGGCATGTTAATCTCAATGCTATAAAAAGATTAATGAACTTGGAATTACTTCCAACATAAAAATTGATTCTCAAAAGAGTCAGAAAATCAGATTAAAGCTAAAATGGCTAAATTACCTTTTCATTCTGTGGAAATAAATACAATACCTCTAGAATTGATACTTACCAATGTATGTGATCTGAAATTTGTGCAAACTAGAGGTGGTAAAAATATTTCATCACTTTTATTGATGATTGCACAAGATTTTGCTACTTATATTTATTAAGAAGTAAAGATGAAGCTCTGGAAGCCTTCAAAAATTGTAAAATTGAAGTTGAAAATCAACTTGGCAGCCGGATTAAAATAATTGGGAGTGATAGAGGTGGAGAATATGTTGCACCTTTTGAAGAATTATGTAACCAGTAGGGAATAATTCATCAAACAACTGCTCCATATTCACCACAATCCAATGGTATTGTTGAATGCAAAAATCGAGCGTTGAAAGAAATAATGAATGCTATGTTGATTAGTTCTGGATTACCTCAGAATATGTGGGGGAAATCTGTTCTAACAGCTAACCAAAATTTAAAAAAACCACTTAAAGGAAAAAAATAAGACACCTTATGAATTGTGGAAAAATCATAAGCCATCTTAGAAATATCTTAAAGTGTGGGGGTGTTTGGCTAAGGTAGCAATACCTGAATCTAAACAAGTTAAAATTGGCCCAAAGACAGTTGATTGTATATTTATTGGATATGGATATAATAGTAGTGCATATCGTTTCTTGGTACACAAGTCAGAAAATCCAGAAATATCTGAAGGTACCATCATTGAATCAAGAAATGCGATATTTCTTGAAAATTTATATCCTTGTAAAGAAAGGGTTGAAATGAGTTCTAATAAAAGAACTCATGAGAAAGCAAGTAGTTCTTCACAAGGTAGTGAAGAACCAAGACGAAGAAAAAGGAATAAAACTGCTATGTCATTTGGTCTTGATTTTGTCACATACTTGTTAGATGGTGAATTCGCTATGCCAGAGCCCTCCTATTTTCCGGGCCTTTTCCTATCTCGTTCTTTTCTTTCTTTCTTTTCGACTGCCTTTTCTTTTCTCGTTTGCGGTTGTCTGCACTCTACTATTTTCCTTCCTCATTGTCCCGGTGTGTGTTGTTCTATCTAGCTACATATATATATATATAGAAATTCATAATCAACTAAAAGCTTAAGGCGGTTCACGACTCTATATAATAATAATAGTACATTACATGATAAGAGCATCCCTAAATGACTCTTCAAATTTAAAGAGCATCTCTTTTAAAATAGAGAGCATTTTTAAATTTAAAGAGTAATATTTTTTATATTTTCCAACACACTCTTTGTATTTGGTTCTTTATTTCAAAATTTGTACGGTTTTTGGAAATTGCCTTTCAAAATGGTCATTAAAAGTGCAAGAAAACAAAAATGATATTAGATGTAATTCATCATTTAATGCAATTAATTATAGAGAGTGGTTTTGGCTCTCCAAATTTGGAGAGTGAAAACTCATTCTTTAAATTTAAAAGTTAAAATAAAGATTTCATTGGAGATGATTTTTGGTGTATGACTCTTTAAAATTAAGATATTTTTCAATTGGATAGTCTCTTGGAAATGCTCTAAGCATTGAAATTTGATTGTCTCTGTATTTCCTTAGGCTGGAAGCTAAAAACATTGACATTTGTAATCTTCATTATTAAGAAACAAATGCACAGGCACCTCATCATGCACACACATAGCCAATATATAATTACCATACTTATTAAACTTTAGTACATGCAAATTATAATGATATGCATCTATTGATATCCATATGTATAGATATATATAGTCTGACTACAAATGTATTTAATATATTCAAAATTTAATGACTAAGGGAACAAAGGCCACACGCATAACCAAATAGCTATGTGGCTTTCTTATAAACTCCATGCAAGACTTTCTTTCCTAAAAATATTTCCATTTGTGCTTGACTCTTGCTATAGCCTATACATGTATATAATTAGTACCATGTATACTTATCTTAACTATATATAAACTAAGGAATCAGGCTACTACAATATTATATATGTGTGTATATATATATATATATTAGTCAATTTATAATTACATATTTACATTTATTCTTAATATATATAAAACTTGATAACATATTTCTACTAAAAAAATATATCATTTTACTAAGAAAGATAAAATAAAAGGTAAACAACCCTAATATGCTCTCCTTCTTTCTACAACCTCTACACCGTCCCCAATCAATTTTAATAATTTTCGATCATCTTCTTCCCTGACACGATGAGATGGTCATCGTTTCATGGTTACACATCAAACTTTTCATCGCCCCACCACGTCCATGTTTATAAAGCTACGCTCTACCTCATGTCCGTCGACCTTGAGGACGAGTCAAGGAAATTCTCCGACGTCGGAATTTCTTCCTTCTCCTTCCACGGTCACCTGCAACATGATTTCTTCCGCTCAACAGGCTTTTCTCACAGATCTCTCAAATTCTAGGGTATCTGGAAAAACTCTCAAGTCCATCGATTATCATGGAACATGCCGTAGCATCTCGGGTTCACATGGTTCTTCGTCTTCTCGTGGTTTATGTGCTTTTGATCTTTCGTCGAATTTTCGTCCGCCCTTACATGGTGGTGATCGCAAGTGATCCCTAGCCTGGGTTTCATTCCGCCGGAATTCTACCTTGGATCGTCTTCTCCGGCGTCCTTATGCAGAGTCCCTATCTGAGGTGTTCACCCCCAGCTGTAGCTAGGGGTGTGCATGGTACGGGACGGTTCGGAGATTTGAAAATCTCGAATCGTCCCTGAAGTTCGAGATTCTCAAAATAAATCTCGAATCAACCATAGAAAAAATCTCTGCATCGAATCCGAACTTTCGGTATGGTTTGGGACGGAGATTCAGTTCTAATGGGACGGGACGGTACGGTTCGGGACGGAGATTAGCCATAAATAAAATATACAAATTTGAAAAAAAATAAAAAGAAAATCAATATAAAAATCACCAAACGGATATACTTCTAGAGTTCTAGTCTCTTTTTTAGCGTAGTCTCAAAATAAAAACTAAAACTATAATAGGTAACACATTCCAAAATTCTAAACTTAATAACCCATATAATACAATAATAGTATATTCTTTGGGTAATTGTCCTTCTATTGACATAGAACATATATAATTAACTAATAATATTTATAAATTAACATGAAATAAAAACTTGTATAGATTTATAATCTCAACGTCTCATACTTAACAACTTAACATAATCAATAAAATCTTTTTATGTGATGTGGTAAAAAAATTAAAATATGATCTTTTTTATATTGTTATAATATGGTACTATTATTTGTTTCTCTTTTAAGTGCAATTTACTAATCATTTAACTAATTTCAATTTCAAATGATTTACTCTATTATTAATATCAAAGTTTTTATTGATATTAATAATAGATGCATATTATGATTTTTCATAAATATGCTTTAAAATCGATTTAATTTCAAATAGTTTGTAGTTAATTCAATATCAAAATAAAAACAACATAGAAATAATGTATATGTATTTATATAAAATATTTAAAATCGGTTCTAACTTCGGTTCTTGGTTCGGAGTGGTTCGGTATGGTTCTCGGTACGGGTATTTGAAAAATCTCCAGAACCGTACCATAAATATTTTCGGTACGGTACGGTTCGGGGAAAGTCAAAAATCAACGGATATTTTTGGTTCGGAGATCTTTCGGTCCGGATATCGGTTCGGTTTCGGTAATATCCAAGTCCCGTGCACAGCCCTAGCTGCAGCCTCATTTGTTGGATATTCCTTCTAGGGGAGGCCTCCTTGATTGAGAACTCCCCTATGGCAGCCGCTGTACATGGGGGAGGCGGCCCCCTACTTCTTGCTTATGGGGGCCGGCGGTCAAGGGTATACATGATGTTGTTGCCATCTCTCAGGGGGGTGATTGCCCCTAGGAAGCTACTAATTCAGGTGTGGTCCCCACCCTGGATGTGCAAGGTGTTCGACGAGGATTGCTCCCAATGTCCAATGCTTCTCCCTCGCATTTTGCGAACCCCCAACCTTTGGCTTATAATGGATCGAATACAAAACCTCAATTGGCTACTAGTTTTGCGAACATGGTTTCTGGTAATCAATCTGACATTAGGTCTTCACATCAGGTTCCAGGTAACCCTATATCTTTTGCTACAGTTGTTTCTGGTAAAACTAACCCTATCCCAGAACTTATTAATAAAGGTGAATATTTATATGTGGTTATGGATGAAAATGTTTACCAACAGTAGTTTTCTGAATTTAAATATGTTTTAATTGGTCGTGTCATTCTCAGAAAGGACAATAAACCTTGGCCCATTATGCTGCTGCATAAAAATCTTTCTGAAATATGGGGGGTTAAAAACTATTGAAAATTAATTCCATTGGGAAAAGGTTATTTCTGTTTTAAATTTTCCAATGCTCATGATTATTCCCGAGCTCTTGTCTCAAGTGTCTTTGTCTATTAATCCTGGCTCTATTCGTTTATCCCCATGGGTGCTGGATTTTAATCCCTACAAGGTTAATACATCCATTGCTAGCGTTTGGGTTAGAGTCTTTGGTTAAACATTGAATATTGGGACCATAGCTACATGATGGGACTGGTTAGAGCCATTGGCTCCCCAGTTCAGGTGTATGACAAGTCTTTGGATGGGTCTCTTGGACACTTTGTTCGAGTTTTGGTGGATGTGGATCTTGCTAAACCTCTGCAGGACACTGCTCTTTTGTCTCTATTGGCTATGAGAAACTTCCAGCATTCTGTGGCACTTGTGGTATTACGGGCATTCTTCTGCGAATTGCCGACGTTTGGGAAACAATAATAATTTAAAGGAACCACAAACACGTCCCACATCTCAGCATGGATGGTCACGGGTTTGTAAGTTTTATCGTCCGGTTCATTCCACCACGAATAAGGGCAAGGCCGTGGATAACCCAATAGCTGATACATCCTTGCTTATGCGACCTGGCTCACCTTCTTGTGCCATCGTTTGCGTTTCTTCTGGTATTGCTCTGGATAATTTTTTTTCTGCCTTGGATAATGGGGATACTAACCATAATACATTGGAGGATTTTCATACTCAAGTGGCGACTCATAATTCCGTGCCCAAGCTACTCGTTCCTAGTCGTAGTCAGTTGCCCTCCCTTTCGATTTTCGAAACATGACCTCGGGCAAGACTACCCATTAGACAAACCCATTCGTACATTGTATAAGGCTATCCTACCTATCCATGAAAGATCATTAGATTCAACCAAACAACAGTTGCTTCTGTCCGTTACACAGGGTCACACTCAAGTTATACATCAGTTGTCGATTCAGATAGAAATAACAATTTAAATGTCGTGGCTCATAAATGCTGGGTGAATTATGCGGAGGAGGATATCTCTTTTGGGGACGATAGTTCTTCTGTTAAGATGCCCACACATTCCGGGTCTCCAACTCAGATCCCTTCCCTCATTCCATCTCCATGAACTGCATTTATTGGAATATTCGGGGTATAGGGAATATTGCGTCTCACAATATTCTTAAGGAGTTATGTCAGCGTCATAAGCCTTCATTGGTTGCCATCTTAGAACCTAAGGTGGAGTTACAGACTATTTCTGATTCACACTGGGCTAGTCTTGGGTTACATTTTGTGGTGCAAAATTTTTGATCCTCTGGGCGTTCAGATATTTGGATCTTTCGACGTACATATATTACTTTTCTTCAACTATTTCAGATCAATGTGTGGTTCTTAAGGTGCAATTGCTAATTTTATTTTTCATGTGGGGTTTGTGCATGCTCATTGTACGCGCGTGGCTCGTTGTTAGCTTTGGTCTGATATCGTTGGTTTGGGTATTGATGATATGGTTCTTATGGGATACTTTAATGCCATTCTGGGTAATCACGAGCGCACTAGCCAGTGTGTTGCTTCATTGGCTTCTTGTCAGGATTTTCGTAACTTTTTTTGATAATGCGGGGTTGATGGCTGTTCCTACTATGGGTAATTTTTTTACTTGGTGTGCCACTGGGACGGTTCACACTCTCATTCAGGCATGTTTGGATCATACCATTGCTAGTCAACGTTTCATTAGTTTGTGGCAAAAGGTTGATAATTATGTTCTTCCTTGGATTTGTTCAGATCATCATCCTTTCTTGCTTTCCTGTTCTACACAAGCTTATAGGGGTCCCGGGCCATTCCGTTTTCAGCGTGTATGGACTAAACATTTGGGTTTTGGGCGGATTGTGGCTTCTTCTTGGAGTTCGCCTTTGTGCGGGCTCCAATCCTTTGATTCGTTTGACGAATTAAACTTAAAAGGTTGCATTTGGTGCTTTGTACTTGGAATCGGGATGTGTTGCAATGTAAATCGGGTTGCTGATGCTAAACTTGAGAAAGTTAGACAAATATAATCGGATATTGAGACGGTTGGTTACAACGCCACTCTTAAGGAACAAGAACTTGAGGCTCAGAATTCTCTTAACCATGTGTTATTATTAAAATCAGAATTTCTTCGTCAAAAGTCTAGGGCTGCATGACTTGTTGACGGGGACAGTAACACTTTCGTTTTCCATCGTCATTGTCAAGCCAAGACCACTCGATCTGGTATTCATGGCTTGATGATCGATGGTCATTTATCCACATGTCCGGTTGCTATTCACAGTCATGTTATTCAGTTCTTTGAAGATTTATTCAATGCTCATGCGGGATCCCTTCCAGATTACTCTCCGATTGATCATGTTATTAATCCACTTGTTTCAAACGTTAATAATGCCTATCTTACCTCCATGCTTTCGGAGTTGGAGATTAAGGATGCAACCTTTGATCTTGGTATTGATAGTTCTCCAGGCCCGAATGGTTTCAATGGTGCTTTCTATCAGAGTTGTTGGGATCTCATCTATGGGGATGTTATTGCTGCCGTTAGACATTTTTTTGTGTCTGGGTTCCTGCCAGTTAGGCTCAATTCCAGCTTTATGGTTCTCATTTCTAAAACTAAAGATGTTAATAATGTTTTCAACTTTAGACCCATTGTCATGAGTAACTTTATCTTTAGAGTCATTACGAAGATTCTAGCCACTAGATTTGGAGGGATTACTAGCAGACTTCTTTCTCCGACTCAGTTTGGATTTATTCTGGGACGTCATATTCATGACTGTATTGCTTTAGTCTCCGAGGGCTTTAATATTTTGCAGAATAGGGCGGATAATAACATGATTCTGAAGATTGATATTCGTAAAGCGACGTTTAGCTGGGATTTTCTGGTTTACACTTTGCGCCGTTTTGGGTTTTCAGACAAGTTTCTTTATTAGATTTTTATGATTTTGCGTTCAACCCGTGTCTTTATATAGCTTAATGGTTCGCCAGTTGGTTACTTTGATTGTTCCAGTGGAGTTCGTCAGGGAGATCCACTGTCACCCCTACTCTTTTATGTTGCTGAAGAAGTTATGGGGAAGCTCATTTCACGATTAGTTTCCTCACAACTCCTTGTGCCTTTTGTGGCGCCGCACAATATTTTCCATCCACAATGTTATATGCAAATGATATAGTGATTCTATGTGCTGCTACCTCTGCTAATGCGCACTATATTTTTCGTACCCTCCAACTATATGCTTCCCTTTCGGGATAGGTGTTCAATCCGAATAAGTCTAAGGCTTTTTTTGGTTCTCACGTTTCTCAGTATCTTCGGCGTCGAATTCAAACTATCATGGGAATTACTGGTGGCATTTTCCCGACTACATATCTTGGGGTTCCGATTTTCAAGGGGGCGCCCAAGCAGAGAGTGTTACGCATTTACTGTACAAGATTATTCTCAAATTTAAACGGTGGAAAGGTTCTTCCCTTTCATTGGCAAAAGGTTTGTTTGGTGAATTTGATTGCTAGTTCTTTAGTGCACACCATGCTGGTTTATAAATGGCCGAACTCCATGCTTAAACAGTTAGAGAAAGCAGTGCATAATTTTATATGGACCGAAGATATCAATCAGAAAGGGTCTGGGATGGTTAATTGGGCTCGCTGTTGCACACCAAGGAATGAAGGGGGCCTCGGTGTCCGCTCAATTGTTACGGCATATCGTGCCTATCTTATGAAATTGGCATGGAAAGTCTTTACCTCTGATTCAGTTGTTCATAATACTCTTCGTAATCGATTCTTACTAGCAGCTGGTTCTATTTGAACCACATTTTTACCATCTTCAATTTCGGCTGGCCTTCGACCATTGGCGCAGGATTGTTGGATGGATTCTCGTTGGATTCTGGGGGCGCACTCCTCGGTTGCTTTTTGGATAGATAATTGGTCTGGTTACGTTATTGCAGACCGGATTGGCATAACTAATGAATTTCGAATTCACTTTCAAAATAACATTTCAGACTTCTTCTATGATAACACTTGGAATTTTACTTTTGCATTTGTTGAGGCATATCTGGATATTATTCGGGATATAGTTCACTGCCCGATCACCCTGGATTCCATGGATAAATGGGTTTGGATGCATTCTATGGCAGGGTCAGTTTCTTCTAAGGCAGCCTATGCAATCTTACGGCCTTCTTTTCCCATTGTTAAATGGCGTTCTTGGATCTGGTCATCTCACTTCCCCAAAAGGCGATCGGTCATTGTTTGGAGAGCCATTTTTGGACGCCTGGCTGTCCTGGACGTTCTCCGCCATCGTGGATTTATTGGGCCTACCACCTGTGGACTTTGTTATGCTCAATCAGACTCGATTGATCATTTGTTTGTTTCTTGTGATTTTACAACGACTCTTTGGGATTGGATTGCTGAATCATTTGTTGTGGCTTTGCACAAAGGCTTTAGCTTTAATGAAATCTTGGTTCACGTGATGGGATTTCATTTCAGTGATCAGATTACATTTTTATGGAGGGTTGAGATCATATCCTGCATCTGGCTTATTTGGCACATTCGGAATGATGTGATTTTCAATGACAAGAAGTGGATTACGGAGGTAGCTCTTGTTCAGTTACGGGCACTGGCTGCATGAATAATACTCATGATGACCTTCTTTGTCTTCACTGTCTAAAGGTTCAGGTCACTTTCCGAAGGCCCCTCGCATTACTTCGGTCCCTTGGCATTTATCACTCCGGGTTGGATTAAAGGCAATACGGATGGCAGTGCAGCAGGATCTCTAGGGCGTCTTATGGCAGCGGGTGTTTACCGCACTGCTAGGGGTTTCTTTCGAGGTTGTTTTGCCGAGCAATGTGACATTGGCTATGCTTTTGAGGATGAATTAATTGTGGTGATGCGTGCGATCTCATTTGCTTTTCATAAAGGCTGGACAATTCTTTGGGTCGAATTGGATTCGACTTTCGTGGTGGATCTTTTTTGATCTCCGGTTGGCTCCATTCCTTGGCGACTTCTTGGTCAATGGAAGTACTCTATATACCTGATTTCTCAGATGAACTTTGTCATTTCTCATATTTATCGGGAGAAAAATCGTGTGGCGGATCAACTCAGTAAGCACTCGGGATCCATTTGGTGGGACGCCGCTCCGAGGATATCGCTTCTTTTCTCATAGATGATTATGTTGGACGAGCACAATATAGATTTGATAGATAATTTTTTGATTCTGTGCTCTTCTATGGTTTCTTTGGCACTTTTTTATTTTCGCCGGGGTACTCTTTTCCTACTAGGGGTTTTCCCCACAAGGGTGGGTTTTACCTTAGTAGGTTTTTAACGAGGCCTCAAATATTGTGCTACCTGATCGGTTTGTGATCAGGATCTTTCTTTTCTTTCTATTATAATTTTCGATTTTAATGAAAAAATAACATATTTCTACTAAAATATTTATTTTAATATATATAGTTTTTAAATATTTTTGGTCCAACGAGTAGTTTGAGACTGGGTTATCACATTCTCTCCTCCTTACAAAAATTTAGTCCTCGAAATTTTGTTCATCTAATAAGTTCCACATCCTTATATCCCTTATTTTATCCTACTATTATCAAAAGAAACAATATCATTCTTCAAACTTCGTAACTCCATGGCCAACTATTAGGGTTTACTTTTGGTTGCATTTATATATTTTCAAATCATATTTGGCCCAAAACTTTCTAGTATCATTCTTATAAAATCATAACTTATCATTTCTGCTTTATGGAACTTTAGAGAGAAATACCCAAATAACATGTCATAGTTTTTATTCTATGAAAATCCACCAAATGTAAAGATTCGTCCTAATACCTTATATAATGTAAAATCTCAAACATAATCCTTTAGATAATATCATTATTCACTTGTCCATGGTTTCCAGATGATATGCACTAGTACAAAATAAGATTGTTCCCAGTATTTATTGCAAGCTCTTCTAGACAAGTGATAAAATTGTTGGACCTCAAGCGCTTTACTAGATTGACGACTATCCTCACAAATCAACACGAGTCTTTTCTAGCGCGTTTTATCCTCACTCACGTGCTCCCTAAAAATTGCTTCCCAGGGGGTCACACATCCCATGTCTACTCAAGGCCAAACACGCTTAACCTTAGAGTTTCTATGTATTGGGCACCAAAAAAGAACATGCATCTGTTGGTATAGGTAGTCCATATCAAATCATTTAAGTTCTCCTTTAATCAAGCAATCCAGCGCTCACGACTTCGAATCGCGGGCTGCGCCTCATGCCTCTTTTAAAACCCATTGCAGGCAGGATGCTGGACCTAAGCCTAACAAATATCATTGGGTCTCTAAATTGTAGCACAGAATAATCCATTGTACTTATAGGAATATACCTATGCCTAAAAATACATCAATATGAATAATAACCCAAATTCATTAATATCGTTATAAGCTTAATTAAGTTGCACAAATATAGTCTCCTTTGGTATCTAATACTTATAATTTTCTTTGAGATTTTCACACCTTCAAACCCTTAAATACACCCAAATAAAAAGAAACATTCTGATCATCACCTAAAATGTAGTCATGTTATTTCGTGCATCCTATATTCATGTTCAATATTCTAGAAATTTATCAAAAAATCTATTTAATTATCCTCAAAAGATTTCTGTCTCGACCATAATTTGTCATTATCCTTGTTCTGTATACTTTTAAATTAAATAGATTAACATTAATAATCCTTAATTCGACAATTATCTCACCCATAAAGCTGACATAAATCTTGGTCTAACAGAAAATCTAAACTATAAAGAAAAATAATTTCTAAAAGCTTCTAAGGTTGTAGTCAAATCTCGATTACAGGGTTATAAACCATCGTGAGAACTCTGCTCATGAAAGTTCATGAAATTTCTATGGAAACATTAGATTCCTCTAAATTCTCATGAATGTTCTTTGTAAATCATGTTGGATGCAAAAATCATATTTGAATCGCATCAAATCTTAAATAATTTATATCATAAGTCATTCATAAAAGCTTGTCCTTGATGCAATCAAAACATTTTAAATCCATTCATAACATAACTCATGTTTCATAAGTAGAAAAGCCTTTAAATCATGCATTACCTTCGGAATATACGTAGGACTTCTGACACGAGTATGAGTCTCCTTAAAAAGATTTATATAAAAGCCGACACAAAACGCCATTTGTTTTGGAAATACTTTTTTTTTTGAAAACCCATGTTTCTTTTCGCTAGTTTACAGGAAGACAGATCTGCTCCGATACCACCTATGACGCCCCGAACCCGCTAGGCTCAGGAATAACACTAAAACTTACGTTGTTGTAGATAAAATATATATAAAATTGATAGCGGAAGTTTAATTGGAAAACTTAATGTTAAGATTGAAAGTTGAGTTAAATATCACTTTTGATACAACCCAATAAATATAATATTACAAGCCCACCCTTTAATAAATAGGGAGGAGACACGTTCCTCAATGTCATCAGCCCAACTACACTATCCTTCGACCTATAATAAAAATATAATATATGTGGTATGAGTATAAAAACTCAGTGGGGAATGCCGCAAGCAGTTATAACTAATTGTCACATGCATACAATTCATAAGAACCATTCATTCATTGTTGACCAGACCCACTCTGTGAGACGGTCCATTAGCTAGCATTAATTCCAAAGAATTCATTTGGATTACCCGAACGTGAATCCCATTCATTAATTCTCTGACTTCCCGAAAGAGAGTCCATTCATTTGTCCATATAAACGACACATAGAACAACAATGATTATAACAATACGACACACTTACGGATTTAGAGTAACCCCACCTGTATATGGTGTTTTAAAAATGAGAATGCTAATGACGTTGAAAAGCCTTATGAATTCGCTATGCCGGAGCCTTCCTATTTTCCTGGCCTTTTTCCTATCTCTTTCTTTTCTTTCTCTCTCTTCTACTGCCTTTTCTTTTCTTGTTTGTGGTTGTTCGCACTCTACTATTTTCCTTCCTCATTGTCTCGGTGTGTGTTGTTCTATCTAGCTACATATATATATAGCAATTCTTAATCAATTAAAAGCTTAAGGCGGTTCACAACTCTATATAATAATAATAGTACATTACATGATGAGCATTGAAGTTTGATCGTCTCTGCATTTCCTTAGATCGGAAGCTAAAAACATTGACATTTGTAATGGTCATCGGATGAGATCTTCTATTCCAAGATGATGTTTCATCTCCTATTCCACCGTACAGATGATTGCCACGTGTATAGAAATTACCATATCAAAATCCCACAATTTAGGCTTGATTTATACTCCAAAATGAATATGGTAACTTCTATACACGTGTCAATCATCCGTCGGTGGAATAGGAGATGAAATATCATCCTGGAATAGAAGATCTCATCCGAATCGCGATTATTAAGAAACAAATACACAGGTACCTCATCATGCACATAATTACCATACTTATTAAACTTTAGTACATGCAAATTATAATGATATACATCTATTGATATCCATATGTATAGATATATATAGTCTGACTACAAATGTATTTAATATATTACAATTTTAATGACTAAGGGAACAAAGACCACATGCAATACCAAATAGCTATGTGGCTTTCTTATAAAGTACTCCATGCAAGACTTTCTTTCCTAAGAATATTTCTGTTTGTGCTTGACTCTTGCTATAACCTATACATATATATATATATAATTAGTACCGTGTATACTTATCTTAACTATATATAATCTTCGGAATCAGGTGTTGGAAAAATCGATTTTGTTAAGCCGAAATTCCAAGTGTGGAGACTCGTTAATTTTGGAAACGAGTGGTATAATTATTTTCACAAAATCATTTATTGGTGAGTGGAAAATTGATGTACAAATGGTACACTTGGAAAGATATATTTGTGGGAAAATATCCAACATATGTGGAATGTTGGTAGATTGGTCAAATCCGGTGTTTGGTAAGTTGCTTGATTTTATCCGTCAAATAGGCAACTTTGACTCAATTCACCAATTTACGGTAATATGATTGATTGCATCAAATCATTCTTGATAAGGGTCTTTTTATGCATGTTTTATGTGTATATTTGAGTAGAATTCGAGTTATTTTATTGTTAGTTTTGTAAATTTTTGATTGTACATAGTTCATATTACTCCGAGGTGATTTTATTGATGTAGATTGACCATTCGGGGCTAATTTTGGTGAATTTCGGACCATGGATTCATGTCAAAAAACATACCGGGAGTTTAAGGATGCAAAAACGCTCGAAATTCCAAGCCAAACGCGTCATTTCGGGCCTTTTTGGTCCAACACGGGCAGGGGGTGTCGGGCAACACGGCCGTGTTCGCGGAGCTAAAAACTCGATTTTTTCGCACAAAACAGCCTCCGACACGGCCAGGCCGTGTTCCCAACACGGCCGTGTCCGGAGACGGCCCGGCCGTGTTGGGGAGCACGACCATGTTTCCCTGAGTCCCTGTGTGATAAAACAAAGACGGCCCGACCGTTCGGGCGACACGGGCGTGTCCGGACCTCTTTTTGCAACTTTTCTTTGCGGAATTTGGGGAAAACTCACCAACCAACCCATTTTGGCCACTTTTGTACACTTTTAACACCCTATTTCATTGAAACATGTCTCCATGTCCCTCCTCATCATTTGAATACAAGAATTCACCAACCAACAAGGAAAATGGAGGCAATTGTTTAACAAAAGAGAGTACTATCAATGTATTGGTTGCCTATAAAAGCCAAGGGTTGAAGTTGGGAGAGGCATTCATTAGATATTCCTGGAAATATTCATTGTATTCATTTCATTAAGTAGAATTGGGATCAAGGGGTCTTGGAGAAGAAAGCTTGGGGCAATATTGGAGAAGAAGGCTTGGAGCAACATCATCAATCAAGGAAGAAGTCCATTGAGGTTTTGAGAAAGATAAGTACACCATGTCTACAATGCTTAAATCTTCTTGTGTAATTTACTCTTTTGTCAAAATCATGAGTAGCTAAAATCTTAGTGTTTGAGTGTAATGAACTCTAGAATGGATTTGTGATTAAGGTTTGTATGTTTTTAATAAAATTCTCATGTCTTGTGTGATTCACTTATATCATGCTTATCTCATTCGAGTTAATATTTCCGTATGTTAATTTGATATCTTTTCTTCATCGGGTAATCGAAAGATTTATGGTGAAAAAGAAATTGTATAAGTGAAAAGAGTTGCATGCAATCCTAGATATAGACGACATAAATCTTCCGGATTAGGGTCAAACCTAATATGGGAATTCATAAATCGTTATAATGCAATCTTGGGGTTTTAACTAGAAAGAGATTTCGTTAATCAACTTGAGATTAGGAGTTTTTCGCCTTGAGAAAGGGATTAACTTAAATCGGGAATTTCTACGGTCCACATAGCATGAGATTTTATTAAAAGAGGTTGGTTTTTACTTAAGGGCTTATGGTTGAATCTTTTAACTTGTCAAAATCACAAAAACATTCTAGAGGGATTTACATTCAAACACACTTTTATCTCTTGATTTCTTATTCTACAAATTTTACTTCATTTTTACAATTTATAATTTGTTTTCCTTTTTCATCAAACAAAAACTCTGAAAATTGTTAGATTAAATAACAAAAAGACGGTAATTATTAGTACTTACAATCCTCGTGGGAATGACACTCGGTACTCAATAATCTATACTATAAAACGATAGGTGCACTTGCCTACGGTTTTAAAGGTAGCTTTTGAGCCATCAAGTTTTTGGCGCCGTTGCCGGGGATTGTAATATTAAGAACGCTTTATTTTTGTTAATTTAATCATTTTTTTATTTTTTTTATTTTTTTTACCATTATCTTTCTTTTTATCTATCTTTGTAAGTCTTGGTTTATACTTATCCTCTTTGTTTACCGCAGTGTATGCCTACTCGTCGCCGAATTTGGAAGCGCGACACCGCCGGTAGCAACACAGAGAAAGTACTAACACGTACCACGAAGAGGATACTAACGAAAGTAAAGATTTCGTCATGGCGGATGAACAAAGAACTATGTGCGATTACGCCAAGCCATCCATGGATGGCACGGCGCCCAATTGTAAGGCCCGCTATTGCCGCCAACAATTTTGAAATTAAACCCAACGTTATTCAAATGGTGCAACAAACTGTCCAATTTGACGGTCTACCGTGATGAAGATCCCAATAATCACATCGCGAATTTTCTTGAAATTTGCGACACTTTCAAAATCAACGGGGTCTCCGATGATGCCACAATTGGAAGGTTTGACTTGACACAAATCATCTAAAATAGGAAGGATTTGATTGAGGATCGATGGACTTGATTGAGTCCAAAATCATTGGGATTTTCCTTGGAGGAACCCTTGTGTTTTTCCTATATATTGAAGCCCTCCCATTTAGTGGTTTTCGTGCATCATTCATCACAATCACAAAAAATTCGTGCATTCACTTTCATAATCTGTCACTCAAAAATCTGCATTACACAAGAAGTGTTACGTAGAAGTGTTGGCGTCACCTCAGGCCTCACTTATCTCAGTTCGCCGGGTAGAAGGATTTGTGGTGCTCCTATCTTTTACCAAAGTTGTTGTATCTTGGGTGACTGATTGCCTACAACCGTGAGCATCGTGACGGGGCAACAAGAGTCTTAAAGAAAGAGTTCGCTCGCCTCGACTTGCTTTACCGCTTTCTTTTTCGTTTTGTTTGTAATAGACATTTGTTAGTTCAAATTATCCCCCGCTGTATCCCTCTGATTTTTATTGTATCCCAACAGTTTTAAGACTCTTGTTTGTAATTTGGACTGATGGCGTTTTCAAGCAACGCGATGACCACTGATTTTGTAAAGTGTGGCCTCGGGCGTGACAACACCTCCGACAACACCTATTTTTGTTGTTCCTGCTTTTGGTGTGACCACACCTTTGGCCACACCTCTGCCAATACCTGTTCCTTTCGATGACTGTGGGGGGTGTGACCACACCTTCTATCACACCTCTATTTCCGAATGTCCCAGCTGCCGTGGGAAGTGTTACAACACCTCAGCTCGGATATGCTCCAGTGTCGATGGTGTGTGTGACCACACCTTCTAGCACACCCCAATATTCTGATGTTCCAGCAAGTGTGGCCTATGGTGTTACCACACCTTCTGGCACACCCCACTTTTCTGATGTTCCAGCAAGTGTGGCCTTCGGTGTGACCACACATGTGGCCTCACTTCAGGCTTCACATGGTTCTGCCTCTGCAGTTGGTGTTACGTCAGTGTTGGCAACACCTTCGATCACACATGTTCTAGCAACCGTAGCTGCCCATGCCGAAAGGCCAGAAAAGTTTACCGGGTTTAACTTTAACACATGGCAGCAAAATATGTTCTTTTATCTGACAACCTAAGTTTGGTGAGGTTCCTTAAAGAGGACCTCCTGTTGTTGCCCCTGACTATACCAATATGGATCGTAGGGCTGCCCTTGATGCATGGGGTCAAGGGGACTACTTGTGCAAGCATTACATCCTTAATGGGTTGGATAATGCGTTGTACAATGTGTATGCCTCGTTCAAAGGTACTGCCAAGGGACTGTGGATCTCGTTGGACAAAAAGTACGAGAGAGAGGATGCCAAAGACCAAGAAGTTCATTGTCGGAAGATTCTTGGGTATGTGATGGTTGACACCAAGATCATATAAGTCAACTCCAAGAATTGCAGTTGATTTTGCACAACATCCATGCTGAAGGGATGCAGTTGTGTGAAACCTTCCAAGTGGCTGCAATTATTGAAAAGTTGCCGCCTAGTTGGAGGGATTTCAAATACTATCTCAAGCATAAGAGGAAGCAAATGGGCTTGGAGGATTTGATTGTGAAATTGCGCATTGAAGAAGGCAATAGGCAATCAAATGTCAAGCATGGTAAGACCTCGATGGAGTCAAAGTCTAATTTGACAGAATCTAATACAAATAAGAAACGCAAGCACCCGGGGAAATAGCATTAAGGCTAAACCCAATAATAAGAAAGCCAAGAAGTTTGCAGGAAATTGCCACAACTGTGGTAGACCTGGACACAAACAAAAGGACTGCCGGGATGCCCCTAAGAAGAAGGGAAAACAATCCGGAGCTAACTTGGTTATTGAGAAAGGAATGTCCGAATTGGACATGTCTCAAGCATTGTTTTCGAAGCTAACCTAGTGGATAACCCTAGGAAGTGGTTTGTTGACACCATGCGACTCGTCGTGTGCTCGGATCGTTATGCTTTCTCTACGTATACCCCATTTCGGGAGGAGCCTCCACATGGGAAACTCTTCAACTTCTGACATTGCTGGAATTGGGAAGGTCTTTGCTAAAGATGACGCGTCCTGGGAAGGAGCTAACACCGAAAGAAGTATTGCATGTCCCGGACATTAGGAAAAATATTGTATCGGGGTTATTACTTGTACACCATGGCTTTAGACTAGTGTTTCGGTCGTAGCTTTGTACTTACTAAGAATGGGCAATTCCTTAGAAGGGGACACCTTGAAATGGGATTGTTCAAGATGAATGTAATGGTTGTGCGCGGCACAAATAATGCTAATAAAACTATTGCTTCTTCCTCTTATATGATTGAGTCTTGTGATTTATGGAATGTTAGACTTGGGCATGTTAACATGAATTCCATAAAGAAATTGGTAGATATGAAATTATTACCAAATGTTGAATTAGACTCACAATATAAATGTGAGATCTGTGTTGAGGCTAAAATGCCAAAGGCACCTTTTCATTCAGTGAAGAGGAACACGATGCCTCTAGAACTTGTCCACACTGATGTGTGTGATATGAAACTTGTGCAGACTAGAGGAGGCAAAAAGTATTTCATCACATTTATTGATGATTGCACAAGGTTCTGTTATGTTTACTTGCTGAAAAGTAAAGACGAGGCTATAGATGCCTTTAAGAACTTCAAAAGTGAAGTAGAGAATCAACTCAGCACCCGGATCAAGTAAATCCGGAGTGATAGAGGTGGAGAGTACGTGGCTCTGTTTGAGGAATTTTGCAATGAACATGGCATATTTCACCAAACAACGACACCTTACTCATCTCAATCGAACGGCGTTGCTGCGAAAGAATAGAACCCTGAAAGACATGATGAATGCTATGTTGATTAGTTCAGGGTTACCCGGAACTTGTGGGGGAATCAATTAATCCGCTAACCATATTCTAAATAGGGTTCCCCACAATGGAAAAGATAAAACCCCATATGAGTTATGGAAAGGTCGGGAGCCAGCCTACAATTACCTAAAGGTATGGGGGTGTTTGGATAAGGTAAAGGTGCGAGCCAAAGCAAGTGAAGATAGGACCCAAGACGGCCGATCGTTTCTTCTTCATAGGATATGCAATCAATAAAGTCTTGCATATTGGTTTCTAGTACACAAGTCAGATATACTTGATGTGACGAAATGAACCACTATTGAGTCAAGGAATGCTGTGTTTTTCGAGCACATCTATCATTGTAAAGAAAACAAAGAAGAGAGTTCGATAAAAAGAACTCGTGATGCTACAGGCGATACATCGGAAGGTGGTGATGAGCCAAGACGCAACAAAAGGGCAAAGACAGCTAAGTCATTTGGTCCGACTTCATGATTTACTTGTTGGATAATGAACCTAGGACCATCCAAGAAGATGTCTAGTCCAAGCCCCAATGTGGAAGGAGGCTATCAATGCAGAGATAGACTCTATCATGCAAAACCACACATGGGAATTGGTTGATCTCCCATCTGGAAGTAAACCTCTAGGATGCAAGTGGGTCCTAAGGAGAAAATACAAGGCTGATGGATCAATTGATAAATATAAAGCCAGATTAGTGGCTAAGGACTTCAAACAAAAGAAGGACATGATTTCTTGACACCTACTCACCTGTTATTTAGGGATTACCTCCATTAGGGTACTCTTGGCGATTCTTTGCTTTGCACAATCTCGAAGTTCACCAAATGGATGTAAAGACTGCTTTTTAAACAGGGAGTTGGAGGAAGAAATCTATATGGACAGCCCGAGAGGTTCATAGTTCCTGCACAAGAGAAAAAGGTGTGCAAGCTAGTTAAGTCCTTGTATGGACTAAAACAAGCACCAAGGCAATGGCACATTAAATTTGACAATGTGATGATGTCAAATGGATTTTGCATTAACGAATGCGATAAGTGTGTATATGTAAAGGGCACACGAACTCATTTATCATCGTCTGTCTATATATTGACGACATGTTAATAATGGAAAGCACTCGTGAACTGATCATGAGGACGACGAACATGTTGAAAGATAACTTCGACATGAAGGATCTGGGTCTAGCCGATGTGATCCTAGGGATCAAATTGAGAGGACTTCAGAAGGCATCCTATTGTCTCAGTCTCACTACATCGAAAGTATATTGAGAAAGTTCAATGCCTTTGATAATCCACCAACAAAGACACCCATGGACGACAGCCTGCGTTTAATCAAGAACACAGGGGAACCAATGGCTCAACTTGAGTACTCTGGGATCATTGGGAGCCTGATGTACATCACTGTAGGTCCCAAGCGGTGTAAGTAAGGTTTAGAAGGGGAGGGGGTTCAATAATCCTTACTAACTTTTTGATTTTAGTCCTTTTAAAATATTACAGAGTTAATCACGCAGCTAAGTCCTTGAGGGACAACTAAGTTAGTTAATCAGCAGACTCAATAGAGTTGTTGATAGAATAAATCAATTGTTTAGCCTAAACCTTAACTTGGCTGTGTTGAGTTTTATCAGCGGAAGACTTAACTTCCTTTAATTTGATTTAAACTTGTTTTAACACTTGATTTTAGAACTTGGTTAATTATCAGTTGGATAGCAAATTATCAACAGATATAAGTAAGTATCCAGAAATAAAAGTGCTGAAATGTAAATGACACAAATGATTTTTATAGAGGTTCGAAAATGGGGTAATTCTTCTAATCCTCTCTTCTCCAACTCCTGGAAGAATCCACTAAGTAATGATCGGTTCACAAAGTGGTTATCAGTCTAGAGACAAGTCTTGATCACACAGCTGACTTGCTCCTTGGACTCGATCTAGAGATGCCTTGGTCACACAACTCAACCTCTTCTTCCGACTCGCTTCTTCACAGTGGCAGCTTTGCTACTTTCACTCACTTTCTCAAGCTTCGATTTCATCACAAAGCCCTCCAATAACCTGAGACTGGTTCGACCTTGAACCTTCCTACAATCCTCCTTGGAAAGTAGACCCCTTTTGGTTCTTCAAAAGTTTCATCTTCAACAGTTTGAAGTAGTCTTTCCTTCACAACTTTGTGTTGGATTGATTTCCTTCTAGTTTCAGGCTTGACGAGTTTGCTTGAATATCTTGAGAATATTTTCAGGTTACAGTTCAAATATTTGATTGCTTGCTCGTGGTTCAGGTAACCTTTTCTCAATGTGTTTCCTCAGCCTTTTATAGTGAACTTTCAAAAATCTGCCCGTTGAAGAGATAAGCTGATATTTAAAAGACACTTGTGATCGTTGGCTTGTCTTTTCTTGGTCTTCAATCTTGAGATGTAGACCTTTCCTCGTATTAATTGAATTTTTCGAGTTTTTCAGGTTCGACACGAGGTGTAGTGCTTCCCATTGGTATATTCATTTTGCACGCTTCGGGGCGAGCACTTTAAGACCTGGCAACATTGAAGTATTACTTATTTAAGTAATATTCTTGACTTCGTGCAACGGATTTCTTTCGATTGACTTCTCTTGTTTCTTCACTAATTCCCGATTGACTTGAGTTTGCTCCAATCATTTGAAGACTCAACTGTCACTTTCAACTTGTGACTTGGCTTCTTGAGATGACTTAGACTGACACTTCAGACAGCTGTTCCTCAGCTGATAGATCTCCAGTCAAGTTCTTGATCTACCTTCTTGGCCATACTCAGCTGTTCCACAGCGGAGTCTTCACTTGATCTTCAGTTGACCTCTTGTATTTCCAGGCTTAGCTGACTCGACTCAGCTTTTCCAACCCTATCTATTATAATAAAAATTACAAGGAAAATGGGGTGCCAACTTTCTAGTTTAAGTTTTACATGACATTCATCAAAATCTACAAAATAAATTTCCCAACAATTTCCCCCTTTTTGATGATGCCAAAACTTAAAAATATTTAAACAACATGTAAACAACAAAGATACATACAGACAATGCAGTAACAAAGAATGTATGCGCAGAATCAATCATTTTATTGATCATAACATTCTTGTCCTTTACACAGCTGTTTACAGAGTGTATCAGAGCATATTTAAATCTAAGCAAAATTACAAGCATCTATGCTAAGATACAAGTATAAAGTGAGAAAATTATAAAACACTTTATTGAATATACATATGACTTACGCAAAAATGTATTTACAAGAGTAAAATACATGAAGAGTTCGCAACAACACTTCATCGTCTTTGCTGCCTCCTTCTTTCTCTTGACTCTTCATCGTCGGCTCTCTTTCTTTTTCTTTCATCTTCAAATTTTTCTTCTTTTCATAAGCTCTTTTTGCAACGATCGTCTTTTCGCTTCCTCTCTTGCCTCTCTTGCCATAGTTGGTCTTGTCTTCTTTTTCCTCTTCTATTCTTTTCACATAATCAGCATTCTTCCTAGCCACTTCCAGATTAGCTACTTCATCATAGCCATCCCAGTAGATCCTTCCCTTCTTTTCGGGATCTTCATATTCAATATTTTTGGGTAGGTCTGGGTCGAAAACTTCTTCCTCCACCACTTCTTCCTCCTCCTCTCGGGTGTATCTTGTCAGAGTCTTCTCTTACCAATTTGAATGGTCAGCCGGTAGTCTCTTTCGCCTATCGCCTTCTTCACATAACTTAAGACCACTTCCCAAGATGATCCTGGCTTGGGCTACAGACATGTTCTTGAAGTAGCCTTCGGATTTGAGCATCTTAAATTCTTCAACCGACCTTGCTCGCTCTCCGTCATCCGGAATGGCATATTAATCCTTCCCCGCCGAATGCGCCGCCGTAATTTCTCAACACTTCTTGAACGCGGGCATCCGTCTTTCTTTCAATCACTTTCATCCCTGCTTCCACAATTTTCCTTTTCTCTGACATGGGCAAAGCAGAGTGTTCGATCGGCAGAGTTACTGGAAGTTTGCTGATAATGGATGTTGTGACATGACCTTCTTTGAGGGTTTCAAGAATCATTAAGGTCAAATCCTTTGACCTTTCTGTTAGTCCAAGTGGCTACGATAATCTAGAGGGGGGGTGAATAGATTATGCCGATTTTTCGCAAATCGCCCTCTTTTTCGAATGAACAAGTAATTGACAAGAATGTAAATGCGGAAATTAAACAACACTCGATGATTTATAGTAGTTCAACCCACCTAGGGCCTAATCTACTACCACCCCGGTATATCCGAAGTGAATTTCGAAAAGAAAAAAAGATTTTATTAATTACCACAATTAATACAACACCACCTTTGAAGATTACCACAATCTTCTTACAACACCTTCAAGGAGATTGCCACAATCTTCCTTCAACACCTATGAAGAGTACCACACTCTTCAACACCTAAGATCACCCAAGTGTGTTCTTACCACAAGAACACTAACAAGGATATCTTGTTTTGGATGATAGAAAAATTCAAGATTACAACTCAATAAATGAAGTATACAAACTTTGAATGCAAGTGTAATCAAGAATGAAAAGCCTAGACCTCAAGATTGTGCAAGTGCAAGAACTTAGGCTATTACAACAAGAATGTAAAAATGAAAGCTTTGAGAATTTTGCAGATTTCTTGTTGTATTGTATGCTTGTGTATTGTTTTTGTGTCTTGTGTCTTCAAATCATCCTCTATTTATAGGAGAGTCTTCATAGACATAGGCTCCTCCTTCTTCACTTTTGTCTACAAAAAGAGGATCACAAGATGTAGAAATATTGTACAAAAATCAAAAGCAAATCTTGCTGATAAGAATTTCAAACGGCACAATTTTGCTGTCACAAAATTACATAGGGCAACCGGTTGCCCTGTATAAGATTTCGAACGTTTGAAAGAGATTAGTGCGATCCAGGACAGGTTGCAGGGGGGGTCCAACCGGTCACAGGGGGGTCCGACCGGTCGGCCCTCAGCTGGACCGGACCCCCTCTTCATTTTTTTAAATCCAGAGTGTTCTGTAATTGAAACTCACGTCCAGGCACCGGTCGTCCATAGGGTCGACCGGTCGACCCTCCTTATTTTTTATTCCGTCCCGTTTTCTGTTTCAAAACTCAACTCAGGTACAGGTTGCCCTATAGGGCGACCGGTCGAGCTTGAAATATAGGTGTTGTCCAATTTTTTTTTATCAAAAATAAACTTTAAGAAATACTCCGAAAAATAGTAAAAATATTTTAAATCGATCGGAAGAATTTGGACAACATTTGGGGACATTGTTTTGGTATAAAAACACATTTGCACAAAATCATCAAAATCATGATAAAAACATTTATCTAACAAACTCCCCCTTTTTGATGATTACAAACCAAAACAATTTTCAAGAGGACGATTTTAAAACAAAACATATTTTCCGGTCTAAAACATTAATCCATTACAAGCAAGATTTACCAAAAGTAAAACACACAAGGATAGGAGCAAATATTTTTCAAAACACTTTTGCACAAGCTCCCCCTATCAATATACATATCAAGAATAAGTATAAAAGCAACCAACTAAAAGCTAAAAGCTTAGCTTGTATAAAACAAGCTTGAATTATTTGAGCATAGAAGCTCCCCATGTCACAAAACATCATTAGTCAAGCATAAAAGTCCACAATACATCAAATGGACTAAGTAATATTCTCAGCTTTTGGCTTTTGAGAGCCCTAGCTTATAGCTTTTCTTGCGAGCTTATTTTTGCTTCTTTGAGAATATGAGCGTTTTTCTTGTTTCTCCCCTTTTGGAATCATCAAAAAGAGTGTTAGCACGATAAAAACATCATACAATTATATCAAAATGCGCAATTTTATCGATTTATCGAGCGTTTTGAAAATTGAAGCTTAAATTCCAAATAAAAAGGGGAAAATTGACCATTTGATTTGCAAAAGCTCATTTGATTGATAAAACATGATCTCAATAAATATATAAGACATTTGAAAGCAAATGAGTCATGTATAAGTTGAAATTTTCTTTGCGACAATTCATCGAACACTTTGTGGGCGTGAAAAATAAAAGAAGTTGTATAAGGCCCTTGTAAATGAATCAAGCCAAAAATTTTCATCACCAAATCAGTTCAAACACCATTCAATACATCATAATTAATAAGCTCATCCCAATCATATGAAACTTCCATCAATAAAATTACAAATAAGCCAAAAACTCAAGGGTTCAACCCAATTGAGCAAATGAAGTAGAATTCTTACCATTCAATTGGTAAAGATGAGCAATGATGATGATAATCGAGCCTAATTACGTCCAAGATATGAAATGTATGCAAGAAAACAAATTTGAAGTGAAATTTGTGTGCATTTGGCGAAGGGGACGAAAAATGGATAATTTGAGCCAAAATGGCTAAGTCTGAAGACAGAACCGTATTTAACTACAAAATGGCAGTGGGCGACCGGTCGATGGTGAGGGCGACCGGTCGAGGTGAGGTCCGACCGATTTCCCTCACCCCAGTCAGCCCACTGTCTCAACTTGTTTTCCAAAATCCAAATTTTCAACCAAAAATCCGATTTTCCGCCCCTAAGTTTTAAAAATGTGCAAAATGCAAACATAAACCTCATTCAATATGCATTATGCCTAACCGAGCTCGTATAGATGCAAAAGTCTCGGAAGATAGTGGTTTTGCAAAAATGTCCGCCAATTGATCTTGAGATGGAACAAAAGATATCTCAATTTTTCGTTTTGAAACACAATCCCTTAGAAAATGATGTCGAATCTCAATATGTTTAGTAAGGTTATGATGAACCGGGTTTTGAGCAATATTTATAGCGGATATGTTATCACAAAAAATAGGAACACTTTCAAAAAAACATTTATAATCCGCTAAAGTTTGTTTCATCCAAAGCAATTGAGTACAACAAAAGGCCGCGAAATATATTCGCCGCCGTTGAAAGTGAAACACAATTTTGTTTCTTTGAAAACCAAGAAACTAGGCAATCACCTAGAAATTGACATGATTCGAAGTACTTTTACGATCATCAATATTTCCCGCATAATCCGAATCACTATAACCTTTAAGAGAAAATTTTTCATTCTTTGGATAAAATAAACCATATTGAATAGTGCCTTTCAAATATCGAAAAATCCTTTTAACGGCACTCATATGAGATTCTTTGGGATTGCTTTGAAAACGAGCACATAGGCATACGGCATGAAGAATATCCGGTCTACTTGCGGTTAAATAAAAGTAAACTACCAATCATACCTCGATACTTGGATTCATCAATCAACTTGCCTTTTTCATCTTTGTCAATATTGACGTTTGTTGCCATTGGGGTAGAGACGGTTCTTCCTTCTTCAATGCCAAACTTCTTTAAAAGCTCCTTTGTATATTTTGATTGTGAAATATAAATTCCTTCTTGGCATTGCTTAATTTGAAGTCCAAGGAAGAAGTTAAGCTCCCCCATCATGCTCATTTCAAATTCACCTTGCATTACTTAGAAAATTTCTTGCACAAGGATTCATTAGTAGCACCAAAAATAATATCATCAACATAGATTTGCACTAATAAGCAATCTTGCCCTTTTTCAAAAACAAAGAGACTAGTATCAACTTTACCTCTTGTAAAACCATTTTGCAAATGAAAAGAGCTAAGTCTATCATACCATGCACGGGGTGCTTGTTTCAAACCATACAAGGCCTTTTAAGTTTATAAATATCATTAGGCCTAGAAAACTTTCCAAACCCTGAAGGTTGTTTTACATAGACTTCTTCTTGAATAAGACCATTTAAAATGCGGATTTTACAACCATTTGGTAAAGCTTGAAATTTTTAGAACAAGAGTAGGCAAGTAAAATGTGAATAGCTTCTAAACGTGCTACAGGTGCAAATGTTTCATCATAATCAATACCTTCTTCTTGACAATAACCTTGGGCTACTAACCTTGCTTTGTTTCGAACAATATTGCCTTGGTCATCGAGCTTGTTCAAAATACCCATTTTGTACCAATAATGGTTTGAGATGGAGGACAAGGTACTAATTCCCATACATCATTCCTTTCAAATTGATTCAACTCCTCTTGCATTTCTAAAAACCAATCCTCATCTTCAATAACTTCCTTAGCATTTTTAGGCTCTTTTTGAGATATAAGAGCTTTCTCGGCAAATTTTCCTCGAGTCATTACTTTATCAAGGGGATCACCAATAATAAGATCTTTTGGGTGATCTCCCTTAAATTTCAATGCTACGGGAAGATCCGAAGTATCACCTTTGTCTTCTTGAGGAACATTTGAGCTTGAAGGTTGATCATTTTGAGCATCATCTTGAACAATGGGTTCAACAATATCCTCTTCATCACTTTCATCATTGGGTATCCTTTCAACACCCGAAGCTTCATTGAATTTGACATGGATGGATTCTTCAACAACCCCACTAGTCTTATTGTAAACCCGATATGCTTTGCTCTTGGTTTAATACCCCATAAATATTCCTTCATCGGCCTTAGGATCAAGTTTGTCCAATTGATCCTTAGTATTCAAAATAAAACACTTACATCCAAATATTTTGAAATAACTAATATTTGGAGTTCTTCCTTTCCAAAGCTCATATGGAGTTTTATTCATTTTAGGATGAATATAAACTCGATTAATGACATAGCAAGCGGTACTACGGCTTCAAAGACAAAAAATATTTTGGAAGTGAAAATTCATTGAGCATGGATCGACTCATTTCTTGAAGTGTCCGATTCTTCCTTTCGCCACTCCATTTTGTTGAGGTGTCCTTGGAGCCGAAAAATTGTGACTATATCCCTTGGTTTCACAAAAGACTCTAAATTCTCCACCTCGATCACTTGAATAGACTTAATAGTATCTTTCTTTTCATTTTCAATAAGTTTACACAACTTAACAAACTCATTAACGTCATCGCTTTTATTTGTAAGAAATAGAGCCCAAGTATATCTAGAAAAATCATCAACTATAACAAAAGTGTAATATTTTCCACTTAGACTTGCCGTACCAATATCCCCATACAAATCTAAATGAAGAAGTTGTAGAGGCTTGGTTGTGGAAATTTCATTTTTGGGCTTAAAACTACTCTTAACTAATTTGTTCTTTTGACAAGTGTCACATAAGCCAAGATTTTCAAAATTCAATTTGGGTAGTCCTTTTACATGTTGGTTTTTGTAAATAGTTTGCAAATTTTTATATCCAACATGTCCAAGTCGCCTATGCCATAAACTAGTTAAATCATTATTGGCGACAGACAAGAAACATTTTGACTAACCAAATCACTTGTACAAATTTTGTAAAGATTGCCTTTTCTAATTGCTTCACAAATAATTTTATCATTTTTGGAAATAAGGCATTTTTCTTTATTAAAAACAACATTATAATTTGAACCACAAAGTTGGCTAACACTTATCAAATTAAACTTAAGCCCTTCTACTAAAAGAACATTACTAAGAGAAAAGAAGAGTTACCAATTTCTCCATTTCCAAGAATTCTTCCTTTTCCATTGCCGAACATGACCATACCCTCTTCTTGGAGCTTGATGTTGGTAAAAAGTTCTCTCTTTCCGGTCATATGGCGTGAACATCCGCCGTCCATGAGCCATTTTGAATCCTCCATAGTTGTTATAGCCCCTATGACCTACAAAAGAATTTTTTTAGGTACCCTATAGTTTTGGGGTCCATGGGGGTTAGCCCAGAGACCTTTGGGTCTCCAAACAAAGCTAAAATTATTCTTCAATTTACAATGACTAACATAGTGACCAATTTTACCACAATAAAAATAATTAAGATTATGGGCACTACTAGAACGTACAAAAGTTGGACCTTGGTTTTTTTTTTTGAAAGAGGTTGAAAAGGTTTATAGCCAAGTCTAATTTAGAATGCTCACCTCTTTGTGCATCTAAAGTTTTTGTAACTTTATCCGTAATTAAGTTAAAATGATGCACATCCTTTTTCAAACATTCAATATCATTTGTGAGCGTTTGTTTTTCGGTTTCAAGAGTACGGACTTTAGTAAGAGTAATAGCATGAGATTTATCAAGAGATTCATAAGAAGTAAACAATTTATCATTTTCTAATTTAAGCTCTTTATGCTCATTTTTTAAAGTCTTGTATTTAACAATCAAATTTTGAAACTCATTTTGTAATTCATCAAAATCACATTGTAAATCATCAACTAAGGAAGAAGATGAAGCATTAGAGCGTCGTTGTTTTCGTCTGTCTATGGCCATAAGACCATGTTCGGATTCTCCTTCTTCGTCGGTTGTTTCAAGTAGCTCATCCCAAGTTTTGACTTCCGCATTTAGAACCTTCTTTTTGAAAAAAGGCTTATTCTTCTTTGTTCCTCCTCCTCGAGTTTTGGGCAATCGGCTATGAAGTGCCCGAATTTTCCGCATTTAAAACACGAGTTGTATCTTGGTTTTCTTGCCTTATTTTTATTCACAAATTTTGCAAATTTACGAACAAGTGCGGCCGTTTCCTCATCATCCTCATCAATATCATAATATACATTATTAGAAGAAGATGCAAGACCTTTATAAATATTTTGCATACCCGATTGATTGATGGATGGTTTGGAATTTTTCCTCTCCTTGAGATAGACTTCGTAAATGAGGAGGTTCCCGATGAGCTCATCGAATTTGAGTGTCTCAAGATTTTGTGCTTCCATGATAGCCGTCACCTTTTCGGACCATGAGCCGGGAAGGGCGTTTAACACCTTGGTCACCTTGTCTTCTTCGGAGATGACCTTTCCAAGAGCCACAAGAGGATTGACAATGTTGTCAAGCCTTTCCACCATTTTTGATATGCTTTCACCATCATGCATATTGAAATTTTCAAAGTCTTTCACAATCATTGTTTTTCTTGCTTGCTTCACTTTTTTTTGCCCTCATAGATGGTTTCTAATTTTTCCCAAACTTCATGTGCCGACCTTATGCCTCTTATACGATTATACTCGGTGCGATAAGAGAGCAATGTAAAATATTTAAGGCCTTACCGTTTAGAGAGAAAACCTTCTTGTCATTTTCATCGAACTCCTTGAATGGTTTGGGAGCCGAGGTGCCGTCCTCCAATTTCTTGGTAGGTTGATCAACTCCTTCAATGACCACATTCCAAATATCAAATCCGCACCCTTGTAGAAAACACTCCATACGGTCTTTCCAAAATGCGTAGTTGTTGGCGTCGAATAGTGGCGGCTTGTTGGTGGAGGCACCGATGGTGAGATAAGCTTTGTTCGTAGCCATGGACCTTTCCTCTTTACTCGAAATGAGCTAGCCAAAGAGTTTGGCTTTGATACCACTTCTTAGTCCAAGTGGCTACGATAATCTAGAGGGGGGTGAATAGATTATGCCGATTTTTTGCAAATCGCCCTCTTTTTCGAATGAACAAGTAATCGACAAGAATGTAAATGCGGAAATTAAACAACACTCGATGATTTATAGTAGTTCAACCCACCTAGGGCCTAATCTACTACCACCACCGGTATATCCGAAGTGGATTTCAAAAAGAAAAAGATTTTATTAATTACCACAATTAATACAACACCACCTTTGAAGATTACCACAATCTTCTTACAACACATTCAAGGAGATTGCCACAATCTTCTTTCATCACCTATGAAGAGTACCATACTCTTCAACACCTAAGATCACCCAGTGTGTTCTTACCAAAGAACACTAACAAGGATATCTTGTTTTGGATTATAGAAAAATTCAAGATTACAACTCAATAAATGAAGTATACAAACTTTGAGTGCAAGTGTAATCAAGAATGAAACGCCTAGACCTCAAGATTGTTCAAGTGCAAGAACTTAGGCTATTACAACAAGAATGTAAAAATGAAAGCTTTGAGAATTTTGCAGATTTCTTGTTGTATTGTATGCTTGTGTATTGTTTTTGTGTTTTGTGTCTTCAAATCATCCTCTATTTACAGGAGAGTCTTCATAGAAATAGGCTCCTCCTTCTTCACTTTTGTCTACAAAAAGTGGTTCACAAGATGTAGAAATATTGTACAAAAATCAAAGCAAATCTTGCGATAAGAATTTCAAACGGCATAATATTTTTTTGTCACAAAATTACATAGGGCAACCCTGCCCCTATATAAGATTTCGAACGTTTGAAAGAGATTAGTGCGATCCAGGATAGGTTGCGGGGGTTGCGGGGGTCCAACCGGTCACATTTTTTTCAATCCAGTGTTAGTAATTGAAACTCATGTTCAGCACCGGTCGCCCATAGGATCGGCCGGCCTAGTCCCCCTCTCCTTTTTTTCATTCCATCCCGTTTTCTATTTCAAAACTCAACTCAGGTATAGGGCAACCGGCCGAGCTTGAAATATAGGTGTTGTCCAATTTTTTATCAAAAATAAACATCAAGAAATACTCCGAAAAATAGTAAAAACATTTTAAATCGATCGGAAGAATTTGGACAATATTTAGGGACATTGTTTTGGTATATAAACACATTTGCACAAAATCATCAAAATCATGATAAAAACATTTATCTAACACTTTCCCCCTCAACTGCTTTTCCCTTCTTCTCCTCAACAACTGCTTCTTCCTTCAATTTCCTCAGGTATTCCTCTTCCCCCTTTTTGGCATCATCAAAGGAGAGAGGAACCCTAGCGAACATTCCTGCGAGCATGAAGTCCAGTCTGCTGAGAGCTAAGTTCTGCTTGGAGTCTGCAACGACATGTGCTGTTCGAAATTCTCAACGAGTGGCCTTTGATTCGGCTGTCACCAGTTTCATTTCAGCCATGAGAAGGTTGAATTTCGTATTCATGTTCTCTTCAACACGTAGAATTTCTTTTCGATGAAATTCACGCAGTAACTCCATTTCAGTTGTGTGGGAGGCATGTAATCTTTCCATATACGTTTGCAACCTCTGCTTTATATCAGCATTGTCAACACTCCAAACAAGCATTTTATTGTACAATGCCTTAAAATATCGAACTTGTTCGTATCGCATTGCACTGTGCTGCTGACACCACTCCATGATCCTTACCACAATCCCTCTTAAGTCTGCTGTGAGGTTGGCATCTCTATTGTCCAGACACAGATCTAATGAAGCCTGGTGCCGTTCGATCTTCTCAATCTCTCCACAAATTTTCTTGAAGACTTCACAGATCTCAGCTGTCACACCTGATTCAGCTGGCGGCCATTCTGCATCGAAGTTAAAATCTGCTGGCACAATGGAGTCTGTAGGGATTACAGGATCTTCTCGGATGGTGAACCATCGCTGCTCTTTAGTTGTCTCTTCCTCTAGCTCTGGCAGCTCAATCGAAAAGGGAAATAATTGCTCAAAAGTGTCATCTCGCACATAAGGGATTGAAATTTCAGTCTGTGTCTTTGATGATCCTGGTGGAGTCGGTACTGCTGCAGTTGTGGGAGCCTGCGTAGATGACTCGGTTGCATCTGGGCCTTTTTGAGTGGGTTGGCCAGCTGACTGAGCCTCAGCTGTCTCAACAGCTTCATCGGCCTCAGTAGATTTTTCTAAGTGAATTACCTAGTCCTCGGCTGCATCATCAGCGTCATCGGAAGATGATGAAACCTAGGGGCTTGGTTCATCATCGAAGTTGAACGTTTGACGAGCAACTTTAAAACTTGACTGACTCGTCTGCGGGAGAACATCCTCAGTTGGGTCCTTTTGATGTTCAACAGGTGTTGACTCAGCTTCATCTTCAGACCCCATAAATGATATGTCAGGGTTGTCCTGGGAATCATGAAGTGCACTAATCTCCTTCTCAGATTCAACAATGTTGACAGGAGGGATATTCTGAACTTCTTGAGCTTTACCCAGGGAGGTCTCAACTTCCCTTGGGCCTTCAACACCTCCAACACCTCAACTGCAGTGAGGCCTTCTACATTTCCTTTGACAGTCGCAGTTGTCTTAGGGTCTTCAGCAGTGGCATCCATAGGAGTCTCAACCCCTTGGATTGCACTTTCATTGCCTAGAGTATTAACTCCCGGGGCATTTCCATCCTGTGCCTCGACCGCAACAGTAGTGTCCTTAGCCTGCAAAGCAGCTGGCACTTCAGCTGGGACAGACTCAACTGTCCGAGCTTCGCTAATGTCATTCTGCTGGGGTTTTTTTCGGTTTCCTCTTCGTCTCCTTTCTTCATTGTGGAGTCATCTGCAGCTTCCTCCGACCCTGCTGCAGTGGAGTGAGTTTCCCACGACACCTTACTCACCTCAATCGAACGGCATTGCTGAGCGCAAGAATAGAACCCTGAAAGACATGATGAATGCTATGTTGATTAGTTCAGGGTTACCACAGAACTTGTGGGGGGAAGCAATTATGTCCGCTAACCATATTCTAAATAGGGTTCCCCACAAAGGAAAAGATAAAACCCCATATGAGTTATGGAAAGGTCGGGAGCCGGCCTACAATTACCTAAAGGTATGGGGGTGTTTGGCTAAGGTAAAGGTGCCAGAGCCAAAGCAAGTGAAGATAGGACCCAAGACGGTCGACTGTATCTTCATAGGATATGCACTGAACAGTGCTGCATATCGGTTTCTAGTACACAAGTCAGATATACTTGATGTGACGGAAGGAACCACTATTGAGTCAAGGAATGTTGTGTTTTTCGAGCACATCTATCATTGTAAAGAAAACAAAGAAGAGAGTTCGATAAAAAGAACTCGTGATGCTACAGGCGATACATCACAAGGTGGTGATGAGCCAAGACGCAACAAAAGGGCAAAGACAACTAAGTCATTTGGTCCAGACTTCATGATTTACTTGTTGGATAATGAACCTAGGACCATCCAAGAAGCACTGTCTAGTCCTGAAGCCCCAATGTGGAAGGAGGCTATCAATGCAGAGATAGACTCTATCATGCAAAACCACACATGGGAATTGGTTGATCTCCCATCTGGAAGTAAACCTCTAGGATGCAAGTGGGTCCTAAGGAGAAAATACAAGGCTGATGGATCAATTGATAAATATAAAGCCGATTAGTGGCTAAGGGCTTCAAACAAAAAGAAGGACATGATTTCTTCGACACCTACTCACTTGTTACGAGGATTACCTCCATTAGGGTACTCTTGGCGATTGCTGCTTTCCACAATCTCGAAGTTCACCAAATGGACGTAAAGACTGCGTTTTTGAATAGGGAGTTGGAGGAAAAAATCTATATGGAACAACCAAGAGGTTCATAGTTCATGGACAAGAGAAAAAGGTGTGCAGGCTAGTTAAGTCCTTGTATGGACTAAAACAAGCACCAATGGCAATGGCACATTAAATTTGACAATGTGATGATGTCAAATGGATTTTGAATTAACGAATGCGATAAGTGTGTATATGTAAAGGGCACACCGGACTCATTTATCATCGTCTGTCTATATATTGATGACATGTTAATAATGGGAAGCACTCGTGAACTAATCATGAGGACAACAAACATGTTGAAAGATAACTTCGACATGAAGGATCTGGGTCTAGTCGATGTGATCCTAGGGATCAAATTGAGAGGACTTCAGAAGGCATCCTACTGTCTCAGTCTCACTACATCGAAAGTATATTGAGAAAGTTCAATGCCTTTGATAATCCACCAGCAAAGACACCCATGGACGACAGCCTGCGTTTAATCAAGAACATAGGGGAACCAATGGCTCAACTTGAGTACTCTAGGATCATTGGGAGCCTGATGTACATCACTGTAGTCCCAAGCGGTGTAAGTAAGGTTTAGAAGGGAGGGGTTGAATAAACCTTACCAACTTTTCGATTTTATTCCTTTTAAACTATTACGAGTTAATTAATAAGTCCTTGAGGGACAACTAAGTTAGTTAGCCACTCAATGCACTCAATAGAGTCATTGATAGAATAACTCAACCTTTTTAGCCTAAACCTTAACTTGGTTGTGTTGAGTTTTATCGTGGAAGACTTAACACCCTTGAATTTGATTTAAACTTGTTTTAACACTTGATTTTAGAACTTGGTTAATTATCGCTTGGATAGCAAATTATCGCCAGATATAAGTAAGTATGCGAGAAATAAAAGTCTTTGAAATGTAAATGACACAAATGATTTTTATAGAGGTTCAAGATGGGGTAATTATTATCCTCTCTTTTCCAACTCTCCCCGGAGGAATCCACTAAATAATGATCGGTTCACAAAGTGGTTATCGGTCCTAGAGACAAGTCTTGATCACACAACCGACTTGCTCCTTGGACTCGATCTAGAGATGCCTTGGTCACACAACCGACTTCTCTTCCGACTCAACTTCTTCTTCACAGGGCAACCGCTTTGCTCTTTCACTCACTTTCTCAAGCTTATTCGATTTGATCACAAAGCCCTCCAATAACCTCGAGACTGGTTCAACCTTGAACCTTCCTACAATCCTCATTGGAAAGTAGACCCCTTTTGGTTCTCAAAAGTTTCATCTTCAACAGTTTGAAGTAGTCTTTCCTTCACAACTTTGTGTTGGATTGATTTCTTTCTAGTTTTAGGCTTGACGAGTTTGCTTGAATATCTTGAAAATATTTTCGATTCTGATTCAAATATTTGATTGCTTGCTCGTGGTTCAGTAACCTTTTCTCAATGTGTTTCCTCACCTTTTGTAGTGAACTTTAAAAAATCGCCCGTTGAAGAGATATGTTGATATTTAAAAGACACTTGTGAACGTTGGCTTGTCTTTTCTTGGTCTTCAATATTGAGATGTAGACCTTTCCTCGTATTAAATGAATGTTCAGACTTTTCGTGTTTCGACACGAGGTGCGTGCTTCCCATTGGTTTATTCCTTTTGCACGCTTCTCGGATGAGCACTTTAAGACTGCAACATGGAAGTATTACTTATTTAAGTAATATTCTTGACTTACGGCAACATATTCCTTTAAGTTGACTTTCTTGTCACCTAATTCCCCAGATGACTTGGGTTTGCTCCAATCATTTGAAGACTCAAATGTCACTTTCAACTTGTGACTTGGCTTCTTGAGATGACTTAGACTCACACTTCACACACTATTCCTCACCGTCTGCTTCTCACCGATACATCTTGATCAAGTTCTTGATCTACCTTCTTGCCATACTCAATTGTTCCACAAATGAGTCTTCTCTTGATCTTGATTGACCTCTTGTATTTCCACGCTTAGCTGACTCGACTCAGCTTTTCCAGCCCTATCTATTATAATAAAAATTACAGTAAAAATGGGGTGCCAACTTTCTAGTTTAAGTTTTACATGGCATTCATCAAAATCTACAAAATAAATTTCCCAACAATTTTGCCCTTTTTGATGATGCCAAAACTTAAAAATATTTAAACAACATATAAACAGCAATGATACATACAGACAATGCAGTAACAAAGAATGTATGCGCAGAATCAATCATTTTATTGATCATAGCATTCTTGTCCTTTACACAGTTGTTTATAGAGTGTATCAGAGCATATTTAAATCTAAGCAAAATTACAAGCATCTATGCTAAGATACAAGTATAAAGTGAGAAAATTATAAAACACTTTATTGAATATACAGATGACTTACGCAAAAATGTATTTACAAGAGTAAAATACATGAAGGGTTCGCAGTAACACTTCATCGTCCGCTGCCTCCTTCTTTCCTCTTCAACTCTGTCATCATCAGCTCTCTTTCTTTTTCTTTCATCTTCAGCTGCTTTCCTCTTTTCATAAGATCTTTTTGCAGCATCATCTTTTTGCTTCCTCTCTTGCCTCTCTTGCCATAGCTGGTCTTGTCTTATGTTTTCCTCTTCTATTCTTTTCACATAATCAACATTCTTCCTAGCCACTTCTAGATTAGCTACTTCATCGTAGCCATCCCAGTAGATCCTTCTATTCTTTCCGGGATCTTCATATTCGAAATTTTTGGGTAGAGGTTTAGGTCGAAAACTTCTTCCTACACCACTTCTTCCTCCTCCTCTGGGTGTATCTTGTCAAGAGTCTTCCCTACAACTTTGAATGGGCTGCTACCTATGAGCTTCTCCACATAACTTAAGACCCTTTTCCCAAGATGAGATCCCAGCCACTTGGGCTTTCACACGACATGTTCTTGAAGTAGCCTTCGGATTCGAGCGTCTTAAATTCTTCAACTCGACCTTGCTCCTTGCTTCTCCTGTCAAAACTCCGGAATGGCATCTTGATCCTTCCTTCAAGAAATGCCACCATAATTTCTCAACACTTCTTGAATGCGGGCATCCATCTTTCTTTCAATCTCTTTCATCCCTGCTTCCACAATTTTCCTTTTCTTTGACATGGGCACAGTAGAGTGTTCGATCGGCAGAGTTACTGGAAGTTTGCTGATAATGGATGTTGTGACAAGCTCGACCGATCGCCCTTCTTGTTTTTCATTCCGTCCCGTTTTTTGTTTCAAAACTCAACTCAGGTACAGGTTGCCCTACAGGGCGACCGACCGAGCTTGAAATATAGGTGTTGTCCAATTTTTTTTTATCAAAAATAAACTTCAAAAAATACTCCGAAAATTAATAGTAAAAATATTTTAAATCGATCGGAAGAATTTGGACGACATTTAGGGACATTGTTTTGGTATAAAAAACACATTTGCACAAAATTATCAAAATCATGATAAAAACATTTATCTAACACTTTCCCCCTCAACCGCTTTTCCCTTCTTCTTCTCAACAACTGCTTCTTCCTTCAATTTCCTCACGTATTCCTCTTCCCCCTTTTTGGCATCATCAAAGGAGAGAACCCGAAAAAACTTAACCCACTTCCTGGAAACATTCCTTTCCATGTTCAATCAAGGAGCATGCGATCCCGGCATCTTGTTGAAATCCTCGAGATTCATTCCCTCTTACATTTCACTTGCTGTAGAATGAGTCTTCTTGCGGCATGTCTTTGTTTGAAACTCTGAACGAGTGGCCTTTGATTCAAGCATGTTGTACAACGTAGTTTCATTTCAGCCATGAGAAGGCTTTTAGAATTTCGTATTCATGTTCTCTTCAACACGAAGAATTTCTTTTTTTACGATGAAATTCATGCAAGTAACTCCATTTCAGTTGTGTGGGAGGCTTGTAATCTTTCCATATACGCTTGCATCCTCTTCGCTTCATATCAACGTTGTCGGCCTCCAAATAAGCATTTTATTGTACAATGCCTTAAAATATCAAACTTGTTTGTATCGCATCTGATCTTTTTGAAACTCATCTCTCGGTTGGCCGGTGAATCAATATATCACTTAAATCACTCCATGATCCTTACCACAATCCCTCTTAAGAGTTCAATTAATCTGAGGTTGGCATCTTTATTGTCCGGACAAGCCTTTTGAAAGATCTAATGAAGCATGGTGCCTTAATCGATTTTCTCAATCTCTCCATAAATTTTCTTGAAGACTTCCCTTGTGCCTTCACACCTCCAGCATCTTTCCCTTCATCTCATGCCCTAATGTTCAAGCTTTCACCGTATTCCCATGTATCACACTGATTCGGTTTATTGTTATATTAACCACAAAAACACAAGCGAATAAAGGAATTAAAAATGAAATGGATTCATTCTCGCATCGGTTAAATTTATGATTCGTCTCTTTTATTTACAATGGAGTCACATTACAATCTTCTCTCCGAGTCAAAGCTAAGTTTTGGCACAATATACCCATTAAACGTCAGGGATCTTCTCTTAGGACGGTGAACCGATCATTCTCTTTTAGAGAGTCATCTCTTCCTCTAGTTGGAAATTTCAAACGCAAGTACTCAAGATCTAATATTGAAATCAATCTCTCGATTTTTGATCAATCGAAAAGGATAAAAATAATTGCTCAAAAGTGTCACCTCGCACATAAGGGATCTTTGATGATCCTGGTGGAGTTAATCTTGTTTAGCTATTGGGGATAAACAACTCAAGTGCGACAATTGACTCGGTTGCATCCGGGACGTTTTGAAAAAAGTGGGTTGGAAAAACCTAGGGAAAGTTGAACGACAACAAATCCTCGAAAAATTTGTATTGTTCCTTATTCTTCCTCATCGACCTCAAACATCTCCATGCCCTATAGATTTTTCTAAGTGAATTACCTGGTCCTCGGTATAACACACCCGGCGCTACGCTCAATTCAATCGCATATCATGTGCGCCATCCAAATCGTCATCTCCGAAGATGATGAAACCCTGTGGGGCTTTTTCCGCATTTGGATGTTTCTTAAATTCATCATCAATATAATTGGCTCTCAACATGAACGTTTGACGACTCAAACTTTAAAACTTAAAACTAAGCAAATAAATCATCTATATTAAAGTCAATATGGAGAACATCCTCAAACATTTGGGTCCTTTTGATGTTCAACCCATTGTTGACTCGCTTCATCTTCTTAACCCCAAGTTCAAATGATATGTCGGTTGGGTTGTCACTCATTTATAGGGAATCATGAAGTGCACTAATCCCTTCTTCATTTTTGTTCTCGGATTCAACAATGTTGACAATGGATATTCACCATTAAATCTTAAGAATTTACAACATTGAATTTTTACCCGGGGGAGGTCTCAACTTCAATTTGATTTCACACATTACCATTATTCAATTGGGCCTTCAACACCTCTTTTCAATGCTAAGGATCTCAATATCATCATTAGGTAAGCAAAAGTGAGGCCTTTACATTTCCTTTGATCAATATGTGACCTTGACAAGATACTTAGGGTTCTTAACCTCTAACGACATGAATGATACACATCAACAACAAGACAACATATGATGACAATCTCAACCCCTTGGATTGCAAACCATGATCTCAATATCCACATGCTCAATATCATCTACTCATGGCAATTAAACTCAACACCATTTTTTCTTGTCGCAATCAAGAGATCAACTCACTCCCTAAAATCTATGAACATAAACATGCTAAAATCAGAACATGCTACTAATGCAAATGCAACTTAAAATGCTCTACATGCAACTATATGAAAACACACGAACAAATGCAAATTTTTTTACACACTTCAAATCAAAATACTCACTTTCAAATCAAAATACTAACTTTCAAACTTAATGTCATTCTATCAACAAGGTTCTTTTTGGTTTCCTCTTCGCCTCCTTTCTTCATTGTGGAGTCATCTCTTGCAGCCTCCTCCAACAACTGCTCGCATGCATGGAGTGAGTTTCCTCTCAAAATACTCACATACACCACGTATGATGATGGGGTCACTCTTCCTCTCCCAAGGATGCTATTGCTTAGCCGCTTGAGTGCTCAATACATATATTAGTTGGGGCGGTGTGTAACACACCTTGGGGTGTCCAAACAAGGATTTGAGTCCCATCGGTTGGCTCAACTTGGGTTCCCAAATTCCCGCTTCATTCGCCAACTTCCCTTGGACCCATCTTTTGACCGTGCATAGACATAAAGTAGTTGCTTTCTTGGCTTCAATAATCGATGAATGACACTATATTGTTCTGTGAGTTGACTTGCTCAAAATCTCTCCCACCAACAATTGTAACTAATCGTGGCTATCTACAAATGAATCCATAGATTGTGAGGACTTCATCTTATCCATCTTTACCTTCAAACATGTGTTGCTCATGCATCATCTTCTTCCAATTCCTTCTTCATCATAGCTTGTTGCATGTCTAACTTCTCCTTTGCAAAAATCTTCGAACAATGATCCATATCTTCATCACTCCAATTCAAATAAACAAATCAAGCATTGTAGAATAGAATTTACAAAAGAAAAATGAAATAAAAATAAAAAAATCTAAATTAAGACAACACATCTATATGAGAACAAAATTCAAATAAACCAAGCATGAGTGTGTTCCAATAAATTCCGTGCTGTCAAGTTTTAGAACTAAGATAGTCTTATTTTTATTTTTCACATATTTTTATTTGGGACGATCGGCTTTCTAAGAATAAAGAATTATCAAGGGAATGAAATGGATTTTATGCTTAATATTCCTCTCGCCGATTTATTCAAAGGCAATATGATCATTCTCCTTGAAGATTTGTAGGATATTCTATGTAGTTATCTTCACAACTCCCAAATGCTTGAATCACTTTGGTGATCTCGATTATGAAATATTCAACAACTCCTCCTCTTCTTCTATGAACTTGGGCAAATTCAAGAATAAGAACAAAGCTCCTTGAGTGGCTTAGCTTCCACGCAATTAATCTACATCCATTCACAAGAAGTTTAGCTATTCATTATAAATAAACAACTCATAGACAAATTATGTCTAAGAAAATAAAGATTAAAGCACAAAGAGAGAAAACTTAGGACTATCACATCATCATCCTCATCCTCCTCCCATGTCCTTCCTTTTCTCGGGATGGAAGGTAGCATGCTCTATTTATAGTACCTCTCTTCTCCTCCAAAGTGTTGTCCGTAACAAAGGAGAGACAACTTTTTCAACCGAGATTCCGTTTCTCCTCCATGCTTTTTTGTCCTCAATCTCCACATAGCAGGTCAATACTAGGTCTTGTGTGCCTCTGGACTTTTATTGATCACCTCGTGGACTTGGCGGTTTCATCAACTACTTGATCAGAGATTCATTAATATGACTATAAACTCAATTAATTGGCTTCAAGTGTCGTCTAGTCTTGATCTCGAGATGTTTTCTCATTTTGTAACCGAATACTAAACCCCTTCGCATCCAAACGCATTTGCTATCTTTTTCACTTACGCTCATGACTTTTTGACTAGCCTGGCTCTCTTCGTTTGGTTTTGACCAAAGGAATTTCTCGTTCTTTTTCACCTTCGATTCTCTTGCCGGTGGGGGCCGGGCATCTTTCTTGGATGGAGGGCTTAATGCTCATTCTCGCCTTTTCACGGTGCTTAGCAATCCTTTTCAACTTGCGTATGGATGAAGAAGGGATTTGGGCTTCCTTCTCAACCTTGGTGCTGCGGGGATTGGAGACATGGCCGCAAACATGGTTCCCAAATTCCCAGCATCGACTCGGGCCCAATTCCGGGGCATCTGTTTTTTCTTTGCAACAAAGAGTTGCGCCTATCTTCACATGCAACACTTTCTTCTTGGGAGGGTCCTTCAAACATTGTGTCCCTCGAGGTCACTCCTTGATTCCCCCACACTTGTATCCTCCTCCTCTTCGCATGGGCTCTCTCTTGGGCTCTGAAAGATTAGCCACAACATCTTCTTGTTTACATGGAAAGGCTTTCCATGTTGAAGGGGAATGCCCTTCACTTCCATCGGATGGATGGCCAATTACCATGCCATATCCGAGTGATCCTCCAAAGGATCCGTCTTCCTTGTGTGATTTTTCCCAACATTCAGCGACTCAGCTATCTTTTCACGCTACGAACTTCGGGTTTTGACCAGTTGACTTTCTTTTTCCTTCCATGATCGCAATCCATGATGATCGGCTTAGTCTTTGACAATGGATTGAAGGGATTTGGCCAAACTTCATGTCTACACACTTTGCAACAACATCCATCGCTTTCTTGTGATAGTCGTCCATTTTTCTCACCCTTCGCATGTAGACTACCTTCGCAAAGACACTCCGGTTTGGCTTTCCATTTGAAGGGGAATTTCCATACATCGGCCATAAGTTAACATCGTCTTCATTTATTTCCGTCATGCCCTCGGGGGACTTTTCTTTCCTTCCATGATCGCAAAATGATGCTCTTTGCAAGGTTCTTAGCAACAATCATGATGTCCTTTTTTCGGTTGACTACCTTCGAGGACTTAATTCTTTCCATGCTTTAACATCGCTTCATTTATTTCCGTCATGCCTCGACGGCGCAGGCTTGCCCCGCCATGCTCCTTAAGCGTCGCACGGTAATCACTTTTACAGCGTTTACTTGAATCCTTCGCCACTTATTCAAGGTAGGTGAGTGAGTACTCCATAGTAAGAAAAGGCCGAGACCGGACTTTTCTAGCATATCGACTATCTTCTTTACTAGGGTTTATCTCGAACCTTGCTTTATCCCTTCAAAATCCACGGTTGATCCGCAGTGGATTTGCTTTGATAGCTTAACACAATCGAACTTTGGTGCCATTTGCAGAGAGTTTTACCGAATAAAACTTGATAAACTTGCTTGAGAACTTGTAGGGCTTGCAAGAGAGCAATGAACTTGCTTTGAAGATGAGCAGTTTTTCGAAAAGTGTGAGAGAGAAGACTGAAAACCGTATATAAGGGTTGTGAAAGGACGGGTTTATGGATTTTGAAATTTGATCAAGATCAACGGCTCAGATTTAGCATGTCAAACCGCATTTAATTCCTCTCATTTAATACAACAGCATTTATATCCAATCATATGCTTACAATCGACTTTTGATCCCCGTCATTATTATGTTACCGACGTCATCCTTAAAACATTCCCGCTCATTTAAAACGACTGCATTTTTGTCACTTAGCTCATAAATGACTTAGCTTATTTCACAAATGACTTAACTCTTCGTCTCTCTTTCCATTAGGTGACTCAGCTGTCAGCTAACTTGATACAACTGACTTTCCGATATGGTTGTTTCACTTGGTTGATGTGAAAAACTAATTCATTTCTCACTTCTTCTCTTTCATCTCTTCACATTGAGTCTTCTGAGTGTTAACTCAGCTCAATTAACCCTAGCTCATGCTTAAGCTCTTCAAATCTTGATTCACATAAGGGCTTGGTGAATATGTCAGCTAACTGTTTATCAGTTGAGATATATTCCAAAGTGATGTCTTTCTTTTCAACATGATCTCTTATGAAATGATATCTGACATCAATGTGCTTTGTTCTTGAATGCAACACAGGATTTTGAGTGATTGCAATAGCACTTGTGTTATCACACATAATTGGAATCTCTTTTTCTTCAATTTCATATAATCTCTCGTTTGTTGTCTCATCCATAAGATTTGGGCACAACAATGTCATAGCCTATGCACTCTTGCTCTCTGTCACCGTGGATGTGACTATTAAGTTTTGCTTCTTCTTGAACCAGAAACCAATCTATTTCAAGCATTTTACATGTACCTGAAGTACTCTTCTTGTCAACTCTACATCCAGCATAGTCTGAGTCTGAGTAACTAATAAGCTTGAATCCACCTTTCTTTGGATACCATAAGCCAACTTCATGGCATCCCTTCAAATATCTTAGGATTCTCTTAGCTGCAGTCATGTGGCTCTCCTTTGGTGCAATTGAAATCTTGCACATACACCTACTGCAAAGGTGATGTTTGGCCTGCTGGCTGTTAACTAGAGCAGTGATCCAATAAGTGCTCTGTATCTTATTTGATCTACAGCCTTACCATTTGTATCCATATCCATCTTGATTGATGTGTTCATTGGTATTTTCACAGAAGACTTTTCTACCATACCAAATTTCTTCATTAAATCTCTGGTGTACTTTGTTTGACTTATGAAGGTTCCATCCTTCAATTGCTTAACTTGAAGTCCTAGGAAGAAAGTCAGCTCTCCCATCATGCTCATTTCAAATTTTCCTTGCATGAGGTTTGAGAACTTATCACATAGTTCTTTATTTGTGGATCCAAAAATGATATCATCCATATATATTTGAACAAGCAGTATACTCTCTCCATCTTGAATTCTGAAGAGTGTTCTATCCACTTTGCCTTTGGTGAATCCATTATCAGTTAGAAATTGAGATAATGTATCATACCATGCTCTTGGTGCCTGTTTCAATCCATATAATGCTTTCTTGAGCTTGTCACCTTATCTCCAATAGTCTTCTGCTCAAAACATGGAGGTTGTTCAACATAGACTTCTTCCTCTAACAGTCCATTTAGGAATGCACTTTTTACATCCATTTGATAGACAATGAAGTTCTTGTGAGCAGCATAGGCAAGAAACATCATTATTGCTTCTAATCTTGCAACAGGAGCAAAAATTTCATCAAAATCTATTCCCTCTTCTTGGCAGTACCCTTTGGCTACCAACCTTGCTTTGTTTCTTACCACAGATCTTTCCTCATTCAAAACCCATTTTGTGCCAATAACATTCTAATGGGTTGGTCTCTGCTCCAATTCCCATACTTTGTTCCTTTCAAACTGATTCAACTCTTCTTGCATGGCTTGAATTCAATGTGTATCATCCAGTGCTTGAGACACATCTTTTGGCTCTATTTGGGAAATAAAACAAGTGAACATTGCTTCTTGCTAAGCTCTGGATCTGGTTCTTACACCATCTCTAACATCTCCAATGACTAGCTCTGGTGGATGGTCTCTCAGCCATCTCACATCAGGTTGAAGTAAGTCAGCTGGGTTCAGCTGTCTTGCAAATGCGTTGTCTTGAGCAGCTCTTTCATCATCATCCAGCTGTCTTTGAGATTAAGCTATCTCATCTTCATCTTGGCTGATTACTCTTACTTCAGCTTCAACATAAGGACTCTTCTGCATAGTTGGTTGATTCAGCTTATCAGCTAACTCTTCAATGTCTTCTCCATTCACATTAGGTTCATCAAAAACCACATGGATAGACACTTTTGTGACCATAGTCCTTTTGTTTAGCACTCTATAGGCTTTGCTCTCAGTTGAGTATCCCTGAAAGATACCTTCATCAGCTTTAGCATCAAAAGCCTTTAGATTATCCTTGCCATTATTGTGGATGAAGGATTTACATCCAAATATTCTAAAATATGCAACATTTGGCTTTCTCCCAGTCCATATTTCATAGGGAGTCTTTGTCAGCTGTCTATTAATCATGCATCTATTTTGAGTATAGCATGCAGAATTGATGGCTTCAGCCCAAAATCTCTTAGGCAATCCAGCTTCAGCTAACATGGTTCTTGCAGCTTCTTTGAGAGTTATGTGCCTTTTTTCAGCTACTCCATTCTGCTGTGGAGTCCTTGCTGCAGATAACTCATGAGCAATGCCATTTTCAACACAATACTGAGTTATTATCCCATTGACAAACTCAGTTCCTCTATCAGACCTTATCTTTATAATGGTTTGGCTCTTTTCATTTTGAACTCTTTTCATCAGCTGTGGTAACTTTTGCAAAGTTTCCTTCTTTTTGCACATGAAGATTGTCCATGTATATCTTGAATAATCATCCACCACCACTAAGGTGTACTTCTTTCCACTTATGCTGGCTGGTTCAACTGGACCAAATAAATCCATATGCAATAGATGCAATATCCTTGTTGAAGAAGAACTAGGCTTCTCCTTGAATGAAGATTTGATCTGCTTTCCCATCTGGCATGCATCACATACACTTTCTTTCTTGTACACTGAGTCTGGCAATCCTTCCACAAGATGACTCCTTGCAAGCTTGTTGATTGTCTTGAAGTTCAGATGACTCAGCTTCTTGTGCCACAGGCAACTTGATTCGACAGTGCTCTTTGCTAGCGACATGTACATGGTGTGGCAATGAGACCAGATCTACCACATACATATTCTTCTCGTCTTGATCCTTGCAAAGACTATTTCATTTGATTCAGTATCTTTGATCTGGCACACTCCCATATTGAATCCAACATTGTAGCCATTGTCACAAAGTTGGCTGATGCTTAACGGGTTGAAGTTGAGGCCTTCAACATATGTAACATCTGTGATCTCTAATCCATTCTTCTTGATGGATCCAGTGCCTTTTATTTCCCCTAGAGCTTCATTTCCTCCAAATATGACTTTTGCACCTCTAATCTCTTTGAATGTTGACAGATTTTTCTTGTTTCCTGTCATATGTCTGGAACAATCACTATCCATGTACCAGGTTCCTTGGCACTCAGCTGTTCCTTGAACCTGCAATCAAGAAAATTAGTTTTTAGGTACCCATACTTGCCTGGGTCCGGAGGGGTTAGTGCTGTAAGATGATCCAAACAACCTATAGCCAACTGATTTGACTCTAGGAGATTGCCATCTATCTGTGCCATAATAATAATTCACTTTGGCAAATTGCTTGGGGGCTTTAGGTTCATACAACTGTCTCTTTTGTCTGTATGCCTGTGTGTGTGTTTTAGCAATTGCCTTCTTTGGGTAATTGTGATATTTTTGAGTGTAGTACCTGGGTGCGTATGTGTGCTGATAATAGCTCATTTGCCTTTGGAATGACCTTTGCTGAGGTGTAGGTCTTTGCCATCTAGGCTTGTATTCCATTGGTCTTTGCTGATATTTCACATTATTCCAATCAGCTTGGCTCGGGTAACTTCTACCATTCCCATCATATGTGTTTCTTTGATAAAACTTCTGGGGTTTTTGTTAGCTCTGCTTATTTTTCACAGAGTATTTTCTATTTGGAGTTTGCTGAGGAACTCTGCTGGATTTCTTCTAATTTGTCCTCTCAGTATACTCAACTGGCTGTATTCCTTTTCCTTTATATCCAAGGCTAGTTTGTTTGTGATTGTGCTTTGGAGTGAATGTGGGTGCAACATTTGGTGTCTTGGATTTTTGAGATGCTTCATTACTTGAAGATCCTTTTTCCAAAATCACTCTGGGAGTTTGACTGTGCACAAAGGAATTGAATCCTATGCCTATCTTATCTCCACACTCTTTTTGGTTCATAATAAGGTCATCCAATGATTTAGATGCCATTGTAAATGAGGCAATCACATTTTTGAGATCACTTTTCCTCTTTTCTATAGCAGCTATCTCTGCTCTTAGTTTAGCATTCTCAGCCTTTAGCTCTTTGTTCTCATTAGCTATGTGACTTAGAGTACTCAGCTCCTTAGTCAGCTGTGAGTTTTGGCTTTTGAGCTGGTTGTTTTCCTCATTTAATAGTGTGTGTGAGGATTTAATGTGCTCAAAGTCTTTCATCCTTTTGCCTAATGAATCATAAAGATCAGTGGGTGATGAAGTGTGTGTGTCACAATCACTATCACTAGAATCTGAGTGAGATGAGTTAGAGTGTACCTCATCTTCCTGGTCTGGTTGATCTTGTTCTTTAGCCATTAGACAGATCATTGCTTCTTCTTCCGAATCACTTGAGTAGTCAGCTTCACTACTCTCTGAGTCTGCTGCTTCTTTCGACTTAGTTGTCTCAGCAGTCTCAGCAACCAACATGGCTTTCTTCTTTTCTTGTCTTCTCTCTAAAGACTTTTCTTTATTCTTCATTCCTACACTTATTGACTGATGGATAGGAACAGTCAATTGCAAAATGTCCTGGTTGTCTCGGTTCCAACACAGGTTCTCAGCTCTTTGATCAGCTCTTTCTGTCCTTGGGTTGTCAGCTCTCTGATACTCAACCCTTTGATGCTCAGCTCTCTTGGGTGGCCTGTCTTCCCTTGACTTGGAGGGAGCTGAATGTCTCTTGGAGGATTCACCCTTCTTTCTTTTATAGTTCTTATTGAAGAACTTGTTGAATCTTTTAACCATCAGGGCAATCTCCTCTTGGTCTATGGCTTCCTTGACTTCAGCTCTCTTTCCCTCCTTGACTATAAGTGCAGCTATTTCGGGTACAACTGTCTCCTCTTGATCTTTTCTTCTCAGCTCAAACTCATAAGCTTTGAGATCTGAGAATAGCTCATGATTGGATGTTGTTGTGAGGTTCATTGAATGTCTCAGGGCCATGACCTTCATTTCCCATTCAGCTGGAAGGCTTCTTAGAATCTTCATACACATTTCCTTTTTTGTATATTCTTTCCCAAGTGCTGATAGCTCATTTGTGATTTCAATGAATCGGCATCCAACTCGATCTAAGGTTTCACTCAAAAGCATTTTAAAATTTTCAAATTTAGACAACAAACAGATAATTTATTTTCTTTAATTTGCTGAGATCCTTCACAAATTAAAGTTAATTTATCCCATATTTCTTTTGCAGATTTGCAAGATTTGACTTTATTGAACATTGTCTTGTCCAATGTCTTGTAGAGAATGTCCTTGGCCACGTTATCCAAGTTGTATCTCTTTCTGTCATCATTGGTCCATTTAGTCTATGGCTTTTCAACCATGGGCCGGTCCTCTTTCTTCTTCTCGCTTCGCTACTACAAATTGCTATTCTTACAGATGTGTTCACCTTAAGTATTTGCAGTGGCCCATCTTCTATCACTAGCCACATTTCATCATGTAAAGCAGATAGATGAGCCTGCATATGCATTTTCCAGTCATCAAATTCCTCAACATTGAACATAGGAATGCGAATCAAATTTGCTTCCATGATAATAACTTTTGCAAAGAATGAAAGATTTTGAAAATACAAGTGTTAAGAATCTTTTAGAAAAGATAGAGATCTAGTTTAGTAACCAGTGCGGAAGGCTCAATGAACCAACCACTCTGATACCACTTGTAGGTCCGAAGGGGTGTAAGTAAGGTTTAGAAGGGCGGGAAGGTTGAATAAACCTTACCAACTTTTCGATTTTAGTCCTTTTAAAATATTACGAGTTAATCACGCAGCTAAGTCCTTGAGGGACAACTAAGTTAGTTAATCAGCAGAGTTAGCCACTCAACAGACTCAATAGAGCTGTTGATAGAATAACTCAGCTGTTTAGCCTAAACCTTAACTTGGTTGTGTTGAGTTTTATCAGCGGAAGACTTAACACCTTTGAATTTGATTTAAACTTGTTTTAACACTTGATTTTAGCACTTGGTTAATTATCAGTTGGATAGCAAATTATCAACAGATATAAGTAAGTATGCAGAAATAAAAGTGCTGAAATGTAAATGACACAAATGATTTTTATAGAGGTTCGAAGATGGGGTAATTCTTCTAATCCTCTCTTCTCCAACTCCTGGAGGAATCCACTAAGTAATGATCGGTTTACAAAGTGGTTATCAGTCTAGAGACTGTTAGTCCAAGTGGCTACGATAATCTAGAGGGGGGTGAATAGATTATCTCGGTTTTTCATATTTTGCCCTCTTTTTCGAATAATCAAGCAAAGATGAAAGCTAAATGCGGAAAATAAACAACACACGTTGATTTAAAGAGCTTCACCCCACCTAGGGACTACGTGCTCTACCACCCCAAGATATCCGGGATGGGTTTCAAAAAGAAAAGAAATTTTATTAATTACAAAAATTAATACAACACCTTGAGGATTACCACAACCCTCTTACAACACCTTCAAGGAGATTACCACAATCTTCCTTCACCACCTTTGAAGAGTACCACACTCTCCAAACACCTATCACCTAGATCACCCAAGTGTATTCTTACCACAAGAATACTCACAAGGATGTCTTCTGTTGAATGATGACCAAAATCAAGATTAAAACTCAATAGTGAATGATACAATATGAGTACAAGTGTAATCAAGAATTGAAAGCCTAGACCTCAAATGTGTGCAAGTGAAAGTGCTTAGGCTAATACAACAAGATATATGAAAGTGTTTGCTTGTTTGCTCTTTGCTTGTGTAGTATGTTGTATCTTGTTGCTTGAATGAAGCCTCTATTTATAGGAGAGGTCTTAGCTTTGATTTCCAGACATAGGCTCCTCGTTGGGGAGTGATTTGCTGCAAAAGAAACCATTTAAAATCATCAATATAGTTGTTAGAAATCAATCCCACAAATTAGGGAAAAGTCATGCAAAATGCAAATCGGATAGTTTCTTTGATAAAATAGGGGTTCGACCGGTCGCGCAGAGATAAGTTTGAAATAGGTTTTTGCTATTTTTACACAGGGGGACCGGTCGGAGGGGGGTTCGACCGGCGCCCAGGGGGTCGACCGGTCGCCCCGGGTCGATCGGTTGCCCCTACCAATCGACCACCTCGGCCGACCGGTTACCCTCCATAATTTTTCCTCGTCCCTTTTTCTATTTCAAAACTCAACTCAGTGCGGGTTGCCCTATAGGGCGACCGATCGAGCTGAAACAAATGTGTTGTCCAATTTTTTATCGAAAATAAACTCCAAGAAATACTCCGAAAAATAGTAAAAACATTTTAAATCAATCAAAAGTATTTAGACAACATTTAGGGACATTGTTTGGTTTAAAAACTCATTTGAACAAAAATCATGATAAAAACATTTATCTAACAAACTCCATCTTTTTGATGATTACAAACCAAAACAATTTTCACAAGAACGATTTTGAAAACAAAATAATTTACCGGTTTTATGAGTGAACTATCCGTTTGAAAACATTTTATAAAAAGCTCCCCTATTTATAAGCATATCAATCAAGAAAAATTGCATAAGCTAGAAGTACAAGCTTTTACAAGATACACATAAACATCATGAGTTAAGAAGCTCCCCCTGTCAAAATACTTATAATCTATTTCAATTAAGTCCATAATAAAGCCATGGACTATGTATACTTGGCTTTAGAAAGCCATAGCTTATAGCTTTTATTGCAAGCTTTTATTAGCTTCTTTGAGCTAACGAGCCAATTTCATGTTTCTCCCCCTTTGGAATCATCAAAAAGAATGTTAGGATGATAAAAACATTATACAAGTATATCAAAGTGCGCCTAGAATACGATTTATCAACCATTGAAAGAAGAAGGCTTAAAATCCGAAGAAATGGGAGAAATGTATCATGAAAAAAATCCATAAGCTCGTTTTGTTTGCCAAGACATGATCTCAATAAGTATTTAAGACTTTTGGAAGCAAGAGAATCATGTAGAAGTTGAAATTTTCATTGTGACATTTCATCGAACACTTTGTGGGCGTAAAAATTAAAAGAAGTTGTATATAGCCCTTGTAAAAGAATCAAGCCAAAAAATTTCATCACCAAACCATACAAAACATCATACAATACAACATAACAACTAAGCTCATCATGATCATAAGATAATTTCATCAAGAAATATACAAGAGAGCCACAAACTCAAGGGTTCAACCCAAATGAGCAAAGAAAAGAAAATTCTTACCATTCGATCGGTAAAGATGAGCGATGATGATGATAAACATGCGATATAAGGTCCAAGATATGAATTGAATGCATGAAAACAAATTATGAGTGAAGGTCCAAGATATGAATTGAATGCATGAAAACAAATTATGAGTGAAATTTGTGTGAATTTGGCAAAGGGGACGAAAAATGGCAAAAATGAGTTAAAATGACTAAGGCACGAGACAGAATGGTTTTAATCCAAAAAATTGCTAAGGGCGACCGGTCGTGGTTGAGGGCGTCCGGTCGACGTTGAGGGCGACCGGTTGCCCTCAACCCAATCAACCCACTGTCTTGCCCAATTTTTCAAAATCCGAATTTTCAACCAAAAATCTGATTTTTCGCCCCTAAGTTTTAAAAACATGCAAAATGCAAACGTAAACCTCATTCAATATGCATTATGCCTAACCGAGCTTGTATGGACGCAAAAGTCTCGGAAGATAGCGGTTTTGTAAAAATGTCCGCCAATTGATCTTGAGATGGTACAAAAGATATCTCAATTTTTCGTTTAGAAACACAATCCCTTAGAAAATGATGTCGAATCTCAATATGTTTAGTACGGTTATGATGAACCGGGTTTTGAGCAATATTTATAGCGGATATATTGTCACAAAAGATAGGAATGTTTTCAAAAGAGCATTTGTAATCCGCTAAGGTTTGTTTCATCCAAAGAAGTTGAGTACAACAAAAAAGTCTGAAATATATTTGGCTTCGGCCGTTGAAAGTGAAACACAGTTTTGCTTCTTTGAAAATCAAGAAACTAGGCAATCGCCTAAAAATTGACATGATCCGAAAGTACTTTTCCGATCATCAATATTTCCCGCATAGTCCGAATCACTGTAACCTTTAAGAGAAAATTTTTCATTCTTTGGATAGAATAAACCATATTGAATAGTGCATTTCAAATATCAAAAAAATCCTTTTAACGGCACTCATATGAGATTCTTTGGGATTGCTTTGAAAACGAGCACATAGGCATACGACATGAAGAATGTCCGGTCTACTAGCGGTTAAATAAAGTAAACTACCAATCATACCTCGATACTTTGATTCATCCACGGACTTGCCTTTTTCATCTTTGTCAATTTTGACATTAGTTGCCATAGGAGTAGACACGGTTCTTCCTTCTTCAATGCCGAACTTTTTCAAAAGTTCCTTTGTATATTTTGATTGCGAAATGTATATACCTTCTTGGCATTGTTTAATTTGAAGCCCAAGAAAGAAGTTGAGCTCCCCCATCATACTCATCTCGAATTCTCCTCGCATTAACTTAGAAAATTTCTTGCTCAAAGATTCATTAGTAGCACCAAAGATAATATCATCAACATAAATTTGCACAAGTAAACAATCTTGCCCTTTTTCAAAAACAAAGAGTGTAGTATCAACTTTACCTCTTGTAAAACCATTTTGCAAAAGAAAAGAGCTAAGTCTATCATACCATGCACGGGGTGCTTGCTTTAAACCATACAAGGCCTTTTTAAGTTTATAAACGTCATTAGGCCTAGAAAAATTTTCAAACCCCGGAGGTTGTTTTACAAAGACTTCTTCTTGAATAAAACCATTTAAGAAAGCGGAGTTTGAAATTTTTATAACAAGAATAGGCAAGTAAAATACAAATAGCTTCTAAACGTGCTACAGGTGCAAAAGTTTCATCATAATCAATACCTTCTTCTTGACAATACCCTTGAGCTACTAACCTTGCCTTGTTTCGAACAATGTTGCCTTGATCATCAAGCTTATTCTGGAATACCCATTTTGTACCAATAATAGTTTGAGAAGGAGGACAAGGTACCAATTCCCATACATCATTTCTTTCAAATTGATTCAATTCCTCTTGCATCTCCAAAAACCAATCATCATCCTCAATAGCCTCCTTAGCATTTTTAGGCTCTTTTTGAGATATAAGAGCTTTTTCGGCAAATTTTCTTCGGGTCATCACTTTATCAAGGGGATCACCAATAATAAGATCTTTTGGGTGATCTCTTTTAAATTTCAATTCCATGGGAAGATCCAAAGTATCACCTTTGTCTTCTTGAGGAACACTTGAAGTGGATGGTTGATCATTTGATGTAGTAGGTTGATCATTTTGAGCATCATTTTGAACAATGGGTTCAATAATATCCTCTTCATCACTTTCATCATTGGGTATTCTTTCAACACCCGAAGCTTCATTGAATTTGACAAGGATGGATTCTTCAACAACTCCACTAGTCTTATTGTAAACCCGATATGCTTTGCTCTTTGTTGAATATCCCATAAATATCCCTTCATCGGCCTTAGGATCAAGTTTGTCCAATTGATCCTTGGTATTCAAAATAAAGCACTTACAACCAAATATCTTGAAATAACTAATATTTGGAGTTCTTCCTTTCCAAAGCTCATATGAAGTTTTATTCATTTTAGGACGAATGTAAACTCGATTAATGACATAACAAGCGGTACTTACGGCTTCGGCCCAAAAATATTTTGGAAGTGAAAATTCATTAAGCATGGACCGACTCATCTCTTGTAGTGTCCGATTTTTCCTTTCGGCTACTCCATTTTGTTGAGGTGTCCTTGGAGCCGAAAAATTATGAGCATATCCCTTAGTTTCACAAAAGACTCTAAATTCACCATCAAATTCTCCACCTCGATCACTTCGAATAGACTTAATAGTATCTTCCTTTTCATTCTCAATAAGTCTACACAACTTAATAAACTCATTAACGGCATCACTTTTATTGGTAAGAAAAAGATCCCAAGTATATCTAGAAAAATCATCGACAATAACGAAAGTGTAATGTTTTCCACTTAGACTTGCCATACCAATATCCCCATACAAATCAAGGTGAAGCAATTGTAGGGGTTTGGTTGTGGAAATTTCATTTTTGGGCTTAAAACTACTTTTAACTAATTTGTTCTTTTGACAAGTGTCACATAAGCCAAGATTTTCAAAATTCAATTTGGGTAGTCCTTTCACATGTTGGTTTTTGTAAATATTTTTCAAATTCTTGTATCCAACATGTCCAAGTCGCCTATGCCATAAACTAGTTAAATCATTATTGGCGACTAAACAAGAAACATTTTAACTAACCAAATCACTTGTACAAATTTTGTGAAGATTGCCTTTTCTATTTGCCTCACAAATAATTTTACCATTTTTAAGTATAAGGCATTTTTCTTTATTGAAAAAAACATCATAATTTGAATCACAAAGTTGGCTAACATTTAAACTTAAGCAAATTAAACTTAAGCTTCCTTCTACTAAATACCCTCTTCTTGAACATTAACTAAGAGAGAAATTGAAGAGTTACCAATTTCTCCATTTCAAGAATTCTTCCTTTTGCCATTTAAAGCAAGCATTATATCTCGAACATGACAATACATCATTATCATAGTTGCTTGGAGCTTGATGTTGGTAAAAAGTTCTCTCTCCCGGTCATACATCCAATTACGTGAACATCCGTTGTCCACATCGAGCCATTTTGAATCTTCCATTGTTGTTATAGCCCCATATTACCTCATTATTTTCATCGCCTAACATGGCCATAAGACCATGTTCGGTTTCTCTTCCTCATCGATTGTTTCAAGTAATTCATCTCAAGTTTTGACCTCCGTTGGCATTTAGAGCCTTCTTTTTCGGAAAATGCTTCTTTTTCTTTTGTTCCTCCTCATCAAGTTTTGGGTAATCGGCAATGAAGTGTCCGGGTTTTCCGCATTTAAAGCAAGCATTATCTATCGATTTTCTTTCCCTTATTTTTATTCACAAATTTTGCAAATTTTCGAACAAGTTCAATCTTCCGCCGCTCTCCTCATCATCATCATCATTATCATAGTATGCATTATAAGAAAAAGAAGTAAGACCTTTAGGAATATTTTGCATACCCCAAGAATTGATTGATGGTTGGTTTGGAATTTTTCCTCTCCTTGAGATAGACTTCATAAATGAGAAGGTTCCCGATGAGAGCTCCCTAAACCGGTTCCATTTGAGTGTATCAAGATTTTATGCCTCCGTGATAACAAGCCACGGGCCACACCTTTTTGGACCATTGAGCCGGAAGAGCATTCAATACCTTAGTCACATTTCCAACTGTCTTCTTCGGAGATGACTTTATCAGGCTAGTGCTCATGGGAATCCTTCCACAAGAGTTATTTCGCCTTGACAATGTTGTCAACACATCAAAGGTTTCCACCATCTTTGAGAGATGCTTTTTTTACCATCATACATGTTAAAGTTTTCAAAATCTTTAACAAGCATGGTCTTTCTTGCTTGCTTGACCTTCTTTGTCCCTTCATATATAGTCTCCAATTTTTCCCAAACCTCATGTTGGACTCTTGGGAATAACCTTTCTGGTCAATTCGCATGGTTTCTTTGAGATCTCTCTAAGCGTTGGAAGAACAGCCGACCTTATGCCTCTTATGCGATTGTACTCGGTGGCGGTAAACGGGTTTTACTTTGATAGGTTTTAACGAGAACAATGTAAAATATTTAAGGCTTTACCATTTATAGAGAAAGCCTTTTTGTCGTTTTCATCAAACTCCTTGAAAGGCTTAGGAGAGGATTGACCGAGGTGCCATCCTCCAATTTCTTGGTTGGTTGATCAACTCCTTCAACCACATTCCAAATGTCGAACCCGCACCCTTGTAGGAAGCACTCCATACGGTTTTTCCAAAATGCGTAGTTGTTGGCGTCGAATAAATGGTGGCTTGTTGGTGGAGGCGCCGGTGTTGAGATGAGCATCATTCGTAGCCATGGATCTTTCCTCTTTACTCGAACGAGCTAGCCAAAGAGTTTGGCTCGATGCCACTTGTTAGTCCAGTGGTTACGATAATCTAGAGGGGGTGAATAGATTATCTCGGTTTTTCGATTTTCCCTCTTTTCGAATAATCAAGCAAAGATGAAAGCTAAATGCATAAAATAAACAACAAATGTTGATTTAAAGAGCTTCACCCCACCTAGGGACTACGTGCTCTACCACCCCAAAGATATCTAAGATGGGTTTCAAAAAGAAAAAAAAGAAATTTTATTAATTACCAAAATTAATACAACACCTTGAGGATTACCACAACCCTCTTACAACACCTTCAAGGAGATTACCACAATCTTCCTCCACCACCTTTGAAGAGTACCACACTCTCCAAACACCTATCACCTAGATCACCCAAGTGTATTCTTACCACAAGAATACTCACAACGATGTCTTATGTTGAATGATGACCAAAATCAAGATTACAACTCAATAGTGAATGATACAATATGAGTACAAGTGTAATCAAGAATCGAAAGCCTAGACCTCAAATGTGTGCAAGTGAAAGTGCTTAGCTAATACAACAAGATATATGAAAGTGTTTGCTTGTTTGCTCTTTGCTTGTGTAGTATGTTGTATCTTGTTGCTTGAATGAAGCCTCTATTTATAGGAGAGGTCTTGGCTTTGATTTCCAGACATAGGCTCCTCCTTGGGGAGTGATTTGCTGCAAAAGAAACCATTTAAAATCATCAATATAGCTGTTAGAAATCAATCCCACAAATTAGGGAAAAGTCATATGAAAATGCAACATATAGTTTGTTTGATAAAACAGGGGTTCGATCGGTCGCGCAGAGATAAGTTTGAAATAGGTTTCTGCTATTTTTACACAGGGGACAGGTTGGAGGGGGGTTCGACCGGTCGCCCAGGGTTCAACCGATCGCCCCTACCGGTCGACCACCCCGGTCGACCGGTCGCCTTCCATAATTTTTCCTACGTCCCTTTTTCTGTTTCAAAACTCAACTCAGGTACGGGTTGCCCTATAGGCGGTCGAGTCGATCTGAAACAAATGTGTTGTCCAATTTTTTATCGAAAATAAACTCCAAGAAATACTCCAAAAAATAGTAAAAACATTTTAAATCAATCGAAAGTATTTAGACAACATTTAGGGACATTGTTTTGGTTTAAAAACTCATTTGAACAAAATCATCAAAATCATGATAAAAACATTTATCTAACAGAGACAAGTCTTGATCACACAACTGACTTGCTCCTTGGACTCAGTCTAGAGATGCCTTGGTCACACAGCTGGCTTCTCTTCCGACTCAGCTTCTTCACAGGGCATATGCCTTGCTACTTTGACTCACTTTCTCAAGCTTCTTGATTTGATCACGAAGCCCTCCAATAACCTGAGACTGGCTCGACCTTGAACCTTCCTACAATCCTCCTTGGAAAGTAGACCCATTTTGATTCTTCAAAGGTTTTCTCTTAAACAGTTTGAAGTAGTTTGTCCTTCACAGCTTTGTGTTGGATTGATTTCCTTCTAGTTTCAGGCTTGAGGAGTTTGCTTGAATATCTTGAGAATATTTTCAGGTTACAGTTCAAATATTTGCTTGCATGCTCGTGGTTCAGGTAACCTTTTCTCAATGTGTTTCCTCAGCCTTTTATAGTGAACTTTCAAAAATCTGCCCGTTGAAGAGATAGGCTGATTTTTAAAGACACTTGTGATCGTTGGCTTGTGTTTTCTTGGTCTTCAATCTTGAGATGTAGATCTTTCCTCATATTAAATGAATGTTCATCTTTTCAGGTTCGACACGAGGTGTAGTGCTTCCCATTGGTATATTCCTTTTGCACGCTTCTGGGACGAGCACTTTAAGACCTGGCAGCATTGAAGTATTACTTATTTAAGTAATATTCTTGACTTCTGTGCAACGGATTCCTTTCAGTTGACTTCTCTTGACTCAATTCCTTAGGTGACTTGAGTTTGCTCCAATCATTTGAAGACTTTTAACAACTTGTGACTTGGCTTCTTGAGATGACTTAGACTGACACTTCACACAGTTGTTCCTCAGCTGATACATCTTCAGTCAAGTTCTTGATCTACCTTCTTGGCCATACTCAGTTGTTCCACAACGGAGTCTTCACTTTAGTCTTCAGTTGATTTCTTGTATTTCCAGGCTTAGCTGACTCGACTCAGATTTTTCAGCCCTATCTATTATAATGAAAATTACAAGGAAAATGGGGTGCCAACTTTCTAGTTTAAGTTTTACATGGCATTCATCAAAATCTAAAAAATAAATTTCCGAACAATCACGAATTGTACAAGGCCTGATTTAGCTTACTCAGTGAATAAGCTGAGCAGATTCACGAGCAATCCAAGTGGTGAGCACTAGAAAGCACTGACAAGGGTGTTCCGATACTTGAAGTACACCTTGAAGTTTGGGCTACACTACACGAGTTATCCAGCTAGTACTAGAAGGTACACTGATGCAAACTGGATATCGGACTCAAAAGACTCACATTCCATCAGTGGGTATGTATTTACCATAGGTGGCGGTGCAGTGTCCTGGTAGTCCACTAAGCAAACGTGCATAGCTCGATCTACCATGGAATCGGAATTCATAGCTTTGGATAAAGCTGGTGAAGAAACTGAATGGCTTCGAAACTTCCTCGAGGACATTCCATGTTGGGACAAACCTGTGTCATCAATATTGATACACTGTGATAGCCAAGCAACTATAGGCAGGGCACAAAGTGCCATATACAGTGGTAAGTCTTGGCACATTCGCCGGAGACACAATACCGTGAGGGAATTAACTCAAGAGGAATTATATCCATTGACTACGCGAAGTCAAATGAGAATATAGCAGATCCGTTCACTAAAGGGCTAAACAAAGATCAAAATCCACAACTTGAAGAACAGTTTCTAGTGGAAACCCAACCATGAAGACTGGAGATCCCAAGAACTTAGTTCAATGGAAAAACTAAACTTTAAACTGTTCAGTCGTAGCACTTGGTACTTAGCTTCAAGCTAACATTCCCTAGAGAGCACCACCAAGTGATTGAACCTGCTGACTGTGGCGAGGTTAAGTCTTATGGACTTTTAATGAAGTCCTATACCTAATAAGGTGAGGTATTGCAGGGTACCTCTGATAGGCAAGGTCACATATGTAAGTGTGAGGACGGGCCACCTTAATGAAACACTTATGAATCCCAAGTGTGATCCATGGCCAAAACGGACACAACCAGAGAACTTCGAGATGACAGAAGTATTTTTGTGTAAATACTTTGTCTTGGTATATTCGTAAGCGGAGTAGTTCAAGGCATCGTGTCCACTAACCACGGATATATCGGATAGTATCTTACTAAGGAAGATTCAAAGCCACAAGAACAGAGAACTATCTTGATGCAACAATGTTTCTAGGGACTGAGTGACTGAGTCTGCATGCATTCATGCATCGTTTCCACTCATGTGGGGGATTGTTGGAAACATCGGTTTTGTTAAGCCGAAATTCCAAGTGTGGAGACTCGTTAATTTTGGAAATGAGTGGTGTAATTATTTTCACAAAACCACTCATTGGTGAGTGGAAAATTGATGCACAAATGGTACACTTGGAAAGATATATTTGTGGGAAAGTATCCAACATATGTGGAATGTTGGTAGATTGGTCAAATCCAGTGTTTGGTAAGTTGCTTGATTTTATCCGTTAAATATGCATCTTTGACTCAAATCACCAATTTATGGTAATATGATTGATTGCATCAAATCATTCCTAAACCGATTGAAGCCACAATTGGAAGGTTTGACTTGACACAAATCAATCTAAAATAGGAAGGATTTGATTAAGGATTGATGGACTTGATTGAGTCCAAAATCATTGGGGCTTTCCTTGGAGGAACCCTTGTATTTTCCCTATATATTGAAGCCCTCCCATTCAGTGGTTTTCGCGCATCATTCATCACAATCACAGAAAAATTCGTGCATTCACTTTCATAATTTGTCACTCAAAAATCTGCATTACACAAGAAGTGTTACGAATAAGTGTTGGCGTCACCTCAGGCCTCACTTATCTCAGTTCGCCGGGTAGAAGGATTTGTGGTGCTCCTATCCTTTACCAAAGTCGTTGTATCTTGGGAGACTTGTTGCCTGCAACCGTGAGCATCGTGACAGGGCAACAAGAGTCTTAAAGAAAGAGTTCGCTCGCCTCTACTTGCTTTACCGCTTTCTTTTTCGTTTTGTTTGTAATAGACGTTTGTTAGTTCAAATTATCCCCCGTTGTATCCCTCTGATTTTTATTGTATCCCAACATCAAGCTACAACATTATTATATATATATTAGTCATTTATAATTACATCTTTACATTTATTCTATATATATATATAAAACTTGATAACATATTTCTACTAAAATATTTATTTTAATAATATATTATTTTTAAATATATTTGGCCCAACGAGTAGTTTGAGACTGTGGTATTACACCTTCTGTAAATTTGTGTTGGATCTAAAAATTGGAAGTTAAATGATTTTATAATAAATTCACCAAACCTTTTAAGATAATATTGGTCATTATTAATTTAAAATAGCAAAGTAATAATTTTTAGTCGTTTTTTAAAACTTTAAGGGACCTATAAACTAGAAAATAAGTAGGAGTGAGTTTCTTATGAGACCGTTACAAGGGTCTAAATCCGTGAGATGGATTCTAGCTAACACCCAAATCCTGATTCATTCTCAACCAACCCCAAAAAAAAAAACCCAACAAAATAAGCTCTCTCTCCTCCTTTCTTTCTCGATAAGCATCAAACCTTAAATAGTTGGCCTTGGTTGCAACTAAACTTGATTTGCTCGCTAGTGACCCATACAAAAGGTAACCTCTTTTCCAAGCCTTTCCATAGATAACAAATAAAGTGACATTGTGTCGTCTCTTTCACCTCCTGAAGCTATAGAGGAGAAATTTCAATGTTTCTTCACTGTTTAGTGTCTTCTAATTCCCTCCAGCAACTGAAACAACCATTTCTCCACCATCACCATAGAAAACGTAAATAAATAAAATTATGTCATGAAATAAAAACATGTCCATTTAGCTAGTGTGCAAATACAAATTTACATATAAGTGTTAAATAGTTGTAGGCCACCATTCAGCTTTCCTTTAATAATCTTTTCTCCTCACAAATTTCTCCAATACTTCAATAATAGCCGCTTGAAATTGGGTTCATTGGTAATTAATCGAAAGTCACTAGATGATCAAGATATATGCAACACCAATACCCACCTCCATAGTTTCCACCCTCAACATCGTGGCCGACCAATGGGCAATCACTTGCGTACAATTTCACCCCACTATTTCTGAGGATCTTTTTCTGTTTTTCTGCTTCTTATTCTTTATTTTTTTCAATTTCAAAAATCAATCGCTTAGCAAAATATGGAGCTTTCAACCGAATCAGATGAGATGAACGGGATCAACTAAAACACTTTGCAAATCAAGTTGAACCAAAAGTAAGTTGCCAATAAATGTATGTCTTCAGCTACAATTTACTAAACAATTAGTAAGTAGCCAATAAATGTATGTCTTCAGCTACAATTTACTAAACAATATTATACTCCCTCCTATTCACAATAAGTGTCCTTTTGGCACATCACAAAATCTTCAAAAAGAATGTTTTTTTCACATTTTCTAGGCTAGTGAGAAAATGTTTTCCCAAATTACCCTTAAATGTATTGTTTTCCAACATATATTTGTTTTTTTCAAAGTAGCATTTATGATTAATTAAGGGTATAATTGGTATTTAACAAAATCCTTAATATGTGTGTATTTTCCTAAAAAGACACTTATTTTGAATAGGAGGGAGTACTTTTCAGTGGGAAAACTAATACTTTTCAGGTGAACTCCAAAATAATTTTGAGACAAAATACCAATAACGTTTAGGGAAAAAACTAATACTTTTTAAGGAACTAATAATACTTTTTAATTAGGAAAGAAACTAATATTTTTCAGATGAAAAAATAATATCAATTTTATTACTTTGAAAATGTATATTTTTAGAGTAAATATTGATCCCTTTTTTAACAAAAGTTGATATTTTTCGAGTCTAAAGTGATATTATGTCATCACCTATTACTACAAAACTGCCACTGTCACTAATGATACTATGCCACGACCCCAAATAATACTTTTCAGAGTAAATGTTATATTTTTCGAGAAAAAACTAATACTTTCTAATTATCATTACACACGCACGCTAGCCTAATATTTACGAAAATACAACCTGTCTTTTGAGCTGGGTCACCAGTATTGACGGATCCGTCTCATGGAATGCAACCAAAAAGAAGGTCTTATATGAGTTTTTATCAATAAGTAAATAAATTTTTAAAAAGCTACTTCTCATATGCAGCTTTGATCTCATTACAAAATTAAAATATGGTTCAGTTTTGGGAAACATTTTCCCACATCCGTCCTGATTCAATATTTAATTGCAATTTATCTCACCATATTATATCTGTAGCGCCATTTCTAGCTTACTTGAATTTTAATGCGGAAAATAATAAAAAAAGAGAAATACTTAAAAGATGTCTAAATTACGAAATACTAAAAACTTTTATTTCGTTCGAAAGGTTTGCAGCAGAATAAATACTAATAAGTACTAGTCCAAAATATTCGTACTAAAAATAAAAGTCATTCAACATTTAATAATCTAAAAGTTAAAACTTGAAATTAAGAAAAACCTAAGGACATCGGTTCCTCGAGTCACTGCGCCCCGCCACCTCCTTCCTCCTCATTGTTCTCATCTGGAAAAAAACATCATTCGTGGAATGAACTAAAGGAGCTCAACAAGTAATCTCATGCATGAATGCATGCCTAATGAAATATCTTACATTTATAACTTGAAAGACTTTATATTTTCTTTACTTAAAAGTCTTTCGTATTCATACTTAAAACATTGTCTTTCTTTTCATAAAATATTCTTAAGACGCGAGCTCACTTGGTGGGGTCGCAGTGGGCCTTGTCATTTGGAACCCGATTAATATTTTGCCCGACGGCCTATTTCTTTTCATTTGCCCGAAGGCCCATTTCCTTGAACATTAAAATTAGCCGCAAGCGGCACATTGTCGGAACGTCGATCCCCTGCCTCCATTTTCCACTCACTTCAGCATCATAGAATAATGTGCACCCATTTCTTTGAAAAATAACATTATTAATATACCCTTAAACTTGACCTTACTTACTCTTCTCATGCTCATGAAATGTTATGACATAAATTGATATGATGCATGATCCTAGGTGATGCAACTTTAATGAATACGCGAATAGATGTAAGCGCATAACATAATAATTAAATCACGTTAGGCAAAACACTTGAGAGCAAAACCCTTCAACTAATTAAGTGAAATCCTTCATTCAACTAATTAGAGGAAAAACCAATATCCAATTAGTTAGGAAAAACCTTACATTCACTTAGTTAGGGGTAAACCTATGTTCAACTCATTAGGGAAAACTCTTACGTTATATTTGTAACGACCCAACCCTTTTTAATTACTCGAGCTTTTTAAATTAATATTAATGAATAATGTTGCATCAAATATCAGGTTTACATTTTAAATGTGCGGTTTACTCGCTTTATGCATTTTATATATTTTGAGCATCTGGGAACCGATTGCGCCCCTATTATGGTAATGGATATGAATGGACATCATGACAATGACATATTATGGATATTATTATGGAGCTTCGGACTTAAATTTTAGGATCAATATTTTTGGACCAATTAAGTGAATTTTCGGAGATTTTCACTAAAGTGCTTATTTATATTTTGGGAATTTGATGTGTAAATTATACGTGCATTTAAGGGCTTATTTTGTTATATAGTTGATGCATTTGCACGCATATTTAGTGTATTTCACTTGGTTTCCTTAGAAGAGCATGATACTGCGTATTCTTGTAACTTTTTACTGGAAACGAAGCTTAAATGGAAAGATATCAGTTGGAAGGCCCGGACAAGATCGACGAGTATCAAGAGAAGATAGAAGAGACGAAGAAAATGGACAAAAGTAAGTCACACGGTCAGCCTGTGTGGTGTCACACGACCATGTGGGCTACCGTGTGAAGATTACACGACCATGTGAAGTGTTTCGGCGAAAATAGAGACATAGACGTCTTACACGGTCGGACCGTGTGGGACCACATGACAGTGTGGATGACCGTGTGAGATGACACGGACCGTGCAACTCATTTTTTCCAGATATTGTTGTCCTTTTCCCGTCAGAACTCTACTAGTGATCTTTTACAACACCTATATAAAGGGACCAAAGCCTTGCACGAAAAATATACTCATTACATCTGAAAATACAATACAATACACATGATTACACAAATCAAAGGTCTTCTGAGAGAGGAGAGCTAGGTTATGAAGAACACCACAACGCATTTCGCATCTACAGAAGCGCAAGAGTTTCGAAAGCTTGGAAGGAGGATCCATCCTGATAAGAAGAGGTTTTCTTTCTTAGTTTAGATATCTTATTTGCACTTAAACGATGTCAAACTGTTGTTTTCAAGTTTGTCTATGAATTTGTCATCAAATATGTTGGACTAATCTTTCGGATCTTAGGGCATCATCAAAACAATGGATTCATGTTAAATTGTTATTGATTGTTTTCTTAATTGATTTACGTGTTCTATTTTATGAGTTACAGTGCTTATTTTCTTGTAGATTATTTGACCAATAATTTGCATGTCATATTTGTTAGTCCATAAGTTAGTAGATGAGTTCTAATAAAGTCGAAAATCGAATTTAGACATAAATAGGTATAGAGTCGGGATGCTTATAACTGTTTGTGGGGAGTCATTCAATTCACAGATCTTTTGGGAGTTAGTATTAATTGTTGAGTAGGGATGCTAGCACTTAGTATTAATCTACTGTTTATTTGCTTCATGAGAGCGAGTAAACAAGTATAGGAATTGAACCCATAGAAACACATGAATTGGTTTTGATAAACATTGATTGGATTTAATATTTAAGAAGCATGTTGAGATTATGTGTCTAAGGTTGCTTTCGTATTTGTTGAAAAAACATGTCGAGTTCCGATTTTTACAAATTTATATCTTTTATTTTTATTTGTTAACTTAGATATTAAAACTTGTGATTTTCAGTCGATTCAATAAAATTAGAATACGATATTATTATATCCTAAGTGTTTTGTATTCAATCCCTGAGGAATACGATCTTGCTTGCCATTATCCTATAAGCTACACTGTACACGTGCAGTATTAAGATCAAATTTTTGGCGAACAGAATTTGAGATTAAAATTCTACCTCACATTTTATTATTATTAGTGACCATCTAATTTATGAAAAATGAGTTTTAAATAACTCTCGGGATTTTTAAAAGTAATAGTAGTTTACTTAAGGACTTTAAAATACTAACTTTTATTAATAATTTTAAAAGAGGATTTTTACACCCCAAGCTCTCTTGTTTTTTTTTTTTTAAATTCCCCAACACCCTCACTACACCCTCACACTCCCATACTTATACTAAAAGCCACCATTGTTGAGAAAGCTTCAAGAGGTAATATTTACTTCATCTTTTTCTTTAATTCTCGTCTTTTCTTTAATTTTTTAAGAGGATGATCCTATGCAATTATCAACCATATAAATGAACTTTGATTATGAAAATATGAAGATTAAAACCCCCATTTTTGATATGTTATTTTCGGCCATTAAGAAATTTTTGAACAACTGATTTTTATTTCACTTTTTATTTAAAGATTGTGTTATATCTAACTAGTCGGGGCATGATTATGTGTTTTAATCTTGTTTTAAAAATAAAAAATATACACCTCAATTAACCAAAGTGGACGGCCAAGAAGTGGTATTTTTAGGTTGATGTTTTGTTTGTTTTAAGCACGATTAACTGTAGTTTGATAGTTTAATGTGATGATTCTAGACTTTATTTTTTATTTTGAGTTTTATTTAATTATGATGATTTAAGCTTGATATTAAGGTTTAAGATGATGTTTAGAAGTTGTATAACTGATTATTGGTGAAAAATTTAAGTTAGTAGATGAACTTGAACAATTAGTGGTTTTTGGTCTCTTTGATCCACCATTTTTGAAGATAGAAGCTTAAAGCTTTAAGGAGGACTTTTAAAGAACTCAATCAGTTTAAAAAGTGATTTTGATGTTAAAAAAGTGATTAAGATTTAGTGCTTAGAGTTAGAGAATTGGAAAAATCGAATAGAGTTCAAAAAAGGCAAAATACGCCTGGGGGACCACCACCACCGGAGAGTCTGCCGCAGTACACACCGATCAAGGTGGCCGGAGGTGTCAATGGTGGTGGTGAATAAGGGCTGCAACAGGAGATAGGATGATAGGTTAGTAGAGCGGGTGGTAGGTGTAGGTGTAGGTACATAAGAAAAAGTGACTGATTTGATGAGAGTATGATGTGATGTGACATGTGCCTTTGGCACACAAACCAATGTTGCTTTTTAATAGGTTGATGTTAAGTGTTAGGTTAGTTAGTTCGGGTTACGATGCAAAAAGATAGCGAAGTGACGTAAAGTCATTTTTTCGGGAAACGTGACAAAAATATTTATGAGATTTTCTCGAGATCATATGTTATTTTTAAATAAGTTGAGATTTTAAAGTCGAGCTATGCTTTTATAACTTAATGGTTTGATTAATAGGAAATTTTATCTAAAATGGATCGTTAGTCGATCATACTTTGACTTCATGTTGATTTTAACTTTTATGTTGATTTTTGACTTTTGACCATTGATTTTGACTTTGACCTTGGCCACTTATCGTTTTTAAAGCTCTTTAAAAGGGTACCGAATACCCAATTATAGGATACTTGATTTTAAATATTAGACTTTACTTAGCCTAAGAGACTAAGTTACTTAATGATTATCTACATTGTCCTATGTCATTAAGTTGAAGAATTTAATTGTGTTAGATGCAGCGCAATCAGATACGGTCTCATTCAATCAATTTCATCACTAGCTTTATGTTATACTTCTAGGGTTTGTGAACTTTTGATTTTTGTAAGCATGTCGTACTGTTATACTATATTTGTCAACTCTCAATAATTGTTAAAATGCGTCTACGAGCTCTATTTAAATGCTGCCAACGGATGGGGATGACCCATCGGTGTCATAAAGGGCCGACGGGCTATATATGCTGCCAACGGATGGGGGATGACCCTTCAGTGTCAGAAAGGGCTGATGGGCTATATAAGCTGCCAACGGGTGGGAGATACCCCTCGGTGTCAGAAAATTATTTTTATTGCATTATGGTTGTCTGATCGATATAGTATAACTGCTTACGTTTCCCACTGAGTTTCACAACTCACGTCTTCAAATGTTTTTATATTTCAGATAATGATGACGAACCGGGAGCTGAGCCATAGGGGACTGGCTACGTGGGCATCGTTCTATATTTTCCCACTAATTAAAATTACATGTGTTTTGACTAAATAATTTATGGTTGATGTAACATGAATTTACTAATGTGTAACACATATCAAACTTTTATCACTTTTGCTACTCTTAAGCTTATTTAAGAAATTTTTAAGCCTGCTTTTTAGTAATTTAAGTATTTTATTACGTTTCCGCAACTATTTCTAAATACTCAAGTGTGCCACAGTAATGTTCCTAACCAAAAGGGGTTCGGGACATTACAAGTGGTATCAGAGCAGGTCTACGTTTCTGTAGACTAGAAATTTAAAAATTTCTTTTTATAAGAACTTAATATATTGCAGTAAACTATTGGAAATAGCACCACAAAGGAGACAATGTGGAAGGCCTAGGGTAGAGAGAGAGCCCTCCATTAGCTCAGCTGCAAGCGAACATACAGTGGAACCAGAGCAATCAGCTCCTGCAGCAGGAGCAACATGGGCAGAATTCGCCAGAGACTTCCTGACTACTCTACAGGGTATTGTTCAGTAAGTAATACCACAAAATGCGCCAAATGCACCCCAAGGAGCGCCATCACTAATGATGTTGTCGAGCAATTCCATTGATTCACACCACCGAGGCTCTATGGAAAAGAGGGTCCGATAGTTACGGAAGAATGAATTATGGAATTGGAAAGGATTTTCAATCACTTGGAGTATTCAGAAACACAGAAGGTTTCATGCGGGAAATTTCAACTAGCAGAGAGTGCGGCCCATTGGTGGACGTCGCACGAAAGGACACTGACAGAGGGACAAAAGAGAGAATTGACCTAGAATGAATTCAAGGGAATGATTCTGGATCGCTAATTTCCAGAATCAGTTAGGGATCAGAAAGAAATAGAATTTATTAATTTGAAGCAAGGAATGCTACCAGTGATGGAGTATGAAAGACAATTCAATCAGTTGTCTAGGTTTGCACCTCACATGGTAGACACAAACGGGAGAAAGGCAAGGAGGTTTGAGAGAGGACTGAGGCCATAAATTGGGAGCATTATATCGGTTATGAGGTTGCCTACTTATAGAGAGGTGATCGAGAGGTCCCAATTCATATCATATAGTCTGAATCTCAATCAGACCCCCAAACCACTCGACCCCCTAGGAAAGAAGAAATGGTTTCCCCTGTAAAAAGGGAAGTTTGTTCGGCCGAACAAAAGGTTCAATCCGACAGGGAACCTAGTCCCAGCTCGTGGAAATGCACCACAGTGCCTTACTTGCCAAAAGTATAACTACGGCGAGTGTCTAGCTGGGAAAGGGTTATGCTTTAGGTGCCACCAATTGGGACATATGATCGATAATTGCCCGAATCCAGGCATTCAGGCCCCATAGGAAATGAGGGTAGAAGGCCCCCAGTAAGGCCTGGACGTCCCCAAGACAGAAAGGGGAAGACTCGTGTTTTTGCCATGACTAATGAAGAGGTCGAGACCATGACAGGTATGCTATATGTATCTCATATTCTTGCACTTATATTATTTGATATTGGAGCTTCACAATCATTCATGTCCGAGAACTTTAGGAGAAAACTTTGTTTAGACTATTGCGATAATAATGAAGAACTAGAAGTAAGTATCTCTTCAGGAGAAACTGTTAAGACTAAGAAAAATGCGAGAGGAGTAAAACTTACTATTAGTGGTCAACGAATGAAAGTCGATCTTTATGTACTAGAGATGAGAGATTTTGATGTTATATTGGGTATAGTTGTTAGTCCAAGTGGCTACGATAATCTAGAGGGGGTGAATAGATTATGCCGATTTTCCGATTTATGCCCTTTTTTTCGAATGTGAAGATGATAGCAAAAATATAAGTGCGGGAAAATAAACAACACTTGATGATTTATAGTAGTTCAACCCACCTAGGGCCTAATCTACTACCACCCCGGTATATCCGAAGTGGATTTCAAAAAGAAAAAAGAACTTTATTAATAGTTACCAAAACTATTACACCTCCACCTTGAAGAGTACCACACTCTTCTTACAATACCACTAAGGAGATTTCCACAATCTTCCTTCACCTATAAAGAGTACCACACTCTTCAACACCTAAGATCACCCAAGTGTGTTCTTACCACAAGAACAACAACAAGGATATCTTGTTTTGGATGATTGACAAAAATTCAATATTACAACTCAATAATGAAGTATACAACTTATGAGTGCAAGTGTAATCAAGAATAGAAAGCCTAGACCTCAAAATGTGCAAATGCAAGAGCTTAGGCTATTACAGCAAGAATTTGAAAAGTGAAAGCTAAGAGAAATTTGCTGAATTTCTTGTTGTGTTGTTTGCTTGTGTTGTTGTGTTGTTTGCTTCAAAGCCTACATCTATTTATAGGAGAGTCTTCAAGATTGGATCTCCAACATAGGTTCATCCATCTTCACTTTTGTCTACAAAAAGAAGATAACAAGATCCATAAATAATGTACAAAAATGATAAAGTAAATCTTGTTGATAATGGATTGTTAACAGTTTGAATTTTGCTGTCAAAATCATAGGGCGACCGGTCGAATAGGAATAAGTTGAAAATAGATCGCACAAATTACACAGGGCAACCGGTCGACATGGGGTCCGACCGATCGACCCCTCATTGGACCGGTCCACATCAGCAATTTTCAATACAGAAAAGATATCTGGAATCAGTCCACATGCAGACACCAGTTGACCGGGTGGTCGACCGGTCGACCACACCGGTCGACCTCCCCAAAATTTCCCCCAGTTTTGTTTCTATTTCAAGTTTCAACTTTCAGGCACGGGTTGCCCTCTAGGGCGACCGGTTGACCTCAAAACAGAAGTGTTGTCCGATTTTTGTTGAAAATTAACTTCAAGAAATACTCCAATAAATTAGTAAAAACATTTTAAATCAATTGGGAATATTTGGACAACATTTAGGGACATTATTGGTGTAAAAACTCAATTAAACAAAATCATAAAAATCATGATAAAAGCACTTATCTAACAAACTCCCCCTTTTTGATGATTACAAACCAAAATAATTTTAGGAGACCGGTTTTAAAAACAAAACACATTTTTCCGATCTAAATCAACAATCCATTTTACGCAACACTTATCATAAATAAAAACACAAGGATAGGAGCAAAGCTTTTTCAAAAACAATTTATATAAGCTCCCCCTATCAACATGCATAACAAGAGTAAGTATAGAAGCAAACAACTAAAAGCTAAAGGCTTAGGTTATGTTTGTTTATCTCCCCCTAATCACATTTCTTTTCCAACTTCTTCCCCAATCACCATCCAAACATGCATATATTACGCTTTCCAATGCATTTTAATACACACATTTCCAATACATCGCATCAATTCCCTTTCTCCCAGAAACTTCTCTCAGTCATCCTCAATCACTGGACAAACATACCCTTAGCTTTTACAATTTGAGCTTGAATTTCATGAGCTTAGAAGCTCCCCCTATCAAAAAGAAGTCATTAGTCATAATAAAAGTCCATTTTTCATCCATTGGACTAATTTTCATTCTCAGCTTTTGGCTTTTAATAGCCACAGCTTATTGCTTTTTTTGCGAGCTTTTTCTAGCTTCTTTGAGCTAATGAGCTTATTTCGTGTTTCTCCCCCTTTGAAATCATAAAAAAGAATGTTAGCATGACAAAAAACATCATAAATATATATATATATATATATATATATATATATATATCAAAGTGCGCAATTTTATCGAATTATCGAGCTTTTCGAACATTTAAGCTTAAAAGCAAATAAAAAGGGAAAAGTCGATCATTTGACTAGTAAAAGCTCATTTGATTGGCAAAAAACACGATCTCTATAAACTTATAAGACTTTTGAAATCTAGAGAATCATGTAATTGAAGAAATTTTCATTGAAACATTTCATCGAACACTTGGCATACATCGAACAAAATCGAAGAAATATATAGTCCTTGCAAATATAATCATGCTCAAAAATTCATCACCGATCACAGTTCTATAATCACAACTCATCAACATACATAATTCTCATCACATTCATACAAGAATATAATTAATTCATCAAGTAAGAGTCACATTCTCAAGGGTTCAACCCAATTGAGATTAAAAAGGAATTAAACTTACCAATTAATCAGAGAAGTCAGGTATTATGGAAGATATACCGACTACATAAAATCAAAAACATAGATTTTACAAAAAATAAATCATTTGAGTGAATTGTGTGTGAAATTTGCAAAGGGGTTCGAGTTTTGAAACTAGAATGAACAAACTGAAAATAAGGGACATAAAGAATTTATCCTCTGAAACAACACAGGTCGACCGGTCCATGGACCTGGTCGACCCATTGGGCGACCTGTACCTGAAAAACAGTCCAGTCTCTGTCCGAATTTTGATCTAAAAATCCGATTTTCACTCCTAAGTTTTAAAAACACACAAAATACAAACATAGACCTTATTCAATATGCATTATGCCTAAACGAGCTCGAATTGAAGCAAAAGTCTCGGAGGATAGTGGTTTTGTAAAAATATCCACTAATTGATCTTGAGATGGAATGAAACACATCTCAATTTTTCGTTTTAAAATACAATCCCTTAGAAAATGATGACAAACCTCAATATGTTTAGTACAATTGTGATGAACCGGGGTTTGAGCAATATTTATAGCGGACGTGTTATCACAAAAGATAGGAACATTTTCAAAAGAACATTTATAGTCCGCTAAGGTTTGTTTCATCCAAAGCAATTGAGTACAACAAAAGGCCGCAGAAATATATTCGGCTTCGGCCATTGAAAGTGAAACACAATTTTGTTTCTTTGAAAACCAAGACACTAGGCAATCGCCTAAAAATTGACATGATCCGGAAGTACTCTTGCGATCATCAATATTTCCCGCATAATCCGAATCACTATATCCTTTAAGAGAAAAATTTTCATTCTTTGGATAAAATAAACCATATTGAATAGTGTCTTTCAAATATCGAAAAATCCTTTTAACGTCACTCATATGAGATTCTTTGGGATTGCTTTGAAAACAAGCACATAGGCATACGACATGAAGAATATCCGGTCTACTTGCGGTTAAATAAAGTAAAATACCAATCATACCTCGATATTTGGTTTGGTCAACTGACTTGCCCTTTTCATCTTTGTCTAGCTTGATATTGGTTGCCACTGGAGTAGTGACGGTTCTTCCTTCTTCAATGCCGAACTTCTTTAAAAGTTCTTTTGTATACTTTGATTGTGAAATGTAAATACCTTCTTGGCATTGCTTAATTTGAAGTCCAAGGAAGAAATTGAGCTTCCCCATCATACTCATCTCAAATTCACCTTGCATTAACTTAGAAAATTTCTTGCACAAGGATTCATTAGTAGCACCAAATATAATGTCATCAACATAAATTTGAACTAATAAGCAATCTTGACCTTTTTCAAAAAAAAAGAGAGTAGTATCAACTTTACCTCTTGTAAATCCATTTTGTAAAAGAAAAGAGCTAAATCTATCATACCATGCACGGGGTGCTTGTTTTAAACCATATAAGGCCTTTTTAAGTTTATAAATATCATTAGGCTTAGAAAAATTTTCAAATCCCGGAGGTTGTTTTACATAGACTTCTTCTTGAATAAAGCCATTTAAAAATGCGGATTTAACATCCATTTGGTAAAGCTTGAAATTTTTTAAGCAACAATAGGCAAGTAAAATACGAATAGCTTCTAAACGTGCTACGGGTGCAAAAGTTTCATCATAATCAATACCTTCTTCCTGACAATACCCTTGAGCTACTAACCTTGCTTTGTTTCGAACAATGTTGCCTTGATCATCGAGTTTGTTTCGGAATACCCATTTTATACCAATAATTGTTTGGGATGGAGGACAAGATACTAATTCCCAAACATCATTCCTTTCAAATTGATTCAAATCCTCTTGCATCTCTAAAACCCAATCCTCATCTTCAATTGCTTCCTTAGCATTTTTAGGCTCCTTTTGAGAAATAAGAGCTTTCTCGGCAAATTTTCTTCTAGTCATTATTTTATCAAGGAGATCACCAATAATGAGATCTTTTGGGTGATCTCCCTTAAATTTCAATGCCACGGGAAGATCCGAATTATCACCTTTGTCTTCTTGAGGAACATTTGAGGTTGACAGTTGATCATTTTGAGCATCATCTTGAACAATTGGTTCAACAACATCCTCTTCATCACTTTCATCATTGGGTGTCCTTTCAACACCCGATGCTTCATTAAATTTGACATGGATAGATTCTTCAACAACCATACTAGTCTTATTGTAAACCCGATATGCCTTGCTTTTGATTGAGTACCCCATAAAAATAACTTCATCGGCCTTAGGATCAAGTTTGTCCAATTGATCCTTAGTATTCAAAATAAAACACTTACATCCAAATATTTTGAAGTAACTAATATTTAGAGTTCTTCCTTTCCAAAGCTCATATGGTGTTTTATTAAACTTAAGACGAATATAGACACGATTAATAACATAGCATGCGGTACTTACGGCTTCAGCCCAACAATATTTTGGAAGTGAAAATTCATTGAGCATGGACCGACTTATTTCTTGAAGTGTTCGATTCTTCCTTTCGGCTACTCCATTTTGTTGTGGTGTCCTTGGAGCCGAAAAATTGTGAGCATATCCTTTGGTTTCACATAAGATTCTAAATTATCCATCAAATTCACCACCTCGGTCACTTCGAATAGACTTTATAGTATATTCTTTTTCATTCTCAATAAGTCTACACAACTTAACAAACTCATTAACGACATCACTTTTATTTGCAAGAAAAATTACCCAAGTATATCTAGAAAAATCATCAACTATAACGAAAGTGTAATATTTTCCACTTAAACTAGCCATACCAATATCCCCATACAAATCAAAGTGAAGCAATTGTAGGGGTTTGGTTGTGGAAATTTCATTTTTGGGCTTAAAACTACTTTTAACTAATTTGTTCTTTTGACAAGTGTCACATAAGCCAAGATTTTCAAAATTTAATTTGGGTAGTCCTTTTACATGTTAGTTTTTGTAAATAATTTGCAAATTTTTGTATCCAACATGTTCAAGTCGTCTATGCCATAAACTAGTAAATCATTATTAGCTAGCGACAAGACAAGAAACATTTTGACTAACCAAATCACTTGTGCAAATTTTGTAAAGATTGCCTTTTCTATTTGCTTCACAAATAATTTCATCATTTTTAACAATAAGGCATTTTTCTTTATTGAAAATAACATTATAATTACAATCACAAAGTTGGCTTACACTTATCAAATTAAACTTAAGCCCTTCAACATAAAGAACATTACTAAGAGGGAAAGAAAAGTTACCAATTTCTCCATTTCCAAGAATTCTTCCTTTGCCATTCCCGAACATGACCATATCTTCTTCTTGGAGCTTGATATTGGTAAAAAGTTCTCTACTTCCGGTCATATGGCGTGAACATCCGCTGTCCATGAGCCATTTTGAAGCTTCCATTGTTGTTATAGCCCCTATTACCAACAAATAAATTATTTTTAGGTACCCTATAATTTTGGGGTCCATGGGGGTTAGTCTTGAGACCTTTGGGTCTCCAATAATAGCTAAAACTATTTTTCAATTTACAATTACTAGCATAGTGTCCAATTTTACCACAATAAAAGCAAATAAGATTATTGGAACTACTAGCACGTATGAGAGTTGGACCTTGGTTATTTTTCTTAGAAGCATTTTGAAAAGGTTTATAACCAAGTCCTAATTTTGAATGCTCACCTCTTTGTGCATCTAGAATTTTTGTAACTTTATCCGTACTTAAATTAAATCGATGCTAAGGGCCGAAAACATTCCTTTCGGTTGGCTCATAAACGTGTATGATTCATTAATTAGGATTATGGTTTCCTTATTGATTTAGCTCAATCAAAAGGTCCAATATTCCATAAGTAAAGTTAGATTAGTGTTCTTAAAAACTTATTTTCTATCTTCAAGGTTCCAAAAGGCACTTATTTTTTCAAATGTTCAATGTCATTTGTGAGTGATTGTTTTTCGGTTTCAAGAGTACGTACTTTTGTGAGAGTAATAGCATGAGCTTTATCAAGAGATTCATAAGAAGTAAACAATTTATCCTTTTCAAATTTAAGCTCTTTATGCTCCTTTTTCAAAGTCTTGTATTTAACAATCAAATTTTGAAATTCATTTTGCAATTCATCAACTAAAGAGGAGGTTGAAGAGCTAGAGCGTACCTCGTTATTTTTATCATTTATGGCCATGAGACCATGTTCGGTTTCTCCTTCTTTGTCGGATGTAGCAAGAAGTTCATCCCAAGTTTTGACATCCGCATTTAGAACCTTCTTTTTTGGAAAAGGCTTTTTCTTCTTTTGCTCCTCTTCCGCAAGTTTCGGGCAATCGGCTATGTAGTGCCCGGATTTTCCGCATTTGAAACATGAATTGTCTCTCGGCTTTCTTGCTTTATTTTTATTAACAAACTTTGCAAATTTTCGGACAAGAGCCATCGTTTCCTCGTCATCTTCATCACTAGAATAATATGAAATATTTGAAGAGGATGCTAAGCCTTTAGGAATATCTTGCATACCCGGTTTAGCGGTGGATGGTTGGGAATTTTTCCTCTCCTTAAGATAGACTTCATAAATGATGAGGTTTCCCACGAGCTCATCGAACTTGAGTGTTTCGAGATTTTGTGCTTCCGTGATTGCCGTTACTTTCTCGGACCATGAGCCGGGAAGAGCATTCAAGACCTTGGTTACCTTATCTTCTTCGGATATGACTTTCCCGAGTGCCACAAGAGGATTGACAATGTTGTCAAGCCTTTCCACCATTTTTGAAATATTTTCACCATTAAGCATAATGAAGTTTTCAAAATCTTTAACAAGCATAGTTTTTCTAGCTTGTTTAACTTTCTTTGTACCTTCATAAATAGTTTCTAATTTTTCCCAAACTTCATGTGCTGACCTTATGCCTCTTATGCGATTATATTCGGTGGCGGTAAGAGAACAATGAAAAATATTTAATGCCTTACCGTTTAGTGAGAATGACTTATTGTCGTTTTCATCAAATTCCTTGAGACTTTTGGGAGCCAAGGTGCCATCCTCTAGTTTCTTGGTTGGTTGATCTATTCCTTCAATGACCGCATTCCAAATATCGAACTCGCATCCTTGTAAGAAGCACTCTATTCGGTCTTTCCAAAAGGCATAGTTGTTGGCGTCGAAAAGTGGTGGCTTGTTGGTGGAGGCGTCGATGGTGAGGTACCTTTCGTTCGTAGCCATGGATCTTTCCTCTTTACTCGCAGTGTGGAACAAGCTTACAAAAGAGTTTGGCTTTGACACCACTTGTTAGTCCAAGTGGCTACGATAATCTAGAGGGGGGTGAATAGATTATGCCGATTTTCCGATTTATGCACTCTTTTTCAAATGTGAAGATGATAGCAAAAATGTAAGTGCGGGAAAATAAACAACACTCGATGATTTATAGTAGTTCAACCCACCTAGGGCCTAATCTACTACCACCCTGGTATATCCGAAGTGGATTTCAAAAAGAAAAAAGAATTTTATTAATAGTCACCAAAACTATTACACCTTCACCTTGAAGAGTACCACACTTTTCTTACAACACCACCAAGGAGATTTCCACAATATTCCTTCACCTATGAAGAGTACCTCATCCTTCAACACCTAAGAACCCAAGTGTGTTCTTACCACAAGAAAAACAACAAGGATATCATGTTTTGGATGATTGACAAAAATTCAAGATTACAACTCAATAATGAAGTATACAACTTATGAGTGCAAGTGTAATCAAGAATAGAAAGCCTAGACCTCAAAATGTGCAAGTGCAAGAGCTTAGGCTATTACAACAAGAATTTGAAATGTGAAAGCTAAGAGAAATTTGATGATTTTCTTGTTGTGTTGTTTGCTTGTGTTGTTGTGTTGTTTGCTTCAAATCCTAGATCTATTTATAGGAGAGTATTCAAGATTGGATCTCCAACATAGGCTCCTCCATCTTCACTTTTGCCTACGAAAAGAAGATCACAAGATCCACAAATAATGTACAAAAATGATAAAGTAAATCTTGTTGATAATGGCTTGTTAACGGTTTGAATTTTGCTGTCAAAACCATAGGGCAACCGGTCGAATAGAAATAAGAATTTGAAAATAGACCACAAAAATTACATAGGGGGACCGGTCGACATGGGGTCCGACCGGTCGACCCCTCATTGGACCGGTTCACCTCAGCAATTTTCAATACAGAAAAGATATCTGGAATTAGTCCACATGCAGACAGTGGTCGACCTGGTGGTCGACCTTCCCAAAATTTCCCCCAGTTTTGTTTATGTTTCAAGTTTTGACTTTCAGGCACGGGTTGCCCTCTAGAGCGACCGGTTGACCTCAAAACTGAAGTGTTGTCCGATTTTTGTCGAAAATAAACTTCAAGAAATACCCCAAAAAATTAGTAAAAATATTTTAAATCAATTGGGAGTATTTGGACAACATTTAGGGAAATTGTTTTGGTGTAAAAACTCAATTAAAAAAAATCATTAAAATCATGATAAAAGCATTTATCTAACAATAGATTGGTTAAGTAAGAATCGAGCCACCATAAAATGTTTCGATTGAAAAATTGAGTTTGAAGGATCAAATGGGAACCAATTTGTCTTTTACGGAGCAAAGACCAACACTAGATTTGGTGAATGTGATCGGAAAGAAAAAAAAGAGATAGTGGAAAGGATGGCATCCGATAAATCAATGGTCAACGAAGTTTTGGACGTATTCCAAATGATTTACCGCGAATTTTCCCAGATCGTCAAGTTGAATTCACCATAGATTTAATGCCAGGTGCGGCACCTGTATCTAAGGCACCATACATAATGGTGCCCAAGGAATTGCAAGAATTGAAGGTCCAAATCCAAGAGTTGTTGGATAAGAAATCTGTTTTGTTATATTATGGTGAGGGCTGTATTTGAGAGGCTAAACTAATGAGTTTTAATTATTTGAAGGCATGATTATATTTTTATATATATTAGCTAATTGTTGCAAAAATTTGGGAGTGATTGGATACATTAAGAAGTGTGAAAATCTACATGAACTATAGGGTGACAACATGATGCTCTGTTTTTTATCCAGCAGTAGGTTATTGTTGTTTTACTTCATTTTGAATCGCAATTTGGAGATCTGTAAATTATGAAAGTTGTAGAAAATTGAGCAACATTTCCATTGGAACTTGAATCATCTCAATATTATTTTTCTAAAGGGAGTTAAGTCAAAATACTGAAGGCTGCAAGAGTGAAAATTTTCAGACGTATTGAATTAATATTTTATAAGTTTTATCAATTTTAATGAGTTAAGATTCATATAATTATGATTTAATGGAATACATAGGTCATTAATGACATATGACATACACATGATTACGTTAATATTTAATATGTGATTTTGAAATTTTTGTATGCATTTTTGATATATTCATAAGTCAAAATCTTGATAAATAAGCAAATAAAGTTGATTAAGCGAATGGGGATAAGGACATCACCTTGTGAGTATAATTTTGTAATTTGTTATTTGACATATGTGAATGTATAATTGATGCTTTTTAATAAATTTCATTGTTTTGTTTTTGTGATTATAAATTTATTGTATTATATATGTGAATTATATGTTTTGTTTTGGTGATATTTTGATGGTATTGATATGAATTTGAGATATGTGATCTTTATATGATCTTATTGGTAGGAAATCGAGATATATTGATGATATTGATAAGGATATAAGCTATATGATTATGGTATATGCATTCATCAGAGATAAAAGGATTTTGTTATAGCTACTAATATACTTGAATCATGTGTTATATATTTACAAAATTTTCTTAATACAGAGTATCGTACGGCTACCCCGAGTTCTCGGAACTCAAATATATGTGTTATGGATTACAGAGTGTCATATCCATATTCGTAATCACGATTTATTCTCGGATTTAGATGGTCCATAACAGTAAAAGAATATGACTAAATATGTGCATTTGTGTACTTATCAATGATATAAATAGAATTTGTAAGATGATTGTTGATGACGTGCTTATGTGATGTTAGATAACTTGTTACTGTTAGAACAAAGTTATTTTTTATTTTGATGATTTCACATATTGGATTTTTAACCAAAACAATATTTTTATTAAGTTGTCAAAATACTTCAAATTTACCAAATTACATTTTATCTTAAGTTTATGAAGTATTCTTTGAACTTCTTTTTGTCAAAAATTAGATATATCTCTATATTGAGGGCGACCGATCGCTATAGAGGGCAACCGGTACCTGAAAGATTTTCAAAGTTTTCAAAAAATCCTTGTGAAGAGGGCGACTGGTCGATATCTAAAACGACCGGTACCTGAGAGTCTTTTTTCGAGGGAGGGTGACCGGTCACCATATAGAGCGACCGATGCTAGAAGGATTGCAAAATTTGGTTTTCTTCTCTGTTCTTAGAGCGAACCCTCACTATCCATTAGAGCTGTCAATTCTGATCCGGCCCGATTTTTTAATGGGTTGGGCTTCATTATCTTAGGCCTGAAAACCATCGGGTCGGGGTCTCAAAAGCCCGGCCCGATGGGCTAGCCTGGTTGGCCCAATTTTTTCAGTGTATTTTTCATTGATGGGCTAGGCTGGGCTGGACTCCCCAAAATGATAGCCGGGGGTACTATTTGGCCCGGCCCTGCCCGGCACAATTTTTTCAAAAGCCCGGCCCGGTATTTTGACAGGTATACTATCCATAGCAACAGGTTGCTATGGTATAGCGACCGGTCGCTATAGACATTGACCATTCGCCCTATGTGTAGATCTTTGTCAAATCTTGATCCAACGATTTAAACTTTTGAATTTTCAACATAGCAACTGGTCTCTATGAGATATTTGACAGCAAAATCTATGCGTTGTTACATCATTTATCAGCAAGATCCACTTTTTCTTTTCTTAACCATTTTTGTAAATTTTTGTATCCTTCTTTTGCAGACAAAATCCAATTTGGAGGGACCTATGTTGGAAATCAAATCTTGAAGCTTCTCTATAAATAGTTGAAGAATTTGAAGGATCAAATACAACAAACAATTCTACATCACAACAAGAATATCTCAGCAAAATTCTAAAGCTCTCACTTTGATATCTTGTAGTAATAGCTAAGTACTACACTTTTATATTTTACTTATTATGCTTTCTTTCTTGATTATACTTGCACTTATAAAGTTGTATACTTTCATTTGATAATCTTGATTGATCAAATCATCCAAACCAAGACTTACTTTTGAGTTTTCTTTTGGCAAGAACACACTTGGTTGATTACATAAGTGTTGAAGAGTTTAGTGCTCTTCAAAGTTGTAAGAAGAGTTTGGTGTTCTTCATGGTTGTTGTTGTAAGAAGAGTTTGGTGCTCTTCAAGGTGAAGTTGTAATCGTTTGGTATCGATTAATAAAATTTCTTTCTTTCAACATCCACTAGGACATACCGGGTGGTAGTGGACGTAGGCCCTAGGTGGGTCGACGCACTATGAATCCTTGGGTGTTGGTTTATTTTTCTACACTTTTATTGTTCAAAAAAGAGGGCACAAATCGAAAAATCGAGAAAATCTATTCACTCCCTTATAGATTTTCGTAGCTACTTGGACTAACAAGTGGTATCAAAGCTAAACTCTTTAGCAAGCTCATTTATTATTTGCGAGTAAAGAGGAAAGATCCATGGCTACGAATGAAAGCTATCTACGAACCGGTGCCTCACCCACAAGCCTCCACTATTCGACGCCAACAACTATGCTTTTTGGAAAGATAGAATGAAATATTTTCTACAAGGTTGCAGATTCGATATTTGGAATGCAGTCGTTGAAGGAGTTGCTCAACCAACCAAGAAATTGGAAGATGGAACTCTAACTCCTAAGAGCTTTAAGGAATTCGATGATGACGACAAGAAATCTTTCTCCTTAAACGGTAAGGCCTTAAACATTCTATATTGTTCACTTACCGCTACCGAGTGTAATTGTATTAGGGAAGTAAGATCCGCGCACGAAGTGTTGACAAAATTGGAAACTATCTATGAAGGAACCAAGAAGGTGAAACAAGCTCGTAAAACTATGCTTGTTAAATATTTTTAAGATTTCACTATGCTTGTCAATCCTCTATTGGAACTTGGAAAATTATTTCCGAGTAAGACAAGGTTACAAAAGTCTTAAATCCTCTACCCCACACTTGGTCCAAGAAAGTCACGGCTATCACGGAAGCTCAAATCTTGAAACTCTCAAGTTTGATGAGCTTATTGGAAATGTCCTTATTTATGATGTCTACCTCAAAGAAAGGAAAATTTTCAAACCATCCACCTCTCAACCGGGTATGCGATCTATTCCTAAAGGTCTTGTCTTAAGTTCAAATAATGCATATTATGCTAGTGATGAGGATGATGAGCAAAAGGCCACTCTTGTACGGAAATTTGCCAAATTTTTAAATAAAAATAAGGCAAGAAAAGCAAGAGACAACACGTGCTTAAAATGCAGAAAACCCGGGAACTTTATAGCTGATTGTCCTAAAATAGCAGAGGAATAACAAAAGAAGAAAAAGTTCTTTCCGAAAAAGAAGGGCTTGAATGCGGATGCTAAAATATGGGATGAACTTCTTACAACATCCGACGATGATGAGGAAACCGAACATGGTCTTATGGTCATAGATGACGAAAACGATGAGGTACGCTCTAACTCTTCTTCTTCTTTAATTGATGAATTACAAGAAGATTATGATAATTTACAAAATGAGTTTAGAAATATGATTGTTAAATACAAGTTTAAAGATTTAAATTTAGAAAAAGATAAGTTATTTTCTACTTATAAATCTCTTGATCATGCTCATACTATTATTCTTGCTAAAGTTAAGAGTCTTGATTCCGAAAAAGAATTGCTCACAAAAGATTTAGAAGATTTGGAAAGAGATGTGCAACGTTTTAACTTAAGTACAGATAAGGTTCAAAAACTCTTGGTGTACAAAGAAGTGAGCAATCAAAATTAGGACTTGGTTATAAACTTGTTCAAACCAATTTCAAGAAAAAGAACCATGCTCCAACTTTCATACGTGCTAGTAGTCCTAAAATGATTACTTGTTTTTATTGTTGCAAAAATGGTCATTTTACTAGCACTTGTAAATTAGAAATAGTGCTATCCATTTTTGGAGACCCAAAGGTCTCAATGCTAACTCTCATGGACCCCAACACTCTAGGGTACCTAAAAATAATTTCATTGTAGGTACTTGGGACAATAACGGTCAAATAGGACTCCAAATGGCTCGTGGACAGCCGATGCTTGCACCATATGACCGGAATGGAACATCTTTTTACCAACATAAAGCCACAAGAGGAAGGAATGGTTATGTTCAGAAATGGCAAAGGCAAAGTCCTTGGAAATGGAGACATTGGTAATTCTTCTTTCTCTCGCTTAACTTCAATTTGATAAGTGTAAGCAACTTTGTGATTTGAATTATGATGTTCGTTTTATAAAGAAAAATGTCTTATTCTCAATAATGATCAAATTATTTGTAAAGCAAGTAGAAAAGGCAATCTTTACAAAATTTGCACAAGTGGTTTGGTTTGTCAAAATATTTCTTGTCTTGTCGCTAGTAACGATTTAACTAGTTTATGGCATAGGCGACTTGGGCATGTTGGATACAAAAATTTACAAAACATTTTCAAAAATAAACATGTCAAAGGACTACCCAAATTAAAATTTGAAAATCTTGGCTTATGTGACACTTGTCAAAAGAACAAATTAGTTAAAAGTAGTTTTACGCCCAAAGATGAAATTTCCACAACCAAACCTCTATAACTTTTTCATTTAGATTTGTACGGGGATATTGGCATGGCTAGTCTAAGTGGAAAATATTATACCTTCGTTATAGTCGGCGACTTTTTTTTACATATACTTGGGTTATTTTTCTTGCTAATAAAAATGATGCCACTTATGAGTTTGCTAGGTTGTGTAGACTAGTAGCAAATGAAAAAGATGATACTATCATATCTATTAAAAGTGATCATGGTGGAGAATTTGACAGAGAATTTAGAGTTCTATATGAAATATAGGGATATGCGCATAATTTTTCGGCTCCTAGAACTCCTTAACAAAATGGTATAGCCAAAAGAAAAATCGAACTCTACAAGAAAGACAAAGACTTGGGTTAGACCATCTAACGGGTCTTTTCCGTTAGACGGATCCAACCCGGCCCATGTTTTTTGTAATTTTATATACTAGTGGTATTTTTGTAATATTCTGGGGCGGTGCCATAGGATCTTCGGACATGTGGCATTTTTGTAATATTATGGGCTTTAAAAGTATTAGTTTTTCCCCAGAAAAGTATTAGTAGTACATCTGAAAAGTATTAGTAATCCCCTTGAACAATATTTTTAGTAGCCCTCATCAAAAATATTGATTTTTCGCCTCAAACGTATTAGTCATCCACCTAAAATATATTAATTGTCCCCTTGAAAAGTATTAGGCAATGATTAATATTAGGCAACCATCAAAAGTATAAGTTTTTCGTTGAAAAGTATTAGCAATCACTTGGAAAAGTATTAGTAATCCCCTGGAAAAGTATTAGTAATCTCTTGAGCAGTTTTTTTTAGTAATCCTCATGAAAAGTATTGGTTTTTTCCTGTAAAAGTATTAGTATTCCCTCTAAAACGTATTAATAATCTTATTCAAAAGTATTAGGTTTTTCGATTAAAGGTATTTTAGTATTTCTCCTAAAAAAGTATTAGTAGTCCTCCGAAAAAGTATTGGCTAGCATCCCTCCCAAAAAGTATTAACATCGGCCAGCGGATATTGTTGTTGTGGTGTTAGTGGTTATGCGGGTAAATATGCATATTGACTGTGGGTTGGGTATTTGAATCCATCTAACGAATTATATCTGTTAGATGGTATGACAGGAGACTAACCCTATAAGAAATATGTCGGTCTATGCTCAATGAAATTTCACTTCCAAAATATTTTTGGGCGAAGCCGTGAATACCGGTTTCTATGTTACAAATCGAGTATAAATTCGTTCAAAGTTGAACAAAACTCTACATGAGCTTTGGAAAGGAAGAACACCAAATATTAGCTATTTCAAGATATTAGGATGCAAGTGTTTTATCTTAAACACCAAGGAACATTTGGACAAACTTGATCCAAAGTCCAATGAAGGAATTTTTATGGGGTATTCGACCAAGAGAAAGGCATACCTGTTCAACAACAAAACAAGCTTGGTAGTCGAAGAATCCATACATGTCAAATTCAATGAAGCCTCCGAGGTTCAAACAATCTCAATACAAGATAGAGATGGTGAAGAATCAATCATTCCAAACATCTCTCAAAATGATGAACCATCCTCTTCAAATGTTCAACAAGAAGAAAAGGGTGATACTTCAAATCTCCCTATGGCATTAAAATTCAAAGAAGATCATCCAAAATATCTTATAATTGGGGATCCACTTGACAAGGTAATGACAAGAAGAAAATTTGCCGAAAAAGCTCTTATATCTCAAAAAGAGCCAAAAATTGCAAAGGAAACAATTAAAGATGAAGATTGGTTTTTAGAGATGCAAGAAGAGCTAAATCAATTTAAAATAAATGAAGTTTGGGAACTTGTGCCTTGTCCTCCATCTCATCTCAATAAAGTGGGTATTTTGGAACAAACTTGACGATCATCAATTTGTAAAAAGTGGGTATTTTATTGTTAAGAACAAACTTTGATTATGATCAAACTTTTTGCAATCATTCATTTGTAATAAAGCAAGGTGCTTAAGAAGAAGATATTGTTTGATGAAACTTTTAAACCTGTTTACAAATGGATTATTGTTTCAAAAATTTTAAACCTTTGTTAAATCCACTAAAGAAGTCTATGTTAAACAACCTTCGGTGTTTGAAAATTTTTCTAGACCAAATAATGTTTATAAACTTAAAAAGGTTATATTCTTAAACAAACACCCCGAGATGGTATGATATTTTTTTTTCTTCTAGAAAATGATTTTATGATAAATTTGAAATACTTTTTTGTTTTTGAAAAAGGTTAAGATAGCCTCTTAGTTCAAATATATGTAGATGTATTATTTTTGGTGCCAATAATGAGTCTTTGTGCAAGAAATTTTCTTGCTGGGTTTGAGATGAGCATAATGGGAGAACTTATTGTTTTCAAATCAAACAAAGTTTTATATCTCTTAATCAAAATACACAAATCCTTATAAAGAAGTTTGGAATTGAAAAAGGAAGAACAATTGCAACTCCAATGGCAACAAATATCAAGCTCGATAAGGGTGAAAAAGATAAACAAAACCAAATATCGAGTATGGTTGGTAGTTTATTTTTTAACTAGAGACCAATTCTTCATGAATGTTTATTTCAAAGCATTCCCAAAAATCTAATTTAAGTGTCATAAAAAGAATTTTTGATATTTAAAGGTACTTTTCATATTGTTTGTTTTATCTAAAAATGATAATTTTTCTTTAAAAGGTTATAGTGACTCGGATTATGCGAAAATATTGATGATCATAAAAGTATGATATGTCAATATCTAAGATTTTTTCATGATTTTCTAAGAAGCAAAATGATTTTATCAACGACCAAATTTGACCGAGTATATTTTCGCGGCTTTTTGTTGTCACAATTATTATGGATGAAGCAAACCTTTATAAAATCAACTTTGAAAATGTTCCTATTTTTGTGATAATACTTTCACCATTAATATTTCTCAAAATTTTGTTCGTTAATCAAAAACATATTAAGGTTCGTCATAACTTTTAAGGGATTGTGTTTCAAAACGAAAAATTGAGATTTTTGTTCCGCCAATAAACTGATATTTTTACAAAATCATTAATCGTCAACTCAATTCGAAATAATGCATTTGAATAAAATCTATATTTACATTTTGAGCTAAATTTCATTAGAAAATCTTTGGGGTGAAAAATGTTTTTCAAAACATAAGAGATGAGCATAATGGGAGCCATACATAGTGACTTATGCTCATGCATCGAATTACATATCTACCGCCACTATAAGTGCAATTTTCTTAAAAACTCGTCTAAATTCTTCTTATTCATATTTCTAGAACCCTAGTGGCGAACAAACACCCCAAATTCTCAATATCTACTTATAATTCATTAAATTTCTCAATTCTTGTTGCTAATCTCCTCAACTTCTTGAGAATTTTACATAATGGCACCTCCTAAGAATTCATCGAATCCCCTCCTCAAAAGAGAAAAAGGGTAAGAGGGTACATTTGGAATTTATGAAAAAAAAATACGAGCCATCCAACGACAAATAGCTCAAGGACAACAAAGGAACGTGAATCCCCAACTTTCATGGGCTCAAATCTCTTCGCAAAACTATCCCAAAAGACAATGTCAAATGGGTGAAAAATAAGAAATCCCTTCTATCTCAAGCTCCTAATGGTGCTAATTCATTTTCATTTATTCATAAGTGTGGTTGTATGATGATTTGTCTTCTCGAATAAACAAGTTGGTAGAACTAAAATTTGCCATTTTAGGACTTTTTCGGATGAATTCCTATCTATTCGTGATTTCTTTGGTGCTCAAGTTGGATGTATTTGTGGGAACATCCTTTTTATCATGTATGATGATGTGGTTATTAAGTATTTTTATTCAAATATGTGGATTGAGTTTGATGTTGATAATAAACCGGTTTGAATTTATTTGTGAAAGAGCGTCGGTTTCATTGGACTCCAAATGATATTTGTGTTATTTGGTGTGCGTGAAGGAGGTTGGGATATTTTCTTTAATTGGGATAATCGGAAATGGGAGTATCTTTGGAGGAGGTTAAAACCTTTTTGCGTTATGTTTTATACCCATCTATGAATGATCATAATTGTTTCTTCTTTGTTTGTGGGAAGTTTGTGAAGTTACCTAGCTATGGACTAATTTTGACTTACAAAATCAAAAAGGTGAATTGGTAAATTATGGGGCAGATTTTATTCGATGTTTGATTGATGCCGTCACTTTGGGTTCTAAGCCATTTGCCTTAGGGAATTTGATTTGTAAATCTTCTCAAATCCGGTCTTCCTCCCGCCGAGCTCAACTCAAGTCATTTGATTTTGACAATGATAACATCTAAACATCTAATAAATTTATCATAGGCACATGGTTAGATGTCCTACAAAGTCGGCGAAGATTTTCAAAGCTTCTACCTCTCAAGCCTGGATGACTTTTGATGACATTGTCAAAATTATTTAGATGGTGCTCCGGAGGGTAATACGCAAATATCATAGCGAAGATAGTAGTCCAAATGAATTTTATGAAAGAATTATAAAATCAACTTTGAAAATTAAGTTCTTAATGTCACGATATTTTTTCCGTGATAATTGAACTTTCCATCGTCTAGAATCACTCAAATGATTAAGAATGATCTTGATCAGAAGAATGCGGAATGTTCTAGAAGAGTTTAGAAGAATTTGTTCTAGAACATTGTAGAAGAGTCCGTTTCTAGAAGAGTTTAGAATACTATAGAAGAGTTTGAATATGATAGAATAATGTAGAACATTTTAAGTAGAATAGTCAAAATGTTATTAGTATGAACTATTTAAAAGATTGTTGACTAGAGTGGATGTTTATAGAATACTTGTAGAATATGTAAGAATCATGTGGAGAGTTCTAGAGAACTTCTTTTTAGATCAAATGAATCACCACCATCTATTAAGGAGGTGGAGTAGTATAAATAGGTGTAGGGACATCATTTGTAACCAACCAAGCATCTTGTAAGCAAGTTGAGTGAGTAATATAAGTGTTCCTTTCAAAACTTTCTTGTGTGTTCTCTTCTTAGCCATCTTCCTACACTTCTTCACACAAAACACTTGGGTGAGGCTGACTTAGCTAATCGCAAGGGGCGATTGAAGGAATGGCACGGTTGTTGAGGAAAATCTATGATTTGGTACATTTGGGCGAAGTGTTGTGAAGTAGTTAAGACATTTCATTAGAAAAGGGAACTTTGGGAGATAGAAAAAACGTGACCAAAGCAAAGTTCTTTGGAACACGTTGTAGTAGAGATGGGGAACAACTTGAGCGGGTCGAACATTTCACGAGACATTGGAGGGCCATGTTCTCATGTATAGATTCCCAAGGAAAATATCCAAACTTGTCTTGATGCCAACACCACACATAGGAACGTCTTGCCAAGTTGGAGGCAAGGATGATGGATGCTATTCGATTTCAAGCAAGCATCGAGGGGATGCGAGAAGATCTTGCCTTGTGCAAAAGGTCATTGCTATACTAGCATCACTACAACTACCCCAATTTCCGATGGGGTTTAATGGCGTAAGGGACGCTAAAGTCTGGGAAAACTTCTTTTGGCAAATGGAGCGATCTCATTCTTCTTATTCATATTTCGACCTTACCGATGAAGCATCAAAGGTAAAATCACCCTTAAATTCTCAATATCTGCTTATAATTCATTAAATTTCTTAAACGACACTTCTACCCAGAAAATGTTCTTTATGTTGCTAATCTCATAGGGAGATATTTAAGATTACTCACAACCCTTATGCTTCAAATCCCAAACATGATAATTTTACTACTTTGTCGATGGACTTCAACACTCCTAGGCAAGAAGTACAACGCCGAAATGTTAGTACAAAGTGGATGAAGCTATCGCCCTCTCTCATCGATTATCAAAAGCTTGGAGCTTCTGAAGAGGAGAAAAGAGGGACTCTTCGGATGAAGAAGAAGAGAGACACATTATAAGATTTCTCCCGCAATAAGCATCCTTCCCGGAAAGAGTATGAGGCCAAGTAAACCACTTTACGCCTAAAGGAGGATGCTACATGTGCAAAACCACACCCCATACGCGACTGTCCCAAAGTTAGGAACTTTGCATGCCATGGTGGAAACATGGTCTTTGAGGAAAAACAAAGAACCAAGTAGATTGAATCCCCAATGCTCTTAAGACCGGGATGTGTCTCAAATCTGGAGGCTTCAATGGGAAACCTACCAAAGTGATGGTAGACTATCCTTCAAACAACTTTATTGAAATGACTAAGAGACTGTCAAAAAAGGGTGGAAAAATAAGAAATCCCATTAAAGGTCAAGCTCTCAAGGTGTTGATCTTCATTGGTGCTTGGAAGGGCCAAGCAAACTTTTTCAATTTCATTTATGGTGCTTGGGATGGACTTTTGGCGCATAAGTGTATGTGTTATTCCCATACCTTTCCTCAACAATGTTGTATTCTTGACAAGATTCATCTTCTTGAATAAACAAGTTGGATAGAACTAAAATTTGCCATTTTAGGACTTTTCGGATGAAAATTCAATCGTGATATCGTGATTTCTTTGGTTGCTTTGCGATTGATTTTTCGATGTATTTGTGGGCTCAACAAATCCTTTTCATCATGATTCTAGAATGATGAATGATCTAGAAGAATTATGTAAGTAGAAGAGTTTAGAAGAATAATTTTTGTAGAAGAGTCAAATGTGAATATTCTAGAAGAGTTTAGAATACTATAGAAGAGTGTATGATAATAAACATTGTAGAATAGCAGAATGTTATAGAATTTATTTAGTTGAAAGAGTGGATGTTTATAGAATACTTGTAGAATTTAAGAATCATTGGACTCCAAATGAATCATTTGGAGGTGGAGTATTAAATGGTGTAGGGACATCATTTGTAACCAACCAAGCATCTTGAAGGTTGAGTGAGTAATATAAGTGTTCCTTTCAAAACTTTCTTGTTTCTTGCCATCTTTCTATACATTGGGATAATCGGAAAGGAGCTGGGAGTAAAATCCGTGAGGAGGAAAATAGCAAGCTCAAAATATTTGTTGGAAAACTCAAGAAGTTCATCAAAGGACTCTTACCCACTTCTTGCTTCTCATCGGATGAAGATCGACTCTCTTTTATTAGTATGTTTTTGTAGATTCTAGACTTTTAAACTCTTAGAATGTTGCTTTTATTTCTTATGGATATTGCAAGTTTCATGCGCTTCTTTGATATATATATGATTGTTTTCATGCTAATGGTCTTTTTGATGATTTCAAAGGGGGAGCAAAATACAATGAGCTAAAAAGTTCAATGGTAAGAAGCTTGAGCTAGTAAAAAGCTCAATGGTAAGATGCTTGAGCTAGTAAAAGCTCATATAGCTTGGTAAAAAACATATTTTAATAAGCTGTAAATTGTGTAGTATTGTATTATTACTCTTATGAATATGTTGAGCTTTGTGGATTATGATTTATATTGACAGGGGGAGCTTTTAAAGTTCTTTAGCTTTTGAGTTATTTTCAAAAGCTAAGTTTGAAAAAAAATTGCTCCTTAGCCTTCTTTTAAATGACTTATGATTATCGCTTTGAGAAGTGTTGCTTATAATGGATAGATCAAATTTTCAACCGAAAAACTCTTTTCTTAAAATCTTGCCCTCAAAAATTGTTTTGGATTGAAATCATTAAAAAGGGTTGGTTTATTAGAACAAAGTTATTTTTGATTTTGATGATTTCACATATTGGATTTTTAACCAAAACAATATTTTTATTGAGTTGTCAAAATACTACATATTTACCAAGTACATTTTATCTTAAGTTTATGAAGTATTCCTTGAACTACTTTTTGTCAAACATTAGACATATATTTGTATTGAGGACGACCAATCGCTATAGATGGCAACCGGTACCTAAAGGATTTTCAAAGTTTTCAAAAAATAGAGAAGTCCCTGTGAACAGAGCGACCGGTCGTTATCTAAGGTGACTAGTACCTGAGAGTCTTTCAAAACAGTCAGAAAATAGAGATTTTTTTTAGGGAGCGACCGGTCGCCATATAGAGCGATTGGTGCCTGAAGGATTGCAAAATTTGATTTTCTTCTCTTCTCTTAGAGCGAACTATCGCTATCCATAGCAACCGGTCTCCACGAAATAGCGACTGATCGCTATAAACAGTGATTGGTCGCCCTATGTGCAGATCTTTGTCAAATCTTGATGCTACTTTTTAAACTTTTGAATTTTCAACATAGCAATCGGTTGCTATTGGATATTTGACAGCAAAATCTATCTGTTGTTACAGTACTTATCAACAAGATCCAATTTATCTTTCTTAACCATTTTTGTGGACTTTTTGATTCTTCTTTTGCAGACAAAATTAAATTTGAAGGAGCCTAGGTTGGAAATTAAATCTTGAAGCTTCTCTATAAATAGTTAAAGGATTTGAATGATCAAATACAACACACAATTCTACATCACAACAAGAATATCTCAGCAACATTCTAAAGCTCTCACTTTCATATATTGTTGTAATAGCCTAAGCACTACACTTTCACATTTTGCTTATTAGGCTTTCTTTCTTGATCATCCAAAACAAGACTTACTTGTTGAGTATAGGTGTTAAAGAGTTTGGTGCTCTTCAAGGTTGTTGTTGGTTGTTGTAAGAAGAGTTTGGTACTCTTCAAGGTGAAGTTGTAATTGTCTGATATCGATTAATAAATTTTCTTGAGTGTTAGTGGACATAGGCTCTAAGTGGGTTGAAGCACTATAAATCCTTGAGTGTTGATTTATTTTTCTGCACTTTATTATTGGAAAAAGAGGGCATAAATCGAAAAATTGAGAAAATATATTCACCCGCCCTCTAGATTTTTGTAGCAACTTGGACTAACAGTTACTTGATTATACTTCTTGAGCTTGTAACTCACAATGTTTCCTACTTTTAGATTATGTAGATAAAAGTGATATGTGAAGCTTTTAGCATAAGTTGAGCATGGATCTAAGGTCGGCCGGTTGATTTCCAATCCTTCTCCCTAAGCTCATCATTTAAATATATCATTTTAGGATTTTATTGTATTATCTTGTTTATAAAAATGTGGTCCATAATGGTTTGTAATATAAATTCATATATGCATGTGGAAAAGTGTTAGATTTTTGTTTTTGGAACAATATTTGAGTTTGTACAAAATATTTGCAATAATAAGAAGTATGCGTACTCTGATTAGAAATGTAGTTGTAATGCATTTAAGCTAGTATTCATATTTTAAGTGTATATGTTGTAGGGTAAAGTGTTATAGAGAGGTTATGAACTTGATGAAATGCACTTCAGATGAAATTTTTGATCATGTAGTGACACTCCTTCAAGGAAAATGCTTATGATTGGTGGGAGACTATACAAAATAGCACTAAACAACCTCATGTATTGACTTGGGATGATTTTCTTAGCGAATTTCATGATGTATATCTGCCAGAGGTTTAAAGGAATAGAAAGAAAAAAAACAACCTCATGTATTGACAGGGAATCGATCAGTTGCAGAGTATGCAGTATTGTTTATTTCAATCTCCCATACATGCCTCTATTCAAGAAAAGGTTAATCCTTCATCGATTAGTTAATTTATTTTTAGTTTTTGTTAATTTTTGTTATATAAATGATTTGTAATCCACAAATGTACAATTACAAAGTTTGTTACTTTAAGCTTTAATACAGTAAATATGATGATTAAATCTTAAACATATGTTCATATAAGTATTTATATATGAGGTTGAGTTTATATCTTTTTTGGTTTGGAGAAGTTAGAAACCGGATCAAGGATTTGTAAAACAAGGAAGAAAAAGATAAACTCAAAATTGTCTTAGTACAAAAATTTGTTTTGTTATAATGTGGTGAGAGCTGCATTTGAGGGGCTAAACTAATTAGTTTTAATTATTTGAAGGCATGATTATATTTTTATAATCATATCAATATAATGTTTCTAAAAAGAATTAAGCTGAAAATATTGAAGTCTGTAAGAGTGAAAATTTTCAGACATGTTGAATGAATTTTTTATAAGTTTTGTCAATTTTAATGAGTTAAGATTCATATAATTAGGATTTCATGGAATACATAGGTCATTAATAACATACACATGATTACATTAATGTTTAATATGTGGTTTTGAATGTGGTTATACATTTTTGATATATTCATAGGTCAAATCTTGATAAATAAGCAAATAAAGTTGATTAAGCGAATCGGGATAAGGACATCACCTTGTGAATATAATATTGTAATTTGTTATTTGACTTATGTGAATGTATAATGGATGTTTTTGAATGAATTTCATATTTATTCGATTTGTATTTGTGATTATAAATTTATTGTATTCTATATGTGAATTATATGGTATGTTTTATTGATATGAATTTGAGATATGTGATTTTTATATGATGATATTGGTACAAAATCGATATATATTGATGATATTGATATGGATATGAGTTATGTGATTATCGTATATCCATTCATCAAGATAAAAGGATTTTGTTATTGTTCGCCAAAAATATTTAGATCATACAACTGCAGTTTACAGTGTAGTTTATAGAATAATGACAACCAAGGTCGTATTCCTCAGGGATTGATATGTGAAACACTTAGGCTATAATAACATCGCATTCTAATTTTATTGAAGCGACCGAATATTAAGGTTATAATAAAAATCAAAAATAAAGAAAAATAAATAAATTTGTGAACCCCACAAGTATTTTCAACAACTACATGAGCAACCTTAGGCATAATCCCAACATGTTTCTTCAATATTAAATGCAATTAAAGTTTTAAAAATCAAATCATGCAATTCTATGGGTTCAATTCCTAAGATAGTTTATTCTCCCTCCCTGGTGATAAATAAACAGTAGATTAATAACAATTGTGGATCTCCTGATACGTTACAACTATTATTAACTCCCAAAAGATTTATGAATTGAATGACTCCCCACAAACAGTTGTAGGTCTCCTGACACATTACACCCGTTTATGTCTGAATTCGATTTCTGTCTTTGTTAGAACTCATTTACCGAATCTCGCACTAACAAATATGACATGAAAATTATTCCCGACAAATAAATGCAATTATAAATAAGCACTTGAATTCATAAAATAGAAAGCATGAATCAATTAAGAAAACAATTAATCATATTTAACATGAATTCACCATTTTGATTATGCCCCTAAGATCCGAAAGATATGCCAAACATTTATTATAAACTCATACACAAATTCGAAATCAATATTTTGACATTGTTTAAGCACAGACAAGAGATTTAGACATATAAAGAAACCCCTTCTTGTCAGGATGGATTCTCCTTCCAAGCCATCGAAGGTCTTGTGCTCCCGTAGATGCGAAAGCCTTGTGGTGTTCTTCGCGACCTAGCCTTCCTCTCTCAGAAGATCTTTGATTCTTGTGTTCCTGTGTAATTTGATGTGTTTTCTCTGTATGAAGTGATGTATTTTTGTGCAAGCCTTGGTTCCCTTTTATAGATCCTTGGAGAGATCACTTGTAGAGTTGGAACGGGAAAAGAACTCCAAAAAACACGTCTTGGCAGAGTCCCACGCGGCCGAGTGGTTTGATACCCTTTCCCACATGCCCGTGTGGGTTCACACGGCCTGGCCGTGTGAGCATGGTTTCATCCCCTATTCTTCCCCACTTCTCATGGTTGTGTCATTTCACACCGGCATTTTCATACGGCCGTGTGAAGTGGTTTTGTCCATTTTATTCGTTGTTTTGATCTTCTCTTCGCATTCGTCAATCTTAGTCGGGCATTCCAACTGATATTTCTTCATTTTAAGCTCTGATTCCTGTAAAAATTACAAGAATACGCAATATCATGCCCTTTTAAGGAAACCAAGTAAAAACATACTAAATATGCGTGCAAATGCATCAAATATATATCATTTTAAGCCCCAAAATGCACGTATATTTTACACACATCAAAATCCCCAAAACTTAAAGCATTTCTCATCCTCGAGCAAATTAAGGAAAATAATATAAGGGGTAAAAATGAACACCTAAGAAAACTATGAACATTAAATAGCATTTGACTCCATACTCAAGAAAACCGTGTAATTCATAATCAAGAAGTCATCATTCATAAACTCGGCATAATTAATACTCTCTTGGGTACTTAACATAGCGATTCAAAAGTAGATAGTGTATCACTCTACTCTCAAAAGTGTATGGGTAGTGTTTACGCTCAAATTCAGTTCAGTGAAAGTAGAACTATCATAGACTTGCAAATCGTCTTAACATCTCTACCACTTTGTGTGCACAACTTAAGAATCAAAAAGGACTTTTATTAGATTGTAATGTAGGCTCTTTGGTAAGGGTAGAAAAATTTGGATTAAGTGACTTGACTTGAGCAAATAGAATTTAAGCATACAGACTTGCAATTCACCAACCCAATTTCAGCATAATACTCATTCTTTTTAATTCCACCCTTATTTCTCCATTTTCATTCTTAGGCCTTGTTGCCTATTTTTCTTTTTTCGTTAGCCCTAAACTCTCATTTTTTCACAATTTTCAGAATTTTTCTTTTGCTTTGCTCAATTTTTCTCTTCTTTTTCAGAGATATTTCTTTTTTTTTTTTCGAGCTTCATGCTTTTTCATTCACCTAGACACTGCTCATCCCTCTTTCTTTTGCCAACTTTCTCCTTTTTTTCATAAATTTTCCACCACATCTCCCCCAAACTTATTCATTTTTTTATAAGCTCAAGAAATTTCAGGGATAAAATCATGTTTAAATTTTAAAGATCAATGTGGCTCAGAATAAAAGTTTTGGCTCAAAATTGGCTAACTAGAGAATCATGAGTTCATAGGTAGGTTTTTTTAGGCTTTTAGGCTAGATCATTTTAAACAATTGCACACACACATGGCTTCAATGAAGATATCGTGAGCAAGTTCGAGTTCAATCAATCATGAATGACACACTCGAAAAAAAAAAAACAGATAATACAAAGATTTAAGGCACAAAAGCTCAAGTTATTTTCCGAACATGCTCAAATACCCAATTTTCGAATTAATGCTAAGCAAATAAATGACATCTTCCCAACAATTCATCACATTATTCCCAGTACAAATTATCTCATTCTATTAGATGTTCATAGTAAAATCATACGAGTCAAAAAAACTTAATTAAAATTTCACACAAAAGAAGTAAATGTGCTAAAGCGGTGAACGTGCACGATACAATAAAACAAAATAAACAACAAAAAAATCGAATTTTTTTTTCCCGAAAATTTTAATGCAAAGTGCTAACTACATGCAATGCAAAAAAAATTACACATTCTTGATAGGGGTGTCAATTTCGAGTCGACACGCAAACCCGACAACAAATAAATTAATGGGTATGGGTCAAAACAAATGGGTCGAACCCGAATAACTCCGCCAATTAAACAGGGTTCAACCTACTACGACCCATTTAACCCGTTTAACCCGTTTGTGAATTTAAAAGAAAATTAAGTAAATAATTAATTGTACAACAAACAAGACATATCCTTAAAACTTAAATGATAAAACCTCCTTAATTATGTATTTGTTATTATTATGCATGTTTTTCTTAATATTGTCCCTAAAATATGATCAGGCGTGTTATGTTATTTATGCAATTATGTTAATTTCTTTTTGTATGTTGTGATTGTGATATTTTTTATTGATTGAATAGTGTATGATAGTTATTGATTTTAAAAAAATAAATTTATTCAGAAAACTTTAAATATATATGAAAATAATTTTATTAGACGGTTACGCGGTCGAGGTTATGATGCATGTGTTCAAGATTCACATAATTAAGCCACAAGTGTCGTGATAAAATACACCCCTAATTACAACCCCAAACTTAAAATATGCTTCATCCCGAACATATGAGAAAATTATCAAAAGAAAAAGGAATGTGTAATAAGTACTTACATGGATCATTGTGGTGGTGGAGGTGGAGGGTAGTGGCCCTGTGCGATATGCCACTAGTCCATACGAGACATCATTTTGTACATATGCTGCTGATGTTGGGTGATGGCATCGAATCGCTGTGAGTACTCATGGTGGTACTCATAAGTTGTCGCCGTCAACTGATATGTGTCATCTATCAATCTACGCACGTTAGCTTCCACCCTTTCGAGCCTCTCACTCATAGTCAGTGGCCGGTTACCCCCTTGTCTAGAGGATTCTGGCTCATCATGCTCTTCTTGAGCAACACCCCATGTTCCTCCCTAAGTAGCCAGTTACCCCTATTTCTAATAGATGTTGCTTCGGGGTTAGGAAGCTTAACTTTTGTTCTATATGCTTGATTGAGCTAGTAATCACGCCCATCAAATTTTATCATTTTCATAGCAGTTAGAATATTCATATCAATCAATTTAGGCCTCGCGGCCTCCTCATACCCCTCCAGATCAATATTGAAATATTCGGCAATAGGGGTAATCATCCCACCAATGCAAATTCCACCCCTCTCAGATTTTCTTATCCTATCAAATTGTCGGGTTATCATAGCCCCGGCGTTTGGCACAATTTCAGTCCCCGATTCCATACATCATATGATGAATAATTTGTCTACCCTCAACACCCCTCTACTCTCCTCCCTCGCAAAAATTATTTCAGCTAAGACTCGCTAGACATATCGAAATACTGGGTTTCGAATATTAGATGCCTTTGAGGTACCTGGCGTGTAAATTTGTTTCCCAGTTATCTTTCTCCAAAACCTATCCTTATTGAACTCCTCGTGCTCCTCAACCACATAAGCCGGAGTTTGGTAAATTTCATTTAATTCATCAATACTTAGTTCCCTCGGTTCATTCCCCAGTCGAAACCTAATTCCCACCAAGTTTCTTTTTCGAACCACCAATTCAAAGCTACTCAAAAATTCAAGTGTGATAACTGAATAAGTGGCCCAATGCCCATTTAATTCATGTCAATCAATTCTACCACACAAAGCTCGAAAATCTTCCAATAAACCTAAATTCGTAATAGTAGGTTCATCGGGATACCTTGTATTAAACCATAGACGAAAGTAGAGTATCGCCCATCTAGCCCAGTGTGTTTCAATTGGCAAGATTACATTTAAATCTTTGGGCTCCTCAGGGTCAAATATTGATTGAGGCTCGGGTTCGGGTTCCAGAGTTGGCTCCCTTCTTCTTCTTGTATTTCTCCATGTCTGATTATTTCTATAATTGATGTTGAATTTCCTTTGTTGGCCCACAAAATTTGCTTCTTCTTCAACAACAGCAGGATCTCTTGGAGTCACTGGTTCGATTTCATATTCAAGACGGATACTTGTTCATGAGCATGGCGACCTTGTCATTCGTAACTTCGCCACTTACGTACAAGAGACCTCTCGGATGGCCACTGGTAACTATTGTTCGCCATCTCCTCTAACAAGTCTAGTGCCTCTTCAGGATATTTCCCTAGTAGTGCACCCCCAGATGCAGCATCTATAATTGTTCTTGTGTTGCTACTCAAACCATTATAGAAGTACTTGACATGTTGGTAGTCGGGATATACGTGTTGAGGGCACTTCCTTAGCAATTCCCTGAATCTATCCCATGCTTCATACAAAGAGCTGGCTCGCTAATTTCCTAAACGGGCGATCTCGTTTTTGCGGTGTTTTTTTATCTGGGGAAAGTATTTGGCTAGAAACCATTGACTTAGTTCTGCCCAATTTGCTGCTGGTAGTGTTAGAGAGCATAACCATCCATTAGCCTTATCGCGTAGAGAGAACGCGAAAAGGCGGCATCGAATGATATCCTCAGAAATACCATTCATTTTAACAGTATCACAAATTTCTAAGAAGTGCGCCAGATGTGCGTTTGGATCCTCAACGGCTCTGCGCCCAAACTGATTTTGTGACACCATCTGGATCAATGCTGGTTTTAGTTCAGAATTGTTTGCATTGATCGGCAGATGGGCCACACCCCCATAAGTCTGACTTACCTCTGGCTGGAAGTAGTCCCTAACTAACCATCTCGTGCGCCTTTCCACAATTTGATCCTGGACGTCGGCCCCTGGTTGGCGCTCCTCATTGTTTCTGTTGTCCAGTGTGTTTGGATTTGTCCCATCCGCCATTGCTTTGGCTCTTATACTTAGTTGCTTTGCTGTCTTTTCGATTTCCAAATCAATGGGTATTGACAGGGTCAATCTGGAACGTGTGATCATGCACTATCTGCACTTACAAAAACAATGTTAGAACCGAACAAATAGAAAAAATAAAAATAAAAAATAATTTCGAATTATTTTCGAAAATTTTAAAAAAATAAAAATTAATGCTTCAATTAAGATTGAACTACTCATTACTATATCTAAGTACAATCTAATAAATCTCCGGAAACGGCGCCAAAAACTTGTTCCCCAAAAATATTTGGATCATACAACTATAAGTGTACATTGTAGTTTATAGAATAATGGCAAGCAAGGTCGTATTCCTCAGGGATCGATATGTGAAACACTTAGGCTATAATAACATCGCATTCCAATTTTATTGAAGTGACCGAATATTAAGTTTATAATAAATCGAAAATAGAGAAAAATAAATAAATTTGTGAACCCCACAAGTATTTTCAACAACTACAGGAGCAACATTAGGCACATAATCTCAACATGTTTCTTCAATATTAAATGCAATTAAAGTTTTAAAAACCAAATCATGCAATTCTATGGGTTCAATTCCTAAGATAGTTTATTCCCCCTCCCGGGTGATAAATAAATAGTAGATTAATAACAATTGTAGATCTCCCGATACATTACAACTATTATTAACTCCCAAAAAAATTTATTAATTGAATGACTTCCCACAAAAAGTTGTAGGTCTCCCGACACGTTACACCTGTTTATGTCTGAATTCGATTTTTGTCTTTGTTAGAACTCATCTCCCGAATCTCGTACTAACAAATATGACATGCAAATTATTCCCGACAAATAAAAGCAATTATAAATAAGCACTCGAATTCATAAAATAGAAAGCATGAATCAATTAAGAAAATAATTAATCATATTTACATGAATCCACATTTCGATTATTTGCCCCTAAGATCCGAAAGATATTATAAACATTGATTACAAACTCAAAATAGACAAATTGAAATCAACATTTTGACATTGTTTAAAATAGAAAAGAGATTTATTTGTAAAATTCAAACTAGAAGAAAAAAAAGCCCCATCTCTTGTCGATGGATTCTCCTTCAAACACCTTTTTTTTAAGCTTGAAAAGCTCCCGTTTTTAGTGTTTGCGAAACACTTGTGATGTTCTTGATTACAACTCTAGCCAAATTCCAATATTTTGACATTGTTTAAGATCTTCAATTATTGCATTCATGTGTAATTTGATGTGTTTTCTCTATGAAGTGATGTATTTTCGTGCAAGCCTGTGGTGTCCCTTTTATAGATGCTTGGAGAGATCTTCAATTCTTGCATTTCTGTGTAATTTGATGTTGGAACTCTAGGAAATGTATTTTCGAACTCAGGTCCCTGATGCTTGGAGAGATCCCACACGGAATGGGAAAAGAACTCCGGCGTGTGGCCCCACACTACCCTGGCCGTGTGGTTTGATACCCATTCCCACACGCTCGTGTGGGTTCACACGGTCTGGCCGTGTGAGCCTGATCCGTCCCCTGTTCTTCCCCACTTCACATGGTTGTGTCATTTCACACCGGCATTTTCATACGGCCGTGTGAAGTGTTTTTGTCCATTTTCTTTGTCATTCCAACTGATATAAAAGTCTAACAATCCTCGCAAGAGAACGAGATCAATTGTAGGGTAGCAAGTTAACCACAAGTTGTCTCTCAAGGAAGACTTAGCCGGCAAATAATTATTATGTATCACAATAAATAGAAAATAAATCCTAAACACTCTAACCAGATTTGTTGGATTTAAATAAACTAAAAAAAACAATTAAAAAGACGAATTAAAACTAAGCGCGTATAAACTTGGAGAAAAAGATATGGAAGAAAGTTTAGGATTATGGATTCATCTCATCAAACTTGCAAGCAGAATATCAATTAATTGATCATGCGGTTAACAAATATAACAAACATGTAAAGACTAGGTCTAGATCTAATAACTCTCGTATTCACAGATTAGGGTTATCCCAACATAATTTGCTATTTTCATTAAGCCTAGGGTTAGATAATACATTTTTAATTCATATCTAACCCCCTGAATAAATTTAGTCCAGGAATAATATCTTCGATCGATCTCAGTTATCCCCTCAAACAATCAAAAGTTGGCCAAACAATCAATCAACAAGTAAAACAATTTATTCAGGAAATCAGATCAATTAATCAATATTCATGCTTGTTTGTTTGAATCAAATCATCATAATCCTAGAACAAGGAAATTAGTTCATGCTTGGAGATGGGATCATAACTCAATTGAAGGGAAGAAAATAATCATAAACATAATCATGCAACAATAATAATCACCCAACAATTGAAATCAGACAAAAGAGATGAAAAAATCTTACTCTTTTATTAAGAAGCAAAATAATTTCAAGGGGAAGAATCCAAGCAATCCCAATGATGAAAAGCAGGAGAAAAATACCAAAAACTAAAGTCTAGAAGTGCTATGAATGAAGGTGTGTCAAAAATAAGGGCTCCCCAAGTCCTATTTATAAGCCAAGAGTCCTAAAAAAGGTGGAAGAGCTAAAAAACGCACGCAAAACAAATCGAAAATTTCATGTTCAGCAAGTCACGGCGCGCTTTCTTTGTTGTTCAGTCTTTGTCTCATTCGCGCGACCGTGCACCACTTGCGCACGACCGCACAACCTCTAAACGTCGGAATTTCGTCTTAATGTCTGATTATTAACTGTGGCTCTATCTCTTAGCTTTCCATAGCCACTTGAATCATCTCAATATCAATTTTCTATAAAGAGTTATGGCCACAATACCAAGATGTGTCATTTACAAGATTTCGACATATTATTTTGATTTGTACATGATTTTAACCCATCTAAACATCGTCATTTTCATTTAGTAGCAGATAAACATTGTAGAACTTTTCATTATGTTTCTAATGGTGCATGAATCATGTCAATTGGGCTTCGTATGCGAATGTTACGTCCAAAATACGATGACTGCCACAGTTGCGCGAAATGACTTTTTAACGTTTTTTGCTCCAAAACTTGTTTTTTCCACCAAAACCTGAAAAATCAATAAAATAACACAACATAACACTAAAACATGCACATGCAAATAAAACACGCCAAAAATATATATAAATCATCACACAAAACACACACAAAAACATGCAAAACAATATTCGTAATCATGATTTTTATTCTCGAATTCAGATGGTCAATAATAGTAAAAGAATATGACTAAGCATGTGCATTTGTATACTTATCAATGATATAAATAGATTGTGTAAGATGATAGTTGATGATGTGCTTATGTGATATTAGATAACTTGTTACTTGATTATACTTCTTGAGCTTGCAACTCACAATGTATCCTATTTTTAGATTATGTAGATAAAAGTGATATGTGAAGCTTTTAGTATAAGTTGAAGCATGGATCCAAGGTCGGTTGGTTGATTTCCCATCCTTCTCCCTCATGTAGTTGTTGTTGTCCAATTATTATGACTTGCTTTATTTTTTTAAATTTCATGGTAATTGCTTAGGGTTAGAAAATTGCACTACAAGAAAAACGCAAATCCGTCGCTAAACCAACAAAATTTGTCGCTAATACAAATAGCGATGGAATCGCACGGATAATTTCCGCCTTTATTTAACTCGTCGTTAAATTCTTAGCGTCAGATGTAAACGACCGTCGTTAAATTTAACGATCGATTTTTCCGTCGCGAAATGGATTTATATCTATCGTAAACAATGTAGTGGGACAACAAAAAAATGACAGAATAGCGACGAATTGCCGACGGATTTGGCCGTCATTAAATTTAGTGACAGACAAGTCCGTCGCTATGTTTAAAATTTTAATTGGTTTTTAGCAACGGATCTGCCATCACTAAATTTAATGATAGACAAATCAGTAGCTAAATCCCAAATTTTAATTGGTATTTAGTGACGGATTTGTCTGTATTGGTTTTAAAAATTTTAATTTTTTTTGTTTTTTATATTTTAAAACCTGTAAAAACCTGTAGAAACAATTCATATTCAAGTACAAAATATATTTACATAAACTACACAAAATATCAATAATAGTCAATATAATAGTTTTTTACAAAAAGTCCACGTCAAACATAGTCGAAGATCATACAAAATATCCATATATAATACAAAATATAAAATACAAATGTATGTCCATTAAGTAAGTGACATATGCCTATAAAATGCAAATGTCTATAAAGTCTCTCAATGAGGAGACATTTGTCCCTGGCAGCGCATCTCCATCATCAGCCACATAATTTGGCTTTCTTTTTTTGTCTTTACTTCTTTTAAATGAGCATATCATGTCCTTGTAGCACAAAGAGGCCTAATGCATGAACATGTCATGAATATGTTTGTCAATGGTCTAGTCCCACTTATAGTGCTTCTGCAAACAAGAAATACGGTTAATTAATATATGCAGTAAATCAAACAATATATACTAAGTAAAATTCAACAGAAATTTTCCTAAAAATCAACAATGCCAAGGTATAATACGAAACAAAGACAATTAAAAAAAACATAAACATGTATATATTTCAACAAAACAAAAATATTTTTAAAATTTAGGCAGCATTTCCCCTAAAAATTAACAATGCTTGTTCACAATCTAAACAAAAATAACTCAATTATTCACCAATAATACCAACTCAATTCACCAACACAATACAAACTCAATTATTCATCAACAATACAAACTCAATTATATAATAACAATACCAATACCATATTCAAGATTTTTAGTTGTTTTGCAATTGCATTTGATAAGGGCCATATCTCATTCATGAATGTGCACTTACTTAATGAAGTTTCATTAGCATACTATTTTATTCATGCACGTGAAAATTTCGGCAGCATCTCCCCTTTGTTATCAAAGTACACGTATTGCAGTGTGCCCGAGAACAAAAAAGTAGATATGAACCTAAATTTTAACACATACACAAAGAAATAGTATGTTAACAAAATCATATTACAATACACATTCTTAAATTGTCCAAAGAAGTGGACAATTCAAAATTTAGTGTCAAATTTGCAAAATTCACAAATTCTTATTCTAAATTCCAAACGGGTCTAAGGCTTTTGATCAGTCATGCATGAGATACTTATAAATCAATCAACATGTATAAATATGCACACTATTATGCAAAGGTAAACAACATTTCTATATAGCAAATGATTCAAAAAAACATAAATACAACAGTCCTAAATATATTAACTAACATTCTCATCATCCACATCAAAATCAACATATTTATATCTAAATTCATCCACCAACACAAATTATCAGCGTGCATCCCCTCCTCCACCAATTTCATGTACATACTGGTACAAATGCATGCAATATATATACATATATTTATACATATATTGAGATTTTGAAGTTACTTTAACACGAGAAAGTGACAACAAATCAATCCACAAAGTTAAGTCCATCCACAAGTAATATGCATGAAAATAAAATCCAATTTCCAAGTAATATTCTGTCAAAAATCCAAACCAATTATGAGTTCACGTAGAATTGGTTTTGGCCTTAAGTGAAAAAATACTAAGAAATCAATAATATCTGCATGAGCTCATTTGAGCAAAATCAAAATATAGCGTCAAAGTTTTAAACAAAATCAATAATATTTGTATGAGCTCATCTTGAGGAAATTAAAGTTACCCACTAATTACAAATAAAGTTTGTACTTACCTAGCAAAATTGGTAAATATCTCATCTTGAGGTGCAATTTGGGAGGACTAGTTTATTTCTTAATTAAACTAATTTCAGGACTAGAATAAAATAGAATTAACTCTAATTTTCTAAAACCAGAAGAGAATTAACTATAGTTTTCTAACCCTAAGCAATTAACCATGAAATTTAAAAAAATTAAGCAAATGATAATAATTGGACAACAATAACTACATAAGTTTAAATCTACTCCATTTCATAAAAGAAATCTGAACAACAAGCCTAATTAAATTAACCAAAATTTCTAACTATAATTAAATTTAAAGCAACTATAAACAAAATAAAAAAATAAAGCAACTAACTTACCTGGCCAAAGTGGAGGTGGCTAGAGCAGAGAGAGTTGGCTGCAGCGAGAATCGCCAGAAGTAGTGTCGCGTAGGGAAAAATGTGGAAGAAAGGTCTCTAGTTTGCAATGTAATCCGAATTTAGCGACGGATTAGTGTCTGTCGCTAAGTTACATGGAGTCGTTTTATTGTTTATTAAAATTAAATTAATCATTAATGACGGATAATTCCATCGTTAAAGTTAAACTATTAATTTTTGATTATGTAAAAATAAATTTTATTATTAGCGACCGACATTTCTGTCATAAAATTTTACAAAAAATTAACAATGGATATTTTTGTCATGCCCCAAACGGGACCATGACGTGATCGATAACTTAAACTGGTTATTAAGCCAAGTAAGTCTAACCAACAAAGGATTTATACAACATTAATACCTAAATAGTCAGTCAGTCATTAAAAACATCTCAAAACAAAGTCTAACATTGCAGCGAAAATCTTAAGTTATAATCTGATAAAGCAGCGGAATAATTCTTAAGTTACAACCCAAATAAAGTTTAACATTCGTTCAAGGGTCCTATGCCCTTGGATTACATAACTGAAATAAAAGAAGTGCAACATCAAGCTAAAAGGTAATCATTACAGTAGTCGAATGGGGCACAGATTTTGTTCACTCCGTAGTTTGATCCTCTTCATCCACATCCTCAACGTGTGGATAATCATCATCTGGTCGTTGAAAAGGCAAGGGTGAGACAAAAATCTTCAGTGGATGGGTGTTCGTGTGCATGTGTGGCTTATATCAATGCAAGAAATCATTTATATGAAAGAATGCATGGTTTATGATGGTGCGTCACACACGATCCACAAGCTACGTGATGTTCCAAAAATAATATAGTAGGATATAACTGTTGAAAATAGTTCATGAACATTCAAGCTCCATGAACGATATTCGAGCAATTCAAGTAGTGGTTGCGTACGGAATCTAACGCCAACCCAAGCAAGTAAACGTGTCCGAGTAATTTCAGAATCGTGTGGATCAGACAGCGATTCCTCCGTTCTACCTTGTAACTCCCCGAGCAAGTTGGCATGAGGCCCAATTCACCTTATCACTCCCTAGGCACGACAAATCCAAGATGGGGCTAGCTAAGCCTGGAGTTTGTTATAATCATGATTTTACCCATTACTACGACCCACTTTCCTTGGACACTCCATCCGCAGTTGTGGGATTAGGACAGTGGGAACAGTAAGGAATTACAGCCAAGCTGCCCGATTCCAATAAGCAACTAGTCCACTCCATTATGAGCTCGACACACCAAGTTGACTCAAGCGCAAGTATGTCCACAGAGTTATAATATATCAACAGGGCAGTTGAATAAAACATACGATTCATACAAGAGCAATACAAGATACCAATAAGTTAGGTCTATTTTACGCGAGTGTGTGGTATTGTTGGTGGTATAAATATATTTAATGAAGCTAATTATCGGAAGGATAATATATGTTTTGAATGATTTGGTGGACTTGGTATATTATGCGCGAGGTTTCAACCCGGTTGAAAGTTCAAATTGTTATAAGGCGAGGAAGTCGCCACGCGTTGCGTAAGATTCAGGTAAGGAGTCAGTTAAGGTCCGTAATTTTTTAAGAAAATTAATAATATATTGTAGGTCCCAAGGGGTGTGGGTGTAAGGTTTAGAAGGGGGGGTTGAATAAACCTTACCAACTTTTCAAATTAGTCCTTTTAAATATTCGAGTTAATAGTTCACAAATTGTGTCCTTGATGGACAGCTAAGTTAGTTAATCAGAGTTAGTCACTCAATAGACTCGATGAGCCGTTGATAGAATAACTCATTTGTTTTGACTAAGAACTTAACTCGACCGTGATTTGTTTTTATTGGAAGACTTAACACCCTTGAATTTGGTTAAGTTTGTTTTAATACTCGGTTTTAACACTCGTTGATTATCGTGAGATATAAAAATAAGATGCGAGAAATTAAAGTATTGAAATGTAAATGACACAATAAGTTTTTATAGTGGTTCGAAGATGGGGTAATTCTTCTACTCCTCTCTTCTCCAACTCCTGGAGGAATCCACTAAGTATTGATCAATATACGAGTGGTTAAAAGTCTTGATCACACAAATGACTTGATCCTTTGGGACTCGGTCTGGATATGCCTTGGTCACACAAACCTGGCTTCTCGTGCGACTCGGCTTCTTCACGGGGCAAATTTTGCTACTACTACCCCACTTGCTTAAGTTCCTTGGATTTGATCACGAAGCCCTCCAACTAGCTTAAGCTTGGTTCGACCTTGAACCTTTCTACAATCCCTCGTGGAATGTAGACCCCTTGATTCTTCAAATGTTTCCTCTTCAACTGATTGAAGTTGTCTTTCCTTCACAGGTGAGTGTTGGATTGATTTCCTTCGTAATGTAGGCTTGAGGATTAATCTGAATGACTTGAGAATATTTTTGGTTACAGTTCAAATGTTTGCTTGAATGTTTTTGGTTCAGGTAATCAAGGTAACCCCTTCTCAAATAAACTCCTCAGCCTTTTATAGTGATCTTTCAAAATCTGCCCGTTGAAGAGATAGACTTATTTTTGAAAGTCACTTGTGGTCGTTGGCTTGTCTTGTTGCGCGTTCTTGGAATTGCCATTTCCTCGTATGAATGATTCTTGACTTTTCAATGTTCGACACGGTGCGGTGATTCCCATTGGTTTATTCCTCTTGCACGCTTCGGGACCGAGCACTTCAAGAAAAGTAGTATGGAAGTATTACTTGTTTAAGTAATTCTCTTGATTTATGTGCAACGGATCTCTTTCGATTATCTCGCCTGGATCGCATTTCCTTGACTTCCCCGGCGACTTCGAGTCGACTTCCAATCATTGGATGACTCTTCTCGTCACTTCAACTTGAGACTTGGCTATCTTGAGTTGACTTGACTTATACTTCATTCAAAGATTTGCATCTCAAATACACCTTGATCGAGTTCCTATCTTCTCTTCTTAATTTCTCGATTTACATTTAATTCTCGCATTTAATGCGGCAAAGATTTATATCCAATCATAAGCTTGGTGTGCACCTTTTGACTTGTACACGTCATAATTATCTTGACATCATTCATAAAAATATTCCCGCTTAGTAAAAATGACCGCGTTTTTGTCACTTTGCTCATAAATGACTCTCGCTTACTCCTTAGCCGATTCAATCCTTCTTCTCACTCCTCTCCTAGTGACTCGGATGTCGCCTAACTCGATCTGGTGACTTTCCGATATGGTGATTCACTTAGTTTCTGAATTCAAACTCTTTTTCCTCTTTTCATGTTTCATCTCTTTTCTTTGAGTCTTCCGAGTGTCAACTCAGCTCAATTAACCCTAACTCATATTTGAGTTCTTCAAATCTTGACTCACATAATGGTTTTGTGAATATGTCACTAATTGCTTATCGGTTGAGATATATTCCAAAGTGATGTCCTTATTTTCAACATGATCTCTTATGAAGTGATATCTCGACATCAATGTGCTTTGTTCTTGAGTGCAATACAGATTTTGAGTGATTGCAATTGCACTTGTGTTATCACACATGATAGGAATTTCCTTTTCTTCAACTTCATAATCTCTCACTGTCTCATCCATAAGACTTGGGCACAATAGTCGCCCAGACTATGTATTCTCGCTTCAGTTGTAGAGGTGGCTATTGAATTTTGCTTTTTGCTAAACCAGAAATTAGCCTATTTCCAAGCATTTGACATGTGCCTGAAGTACTCTTCCTGTCAACTCTACATCCAAAGATATAGTCAGAGTCGAATAGCCAATTAGCTTGAATCCACCTTCCTTTGGATACCATAAGCCAACTTCTTGGCTTCCTTTCAAATATCTCAAGATTCTTTTGGCTGCAATCATGTGGCTTTCTTTTGGAGCAGATTGAAATCTTGCACATACACCTACATCAAAGGTGATGTCCGGCCCGCTTGCTTTGTGAGATAGAGCAATGATCCAATAAGTGCTCGTATCTTGTTTGATCTACTGCTTGCCATCCGCATCCATATCCATTTTGATGATGTATTCATTGGTATTTTCACGAAGACTTCTCTTCCATACCAAATTTCTTCATTAAATCTCTGGTGTATTTTGTCCGACTTATGAAGGTTCCATATCCATCATGCTCATTTCGAATTTGCTTTGCATAAGATTTGAAAATTTATCACATAGCTCTTTGTTTGTGGATCCAAAGATGATATCATCCACATATATTTGAACAAGCGATACTCTTCCTATCTTGAATTAAAAGAGTGTTCTGTCCATTTTGCCTTTTGTGAATCCGTTCCCAAATCAAGAATTGTGACAATGTATCATACCATTCTCTAGGTGCTGTTTCAACCCATATAGAGCTTTCTTGAGTTTGTATACTTTATCTCCAAGAGTCTTCTCGCTTAAATCCTGGAGGTTGTTCAACATACACTTCTTCTTCCAATGAAACCATTAAGATATGCACTCTTTACATCCATTTGATACACAATAAAGTTCTTGTGAGCTGCATAGGCAAGAAACATCCTTATGGCTTCCAATCTTGCCACGAGAGCAAATGTTTCATCAAAATCTATCCCTTCTTCTTGGCAATATCCTTTAGTGCCAATAACGTTTTGATGGGTAGGTCTTTGAACCAATTCCCACACTCGTATTTCTTTCAAACTCGATTCACTCTTCTTGCATGGCTTGAATCCAATGCTTGTGACACATCTTTAGGCTCTATTTGTGAGATAAAGCATGTGAACATTGCTTCTTGTTGAGCTCGGATCTCGTTTTGACACCTTCTCTTACATCTCCAATGACTAGTTAAGTGGATGGTCTCTCGACCATCTTACATCAGGTTGGAGTAAGTTATCCGGATTCGATCGTCTTGCAATGTGTTGTTTTGATCGGCTCTCTCATCATCACTTAGCCGCAGATTTTCCAACCTGTTTTTGAGACTCAACTATCTCATCTTCATCCGGGTTTATAATTCCGGCTTGAAAGATAGGGACTCTTCTCGCATGGTTGGTTGATTCAACTTATCGCTAACTCTTCAATGGCTTCTCCATTTACATTTGGCTCATCAAACACCACATGAATGGATTCCTCTGTAACCATAGTCCTTTTGTTGAGTACTCAGGCTTTGCTTTCACCAGTATCCCAAGAAGATACCTTCATCGCTTTAGCATCAAAAGCCTTTAAATTATCCTTGCCATTGTTATGGATGAAGCATTTGCATCCAAATATTCTAAAATATGCAACATTTGGCTTTCTCCTATCCAAATCTCATAGGTAGTCTTTGTCACCGTCTGTTTATCATGCATCTATTTTGAGTATAGAATGTGGTGTTTATTGCTTCACCCAAAATCTTTTAGGTAGCCTGCTTGGCTAGCATGGTACTTGCCGCTTTTTGAGAGTTCTATTCCTTCTTTCTCGCAACTCCATTTCTTTGTGGAGTTCTTGCTTTGCAGATAATTCATGACCAATGTCATTTTCAATACAATCTTGAGTTATTATACCATTGACAAACTCGGTTCCTCTCGAGATCATATTTTGATAATGGTTTGACTTTTCTCATTTTGGATTCTTTTCATCGATTGTGGTAGTTTCTCACGAGTTTCTTTCTTCTTACACATGAATATTGTCCGGTATATCTTGAGTAGTCATCTACTACCACCAAGGTGTATTTCTTCCCACTTATGCTAGTTTGGTTCAATCTGACCAAATAGATCCATATGTAGCAGTGCAATATTCTTGTTGAAGATGGACATGTCTTTTCTTTGAATGATGATTTGATTTGTTTTCACATCGGCATGCATCACATATACTTTCCTTCTTGTATACTTGAGTCTGAAGTCCTTCTACAAGACGCTTCTTGCAAGCTTGTTAATTGTTTTGAAATTCGGGTGACTCGGCTTTTTGTGCCACGACCAACTTGATTCAAATTGTGCTCTTTGCTAGTAGACAAGTGCTTGGTGTTGCGTTGACCAATCTACCACATACATGTTCTTTTGTCCGCATCCTTGCAACACAACCTCATTGGATTTGGTGTCCTTGATTTGGCATATACCCATGTTGAATCCAACATTGTAGCCTTTGTCACGAGTTGGCTAATACTTAGCAGTTGAATTTGAGTCCTTCAACATATGCAACATCTGTGATTTCTAATCCATTTTTCTTGATGGATCTAATGCCTCTTATTTCTCCCCGGAGCTTCATTTCCTCCAAATATGACCTTTGCACCTCTGACTTCCATGAATTTTGATAGATTTTTCTTGTTACTGTCATGTGCCTGGAACAGACCACTATCCATGTACCAGGTTCCTTGGCACTCGGCTATTCCTTGAACTCCGCAATCAAGGAAATTAAGTTTTAGGTACCCATACTTGTCCGGGTCCCGAGGGGTTAGTATTATAAGATGATCCAACCAGCTATAGCCAAATGATTTGACTCAAGAGGTTGCCATCTATCGATGCCATAATCATAATTAACTTTAGCAAATTGCTTGGGAGTTCTAGGTTCATACAAAACATCTCTTTTGTCTGTATGCCTGTGAATGAGTTTTAGCAATTGTTGTATTTGGGTAGTTGTGATATCTTTGAGTGTAGTGCCTAGGTGCATAAGTGTCTTGGCGATGATAGCTCTTGTGCATTTGGAATGGCCTTTCTTGAGTTCCAGGCCTTTGCCATTTGGGCTTATATTCCATAGGTCTTTCTTTGATAGTTCACATTATTCCAATCGGCTTGGCTTGGGTACTTTCTACCATTCCCATCATATGCGTTTCTTTTATAGAACTTCGGGGCTTTTGGTAGCTCTGTTTCTTCTTTGCGAGTATTTCTGTTTGGAGTTTCTTGAGGAACTTGGTTGGATTTCTTCTCCGTCCTCTCAACACACTCAATTGGCGGCTTTCCTTTTCCTTTATAACCAAGGCCGGTTTGCTTGTGTTTGTGCTTTGGAATAAATGTATGTGCACTATTTGGAGTTTTGGATTTTTGAGATACTTCATTACTTGAAGATCCTTTTTCCAAAATCACTTTTGGAGCTTGCCATAGCACGAGGAAATTAAATCCTAAGCTGTCTTGTCTCCACATTCTCTTTGACTCATAATAAGGTCATCCAAGGATTTAGATGCCTTAGTGAATGAGGCAATCACATTTTTGAGGTCATTCTCCCTCTTTTCTATAGCGATTATTTCGCTATTAGCTTAGCATTTTCAAATTTAGACTTTTATTCTCATCGGCTATTTGACTTAGAGTATTCACTCCTTAGTCACCGTGAGAGTTTTTGCTTTTAGAGTAGGTTTGTTTTCCTCATTCAAGAGTGTGTGTGTGGGATTTAATGTGTTCAAAGTCTTTCATCATTTTGCCTATTGAATCATAAAGATCAGTGGGTGATGAAGTGTGTGTGTCACATCACTATCACTAGAATCGAGTGTTATGAATTAGAGTGTACCTCATCTTCTTGGTCGGGTTGGTCTTGTTCCTTGGCCATCAAACGGATCAAGGCTTCTTCTTCGAGTCACTTGAGTAGTCGGCTTCACTACTCTCAATCACCGTGTCTCTTGACTTGGCTGTCTCGCGATCTCTGCAGCCAACATTGCTTTTTTCTTTTCATGTCTTCTTTCTTTGAAGACCTTTCTTTCCTCTTCATTCCTGTATTTGTTGACTACGGGATATGGACAATCAATGGCATAGTGACCTGGTTGTCTGCGCCCAAAGATAGATTTTCAACCTTTTGATCGGCTCTTTCCATTCTTGGATTGTCGACCCTTTGATATTCAACTTTTTGATGTTTTGCTCTCTTGGTTGACCTATCTTCCCTTCACTTTGAGGGAGCCGAGTGTCTGTCTTCGGAGGATTCGCCCTTGCCTCTCTTGTAGTTCTTATTGAAGAACTTGTTGAACCTTTTGACCATCGGGGCTATTTCCTCTTGGTCAATGACTTCTTTGACCTCGCTCTCTTGCCATCCTTAACAATTAGAGCAAGCTGTTTTGGGCACAGTTGTCTCCTCTTGGTCTTTTCTTCTCGGCTCAAATTCGTAGGCTTTGAGATATGAGAATAGCTCATGGTTGGATGTCTTGGATAGGTCCATGGAATGTCTCGATGCCATGACCTTTATTTCCCATTCACCGGAGACTTCTTAGAATCTTCATACACATTTCCTTTTGTGTATATTCTTTTCCAAGTGCGAGATAGCTCGTTGGTAATTTATGTGAACCGAGCATCCGGTTGATCCAAGGTCTCTCCTGCGAGCATTTTAAAATTCTCAAATTTCTGTACAACCAATAGTTTATTTTCCTTGATTTGTTACGAGCATTCACAAATCAATGTTAGCTTGTCCCCATTTCTTTAGCCGTTTTGCATGATTTGACTTTGTTGAACATAGCTTTGTCCAAGGTTTTGTAAAGAATGTCTTTGGCTACATTGTCCAAGTTATATCTTTTCCTGTCATCATTTGTCCATTCGGCTCTTGGTTTTCAACCATGGGTCCAGGAGCAACATCCTCTTCACCTTCAAATGCGCAGCTCCTTATAGTTGTGTTCACTTTTAAGATTTGCAGAGGCCCATCCTCTATCACTATCCACATCTCATCGTGTAATCTTTGATAGATGAGCTCGTATACGAATTTTCCAATCATCAAATTCTTCAATTGTGAACATAGGTATGCGTGTCAAATTTGCTTCCATGATAATAACTTTTTGAGTAAAAGCGTTTTGAAAGATTGAGTACTAAAACGAGCTTTGAAAAATTTGGAGATCTAGTTCAAGAACCGGTCGGAAGGCTCAATGAACCAACCGCTCTAATACCACTTGTAGGTCCCAAGGTGTGTGAGTGTAAGGTTTAGAAGGGGGTTGAATAAACCTTACCAACTTTTCAAATTAGTCCTTTTAAATATTCGAGTTAATACTTCACGGTTGTGTCCTTGATGGACAGCTAAGTTAGTTAATTAGCGAGTTAGTCACTCAACGACTGACGAGCTTTTGATAGAATAACTCAAAATTTTTGACTAAGAACTTAACTCATTGTGATTTGTTTTCATTGGAAGACTTAACACCCTTGAATTTGGTTAAGTTTGTTTTAATACTCGCTTTTAACACTCGATTGATTATCGTGAGATATAAAAATAAGATGCACGAGAAATTAAAGTCTTTGAAATGTAAATAACACAATAAGTTTTTATAGAGGTTCGAAGATGGGGTAATTCTTCTACTCCTCTCTTCTCCAACTCCTGGAGGAATCCACTAAGTATTGATCAATATACAGAGTGGTTAACAGTCCAGATACAAGTCTTGATCACACATCTGACTTGATCCTTTGGGACTCGATCGAGATGCCTTGGTTACACAAATTGGCTTCTCGTGCGACTCGGCTTCTTCACGAGGCGGTACTTGCCTTGCTACTACGCACCACTTGCTTAAGTTCCTGGATTTGATCACGAAGCCCTCCAACTAGATTAAGCTTGGTTCGACCTTGAACCTTTCTACAATCCCTCGTGGAATGTAGACCCCTTGATTCTTCAAATGTTTCCTCTTCAACTGATTGAAGTTGTCTTTCCTTCACAGGTGAGTGTTGGATTGATTTCCTTCGTAATGTAGGCTTGAGGATTAATCTGAATGACTTGAGAATATTTTTGGTTCTGATTCAAATGTTTGCTTGAATGTTTTTGGTTCGGTAATCAAGGTAACCCCTTCTCAAATAAACTCCTCGGCCTTTTATAGTGATCTTTCAAAAATCGCCCGTTGAAGAGATAGGCTTATTTTTGAAAGTCACTTGTGGTCGCTGGCTTGTCTTGTTGCGATTCTTGGAATTGCCATTTCCTCGTATGAATGATTCTTGACTTTTCAATGTTCTCACGACACAGGTGCGGTGCTTCCCATTGGTTTATTCCTCTTGCACGCTTCGGACCGAGCACTTCAAGAAAAGTAGTATGGAAGTATTACTTGTTTAAGTAATTCTCTTGATTTACGTAACGGATCTCTTTCCGTTATCTCGTCTTGACCGCATTTCCTTGACTTCCCCGGGCGACTTGAGTCGACTTCCAATCATTGGATGACTCTTCTCCGTCACTTCAACTTGAGACTTGGCTATATTGAGTTGACTTGATCGATACTTCACTCACCGCATGTCACCGCACCTTCATCGAGTTCCTTTCTTCTCTTCTTTGTCATACTCAAACCCTCACAAAGTGAGTCTTCCTTCTAGTCTCCGGTTGTCTTCTTGCATGTTCAGGCATAGCTGACTTAACTCAGCTCGATCAGTCCTATCTATTACAATGCAATTTATAAAAAATGGGGTGTCAACTTCCTGTTCTAAGTTTTGCATGACATTCATCAAAATCTACAAAATAATTTCCCAACATATATAAATAGAATACAATTATTCAATTTCAGGGTTGTAGTAAGGAAAATAATTTATTTGGGTTCCTTGATAAAAGGAAATTTTCATAAGTAGCCCCATTTTGGAAAATTGGTATTTGTCGGGTTTCAAATCGAATAAGTTTTGGTTTCGACCTTAAAAAAATGTAAGGTCAGTTTCTAAATTCTCCAAATTGTCCAGAGAATCAATTATTCAAAGAGTTTGGGGTCGAGTTTTAAAAATTCTATTTCTAGTCCAAATTTTGATTTTGTCCTCAAGGGCTTATTTGGGGTCCGTTTGTTATGAAACTTCAACCATGGGTTCAAAATATTATAAAATTAAGGTTAAGTGATTTTTCCAGGTACATGGGCTGTACCATTTCTGGAAATTTTATTTTGGTCTTGAGTGTTGGAATTTTACACTTTAGTCCTCAAAGTTTCAAAAATTGGTTTTCTTTACTCAAAACACATTGACTTTTGGAATTTACTCAAAATATAAGTTTTTCAGTTAAAACAAGTTAAAATTTTCAAATTTTACAGAAAGGTCCCTTAACAGTTTTGAAAATCCCATTTTTGGTCCTTAAACTTTCAAATTTTCTCATTTGAGTCCTTAGAGTTTCAAGGGTTGGTTTTCTTAACTCAAAACCTTTAAAATTTTGTTATTATCTTAAAATATAATATTTTTTATTTAGTACAGTCCCAATTTTCAAATTTTACAGAGGTCCCTTTTCATAGTTTTTAAAATTGCAATTTAGTCCTCCAACTTTGCAGAATTTGCATACAAGGTCCAATAGCTCATATTTTAATATACTTTCAAGTTTTCCAGAATATAAAACAAATATAAAATGAAATTCCAAGTACATAAATATGCATTAATGTGAAGCCCCGATTTTTCCGAGCTTATAATTGATCCTTATTGTCATTTATACTTTTGATCGACTATTTTACCGCGTCGTTTTGACGGGTAATTATTAATAATATATACATTTTGTACTTTATTTCATTTTATTTAATTACTTGTGATCATGATCATCATTAATTCTATTTTGCATTTATGATCACTTGATTGATCATTATTACTATTTTTGTATTTATTAGTCACCTTAGAATTTTAAGAGACTATTTATTTTAGAGACTTTTACCTTATAGAATTAAGATTTTGATTTAGATTAAGTGATCATGAGACTTACAAGTGATCAAGGAAATCACTAATTATTTTGGAGATTGATATATTTCATCTATTATCATCAAATTTGGGAAAAACAATATATGGAATTACCATAATGCCCTTATAGTGGACGGCCAATATGGATATTTTTGGAGTAAAAATATCATCCAACTCTTGTACACCTACACCTTATATTAGTCATCTTGTGCATAATTATACCATTAATTCAAACATTATACACATCATCTCTTATATTACTTCTTTAATAATATTTTTGCCAACATGTTGGAAGTCTTCCAACATTCGATTCAAACCAAGTCTTGCCCGTACCTTTGACCTTCAAATTGTCTCCCATGCATGAGGCAAAATGCAAGACACAATTTGAACAAAATTCCTCCCCCTCTCTCCTCAAGGTGGACGGCCATATGGCCATTTTTGTGCCAAAATTACATTTCATTTTATCACTAACACATTCATCTCATACACAAAATCCTCCTTCTCTCTAAACTCCCAACTTCTCTCTACTCTTCTTCTTACTTTCTTCTTCTACACTTAGAAAATTTTCAGGATTTTTCCCCCTATTTTTTCAAAAAAGTCGAACACCCCCCCCTACAAGGTAAGAAATTTTATCTTCAATCCATTTTTGATATCACATAGTTCACCTCTTCCACCTTCTTAACTTAAGTTTGAATTTGATTTGGAGGTACATTTAGAAGACCATTTGAAGATTAGAGCTTGACATCATTTTGAAGAAGGACTTCAAACTTGAAGAAGAACTAGTAGAGGAATTTGGACTACAAGGTAAGAATTGAGTACTAGACCCCTTCTTCCCTATTCTTTCTATTTTTTTCAAATTTTAACACCCCTTTTTCATTTTTGAGAAATAGGGGCTGACCTTAGGTGATTTTGGAGTTGAGCCAAAATTTCCAGTTTTTAAGCTTCAACTAATCTCCAAACACCTACTACACAAGGTAAAGTGTAGTCCTTCTCATTTTCTTATCTCCTTCTTTTCTCCTTAATTTTTCTCTCATTTTTCTAACTTCAAATTTTTGATATTTTTTTGAATTAGGGGCTGACCTAAGAAGTTTTCATCCAAAAATTGTGAAATTATCCTTTTATTTCACAATTTCCAATTTTAAGGTGGGTGGAAAAATATTTTCCAACTATTAGGTGTTTTATTAAATGCATGTAGAAAATTTGATCATGAGCCTTGAGATATATATAATCTATGTATTGCATGTCAATTTTATGTATCAAGTCATGAAAATTCTCAAGAGTTGCTCAAATTTCTATTTATTGAATTTTAGGTGCATGCATGTGCAATTTAATATTTTAATTGATGAATTCTTATATGTATTGGACATGCATGTGTATGATCTTTAAAATCTATGTTTTGGATGCCTTATAACTTGGAAAAGTCGAGCATAATTGATTAAATTTCATTTTTGGACTTAAAAATGTAAAAATGCAAAGTTGGTGGACTAAATTGCAAGAAAATAAAAGTTAAAGGACCCCTCTGCAAATTTCGAATTTTGGGACTGTTCTCAGGTTCAAAAATAACTTTTGGACGTTTTAATAAAGTTTTAAGAGTTTTAAGATAAATAAAATCAACCTTTAAAAGCCCAAGGACTAGATTGTAAAATTTTGAAAGTTTAAGGGCTACTTTGCAATTTTTAAAACTGCACCAGACCTAAACTTTAAAATTTGAAATTTTTACTCTTAAGGTACTGGGAATTACATATTTTAAAAGTATTCCAAAAATCCAAGTGTTTAGGGCTTGGAAAGTAATTTTACAAAAATTGAGGGACTAATGTGTAAAATACTAAACTTGAGGACCCAAATGAAATTTCCAGGACTTATGCAGCCCATGCACCTGGAAATACTAACTTACCTATAACATAATTATATTTTTGACCCAAGGTTCAAATTTCATAACAATTGGACCCCCTAAAAGCCTTAAAGGCAATTATTTCAAAATGGGACAAAAATGATATTTTCAAAAGTTAATGGACCTGCACATATTTCTTTTAAAATCTGCTTTTGTCCCAATATCCTACTAACCTTAGTGACATTTTCCAACTGGAATCACATTAAAAGCCCTTCCGGTTTGTGAGTTCCGATTATTTTAAACTTAAGGTCCGAATTGGCAATTTTTACAAATTTGGGGCCAATGTGAGAATTTTATAAAAACTCGACCTCAAAACTTTAAAAACCTGAAACTCTGGACAATTTAGAGAATTTAGGAACTGACCTCATAATTTTTCAAGGTCGGGATATTTATTTATTCAATTTTTAACCCCAAAAGTGTTGGTTTTTACAAAACGGGGCTAAATTACAATTTTCTTTTATAAAGGACCTAACTCAAATTATTTTCTCTTTTACTAAAATAGCCCTGGACCCTCTGACTTGGAGATTTAATTAAAGTATTTTATTTTCCCAAAAACCCTTGACTTATCGGATCAATTTGACCGATTAATACCCGATCGCGGAGCGACTTCCTCGCCTTGCGATTTGAATCTATAACGGGACTTATGTTCTACCTAATCTTTCAAGATATCGAAGGTTGCTTATCCTTCCGATAATCATCTTCATCCAAAAACTCCACCAACGCCAAAATTGCCCTCGCATTATTTCAAAAATTTCTGAACTACTTCCCCAATCAATAATACTCGATTATGCGGTTGGATCGCTGTACTTGTAATTACTTTCCGCTGAGTCAACTTGGTGTGTCGAGCTCACGGTCGGAATGGATACGTCGGGGGATGGAACCGGGCAGCTCGGCTGCTATTCCACTCTCCCGGCCCCATCGCCCTAATCCCGCAATCGGGACGGAGTGTCCAAGGAAGCGGTCGTAGTACTTGAGGTATAATCATGATTATAACGGATCTGAGCCTTGCAAGCTCCACTTTGTGGATTTTGTCTTTGCCTATGGAGCGATAAGGTGACCGGTCTTGGACCATCCCGCCTGGGAGTTACAAGGAAGAACGAAGGAATCGCTGTCGATCCACACGATTCCGAGTTATCGGACCCGTTTGGTTGGCGTTACATTTCCATACGCAAATCGCTTACTTGTTTTTGCATTGGTTGGCGCTACAAATCCGTGCGCAACCATTATTTGCCTTGCATGGGATTGGCGTTACATTTCCGTGCGCAATCCTACCTGTCTTATCAATCACATAGTGTCAGTGTGACCATGAATAGGCCATGAATACGCAACCATTATTTGCCTTGCATGGGATTGGCGTTACATTTCCGTGCGCAATCCTACCTCTTGAATCACATAGTGCATGTGTGACCATGAATCTGTTTTCTTGAATCGTATAAGTATATTATTTAAATATTTTTATCACGACGCTTGAATCGTGTGTGAATTCATGCATCATACTCACGCGTTTTCATATCATCAAGTTTTCTCACATTAACTATATATCACCACACTTGCACACGATCACCCCATCCACCGAGATTTTTGTCTCATCCCTACCTATTTTCTAACCTTAGATGAGGACTTCGTTGAAGATGCGGAACCGGCCCTGGATTGAGACCTTGTACTCCGCTTGTTGGATTTACTACTTCTTGTTGTTGTTGTTAATAGATTCGTTTCTTGTGATTATTGTTGGACTATTCTATTTTCTTTTCATTCTGGTTTGTAACTGAAGGGCGTAGGACCCTTTGACTTTTAAGCTGTTATCGTTGGTTGGTTTTCGAGGATGTAATTTGGATTGTGGATTGTGGACTGTAATTTGTACCTTGTTATTTATTTCCGCTGCTATTTAGACTCTGTTTCATTGGGTTCTCGTTGATATTTGTCTGGACTGTTTGGTTATTGTATTTAAGTTGTGGATCGTCGTCGCGTCCCGTTTGGGGCGTGACAATTAACATATCATTCAAGGAATCATCAAGAAATTCATAAATTTGTACATGCATGCACCTATTTTTGCAAAATTTGAACAACAAGCATACTTTGATGAAACTTTTGGACATAGATACTTAAAATACACATGCAATACATATTCATTTAATATAATGCAAGTTTTAAACTACTACGTGCCAAGTTTTACAAATTAATTGAGTTTTATGAAAGATTTTTTTCCACCCACCTTCTCTAGTTTCAAGTCTAGCCTTCTAAAATAAATTTCTTCCTTTGTCACACCCAATTCTTGGCTCCAAACTCTCCAAGTCAGCCCCTAGGTAGTCCAAAAATATGTTTCCATGGTTAAAAGGGTGAGATTTCAAATCAAGAAGGGAGGAGGTGCAGCAAAATCAAAAGTGACCAATCTTACCTTAATGTCTCAAGTAATCTTCAAAAATGTGCTCCTTTCTTCAAACATCTAACCTCAAATTTGAGCTCTATAGGTCAGCCCCTATGCAACTCCAAAACAATATTATGGTGCAAGAGTTTGAGGTTTTAAGTCAAGAAAAGGAAGAAAGGAACAAGGTGTCTACCAAAATTGCTACTACTTACCTTAATTTGTGTTGTCTTGAGTGTCTTCTTAAAGCTTAGAGTCAAGTCTTGTTCTTTCTCTATTCTTCAAGAAATGGACCTCTTGGAGTACCTCAATAAAGAAAGATTCATCAAATTAGTAGATGAATGAAATAGGCTTAGAGTTTTAAGAGATGGATTGAAGATGAAAGAAGGATATCCTCCTACCTTTGGACTAGTGTATTCGGCCTTATGGGAGGAGAAGAGAGGATTTTTGTGTATCTTAGTCTAAGTGTTTGAAAGATGAAGAGTGTTGGAAGTGAGGAGTGTTCGAGGAGTTGGGTGAATGATGTAGGATGAAAAATAAAATTGTATCCCCTCACAGTGCATAATGGTCGAAAATGCTTAGGGGTATGATTCTTTTTTTTTTGTATGTTGTCTTGAAAACTGTCATTTGTATGGGGAACAATTGGTTAGTCAAATGTATGTGCAAGATTGGAGAGTGGGAAAGTTGGGAAATTGAGGGGAATATTGGGGTTTAGTGGTTTGAGTGTTGGGAATTGGAAGAAGATAGAATATAATATGTAGAATATTTGGTATAATATATGTATAATACATGGTATTGATATAGTATAAAATAGTGTATGTGTATAAGGATTTAAAGGTATTTCTACATAAAAAACTACCCCTTGGCCGTCCACTATGTGGTGTTATATCATATTTATTTATTTTTTTGGTCCCAAAATTGATGATGATTGGTGTAAAATATCAAATCCCAAAACTTCCCACAATCACTTATGAGTCTCATAATCACTTATTCTAAATCAAAATCTTATTTCTATAGGATATATATCACTTAGTAAAACAAGTCTTCTAAATTATAAGGTGTCTAATAACTACCCAAGTAGCAATATCTCAAATCATCTAAGGTGCTAAATAGAATGAGGTTCATAATTACAAGTAATAATAATAATAATCAATTAGGTGATAAATAAGCATTGAATTCGAATTAAAATAAAAAAATGACTAGCAATTAGACAAGTAATTGATCGCACAAATAAAACATTGACATAGCGTCAATATGTTATTAATGTTCCGTCAAGAATGACGCGTTAAAAGTAGTCGTGAATTTACATAGTCGTCCAATAACGTCAGTTACATGCTCGTACAAGATTGAAAATTGAGGGGCCTCACAACTTTCATCGCTAAATACCCGTCGCAATTCCGTTGTTATTTCGTCTCTAAAAGATTTGCACTAAAATTTGGAGGAAAAATTACAAAATATTAACAACGGATTTGTTGCCATCACTAAATCCATCGCTATTGTGTCGATATTGTGTCATTATTATTGAAATAATTTTTAAATTATGATTTTGGGATTGTGTCCTTCCCTAATCCGCGGTTCTCTTGTAGTGATATCATTTTTGGATTTTATTGTATTATCTTATTTATAAGAATGTGGTCCATAATGGTTTGTAATAATTTCAGGGATAACTTCAATTTTCGACCCAATCTCTGCCCCCTTTTCGCTTTTAGTACCCCTTTTTCAACTTAATCAAGATAGGCACCCTCTTTTTGTTAGATAAATGTTTTTATCCGCATTTTGATGATTTTGTTTTAATAAGATTTTATACCAAAACAATGTTTTTATATGTTGTCCAAATACTCCTAAATGATTTAAAATGTTTTTACTAATTTTTGGAGTATTTCTTAGAGTTTTTAATTTGATAAAAATTGGACAACACTTTTGATGGTTTTGTTTAAATTGGTTTTACACCTAAACTATTTTTATAAATGTTGTCTAAATACTCCCAAATGATTTAAAATGTTTTTACTAATTTTTTGGAGTATTTCTTGAAGTTTATTTTTGAAAAAATCGGACAACATTTCAAAGGGGCGGTCGACCGTCGCCCAAAGTGGTCGACTGCCGGACTCAAGATTAGAAAATCAAAACAAACTTACGGTCTTGAAAAAGAGGGAGGGGACCGGTCAGGGAGGCGAGGTCGACCGGCCGCACCCCACCTCGACCGGTCGCACCCCCGCAACCCCTACCTGGATCGCACTATTTTTTTCAAACGGTCGAAATCTTCAACGGGGCAACCGGGTCGCCTATGCTATTTTGTGTCAAAGAAATTTGTACCGTTGAACATATTGACAGAAGATTTCCTTTTCTATTTTGTACAATATTTCTACATCTTGTGATCTTCTTTTTGTAGACAAAAGTGAAGATAGAGGAGCCTATGTTGGGGAGCCTATGTTGGTGAAGCTTCCCTATAAATAGAGGATGAATTGAAGACACAAGATACAACAACACAATCAAATCAAACAACAAGAAATCTGCAAATTTCCAAGCTTTCATATTCAACACTCTTGTTGTATTTATAGCCTAAGTATTTCACTTTCACATCTTGAGGTCTAGGCTTTATTTCTTGATTACACTTTGCACTCAAATTGTAATATTCATTATTGAGTTGTAATCTTGATCTTTGGTTATCATTCAAACACAAGATATCCTTGTGAGTGTTCTTGTGGTAAGAACACACTTGGATGATCTAGGTGATAGGTGCGAAGATTGTGGTGATCTTCTTATTGAGGTGTTGAAGAATTTGGTATTCTTCAAGATTGAAGATTGTGGTGATCTTCAAAGGTGCCGTTGAAGGAAGATTGTGGTAATCTTCAAAGGAGATTGTGGTAATCTCCAAAGGTGGTGTTGAAGAAGAGTGTGGTGCTCTTCAAGGTGTTGTAAGTTGAATTTGTATTAATTGTGGTAATTAATAAAATTCCTTTTCTTTTTGAAATCCATCCCTGATATCTTTGGGGTGGTAGAGGATTAGGCCCTAGGTGGGTTGAACCTCTTTAAATCGACGCGTGTTGTTTACTTTCCGCACCTTTATTATTGTCTTGGCGTATTTGTTTTTGAAAAGAGGGCATAATCGAAAAGATGGAGATAATCTATTCACCCCCTCTAGATTATCATAGCCGCTTGGACTTACAAGTGGTATCGAGCCAAACTCTTTGGCAAGCTCGTTCCACATTGCGAGTAAAGAGGAACGATCATCGGCTCTGAACGAAGTCTACCTTACCGGCGCCTCCACCACCAAGCCACCACTATTCGATTCCAAAAATTTTACATTTTGGAAAGAAAGAATGGAATGATATTTACAAGGTTGCGGGTTCGATATTTGGAACACGGTCGTAAATGAATAATCCATTCCAATGATGGACACACTACACAAAGGCCTCAAAGAGCTCAATGATGAAGAGAAGAAAAGCATCTCCTTAAATGGTAAAGCTCTTAATATTATGTATTGTTCACTTACCATTTTGGAATATGATCATCTTGTAGGAATTAAATCGGCTCATGAAGTATGGAGAAAATTAGAAGAAGTATATGCAAATGAAAGGAGTCACTCAAAAGCATCTACTTCTCAAATGGATACAAACCCAACATGGGATGAGCTTCCTACAACTTCCGACGTCGGTGGAAACGAACGATGTCTTATGGGCTTGAAGAAGAAAACGAGGTAAGTTCAAAACCCTCCACTTCTTATGATAATGAATTACAAAATGATTATAGTGATTTGCAAAATGATTTTGATGAACTTCAAAATGAATTCCAAAGCTTACTTGGTAAATACAAAAATTTGAAAAAGGAATTCAATATTTTGAAAATTGATAAGGATAATTTATTTTCCTCTTATGAATCACTTTCATGTGATCACACCACCACACTTGACAAGGTTAGAAACCTTGAAAAAGAAAATAGTACACTTGTTGAGGATATTAATTGCATGAAAAATGATTTATCAAAATCCAACTTGAGTCCGATAAAATGACCGAGATTATTGATGTTCATAGTTGTGATAAATTGAAACAAGGACTTGATCATAGGTCTAGTGTTGTTAATTATGTGAAAAGAAATCAAGTCTCTATGCATGTTGGTCATTATGCTCCTAGAATTATTACTTGTTTTTATTGCGATAAAAAGGGTCATACGGCTAATTCTTGTCGAGCTAGAAATAGCTCTAATTATTGTTGGAGACCTAAAAGTCTCAAGACTAATCCCAAAGGACCCAAACACTTGAGGGTACCACAAAATAATTTCTTGATAGGTACCCGGCAAAATAATAATCGGAGAAAATTCATACCGCCAAGAAGACATCAAATGACCAATTCATTTGATCAAAGGAGAAAACATTTTCAACAAAGCCAATTTCCAAGAAAAGGATATAATCAAAAATGGGAAGTACATAATCCTTGGAAATGGCAAAGTCATCATCAACAAGATGATTTTCAAAGAAGAAGACACTATCAAAAATGGGAAGGACAAAACTCTAGAAATGGGCAAAATTGGAGAAGGCATCATCAACAAGATGATTTCTCAAGAGGAAGATACTACCAACAAAGGGAGAGACACAACCCGTGGAAATGGCGAAATTGGTAAACCGTATCTCTCCATTTAATTATGCATGTTTTTATTTGTGCAAAAGAGTTTTCAAATATTTTTTAAATTGAGGTCTTCAATATATATTTGTGTTTTTAAAATATTTTGAAAATGAGACCTTGTATGATGATTTTATAAACTCTTGTGTTTTTCTTAGAACTTGTATGTTCATTATCTTTTATGAATTTTTAAAGCATAATATAATTGTGATATCTTTTATTGCTTTAGCCTACACTTCTATTACTATGTTTTTGGGCAAAATTTGTTTTAAGTATTGTGTAGGATTTATATATCTTCATCAATGGTTATCTACTCATAATGTGTTAAGAGGACCATAAACTATCGAGGTACGCTTCTCATCGGTATTCATCTTATAGACTCGATATTATGTTTGCCATATGCATATGTGCTTGAGTTTCAAGATATTTCATAATATTTCACATAAGTGCCATTAAGAGGATTTTTAGATTTTTCGAAAGGCACTATTCGATATGTGATTGCACATATTTGCTTTGTCAACTCTTGTTCAAATACTTCTTTTAAATGAGGTCTCAACTATATGCTATCGGTTTTTTTTTAATTTCAAAAGAGACCTTTTGTAGCTTTCTTAAGCTTATTTAAACTTGCATGATTTAGTAGACTCTTGATGATATTCTAAATGCATAGTATGTGTTTCTAGATTCATGGTCTATATATATATAGTGTCTGTTTCTACTATGCTCTTATTCAAGATATTTTGTGATTGATGATTGAGGCATGTTTTTACACTTGGATTATTCTTTCTTGCTTATATAAGCGATGCCGGTAATGAGTTTGTCAAGTTGTGTAGATGAGAAATGAAGTACTCTAAATATTGTTACCTCAAAATATTTGGAAGCAAATGTTCTATTATGAACACCTTAGATCAATTGGATGCCCTATGATGATAGTGATGAAGAAGACAAAAAGGGTATTCCGGAACAAACTCTATGACCAAGGCAACATTGGTCGAACTAAGACGAGGTTAGTAGCTCGAAGGTATTTTCAAGAAGAAGGTAATTGATTTTGGTGTAACATTTGCACTCATAGCACATTATGTAGCTATTTGCATTTTACTTGCCCATTCTTGCTTTAAGAAAATTTCAAGCTTTACCAAATGGATGTTGAATCCAATTTTCAAAATGGTTTTATTCAAGTAGAAGTCTATCGGGGTTTAAATATTTCTAGGCCAAATGATATTTATAAAAGGCCTTGTATGGTTTCAAACAAGTACCCCATGTATGATATGATAGACTTAGCTATTTTTGCTAAATGATTTTACAAAAGGTAAAGTTGATACTACTCTCCTTGTTTTTTGAAAAAGGGCAAGATTGTTTGCTTGTGCATATTTATGAGAATATTTTTGGTGCTACTAATGAATATTTTGTGCAAGAGATTCTCCTAAGTTGATGTAGGTGAACTTGAGATGAACATGGTATCACATGATGGGGAGATCAAATTTCATCATTGGACTTCAAGTTAATCAATGCCAAGTAGATGGTTATATTTCAAAAGAACTCTTGAAGGAGTTAGGCATTGAAGAAGGAAGAATCATCTCAAAACTCTATAGCTACCAATGAAGAGATTGACAAAGGTTGAGAAAGGTATATCGGCCGACAAATAAATTCAAGGTATGTTTTCTTCCCATAGACTCAAAATTTTATATGCCTTATGTCTATATGCTCGACTTCAAAAATTATCCCAATGAATCTCATTAAAGTCTTTGTTAAAAGAAATTTTCAAATATTTGAAAGGCACTTCTTCTTATGACTTGTATATCCATAGTTTTAAAACGTTCTTATTTTTCCTGGGATAACAAGTTCGGTGTTTACATTTATCAAAATATGGTTCGTCATAATCGAACTAAACATATTGAGATTCGATATCTTTTTCTAAGGGATTGCATTTTTAACAAAAACTTGAGATGTGTTTAATTCCGTCTCAAGGATAACTCGTGAACTTTTTAATCGTTTATCACGAGTCTTTCACCTCATTTTCGAGCTTGATTATGACATAATGTATATTGAATGAGGTCTATGTTTGCATTTTGCACGTTTTTAAAACTTAGGGGAAAAAATCGGATTTTGGATCAAACTTGGATTTTTCAAATAGAACTCAAGCAATGGGCTGATCGGGGCAAGGCCGACCGTCGCCCATGCCGTCGACCGTCGCCCTGCCCCTGGACCGTCGCCCTTGATGATTTTCCTTGTTAAAAACGCTCGCTTTTCCCACTTAGCCATTTTGGCTCTTTTTGTTTCATTTTTCGTCCCCTTTGCAATTTTCACACACATTTCACTTCAAATGAGTTTTGATGCATGAATTATATATTTTGGGGACTACATAGCTCGGTTATCATCATCATTGCTCATATTTACCGAATAAATGGTAAGAATTCTACTCCATTTGCTCAATTGGGTTGAACCCTTGAGATTTTAACTTATTTGCAAAATTCTTGATGCTAATTTCATATGAATGTGATGAGCTTAATATTTATGATGTATTGAATGTTGTTTGAACTGAATTGGTGATGAAAATTTTTGGCTTAAATGAATTTCAAAGGCATTATATACTTCTAGTTTTATTCGACGCACGCCGAGTGTTCGACAAAATGTTTCAATGAAAAATTCATCACCTACGTGATTCTCTCGATTTGAAAAGTCATATAAGTTTATAGAGATCATGTTTTATCAATCAAATGAGCTTTTGCAAGTCAATTGATCAACGTTTCCCTTTTATTTGGAATTTAAGCTTCAATTTTCAATAAGCTCGATAAATCGATAAATTTGCGCACTTTGATATGAATATATGATGTTTTTATCGTGCTAACATTCTTTTTGATGATTCCAAAGGGGAGAAACAGGAAAATGCTCATACGCTCAAAGAAGCGAAAATAAGCTTGCAAGAAAAGTTATAAGCTAGGCAAAGAAGCGAAAATAAGCTTGCAAGAAAAGCTATAAGCTAGGGCTCTTGAAAGCCATAAGTCAGAACAATGCTTAGTCCATTTGATGTAGTGTGGACTTTTATGCTTGACTAATGATGTTTTTGTGACATGGGGAGCTTATAAGCTCATGGAATTCAAGCTTAAGTTGTGAAAGCTAAGCTTTTATCTTTTAGTTGTTGCTTGTATACTTGTTCTTTATATGCATGTTGATAGGGGAGCTTGTGCAAAAATGATTTTGAAAAATCTTTGCTCCTATCCTTGTGTGCTTGTACTTATGATGTATCTTGTTTGAAATTGATTGTTGTTTTAAGACCGGAAAATTTGTTTTGTTTTAAAATCGACCTTCTAAAAATTGTTTTGGTTTGCAATCATCAAAAAGGGGGGAGTTTGTTAGATAAATGTTTTTATCAAGATTGTGATGATTTTGTTTTAATAAGATTTTATACCAAAACAATGTTTTTATATATTGTCCAAATACTCCTAAATGATTTAAAATGTTTTTACTAATTTTTGGAGTATTTCTTAGAGTTTTTAATTTGATAAAAATTGGCCAACACTTTTGATGGTTTTGTTTAAATTGGTTTTTACACCTAAACTATGTTTATAAATGTTGTCTAAATACTCCCAAATGATTTAAAATGTTTTTACTAATTTTTGGAGTATTTTTTGAAGTTTATTTTTGAAAAAATCGGACAACATTTCAAAGGGCGGTCGGCCGAGGTGGCAAAAGTGGTCGACTGGTACCAAGATTAGAAAATCGAAATAGAACTTACGAGGTCTTGAAAAAAGAGGGGGGACCGGTCGAGGTGAGGTTGACCGGTCCGCACCTAGGCGACTGTCGCACCCCCACTCGACCAGGCGCACCCCCTACAACCCCTACCTAGATCGCACTATTTTTTTCAAACGGTGAAATCTTCAACAGGGCAACCGTCGCCCTATGCTATTTTGTGTCAAATGAAATTTGTACCGTTGAACACATTGACAACAAGATTTGCTTTTCTATTTTGTACAATATTTCTACATCTTGTGATCTTCTTTTTGTAGACAAAAGTGAAGATAGAGGAGCCTATGTTGGGAGCCTATGTTGGTGAAGCTTCCCTATAAATAGAGGATGAATTGAAGACACAAGATACAACAACACAATCAAATCAAACAACAAGAAATCGCAAATTTCCAAGCTTTCATATTCAACACTCTTGTTGTATTTATAGCCTAAGTATTTCACTTTCACATCTTGAGGTCTAGGCTTTATTTCTTGATTACACTTTGCACTCAAATTGTAATATTCATTATTGAGTTGTAATCTTGATCTTTGGTTATCATTCAAACACAAGATATCCTTGTGAGTGCTCTTGTGGTAAGAACACACTTGGATGATCTAGGTGATAGGTGCAAGAAGATTGTGGTGATCTTCTTATTGAGGTGTTGAAGAATTTGGTATTCTTCAAGATTGAAGATTGTGGTGATCTTCAAAGGTGTCGTTGAAGGAAGATTGTGGTAATCTTCAAAGGAGATTGTGGTAATCTCCAAAGGTGGTGTTGAAGAAGAGTGTGGTGCTCTTCAAGGTGATGTTGTAAGGTATTGTATTAATTTTGGTAATTAATAAAATCATTTTTCTTTTTTGAAATCCATCCCTGATATACTTTGGGTGGTAGAGGATTAGGCCTTAGGTGGGTTGAACCTCTTTAAATCGACGCTTGTTGTTTACTTCCCGCACCTTTATTATTGTCTTGGCGTATTTGTTTTTGAAAAAGAGGGCATAATCGAAAGATGGAGATAATCTATTCACCCCCTCTAGATTATCGTAGCCGCTTGGACTTACACGTTTTCTAAAATTAATCACTTTTGGTCCCTTTCCGTTAATTCTCCATTAAAACTAACATCCTGACATGTTACAGTTGAGACTTAAAATGACATGTTCACTTTCAGTACCTAATGTTTTATAATAAATCTCTTCTAATACCCAAACTTTACTTAAGCTACAATAATGAAAGTAGTCCATTACGACCATATCAGGCCCAACGTGCTTTTGTAAAATTAAAATATCCCTTAAAATTCATACATTTCTTTGACCGAAATAGCTCCGGGTGAGATGGCTCGCAACACCACCAGTCGAAAAGTTATTGCCCCTAGACCGCAACCTTCGGGGAATATGATCTACAAGTTATCCGACTCCTTCAGAAACTGCTCAGCACAACCTTGGTTCGTTTCCTACTTCGGGCGTATAAGATAATTCTTTAAATGGATAAATTAATAAAACATTATGAACACATGTTGAAGCAAAAGCCTTCTTTTTAATTAAGAACTTAAAGAAAAATTTATTACATTAGTAATCTCCTTTTGGGAGGAGAATACTGGTTTAGCCTCTCATATATGAGGCTTACACTCTTAAATACATAAACTTAAAACTAAAACACTCAGATATTATAAAATTTCACTCAGAATTTATTATAGGAAAACTAAGGAAAATGTTCGATGTCCTTAGCTTCCTTCAACTCTTGGTATTTATAAACTTGAATCTGGACTTGAAAGGCGGACTATAAATCTTGTTAAAGTATAATACGTCACTACTTACGTCTTATGCCTGATTTATTGCCTCACCAGTTGTTTCCTTTTTCTTCCGCGTGACTCAGCCCATGTGATAGTTGTCGAGGAATCTTTTAAAAATTTGGTTTGCGTGGTCCCCAAGGATAACGCATCTTATGAGTTGGGCCCTTGTCCTTTCTAGTTGTATAGTCTTGTCGGCCGGGTTTGGGTAGGAATCCTTTTCCAAACTCGGGTTCTTTCTGTTCGTGGCATGCCTAACAGATCCAATTGATCCAACGGCCGACATGCTCCATGTTACAGAATTTTCGGTAAGTTTCTTTGCTAGTCGGAATCTTGTTCTGCTTGAGAATTCTTCTCTTTGTCTCGAAAAGTTCCTATGCAAATCATGTTGTTGATCTTGTCATTTAGTTCAAAAGGAAAGATCCATTTGCTGAATTCTGAAAAAACTTGAATGGATACTTGACTTTGTCCATTTCAATTAGACAAACCCAAAGTCCCCATGATCGTCATGTAGAAGCTTCGTCTTCTGAGATTGCTCCTACCAGTAATGGTACTTCTTCCAGTGAAGCTACCTTAATGTATTTTAAAGCATGTCCATCTGGTCTTCTAAGCTTGATGAAATGAAAAGCTTCATTAAAACATTTCTTTGTTGGTTCTGGAGCTGCACAGATGAAATACAGTTCCAAAATATCGCCTCTAGCCAACTGTGGATTATTGGCCCAAGTCTCATAAATAGCTTCCCCAATCCATTTTGGTAACTTTGAAATTTCTGGGAACCCTGGTGACACAGTATATATCGAAGCTAGAGCTCCAAAAGTATACCATTATTGTACTTCATTTGGATGACTTCCTGGTTTCATCCAAACTCTTGGGTATTTGCCTGAGATATCAACCATTATTTTTTCTGGGTTAAAATCTCTTTTTGTAATCAATTTCTCCCATTGTCGTTGGTAAACCTCAATAGGGGAAATCTTAATCTCGGCAGTTTGAACCTTAGATTTGCCTGTATGTGGCCTAAGATCCAACTCTCCCACTTTTATCCCAGAAGTACTGGGTTGACTTGAAGACTCGGGTTGTGACACCGGAGCTTCAACATTCGTTACAGTTTGTACAACATCAGGGGATGCATCACCTGCAACACTTGTGATTGTGGTATTTGAATTCATAACCTTCAGCTTAGAGCCCCAGTATCTAATCACTCATTTCTACATCATAGGAGATGCGGCCTGGAGAAGAGGATCGTGCAGTGATAAAAATAATTGTCCTTGAGCAAACTGATACGCTCTTATTGACTAGAAACTTATTTATGTTCAGCCTATTGAAGTCATCCAGTAACTTCTGCATTGAGACATAACGTCCCAAAATCTTGTTCTAGACTCTCCAGGTTTTCCCTGAGACATCTTACTCGTTTAAGGACTTCGTCAGCAACGCGTCCTTCCATCCCGTGTCAAGAAATCAGCAAGAAAATTTTCATGAAATTTTATAACGACCATATCATAATCATAATATTGACATTCAGCTTGCCATCTAAGTAATGTAGCCTTTTCTGGTTTTGATTCAATTTTGTTTTTCAGAAAAGTCTTGACACTTGAATTATCAATTTTTAAAGTAAACATTTTAGTCAGTAAAAATAGAGGTCATTTTTTAAAAGCCTTTCAGACTGCAAAAAATTATTTCTCGTTGATATGCCATCGATTTGCTTCATTGTCTGTAAATAAACCGCTGCAATATGTGCATGGTACTTCTCCATTCGGTGTGGCGTTCGTAAGAACTGCTGCCCACCAAACATTACTGGCATCTGTATATAGAACCAGTTCACCCTCGTCTGTGGAATAGCAAGTTCCAGAAGCTTTTTACAAACTTCCTTGAGCTGCTTTATCCCTTCGTGATGTTCATCTTCCCATTTGAAAATAGCTTCCTTTTTTAGTAATAGGCTAAACACCTTATTGTAATGGCCCATATTGTTATAAACATTCCAGTAAAATTAACAACTCCGAGAAAACTTTGAAGTTGTTTCTTGTCTTTGAGAATATTTGGAAATCCTTCTATCTTCTCCACAATGTGGCTCTGTAGAATAATTCCATGTTCGTCTATTTCAATTTCGAGGAATTCAATATATCTCGTAGCAATCATTGCCTTATTTTCTGAAAGCACCAATCCTTCTTTATGGGAAACATCTGAAAATATTCCCAAATGTTTTAGATGCTCGTTCATATTCTTTGATGCAATAAGAATATCAACGATATATACGAACATAAAGCTGAAATAATCCTTGAAGAGATTATTCATCTTCCTTTGATATATCTAGGGTGCGTTATCCAATCTCATAGGCATCACGTTCCAAATATAGTATCCTTATGGTGTGGAGAAAGCTGTGAACTTCTTACTTTCTTCATCCATCTTAATCTGGTAAAATCCAGACTTGCAATCGAACTTTGAGAATATCTTAACACCTTTAATATAGTTAACCAAGTGTTCTCTTCTTGGGATATAGTATCCGTCAAACCCCAAAATGTTATTAATCCCCTTATAATTAATAACAAGTCTTGGCTTTCCTCTTTTAATTTCTCCATGATTCCTCACTAAAAATCATGGAGTATTGTATGGAGAAACTCCTGGTGAAATCAACTTAAGGTCAAGATGTTCCTTAAGTATTTTATGCACATCCTCATGATCCTCCTGGTTCATAAGGATTGGTTTAAATCTCACAAACTCGTATTCCTTCCCTGGTTTGACCTTTAAAGACGCTTTGAGCTTGTTCTTATCCCACTATGCCAAAAAATCTTCATTGTAATTTCATTGGATCTTCTTCTTGACATCTTCGGGTGATATTTATTCTTCTATGATAACATCACTCTGTGGTTTTATCATTATAGACAAAACCATCCTCTTTGACAAGTCTCTCAAGGCAATTCATTTTCCTTCTTTGAGTTGTACATGCATGAGAATATTTGGAGTTCTTGTCCCCTTCTTAAAGCCATTTGACTCTTGCTTTTTGTTTCCAAAACATCTTTTCTTCCTAATAAGCACTTTTGAGACAATTTTTTAAATCATACCACTCGGAATTCCTATTACCCCCTTCAACACTCAGCTCATTCATCTTCTTTTTTTTTTACACTGGTCAATCTGGATGCATGAATTACTTTTATTAGAGGCATTCCATTGAAGCAAATCAGTCCTGCAAACTAATTTTCATTTTGATCTGAATTAATGTGGTGCCCTGCACTGGGATATTCCATGCTTTCTCAACTAACTCATTGGCTCCATCTTTTTGACCATCTAGCATCAAAGTAGAAACTATTATAAGCGGCTTTCTTTGTGACAATCATCCTAAGAGTTAACAGTGATGATCGAGAATACATAGGGAGTATAAACCTCCGCACCAGGAAATCTTCTCATCCATTTCGGGGCAGCAAAAACTATATCCAATCTTTCCTCAACTAATTCTTCGCCCTCCCTATTATTAGCCTATGTAAATAGATGTCTTTTAAATGGAAGCTCAGTCATGCCCATGTCCAAAATAAATTTTTTTAAATGATTAAAACTGGACTTCGGTCTAATTCTCCCACCGTTTTTATCCGAATTTTCTCCTGAATGAGAAACTCCCACTGCAATCTTCTTTCACATTCTTCTGTACTTGCATATACAAATGTGGCCTAACATTTATCTAAAGATCATTTAATCTCATAGCAAACCTCAACACAAGTTGTAACACAAAATCTCACACACCATAATATTGTCTGACCAGATAATAAGGAGGCCTTTTTTTTCCAAAAAAGATCAATGCAACGCCATCTATCCTTCAACTTCAAGTTTTTACAGACAGTAGCAACAAACGCCTTTTTTTCTTAGTTTCTGACAAGAAGACAATGTCAAGGAGGTGGAGCTTAAAAGCCTCATTCAACTGGGAAATTGTAAAGGGTCCCCCAACCCTCTATAATTCCACAGACAAACTCTCATTAATCACCGAGGGACCATTCAATGTTGGCACTCGCTACCTCAACAATAAAAGGAATCCCACAAATACCTTCCGAATCAACTATGATTTTCTTATGGAGCTTAGATTCTTCCTCCACTCTTCATCATTCATCTCGATAACCTTTTATTATTCTTATTTTTGCACCCTATATCCGTATCCAAACTCTTGAGGATTCCTTCAAGATACTCCTACTCTATTTCCCGCCCTACCCTTTTTCCAAACCCGTTTACTTTTATGGCTTGTACTAGTTATATCTTTAAGAGGGGTTCTCCCAAACTCGACTCTAATGGGAACATTAATCATATCCCAATTTTCATTAAACCAGGCACAATCCTAATGGGAACATTAATCATATCCTTACCGCCATATAGATGTCATAGTATTTTTAAGGCCACAAAACTAATCTTTTTTTCAACCCAAGACTCTCCTACACTCATCCATACTATGCACAATATCCACTTTCTCAAGCAATATTCACGATATTTCTGTGAAGACAGGCAAACTTCTCCACCTTTTCGAAATACCCATATCCATGAGCGGTGGACCCAAAATCCCAAAAAGAATGAATCAATATGTCCCAAACTCCGTAATAAACCAAAGTCACCGCACACAGGACCAAAGAGTGAGAAGATAAGGAAGAAAAAGGAAAAAAACAAAGATGAAATGACAAATAGAAGTGGGAAAAGATTCGACAAATAATAAATGTCACTAATGCATCCATATTCATTACCCAAATCCTGAAACACCAAGGCAAATGACAATGAACAATCTTAAAACAACATCATTAAAGAACAATCTCATCCAACCAAACTAAAAGAAGAAAGAAATTTTGAAAACCCCAATTTTGAAATTTGAAATTTGAAATTTGAAATTGCCTCCACCACCAGGTAACTCAAAGACCCCATGAAAGAGAGAGAAAATTCACACCAAGTGAAACTCTAGCAACATCTTTTGAATTGAAATTTTAGAGTTTTTAGATTTGCGCCTATTCCCAAATTCAATTTCGATATTTTAATTTTAAACCTTGGGACCCAATTGAACATTTTAGAGATTTCAATTTAATCCCAAGACTTTCAATTAAGCCCAATCTCCAAATTATATTTTTAGATTTTCAAAATTTACCCGTATAACTTAATTAAACTTTCTAAATTTTTTAATTTAACCCCACGCCAATTTAGTCCGGAATCTCAAATCACTTCTAATTTCTTTCAATTTAGCCCCAAAACTTATATATTTAATCAACTTTCACCTACTAAAAAGCCCTAAACTATTTTATAAATATAATTATTTCAATTAACAGCTAATATTTATTCTATTACCCTTAAATTTTTACTGTAGGTGATGAAGAAGAGTAGAATTAGGGCTTCTACATTCGAGAAACTTGTGCATCTATATTATTTTGCTCATTGAGGTTGAGATTTTTATCACATTTTATGTGTATAATTCACTGTCTTTGTTAAATGCCTAAAGTGTTCAATTATATAGTTATATGATATACATAATTATGTGAATTATATACTTTCAATGAGTTACATGATATGAATAATTATGTGAATTATATGTTTTAATGTGTCATATGATATGATTATTTTTTATGAATTACGTGTTCTTCATTGCGATGTATGTTTATGCAATGGGAAAGGAATGTTTGGCCTCGTGCCACGGGAAAAGAAAATATGGCATTCGTACAATGGGGAATGAATTTTTGGTCTGCCGCACGAAATGAATTTTTGGCCTCATGCCAACAGAAAATGTAGTACCCAAGAAATTGGGGAAATAGAAATTAGGGTTTTATTGTTTAACAATTAGGGATTTTAAAATTTTGGGGGAAATCAAAAAAATTATTATATTGGGCCTAATAGAATAGTTTTAAACTTCATTTTTATATTTTCTTATATTGGCCCACTAGAATAATCTTAAACCCATCACCAAGCCCAAACTCAAGTCCAAGCCCATGTCATCTATCCAAATATGGTATTAAACATAAATTATCCTAAAAATCTTTAATTAATATTTTATTAACAATCAAATTAATTAACAACAAACTCCAACAAATATCCCTATAAATCAGACAATTTATTTTAGTCAACTAATTTATTATTGTAATTAATATAATTCTGCATTTTTTTATATATACCTTTGTACTAATTTAAGCTTGACAAAAAAATAATAATAAAACAAAACCATATCAAATAAACTGGGAAAAACTCCGTTAACAAGGAAAATATCAAATCCCTATTAATCAACAAAATCTAAGGTCAAATATACTCTTATTTATTAGCAAAATAATCATATCAATCTCCTCAATCAATTAGAAACAAAATTCGCCAAAAATTTCTAACTTTCCAAACTCCAAACCAACAATTATTACCTATATATATACTCTTTAAACAATTGAAACACACAAGCTAATAATACGTAAAGGTAAAAAAAAATCTTTGTTACTCTTCTCACCCTTCACTATCCAAACCAACGATTCAAAAAAATAAATAAATACAGAGAGAATGGGAGAAATCGGGAAAGGCAGAAGAAAACCTCGTCGCCGCCCCACCGCCGCACGCAATGTGAAGTGTGGTGGTGGTGTGTGTGTGGTATGGCCGTAGGGTTAGGCCTTGAAAGGGAAATGGGTTTGTGTAGCGAGAAGGAGATGAAAGATGAAATGGGTTTATTTTTTTCGGGAAATGGGTCTATTGTAGAAGAATGAGATGAAGAGAAAAGTGATCAGAAAAGAAAAGGAAAGGAGTAAGTAAGAAAGAAAAAACAATAGAAAAGAAAAGAAAGGAAAAAGAAGTGAGAGAAAGATGAGGGATGGGGGAAAGTGACGGGAAAAAGGAGAAGGGAGAAAGGAGTGGGGCCAGGGTGGGGTGGGGGCGCTGAGGGTTGGGGTTGGGGGTGAGGGAATAGGGAAAGAGATGTGGTTATTAGGAGATTCCAAAAATTTTATCCAATTAATTTTTAACCAATTTTAATTTCATCAAATCCCTATTAATCAACAAAATCTAAGGTCAAATATACTCTTATTTATTAGCAAAATAATCATATCAATCTCCTCAATCAATTAGAAACAAAATTACGCCAAAAATTTCTAACTTTCCAAACTCCAAACCAACAATTATTACCTATATATATACTCTTTCAAACAATTGAAACACACAAGCTAATAATACGTAAAGGTAAAAAAAAATCTTTGTTACTCTTCTCACCCTTCACTATCCAAACCAACGATTCAAAAAAAAATAAATAAATACGAGAGAGAGAATGGGAGAAATCGGGACGGTAGGCGAAAAAAACTCTCGTCGCGCCACGCCGCAGACGAAGTGTGGTGGTGGTGTGTGTGTGGGTATGGCCGTAGGTTAGGCCTTGAAAGGGAAATGGGTTTGTGTAGCGAAAGGAGATGAAAGGGAAATGGGTTTATTTTTTTCGGGGAAATGGGTCTATTGTAGAAGAATGAGATGAAGAGAAAAGTGATACAGAGAGAAAGAAAAGGAAAGGAGTAAGTAAGAAAGAAAAAACAATAGAAAAGAAAAGAAAGGAAAAAGAAGTGAGAGAAAGATGAGGGATGGGGGAAAGTGACGGGAAAAAGGAGAAGGGAGAAAGGAGTGGGGCCAGGGGGTGGGGGGGGCGCCGAGGTTGGGGTTGGGGGTGAGGGAATAGGGAAAGAGATGTGGGTTATTAGGAGATTCCAAAAATTTTATCCAATTAATTTTTAACCAATTTTAATTTCTATTATATATATATATTTTATATAAGAGTTACAAAATATTAATACTAGTTTTAATTTTAATTGTAGGCAACAAGAATTTTCGGGCATAGAAATTCCCACTCTTCAACACACTCTACTTACGCTACTTTTCGAGGTGTAGGCTTAAAACTGCTTTTATTTGTCCTTGTTAAATGCATTTATATGTTGCTTTATAATTTATGCTCCTACGTGCTACGTGTCTATAGTCGTGTGGGACCATACAGAGGTCCGGGGCATAAAAGTTCCCTCCGGTGAAATCCCGGCAGTGCGAGCCATATTTCAATGTCTATAGTCGTGTGGGACCATACAGAGGTCCGGGGCATAAAAGTTCCCTCCGGTGAAATCCCGGCAGTGCGAGCCATATTTCAATGTTTATAGTCGTGAGGGACCATACAGAGGTCCGGGGCATAAAAGTTCCCTCCGGTGAAATCCCGGCAGTGCGAGCCATGTTTCAATGCCATAGCTACAGATACAAATTTCAAATTTTAAGCATGTTATTTTGTGATATGTATTGTGTATTTAGCTTGGACAAATTCGCCCCTACTGAGCCGTTGAATGCTCACCCCAAATATATTTCTATTTCAGATGAATGATGGAGTTGGCGGGACACGTGGAGGCGGTGACCCGAATAATAAGAATTTGAATAATAAACTTTATATATCTTTATATATTTTTCATCGATGAATATTTCTATTGTTTAGTATTGAAAATTTGTTTCTGGAATAACTTTTGGAATTTTTATCCGCATTTTTATATTATCGTTTTAAAATGGTAAATGATCCTTGGAAAATTCACGTTTTATTATAAATCGCACTATCACTTTATAAATCGTGTTTTATTGTGAAAACGGATGTTACATAAGTGGTATCGAGCGGTCGACTTTTATGTAGACTCGTTTAAAAAAAAAAAAGAATTCTTCTTTAAAATTAGGATAAATATATAATATATATACACACACACAAAAAAAAAAAGGGGTTGCCTACTCCACATGTTATGCGGACTCGATCAAGGTACATATTTCTCATAGCAATGGTTACATAATCAACTGCCAATTCAATTTATATTTACATGTCATGTATAACATTTTTTTATCAACTAAGTACATATTATACAGTGTATAAGACAACAATCAAAAAGTTAATTGATACTTTCTTACATATGTTGAATGTGAAAAATGAAATTAAATAATATATCGTGAATCAGTACTAATTCTTACTTAAGGAAACAAGGAACAGTGGCTTTATATTACATGTTGGTTTCAATTACACCATTAAGATTTGATTATACTCATATTTAAAAGTATAAGGAAGATGACTGATAAGGTTTGGATTAGAAGATTGAAATTTCGATTGTATGGCTATCTAAAATTATATTTAAGATATTTAATTATATGTAAAATAGTAAATTTAAAAAAAAAAAATTAGAAATTGATAACTTATGTTAAAGAGTTAATAACATTACAGAATGTTGAGGTTATTTCAGTATTTTAATTTTCCAAGTACTAAATTTAAAAAAAAAAAAAAAAAACAAGATACAATTGTTAAAACATACCTCCGATATGTAGCGAGAGATAGTTTTGATCGATGTGAGATGGATTATAATTCAAATACAAGTAGTTGTGGTTTGTATAAAATTTATATGCTTGTATATTTATATATTTCCCCTGCATTTGTCTGTCAATGAGGTCTAAAATCATTTTATAATGTTTTGTAAATCTGACTACAGCAAAGCATTTTTGAATAGTTTAAGATATAGATATATAAAGTCTCACGGCAAGTATTGTCATTTATCTTATAAACATAATGTATCTTTTGTAATTTTATAAATGAACATATATGACTTGCATCATTAAAAATTGTAGATGGCTAAAAGATACGAAGCACAACTAGGAAATCATTATTAATTGGCCACATGACCACCCGGCTTTTAGATCGACCGATATTTTCACTATAGAAAAACGATGCCGACAACATTGGGACTTTCATTGTAACAATGCACCAGGAATGGCTTCAATCAAAGACCTCTCTGAGCACCGAATGACTATGGTGCGCTCGTAGGCGATTGATAAGTTGCCCGACTTGTGGAAGGTTAAGGGTGAACGAGTGTTGGCACAATTGATAACATATGACGAAAATCGTCGTCGAGGCCGTACTCGATTATGGCGGGTTCACACCCTTGATGTTCGACCAAGTGGGTTACCCACGTGGCCCTAGGGGCTGCACTGTGGTGGCGCCTGTGGGGAACCCGTGAGGGCACCCGTGGATGAGTCCGAAGAAGAGTCGGAGGAAGAGTCGATGATGAACCTAAAGAAGAGCCTGTTGAGGAGGAGGCTGGAAGTTCTATCTAAGGATGATTGCCACGATGTGGCATAGATTTAAATAAAAACCTCATGTATTCCCGACTTATTAAATAAAGAATGCATGATAAATTAATAAAAATATTACATTATTATTACATTGGTGTTTATAGTTATAGTGTATGATTGTTTTACTTTAATGCTTTGATGATTCCGTCAAGAACGTGACAAATAAGTTTAAACCATATATTAGAGAGAACCAAATAAAAAGATGGAATCAATGCAAACTTACGGGTTATTTTTATTTACCTTATAATCTTGGTGAATTAGATAAATTTCCGATTAAACTTATGGGTTATACTCCTTAGATATTAAGACTCAAATCCTTTATGGAATTACTAAGACGATTTATTTTATGATTTTAGATGGCACCACAACGTATTAACCGAACCGCTACCAGGCCACAATCGGTGACGAGACACCCACCGGAAATGTCCTTCAAGGCAATACGAGACTTGGCAAATATAGTAGCCAACCAACCTCACCAGCGTAGTGCAAGGCTTGACTCAACACAATGTGGCTAATGCCCAGAATGGCCAAAACCATCAAGCTCCTATAGACACTACCTCACAAGTGGTGGAGCGTTTTGGCGCTCTGTCGCCATCTTTACGGGGCGTGAAGACCCAATGGCTGTGGAAGAATGGATTGGTGAATTAGAGTCAGTGTTTGACTTAATAGCTTGCTCAGAAGCACACAGGGTTTCGTGTGCAATCTTCCAACTGAAGCAGGATGCAAAACATTGGTGGGACCTACCACACCGCGCACAATCACCGATGAAGAGAGAAATGCGCTAACGTGGAGGGATTTCAAGGAGCTGGTCGCACGCCAATTTTTCCCACAAGCTCATAGGAACAAAAGGGCGAGAGAGTTCATGGGCCTCGTATGGGAATATGTCGAGTGCTTGATTATGAACGAAAATTTAACCAATTGTCGCGTTACGCAACGCACTTGGTCAAAGATCGATCAAATGAAGGCCGAAAGGTTTGTGGAAGGATTACGCCGGAGTTAAGTGGGATAGTTAGTGTCCTTGGAGATGTTACATATGCACAGGAAGTAGATCGAGCTTGAATGGTTGCGGTAAATATGAACCTAGAAGGAAAACCGCGCAAAGCGAATGAGGCACCCAAGAGAAAGTGGGATGGACCAACTCACAATAGTGGTGAGAATAAAAATAAGATGGTTAAGGCCGGGAGGAGGTCTTGCTCAACCATCACCACAAGAAAGACCCCAATGCCCAGGTGTGTGGTAAGAACCACTATGGAGAATGCCTCTATGGGAAAGGAGTTTGCTACCGGTGTAAGACACCGGGGCATGCCACAAAAAGATCGCATGAAGTACAACGGTGCGAGGATCGGGTCGAGAAAAGGCAACGGGGAAATGCGAGGATGTATGCTATGACCCAACGCGAGGCGGAGAATGACGGGCAGTACGATGTCCTGGTATCTTTGTCGCATGTAATGTACCGCTTTTGCTCGTTTGACACTGACACTGTGCCACACACTCTTTTATGTCCTGCTAAATTTCATACTATGATTGGACAAATAAAAGAACATATAGATGAACCTCTTGAGATTAGCTTACCGTCTGTGAAAAGGCGATGATTACAAACTCGAATGTTAAGAATGTAGGCATGAACATAGGAAGAATGGATTTTAGTGCTGATTTGTATATACCGGACATGAAGGACTTGATGTAATTTTGGGTATGGATCGGCTTAGCGGCATCGCAAGCATTAAGTGTAAAGAAAGAGAGAGATAACTCTCAAGTTACCAGGGGATGGGAAATAAAGTACTACGGGCAAGTACTAGAAATATACCTCGGACAATATCGCAATGAAGGCAATGAAATTGTTGAAGAAGGATAATTGTCAAGGGTATTTGGTAAACATAGTCGAACACCGACATCCGAATTAACACCAATGAGACGTGCCGATCGTAAGAGAATTCCTGGATGTATTTCCGGAGAATTTACCAGAATTCCACCAGATCGTCAAGTGGAGTTTACAATAGACTTGGAACTCCTGGGGCGGCACCAATCTCCAAGGCACCTTCTGAGAATGGCGCCAAGGAGTTACAGAACTCGAAAATGCAAATACAAGAGTTATTGGATTTAAAGTTCATCCGACCAAGTGTATCGCCTGGGGAGCTCCAAAGATTATTCGTGAAGAAGAAGGATGGGACTTTAAGAATGTGTATCGATTACGGGAGTGAATCGACTCACGATAAAAAATAAGTACCCATTACCTCGGATCGAAGACTTATTCGATCAACTAAGGGTGCGCACATTTTCTAAGATCGATCTTAGATCCTGGATATCACCAATTGAAGATTAAGGAGAGTGATATCCCTAAAACAAAGATTTAGAACTCGTTATGGACACTACGAGTTTGTAGTGATGCCTTTTGGGTTAAGCAATGCACCAGCAAAGGTTCATGGACTTGATGAATAGGGTGTTTCACCCGTACTTGGATAAATTCATCATTGTCTTTATTGACGACATACTTATATACTCGAAAAATGAGTATGAACACGAAGAGCATTTGATAATAGCACTTTCAAGTACTTCGCAAAGAGAAGTTGTACGCGAAGTTCGATAAGTGCGGTTTCGGATAGACCGAGTGATTTTCCTCGGACATGTGGTAATCGCGCATGGAATCGAGGTTGACCTGGTAAGGTCGAAGCTGTCCAATGAATGGAAAGCACCCACGAATGCAAGTGAAGTTCGTAGCTTTCTTGGTTTGGCAGGCTATTATCGAAGATTCATTGAAGGATTTTCTAAAATAGCTGGACCCATGACCCAGTTGACGAGAAAAGGGGAAAAATTCATTTGGAGCAAGAAATGCGAGGAAGGTTTTCAGGAGTTGAAACAAAGACTAACCTCTCGCACTGTATTGACGATACCCGACCCTACAGAGGGATTTGTTATTTACAGTGATGCGTCAAAACTAGGTGTTGGGTGTGTCTTGATGCAACATGGCAAGGTAGTTGCTTATGCCTCGAGACAATTGAAGCCACATGAGCTGAATTACCCTACCCATGACTTGAGCTAGCCGCAGAGGTACACGCACTAAAGATCCGCGACACTACTTGTATGGAAGTAAGTGTGAGATATACACGGACCATAAAAGTCTAAAGTATCTCTTCACACAAAAAGAGCTTAATATGAGGCAAAGAAGGTGGTTAGAGTTAGTGAAAGATTATGATTGCACTATCAATTACCATCCGGGTAAAGCTAACGTGGTAGCGGATGCTCTAAGTCGAAAAACTAAGAGCGAATTATCCTTTTTGCTAACAGATCAAGAGGGATTGGCGAAAGAGTTCGCCAAGATGAAAATGAGATTGTGACTCCACCGAGAAGCAGATGCGATATTAGAAACACTTTGGTAGTGCGACCCACGTTGCGAGATAGGATCAAAGAGACTCAACCACGAGATATATTTCTGAATAAAATGAAGAAACGAATTCAAGAAGGAAGTACTAAGGGTTTTGAGATGACAGCCGACGGCGTATTGGCATACGAAGGGGAGATTATGTGTGCCTAAGGATGAAGAACTTAGAAGAGAAATTCTTGAGGAAGCTCACAATACGCCATATACGGCTCACCCTGGTGGTACGAAGATGTACCAAGACTTGAAAGAAGCCTTCTGGTGGAGGAGCATGAAAAGAGACATCGGGTCATTTGTAGCGAGATGTTTGACGTGTCAACAAGTCAAAGCTGAACATCAAAGACCATCGAGGCTTACTAAAACCCCTTGAGATCCCGAATGGAAATGGGAACATATAACAACGGATTTCGTAGTCGGGTTGCCTCTCTATCAATCAAGAAGAATAATGTTGTGTGGGTGATAGTTGACCGAGTGACAAAATCATCTCATTTTCTACCAAAAAAATGACGTTAAAAATGGACCAATATGCAAGGATATATATTGCGAAAATTGTAAAGTAGTCGCACGGGGTCCCCGTGACGATAGTATCGACAGAGACCCACGTTTCACTTCAAAATTTTGGAAAAGTCTACAAACAAATTGGGAACGAAGTTAAGCTTTAGTACAACTTATCACCCACAGACAGATGGACAGTCGGAAAGAACAATACAAACACTAGAAGACATGCTGAGGGCATGTGTGCTCGACTCTGGTGAAAACTGGGAGTCAATATTACCTTTGGTGGAGTTCGCTTACAATAATAGTTACCAAGCGACCATTAAAATGGCTCTGTTGGCATTGTACGAAAAAAGTGTAGATCACCCTTGTATTGGAGCCGAAGTGGGTGAGAAGAAAATTTTGGGACCTAATTAGTTGAAAGCGGACAGTTGAGAAAATTGAAAAAGTTCGGGACCGAATGAAGGTAGCACAAAGCAGACAGAAATCTTACGCGGACCGAAGGAGGAAGGATTTACAGTTTGATGTTGGGGAAAAGGTATTCTTGAAGGTGGCACCTATGAGAGGTGTTTTTCGTTTCGGTGAAAAGGGAAAATTAAAGCCACGATACATTGGCCCGTTCGAAATTCTGCGACGAATCGGTGAACTAGCCTATCAATTGGCATTACCGCCGAAGTTGTCATCCGTTCACAATGTATTCCATGTATCAATGCTCAGGAAGTACGTTTATGACCCAAGTCATATTGTCAATTATACAGAATTAGAAATCAGAGATGATTTGACTTACGAAGAAGCACCTGAGGTTATCTTAGAACGAAAAATACACAAATTAAGAAATAAAGATGTGGCCCTAATCAAAGTCCAATGGAAACGACATGATAAGAACGAAGCCACATGGGAACGTGAAGAAGATGTTCGAGCTAAGTATCTGGATTTCCTAAATTTTAGTAAGTATTCGAATTTCGAGGACGAAATTTATTTTTAGGGAGTAAGATGTAGTACCCAAGAAATTGGGGGAAATAGAAATTAGGGTTTTATTGTTTAACAATTAGGGATTTTAAAATTTTGGGGGAAATCAAAAAAAAAATTATTATATTGGGCATAATAGATTAGTTTTAAACTTCATTTTTATATTTTATTGTATTGGCCCACTAGAATAATCTTAAACCCATCACCAAGCCCAAACTCAAGTCCAAGCCCATGTCATCTATCCAAATATGGTATTAAACATAAATTATCCTAAAAATCTTTAATTAATATTTTATTAACAATCAAATTAATTAACAACAAACTCCAACAAATATCCTTATAAATCAAAATTTATTTTAGTCAACTAATTTATTATTGTAATTAATATAATTACAGATTTTTTTTTATATACCTTTGTACTAATTTAAGCTTGACAAAAAAAAATAATAATAATAAAACAAACCATATCAAATAAATCGGAAAAACTCCCGTTAACAAGGAAAAATATCAAATCCCTATTAATCAACAAAATCTAAGGTCAAATATACTCTTATTTATCAAAGAAAATAATCATATCAATCTCCTCAATCAATTAGAAACAAAATTCTGGCAAAAAATTTCTAACTTTCCAAACTCCAAACCAACAATTATTACCTATATATATACTCTTTCAAACAATTGAAACACACAAGCTAATAATACGTAAAGGTTAAAAAAATCTTTGTTACTCTTCTCACCCTTCACTATCCAAACCAACGATTCAAAAAAATAAATAAATAAATACAGAGAGAGAATGGGAGAAATCGGGACGGTAGGCGGAAAGAAAACCTCGCACGCACGCAAGTGTGGTGGTGGTGGTGTGTGGGTATGTGTAGCGAAGAAATGAAAGGGAAATGGGTTTATTTTTTTTGGGGGAAAATGGGTCTATTGTAGAAGAAGGAGATGAAGAGAAAAGTGACACAGAGAAAGAAAAGGAAAGGAGTAAGGAAGAAAGAAAAAAAAAAATAGAAAAGAAAAGAAAGGAAAAAAAAGTGAGAGAAAGATGAGGGATGGGGGAAAGTGACGGGAAAAAGGAGAAGGGAGAAAGGAGTGGGGCCAAAGCGGGTGGGGCGAGGGTTGGGGTTGGGGGTGAGGGAATAGGGAAAGAGATGTGGGTTATTAAGAGATTCCAAAAATTTTATCCAATTAATTTTTATCCAATTTTAATTTCTATTATATATATATATATATATATTTTATATAAAGAGTTACAAAATATTAATACTAGTTTTAATTTTAATTGTAGGCAACAAGAATTTTCAGGCATAGAAATTCCCACTCTTCAACACACTCTACTCTACGCTCACTGTTCGAGGTAGGGGTTAAAACCGCTTTTATTTGTCCTTGTCCTTGTTAAATGCCTTTATATGTTGCTTTATAATTTATGCTCCTACGTACTACGTGTCTATAGTCGTGTGGGACCATACAGAGGTCCGGGCATAAAAGTTCCCTCCCGTGAAATCCCTAGCGGTCGAGCCATATTTCAATGTCTATAGTCGTGAGGGACCATACAGAGGTCCGGGGCATAAAAGTTCCCTCCGGTGAAATCCCTGGCGAGCCATATTTCAATGTCTATAGTCGTGAGGACCATACGAGGTCCGGGCATAAAGTTCCCTCCGGTGAAATCCCTGGTCGATGCGAGCCATGTTTCAATGTCATAGCTACTGAGATACAAATTTCAAATTTTAAGCATGTTATTTTGTGATATGTATTGTGTATTTAGCTTGGACAAATTCGCCCCTCTTGAGCCGTTGAATGCTCACCCCAAATATATTTCTATTTCGGATGAATGATGGAGTTGGCGGGACACGTGGAGGCGGTGACCCGAATAATAAGAATTTGAATAATAAACTTTATATATTTTTATATATTTTTCTTCGATAAATATTTCTATTGTTTAGTATTGAAAATTTGTTTCCGAATAACTCTTAGAATTTTTATCCGGCATTTTTATATTATCGTTTTAAAATGGTAAATGATCCTTGAAAATTCACGTTTTATTATAAACCGCACTATCACTTTATAAGTCGTGTTTTATTGTGAAAACGGGATGTTACAGAAAGGTTATGTGCTAATAGGCTTATGCCAACGGGGAAAGTTATGTGCTATTTGGCTTATGCCAACATGAAATGTTATGGTGTTAATTTATGTAATTGTGCATTTTCGTATTTACCTTGGGCAATCCTTATCCCTTCTGGGTTTGTGATTACTCACCCCTTAAATTCAATTTTTTTTTTCAGATTATATTGACGTATGAGTTGTTGATAAGGTGGAGTAGCTGATGAATTCAATTTTTAATTATTTCAATTTCAAGAACTATGAGCCCATTTTTCAATTTTGAACATTTATGATGTAATCACTTTAAATTTATTCCACAGTAATTTGAATGGATTTTTAATTTTAACAAATACTCTAGAACTATTTCTTTAAGACTTAAAGTATTCTCATTATCGCTTCTGCTAAACTGTTTATTTATATATTTATTCTTAAAAACAAATGGTTATCCCCCCATCACGCTCCATCTAACCAGGTAACATTTATTTACTTGTCACATCAAGAGAAATTGGGAAAGTATAATATGTTATGTGAATTATGAAAATCTATATGAACATTTATTTGACATGCATGCTACAATTTATGTATGTGCCTTTGACTCATTGCATGATTTATATTTCCTTACATGCGACGTTAAATATAGAAAACAACATAAGATAGCGATTTCTAATGAACTATAGAGGTATAACATGTATTTTATTTTATAATATACTAGTTTTTTGCCCATGCGATGCACGGGTGTAAATCTTTGAGGCATCCATTTTATATTATGACATGTGCATTTTTCTAGTAGTTCTATGAATTTTATTTCATGCCTTGTAATAATTTTAATATAATAATCGAACAATAGGCATAAAATACTATTTAATATTTTTATTGATAAAGTCAAAAATAAAAAAAAATATCATACCTCATAATCATAAAAAATGCATTCAAACCTGTGTATTTGTGTTTGATCCTGAAAACTGATTTTTCATAAAACTGCACAGGTGAACCTTCATCGCCTATTTCCTTTTAATCATGTTTAGATTCCTAAGTGTGAAAATATGTGTCATATTTTTTTCCAAGGTTGTAGTAGTAGATTTGGATACAATTTTATTTTTCAAATTTGTTCATATGTGTAGGAGAGTATATTAATTAAGAAAATAAGAGACAATAAAACAGAGTTTGGGCGATATTATTAATTTTATTATATTTAGTTTTTTTGAGGTATATTTATTTTTTCGGATTTTGTCATATATTTTATTTATTCACCCTGTTAAGTAAATTTTTAAAATTTTGAAGTTTTGTTCTGGGGATTTGTATAATATTTTTTTGGATTTTCTAATTAGTTTTTTTTCTATTTGGATTCTCATATTTGGTATTTTTTGGACCATGCGATGCATGAACTGCATTTTCACAAAAATAATTTTAGTGGTTGCAGGTTTAAAATTTCAATAAATAATTGAAATATAAAGATAATTAATTTGATTATATATTATACGTTTAAACAATATAAAATAAATTATTATAAACTATAAAAATAATTTTCAATTACAATATATTTGATTGATTATAAATATTTGTAAATGTGAATTGTATCTATATATTGAACATGTTTAAAAATGGATATAAAATATATACGTTATTATTTTTTTTAAATATATATAATAATTAATGCAGTACACACACATTTGGAAACCTGATTAAAATAACTTTAAAAAATAATTTATTGAAAGAAAAAAAAGTTGACTACCAAAAATATTGAAATCACAAATAATTATTACTTCTTATTTTTCCAAGGATTTTTATTTTTTTTGGAAGAATTTTTATTACTTTTTCAGAAATGAAAATTGGCGGAAAAATGCTTGGTTACTATTCTGAAAATAGTCCCTTTATATATATATATATATATATATATATATATATATATTAGTTTATAACTTTAGGTTGACCCGCACATATAAAAAAAATGTTAGAAAGTCTAATACACGTAGTACCATACTGCAAAGTGAGTTAAACTTAAATATTTTATTTTACCGTATATACTGCCGACGCGTAGAGACAATTCAAACTTGTCACTCAACTCAAACCCAAATCAGAGGGATGATGGTAATGCCCTGTTGGCTAATCTTATAAACTTGTTGCAAAAGCTACCCCAACAGAATACCGTACCACCACCTTCCCTAGGCCACCAAGCTGGTGGAAATGAAAATGCTCGAGAATATTTTGTACATTTGCGATGATATATATTATTCACATTTCATCCAAAAAAAAAAAAAAGATTTCATGTGTCACTTTACAATTCACGAAGGACACGATCACTGGTGGGAGGCATTCTGGTCACGGTCACGGATAGAAGAACAACTCAATGGCATAACCTGGACTAGTTTTAAATATGAAGTCATGCAACAACACTTTCCTCAATCGTACAAAGACCAAAAGAAAATTGAATTTTTATAATTGAAGCAGGGTAGCATGATGGTCATTGAATATGAACGCAAATTCAACCAGCAAGTGAGATTCGCCACACACTTGGTGGACATAGATGAAAAGAGAGAAAAGAGGTTCTGCAGAGGACTTCGACCCGAGATTGGCAGTGTATAAGCTTGTTTGGGGCCAACAACATATGAAGAACTATTTTCATGAGCTCAAGAAATGGTTTCTTGTCTAAAATTGGACTGTCCAAAGAGCGGTGATGTTTCAGGGAAAAGAAAATGGAATGGGCCAAATCAGGGAACAGCGAAAGGGAATCAAAGTAAGCAAATAAGAACTGGGGCAAATGTTGTTCTGGTGGAACTAAAAGAGAAACCAACATGTGCATCATGCAGAAAGAATCATTTTGGGGAGTGTCTTTTAGGGAAATGAGCGTGTTTTCGGTGCCATCGGCCAGGTAACAATGCAACATTTTGCACCACCTACACTGACAAGAAGGGAAATGTACCTGCTGGACAGGAACGCGTCTATGCCAAGACGCAACATGAGGCTCAGCAGAGCCCAGGAACATTAACAAGTATGGTACATGTTTCTTATACACCTGCTCTAGTGCTATTTGATACTGGTGCTACACATTCCTTCATTTTTATGATTTCCATGCTGAAACCCAACTCAAGAATTACACTATTAGTGACACACTAGAAATAAACTCCCATCTGGAAAAACAATAAATATTGATCTAGTGATTAACAATATGGAGTTGGATTTTGACGCGAAGGGTTTAGAAGCGGATTTGCATGTGATTATGGTGAGGGATTTTGATATCATCTTAGGAATAGACTGGTTGTACAAGTACTAGGCTAACATCAAATGTCATGAGAGAGAAATTATTTTGCGACCCTTAAACGGAGATAAGTTCACAATTTTTGGAGCAAGAGTGAATGGAATGCCCCAAATGATATTAGCAATGAAGACGGTCAAGATGTTGAAGAAAAGAAATTATCAAGGTTATATGGTGAATGTGATGGCCACTCCGATTTTCGATAAGACCATCAAGGAAGTCCCAGTTGTACATGAGTACGCTGACGTCTTTCCGGAAGATTTGTCGGGAGTACCTACAAATCGGCCAGTAAAGTTTATAATTAATTTGATTCCAAGAGTGCCCCAGTATCAAAAGCACCATACAGAATGACACCCAGCACTACACGAAAATAAAAAATAGAGACTGAAAATCCATCGCTAAATATAAAAAATCCGTCGTTATTTTATTTATCGACGGATTAGCGACGAATAAAATTATCGCTAAACAGTTGGTCGCTAAATAATTAACAACGGACAACAAATATGTCGCTAAATTGAAAGTTCTGTTGCTAAAACAGCCTTATGACAACCACTTTTAACACAAAAAAGACGACTTGGCGACAGATTTTCCGTCGATAATTTCATTGTTTCTTTTACTCTCTTTTTTAATGTACAAAATATCCTTATATGCCTGTAATCACCTTTAACACATTTTTATCCACTAATTTCTATACAAAATACAGTATCTTGAGCACAAACTAATATAATTTAAGCACAACATGATACAATAAATTAAACCCAAAATAGTCTAATATAACAAAATTTATTCGATACACAATCATATCAAAATACAATTTAAACTACAAATAATGATGTCAAACAAACTACAATTCAATACATAAAATACAATAAATTTGAAAGGGGGAAGAAAGTTATGAAAATCAGTCCCAAGATAGATCATGCTCCTTCCCAGTCAGTCACAACCCCTTATGCTCTAAATGTTGCATCTCAGATCGCTAATGACGAGGAACAGGGAACAAAAATTGTTGGTGTTGCCTTGGCCCTCTTCCACCTACGCATCATTTCTGAACAACAAGAATCTGGACAAAACGTTACTAATGATCCAACCAGCATGAAATTCGTTCTAGTTGATGCAGTTACTTCCATCAGGGAACCTCCACCGCATGGGCAACAACAGCCCACCTATGGATAATTCACTTTCTACGGTTGAGAAAATGAATAAAGGATCAAAAACAGAGTACAACATTAGTTACCTTGGTGCTCGATCACCAAAATATGCTAATATAATATACAAAATAAGAATGGCAAAGCACTGTACAATAGCCCGTATGTTTCTCCTATATGTATGTTTAATTTGATTCACATATGCACATATAATATACAAATTAAGGATGGCATAAACTCTAGTATTTTTCAAGAAAAACAAGCCAATAACCTTCTTTAATGCAAACATACTCACCAAGATCAATAAAGCAAGTTTTGGCTAACAATTGCAACCCCACCTGATAAACAAAAACCAGGAGACTAGCAGAGTTAAGAACCTTAACTATCCAACAAATGTGAAGGCATACTATGTACGCTTTTTACATGTATATGGACGTCTTTTCAAGTTAAGAATAAAGATAAAAATCAGGCTCATTAACGGATACAAGAAACATGTTTAAGCCATGAGCGCTCAGCACCTGCACACAAAAGCCATAAATCAACCTCAGAATGAAATGACTATCATTCCACTGACATTATCTATAGGTACACCACGAATGCTCACACTATCTTGAATATGATGACTACATATACCAACTGTGGATTATTATCTAATTAAATAAAATAAGACTTACATGTACCCTTCTTATAGGAGGATCAAGTGTTGCAAATATCTTATCCTCAACATGAAAATCAACTCCAGTCAATAAATTTAAAAGTGTACTATTCCCATCACTTGTGTACCCAAGCTGAACAATAAGGTTAAAATTCTTCCATTTCAGTTTAATACTTAAGGGCTGAACAAATATTAAATTGTCAGAGTTGATACTAAAAAGGTTAATTATATCTATATACGTACCAATTGGAAATGCATTTAAATCACAATGAAACTTAAAATTCAGAAATAAAGACCATAAAGATAATAAAAAATCATATTGCTATTAAGATAAAAACTAAAGACTCGAAGTGTTTCCTAAGACTTAGAAAACATCTAATTACCTATTAAACTGCATAGTTGTTTCAATATTATTTTCCATGGTATGTCAGCATTTCAATGGAATTATACTTTTCTAGGGATCATCTTAAGCCTACAATTAAGAGTACATATCGCCACCAACAAAATAATTTTGAATTAGATAATGAGCATCAATAAGGTCACACATATTTAAGTTTAGCATCTTATGCCACACCAAAGTGATTTCTAGTGGACAACATCCCATAAACAATTTATCCATTAAGCAATCAATTGAAAATACGACAGTAGTGAATTTTCAATTTCTAACAGTACAAATTTTAGATGTCTATCTAGAAAATAGAATTGCTCGGGTAGAGGTGTTGGGCTTGGAAAGATTAGCCTCAAAAACAAAAACATTAGTCAGCTAAACTTATTCAGCCATGAGAGAACGGGAGAGACAGCGCAAGGGAAACTCGACCGTGAGTGAAGGTTTCCGAATGGGGCTATGTGGGAGGGAGACTTCGATCGCGGTGAGGGTTTCTAATTAGGGGTCGTGAGAGAGAGAGGGGGGGAGAGTGAGGGTTTCTGATTTAGGGATGTGCGAGAGGGAGATGGTGATGGTGAGGAGAATTCCGGTGAGACCACAAAAATGCAAGAAATGGGATAAAAGGAGAAAAAAGGGCTTCTTCTCGCGTGAGTGACGTGTGATATGAAGAAGAGAGGAAAATTAGATAAGAAATTAACGACAGAAAAAAAACTTGTCGTTAAATAGCTACAAAAAACTTGTCTGTCGCAATAGTTATAAGAAAAGTACTTAGCAACAGATATAGTCCGTCGTTATTTAACTACAGAACTACAAACTATCGCTATACTTATCTGGACCATTAATTTTAGCTATGGATAATATTTGTAGCTAAATTTCCGTCACAAATCCGTCGTTAACTCGTCACTATTTTTTCCGTCATAAAATCCATCGTTAAGCCGACACTATATTATTAATAATTTTAAATGTCTATTATTATCAAAAACCCGTCGTTCTTTCGTAGCTATGTAGCAGCGAATAGTATCCATCGCTGAATTCCGTTGCAGTTTTGCAATTTTTTTGTAGTGCAAGGAGCTTCATGAGCTAAAAGTTTAGTTGCAGGAACTTTTGGATATTTGTTTCATCCTACCGAGCGTGTCGCATTGGGGAGCCCTAATTTTATTCGTAAAAAAGAAAGACGAGACTATGAAAATGTGTATAGACTACAGGGAGTTGAATAAGCTCACCATAAAGAAAATATATTTATTGTCGAGGATTGAGGATCGTTTTTGATCAATTGAATGGAGCAAGTGTATTTTCTAAGATTGGTCTAAGGTCTGGATATCATCAACTGAAGGTTACAAAAGAAGATATACACAAGATGACTTTTAGGATCCGGTACGAGAACTATGAGTCCACACTGATGCCCTTTGGACTTAGTAACTCTGGCAGTATTTATGGATTTGACGAATCAGGTTTTCCATCCGTACTTGGATCAATTTGTGATTGTAATCATATATGACATCTTGGTGTACTCAAAGAATAGAGAACGACATTAGAAACTTCCAATAGTGTTAGAGACTCTCTCTAAAGATAAATAGTATGTTAAATTCAAGAAATGCGAGTTTTGGCATGATCGAGTAGTCTTCCTGGGCCGCGTAGTTACATTGAGGGGTATTGAAGTCGACCCAGCAAATGTTGAAGTTGTGGAAAAATGGTTGGCTCCTGCAAACGCAAATGAAATGTGTAGTTTCTTACGTTTTGTTGGATATTATAGAAGATTTATCAAAGGATTTTCCAAAATAGCAGATCAGATGATCCTACTCACAAGGAAAAGTGAAAAGTTCAATTCGACTATGAAGTGCGAGCAAAACTTCCAAGAAGTCAAATGATGTCTAGTCTCAGCACCAATTTTGATAATTTTAAATACTATAGATGGTTTTGTAATCTTCATTGATGCCTCAAAACAATGTTATGGTGCGTTTTGATGCAGAACGGTAAGGTGGTTGCTTATGTCTCAAGGAAACTAAAACATCACGAGCTCAATTAACCTACACATGACTTGGAGTTGGTAGCAGTCGTGCACGCCTTTAAACTATGATTTCACTATTTATACGGGAGAATGCAAGATTTATACTGATCACCAGAGTTTGAAGTATTTTTCACACAAAAAGAGTTGAACATGAGACTGAGGATATGGTTGAAACTCGTGCAAGATTACGATTGTACGATCCATTATCGTCCTGGAAAGTTAACGTTGTAGCAGATGCAAAGAGTATATACCTAATAGGAATTAACTTAGAGGATTGTAGGAACCAAAATTTGATACATATATAAAGAATTTTGTGATTATGATCCCCAATATACTAAATTTCACTCCATCGAGATGGAAAGCGAAGGTCCATAAGGGATCCAAAGATTTAGTTGAGGAAAACCATAAAACAAAACCCGTTTGTACAGTCACGTTCGTGTTCGTAGGAGATCGCACATATTGAAGGTATTTCGCATGCAGATCTTAAATTTTACAATGGATCCAGGTATTTTGTTATTCCATAGATCTTTGATGAATTAAGAATGATGTTTTATCCTTGAACTTTCTTCATCTATGATGATTATATGAATTTTATATTTATTTTTTTTATTGTAAAATTCTAACAATGGTATGAGAGCTTGGATTAGTGGGAGTTGATGTTCTATGTATTTTATTTCAACTTTTGGACCATTTAGTTTTCTGCAGAATAAAGTTGATGGTCATCCTATTTCATTATCTCATTAATGTGTTCATTTGTGATGTTTTACATTAAATAATGATTGATTTCATTAAAGACTAAAGTTGGACCAGTTGGAAATAGGCATGATTAAGATCACATTGGATGATATTTCCATGTTGTTCGTCATTTGATCTATGTCATTGAGTGTACTAGTATGGTTATTATCATGGTTGAGTCACGATGTTGAGTGTGATGAAAATTGTGATAGTCTCATTGCTAGTATATGAGATGGACCAGATTGTCAGACAGTAGTCAAAGAGTAAATGACATACAATTGTGCACATAAAGAAATATAATTATTTAAGGAACAATATGTAGTCCAAGTGGGAGATTGTTAAGAATTATTTAATTCATAATATATGGACAACATATTTTAATTACAATTATATTGACCATTTAATTATTATTGGACTAATTAAGTTATCAAATTCGGTGGAGTCTTAAGGCTATTGAATCTGATATGGAAACAAAGATTAGATCTAATAAGAATCAACTTAGAGGATTATACGAACCCTAATTTGATACCTATATGAAGAACTTTATGGTTATAGTTCCCAATATATTAAATCGCATACAGTTTTATTTTCTCCCCATCAAGATGAAAATGAAGGTTGCATAAGGGAATCCAGAGATTTAGTTAAGAAAGACAATAAAACCAAACCCATTCGTATAATCACGTCCTTGTTCGTATGAGATTGCACATATGGAAGGTATTCTGCATACATATCTTATATCTTACAATTGATCCTCGTATTGTGTTATTCCATAGATCTTTGATGAATTAAGTATGATATTTTATCCTAAAAATTTTCCCATCTAGGATAAATATATGAATTTTATATTTATGTTTGTTATTGTAAAATTCCAACAAATTTCACAACCAAAAGGTACTTTGGTGGATTTAAAGCCAACGGATAACTTTCTAGATGAACAAGCACATCTCGTACGCATACCAATGATCATTCAGTTTCCCAACAATCATTCGGTGTTTGAAAAAGAATATAACCAATTGTTCGAAGTCCAAACGGTCTCTACAAAGGCAAAACACTCCAAAAACTGCTTGAACTATGCACGGTTGCTATGAAGGCTTTCAAAACTTAAGTATCGTTCAAGTAAATAACTAAATAATAAATAAATTACTTGACACTCGTATTTTAATGTTAGGAAATATATAAAGTTGGATTATACTCAATTTAGTTGATAAAATATGCAAAGAAACTAGAGCTAGTCACCTATGAGACCGTCTCATGGGTGAAGATCCATGAGACAGATCCCAAACATCCCATAACCAATCAAAAAAAAAATAATCCCCATCTCTCTCACACACACGTTCCTCCTTCTTTCACTCTATCCCTCTTCTCATGACCACCACCATGAAACTTGAGAAGCTTCATAGAGTCACCCACCAAGAATATAACCTGCACACTACAAACATGTTGGGACTGTCCACTTTAAAACAAAGTCAAGAAAGGATGGTGAAAGAAAATAAAGGTAATGCCTCCCATAGTTGACTTTTAATGGGAAATGAAGAAATAAGAGTTTGTTGGAGCTGTGTATTTTAACAAGTGATGTATTTTTATCACAAGTTTCATCTATAAATTGTGAGGTTTGAGCGCAAAGAAGATCATGGAAAGCAGATGATGAGCTTAGTCATCCAACTGGGTATGAGAGAAAAACATGAGTGTCACACACCTGGGAAGATCAATTTGTATGAGTCAAATTATGATAGGTGGGGAGGAGCACTCGGTGTATTTTTTTCTTGGTAATACAAAGGGGTTGGGTAGAGTATTCTTTGATAGCTAGTAAAGTAGTTGTACAAGATTTTTATATACTTGGGTTTGGTCCATAAAACTCAAGGGGTGTATTTTCTTGTACCGGAAAATTCTTTATTAGTAAAAAATGGAAACTCTCGTGGACGTAGGCTGGTTTTGCCGAATCACGTAAAATTCTTATGTGCATTTTATTTTTTACCGGTGTCATTTATTTTTTGTCATCATCTTATTGGTGTGATTTATCGGATACTTTGGATAAATCAAATCTCGGATCACGACATGCCTCGATGTGCCCAACAAGAATTGTTAGGCAGTATCCACAAAATTCAATGGGAGGTGTCTTGTGTGGAAAATAAGAAAAAGTTGGCCATTTTGTTTGACAAAAAAATCGTCCTTTTTTTAATGGAAAATCAAACCTTCTTCCAATTCTCTCTATGAATAGAGAGTGAAGAATTGAAGAAAATACACACCAACTAGGAGAGAAAAACAAGAGAGAAAAAAATAGAGTGCGGAGGCATTTGGGGTGATCAATTTGTGTGAGTCAAATTGTGATAAGTACGGGAAAACACTCAGGGTATTTTTTCTCTTGGGGCAATACTAAAAGGGTTAGGAGAGTGTTCTTTGATAGCTAGTAAAGTGGTTATACGAGAGTTTTATTTACTTGGATTTGGTCCATAAAATGCAAGGGGTGTATTTATTCTTGTACCGGGAAATTCTTTATTAGTGAAGAACTAAAATTCTCGTGGACGTAGGTGAATTTTGCCGAACCACGTAAAATCATTGTGTGTATATTTTGTCGGTGTCATTTATTTTTTGCCATCATCTTGTTGGTGTGATTTGTCGGATATTCCGGGTAAATAAAATCTTGGATCACGGCACGCCTCTGTTGCACCCAATAAGTGGTATCAGAGCCACTTGATAACTCGGGCAAGATAGAAAATTGAGATTTGATTTTTTTTTCTGGATGGACACTGTTGCAATAGAAAATCCATTCAAGGTGAAATAATTTGACGGCAAAGAGAATTTCATTCTTTGGTAATGAAAGGTGAAGGATCTCATAAGTCAACAAGCTCTGGCATTGGCGTTGAAGGGAGATGAGGGAAAACTAACATAAATGAAAGATGCAGAGTGGGCGGATCTGAAATCGCGTTGTGTTAGCATGATTTGACTTTGTATTGCGGATAATATTATCAATAATGTTATGGATGATGATTCTGAAGGTTCCGTATTAGAGTTGTGGAATAAATTGGAGAACTTGTATCTCGGAAAATTTTATCCACATAGTTGCTTATGAAGCAGCAGTTATATAGGCTAAAGATACATGAGGGTGACAATATGATGGAATACATAAACCAGTTTCATGGACTGGTGGATCAACTGGGAAAAGTTGGTGTAAAGATTGAGGAAGAAGATAAAGCTCGTTTACTTCTTACCTCTATCTTGGACTCATATGATAGTCTGGTGATGACATTGTTGTACGGTAAAGACACACTACACTTGGAGCATATAAAAGCAACATTGTTGTCTCATGAAAAACAAAAGAAGGCAAACCAAGAGGAGGGACATGAATCTGCTTTGGTTGCTCGGGGCATGAATTGGAATCTGGTGGCGGATCTGTGACCTGCAGGTCAGATTCAAGGACCAGGGGAAAGGGCATTATGTGTTATCATTGTCACGGGAGGACCACATAAAAAAAATTATCCTCAGAGAAAAAAAGATGATGATGATGAAGGTGGTGGCGGTGATAGCTGCGGAAGATGGAGATATTTACACCATCCCCGCAAGTATTGATATTGCTTCTCAAGATGGGTATTTTAGATTCAGGGTGCGTAATGCATGTGTGCTCCAGACGAGATTATTTTGATTCACTTCAATTGCAGATGGCAGGAACTTTGTCCTTAGGTGATGGTTTTACTTGTTGAGTTATGGATTTAGAGTGGTGAAAATCAAAATGGATGATAGAGTGGATCGTAATTTGGTTGGTGTAGGTTATGTCCCAAAGATGCGAAGAAATCTAATTTTCCTGAGCCAACTAGATTCCAAGGGTTGTGAGTGTTTAGCTGAGCTGGAGTCCTAAAAGTCACACATGGCGGAAGGGTCATAATGGTGGGAGAGAAGTATTGTAATTTATATCGTCTGGTGACCTCAATGGATTACTGAAAGTGAAGCGCGCCAGAAGCCTTCAAAGAACAAACTGGTGTGTAGGAAGCCGACTTGAATCATGTGAAGTTAAGACCTTACTGATTCAACATGTGCATAGAACTGAAGGCCAATGATGTTTCAATCTTGCCGTTTGTGGGTGACGGTATTTTGTGATGGAGGTGGAGGTTGTTAGGCAGCCATCCACAAAATTCAATGGGAGGTGTCTTGTGTGGAAAATAAGAAAAAATAGGCCATTTTGTTTGACAAAAAGAGCCGTGCATTTTTTGGAAAACCAAACCTTCTTCCAATTCTCTCTATAAATAAAGAGTGGAGAATTAAAGGAAATACACACCAACCGGGAGAGAAAAACAACACATAGAAATAGGTGTAGGCATTTGATGTGATCAAGTTTTTGAGTCAAATTGTGATAATTGCGGGGAAATACTTGGGGTATATTTTCTCTTTAGGGTAATACAAAGGAGTTGGGAGAGTGTTCTTTGATAGCTAGTAAAGTGGTTGTATGAGAGTTTTATTTAATTGGGTTTGGTCCATAAAACTCAAGGGATGTATTTATTCTTGTACCGGAAGATTCTTTATTAGTAAATAATGAAAACTCCCGTGGACGTAGGCAGATTTTGCCGAACCACGTAAAATCACTATGTGCATTTTAAATTTTGTCGATGTCATTTATTTTTTCGCCATCATCTTGTTGGTGTAATTTGTCGGATATTCTGGATAAACCAAATCTCGGATCACGACACATCTCTGTTGCGCCTAACAAGAAACATACACTCTCATTTTCTATAAATATTGTTTCTTTATTTTACTTTCTACTTGAGATTGGTCGACAAAATAAGAAAAAATATGGATGAACATTTTATAAACCTTTTTTCCTATCGTATCATCCATATGATGAGTTTTTTTTTTTTTTTTTTGGGGGAATTGGAGAAATTGTGAGCCTTGAACACCAGTACAAACATTGTGAGAATGAGGGAAGATTCTTGGGGAAATGTGAATTCGTTAATTTTTTTCTGTTTTGAGAAAAAATGTATTTATTGAATTAATAATTCAAGTAATTGGTGGGTTCATGTCATAATTCAATGGGGATAATTACTTTGAAACAATGAGGTGATTAAAGTTAAACAACAAAGACACAACACACATAAGATTATTTTAAATTTCATATCTCAATCTTGATATTTTCGCATGAATTGCAGCTGAAGAAACCATATTTTACAAATACTTTTTTAAAAGTATTACTATTCGAGGGTACTAATAATACTTTTTAGGGGAGAAGTTAATACCTTTCAGAGGACTATTAGGATCACTGTTGTAGTTTTGTTACTTTGAAAACATATATCTTTCAGAGTAAAAGTTATACTTTTTTAACAATAAGTGATAATTTTCGAGTCTAAAGTGATATTACTTCACCTCCTAATATTACAAAAATATCACTGGCCCTAAAAATTAGAAAAATATCACCACTTAAATATATATAATTTTCAAAACAAAAGTGATACTTTTCGAGAAAAAACTAATATTTTTTAATTAATAATCAACCACATATATTAGCCTAATAATTACGAAATTCAGGTTGGATCATGGGTTAGGCGCGACTCATCTGACGAAAAAGATCCCTTGTGACGGTTCTATATGAGTTTTTGTTTTGGGTTGGATAATGTTTGATCAATAATTAACTCTGTTGGGAAATTTATTGTTTAGATTTTGATGAATGCCATGTAAAACTTAGATTAGAATGTTGGCACCCCATTTTCCTTGTAATTCTTATTGTAATAGATAGGGTTGAATAAGCTGAGTCAAGTCCGCTATGCCTGGGAATACAAGAAGTCAACTGAAGAAATGAAGGGAAGACTCAGGATCAGCTGAGTATGGCCAAGATAGAAGACCAAGAACTCGATCAAGACGTAATAAATTGAAGGACGATTTGTGTGAAGAGTCGATTAAGTCAACCCATAAGCCAAAACACAAGTTGAATCGACGGATGAGTCTTTCAATCATTAGAATAGACTCAAGACTTCGAGGAAAAGCGCAAACAAAGAGGAGTTAATCAAAAGAATCCGTTGCAAAAAAGTCAAGAACATTACTTAAATAAGTAATACTTTCATTCTTTGCCATGTCATAAAGTGCTCGATCCCGAAGCGTGCAAAAGGAATAAACCAATGGGAAGATCGCACCTCGTGTTAGAACCGAAAAGTGGACATTCATTTAATATGAGGAAAGGTCTACATCGCAAGATCAAGACCAAGAAAAGACAAGCCAACGAACACAAGTGATTTTTGAAAATCGGTCCTATCTCTTCAACAACAGGCGATTTTTGAAAATTCACCATAAAAGGCGAGAAGAATTTCATTGAGAGAAGGTTACTCCAACCACGAACAAACAAGCATTATTCATACTCTAACCCGCAAAATATTCTCAAGTTATTCAAGCAAAATCCTCAAGCCTAAATCTCGAAGGAAATCGATCCAACACTAAGTCACGTGAAGGAAAGACAACTTCAAATTGTTGAAGAGGAAACTTTTGAAGAATCAAAAGGGGTCTACTTTCCAAGGAGGATTGTAGAAAGGTTCAAGGTCGAACCAATCTCAAGTTATTGGAGAGCTTCGCGATCAAATCCAAGAAGCTTGAGAAAGTGAGTGAAGTAGTAAGCAAGGCAACCGCCCTGTGAAGAAGAAGGCGAGTCGACGAGAAGCCACCGTGTGACCAAGGCATCTCCAGGTCGAGTCCAAGGAGCAAGTCGGTCACGTGATCAAGACACTTGTCTCTGGACCGATAACCACTTTGTACTTTGATCAATACTTAGTGGATTCCTCCAGGAGTTGGAGAAGAGAGGAGTAGAAGAATTACCCCATCTTCGAACCTCTATAAAATTTACTTGTGTCATTTACATTTCAAAGATACTTACATTCATGCACACATACTTTATATCTCGATGATAATTTGCCATCAACCGATAATTAACAAAGTGCTAAAACCAAGTGTTAAAACAAAGTTAAATCAAATTCAAGGGTGTTAAGTCTTCCAAAAAAACTCATCACAAACCTAAGTTAAGGTTTAGTCTAAACAAATTGAGTTATTATATCAACAAATCTATCGAGTCCGCTGAGTGGCTAACTCTACGATTAACTAACTTAGTTGTCCCTCAAGGACTTAGTTGTGTAATTAACTCTGTAATATTTTAAAAGGACTAAAAATCGAAAAATTGGTAAGGTTTATTCAACCCCCTCCCCCTTCTAAACCTTACGCACACCCCTTGAAACCTACAAACTCAAACTTTAAAAAAAAGATTTAAATAAAATATTTATTTTACTCAATGTTATTAATTTACTGTTAAAAATGTATGTACGTCAGTGGGTGAGCTACCACTATGGGTGGAAATAGGCTAGGCTACCCGATAGGGGCCTATTGCCTACTTTAGGCTCAAATGCCTAGCCTATTTATTAAATAAAGCCAGGCCTGCCTTTTAACAAGCATACTTAGAGCATTCCCAAGAGACTCTTTATATTTAAAGAGCATCTCTTGCAAAATAAAGAGCATCTTTAAATTTAAAGAGTGAAATTTTGATATTTTCCAACACTCTTTTTATATTTGACTCTTTATTTTATCTTTTCCTAACATTAATTTACTACACATGGAATATTAGAAGTAATTAATGAAATTTTGCAAAATTTGTGTTGGTTTTAGAAAGTGTCAATCAAAAAGATAATTCAAAGTGCAAACATCATGCAATTAATTATAGAGAGTTGTTTTTGCTCTCCAAATTTGGAGAGTGAAAACTCATTCTCTAAATTTAAATGTTAAAACAACGAGTTTGTTGGAGATTGGTTTTTGTAGATGGCTCTTTAAAATGAAGAGAATTCTTCATTTGAAGAGTCTTTTAAGGATGCTTTTAGATAAATAGGCTAAGTTTGGGCTTTTAAGAAAGCCTTTTAAGCCTAATAAGTCGGCCTATTTAAGGCCTATAAATTTAAATACCACAATATATATTATATATTTTATTAATATTACTATTTTTAAAATTATTAATTATTGTAATCGATAAAATATATATTAAAATAAAATATATATGGTTTGTAGGCCTATAATGGACTTTTAATAGGCTCAGGCCCGGCCTATTTATTAAATAAGCCAAGCTTGGGCTGGAAAAAATACCTACTATGTATAACATGCCAAGCTTAGGCCGAATACACGTAAAACAGGTTCAGGCCGTCCGATGCAAAGCCTAGCCCAGCTTGGCCTATTTCTACCTAGGGATGGCAACGGGGCGGGTCTGGGACGGGTTTTGCCAAACCCGGGACCCGACCTACCAAAAGAAAATAAAACCCGGGACCCGCCCCGCCCCGCCATGGACCCGGAACCCGGCGAGTCCAACCCGTTGGACCCGCCACCTTAGCAAATTATCAGTTGAAGATTGTTGTTTCATTTTAAGCTATTCTGCCAACAATTATTTCAAGCAGTAAGCTAAAAGTTTCAAATTTTGTATTAACCGAGCACTTTTAATATCCTCACATACATAAGTAACCAAATTAGAAACGAAAAAACGGAATAAATAGAACCAATGTTTTTAAAATCGGGCCGGACCGGCCGGTTCGACCGGTTTAACCGGGAACCAGTCACATGTCTGGTCCGGTTTTGTGGTAAATCCGGGTGGCTAAAAAACCGTTGCCACCCGGTAAAACCCGATGAAAAAATCGGAAACCGGTGACCCAATTAACCCGGTTTAAAGGCAAAAAAATCCTTTTTTTGGTTTTTTTAGTAAATATATTGTTTTTGTTTTATTTCAAAAGTTGAAGGAAATATGTTTAGTAAATTGGCATATAATTTCTCCGTATATTCGATTTACACACATATTTGGATATTTAATTTTTTAATTTAGCTTTTATTTGTATTTGCATTTATTAGTTTTTTTTACATTTATAATTATATTTATCTTCTTCTCAAAAAAAATAATTGTATTTATCTTGTACATGTGTACACATATATATACGTATGTACGGGTCAACCGATTTTTTAAGAACGGTTAGACCGGTTGAACCGGTGACCCAATGGCCCAGTTAGTAATCCGATTCGATGTCCGGTTCGGATTTAAAAACATTGAATAGAACTGTGTTGAGTACAAAAAAGAGTTTGTTAAAGGAAATAATGATACAAGACCAAGATAAATTTTCTGAAGCAAATATAAATCATGTTCCTTGCTCTTTCTCAGTAGAATCAAAAAACTTTTAGAAAACACTCCTGACATACAATTTCAATTAAAAAGTAATAATTCATGGATGTAAAGATAATGGCATGCAACAGAGAAAGAACAATAATCTTTCCTGTGTGTTAATAAATCATAATATTAAAAATATATATTAAATATTAGTAAATATAACGGGGCAGGTCTAGTTGAACCTAGTACCCATCCCGGATCCCCCATTACGATCCGGGGGCGGTTCAAAAAAGGAAACTCATTACCCGCTCCAGACCCGATGGGACGGATTTATTACGGGTTTTGCCAAATTTCGGGCTGGGTCGGGCGGCTCGATTTTGTTGGACCGCGGAAATGGCGGGGTTATGTACAAATTTTAGCGGATCCGACTTTGAACCCGACTTTTTTTGACCTAAATTTTGCAGCCATCCCTATCTCCACCCCTAGCTACCACTAGCCGAGTACCATGGCGAAGAATTGTACGTATGCCGCTATGGAGAAAAAGGACGAAAAATCCCAGCATCGATGCGTCCCATCCATTCATACTTTGACTGACTCTCTCTTTGACTAATTATTCCACCTTTTTCTCTCTATCCCCTTCTTTACTATTAATTAAATAATATTTAATCTCCACGTTTTCTTCTATTCTGTATCTTTTTTTTGTTCTTTAAAAAACAATTAAGCAGAATACTTGATTCAAGTTTGTTTAATGTTTCTGCTTAAATTATTTATTAAATAAATTTAAAAATAATTACTAAAATATCGTAAAATTAAAGAATGTTTCTGTAAAAGTGTGAACTCTTTCATTCTTTTTCAATTTTTTCTTGAAAGAATAAAGACTGACTTGAATAAATTCTGAATAATTACCCAAAGCATGGAGGCATATTTCTCAATTTTATTTTATTTTATTTTAGTTTTTTTGATATTACTATTAAATAACTTGAAGATTTATACTTTTGAATAATTTTAAAAACTAAAAATAATTTAAAAGCATTAATGAACCTGAGAATGATAAAAACGAGCAATTTAATCTAGCTAGTTAGAGCAACCCCAACACTCCATTCTTGCGTGGGGTGCTACTTTTCAGGGGCCAGCAGTGCGCCATTTCTGGCGTTGCACTGTTGGGCACTATTTATTTATTTTTTTTTTTTGGTTTTTTTGTTAATTTTAATTTCTACTGAAAATTTAGTTTTATTAATTTAAAATTAGTATAAAATAGTATTAAAATTAATTCAGTTACATGTTATAATTTTTTCAAATAATATGGTGTATAATTGAATAATACTATGAGATTTAGAATACTACACACAAAATTATAAATCATATTGTAATTATGTTTCTGTATTATTATGACTTTTAATTTTAATTTTTTGCATTAATTTCTTTAAATTTTATATTTTTTTAATTTGATTATTTTGAAGATAAAATTGTAATATATTATATTAAATAAAATTACTTATATAATATTTTTATCAATTATAAAGTAATAAAAATCAATATTAAATTAATAAAAGAAAGAATCTTATGTAATATTTCTTTTTAGTACAGAAAATAGTGCAAACTGCTGGAGATGGAGTGCAGATTTGCACCAAAATAGTGCAGACTCTGCACTAAAGTAGTGCAAACTACTGGAGATGGTCTTACTATGAGCGAGACAGCGACTGGTTGATCATTAATAATTTAATATAAGTAAAAATAAAAAATAAAAAATTCCGATTAAAAGAGTAGGATAAACTCATTCATTCATGAGTGATCCATCCTTGAAATTTTCATTGGCTTAGGCTGCGATTGGATATGAGCAAGATTTTATTTTCGTTCCGCTGGAGAGTTTTTTTTGACCAAACATGCGATTGTTTATAAACAATTTCAAAAAATATACTATTCTCTCACTTTCACTTTTTCTCATTTTTTCTTTCACCAATCACATCTATACATTTTTCACAAAAAAACTAATTATTATTACACATTCTCCCACAAATTTCATTATTCACTTACTCACACATTTCTAACTACCAATCACATCCAATCATTACTTTACTATTTTTCAATCAAATCAACTTTCATCATTACATATCCATTCACACTCTCAAAAATTTTCAAAAACTTTCATCAGAACTTTTTTTTCCACTATTCTCTAGCGAAAAGAAAATTTTCAAAATGAAAGCATATCCAATCGCACCCTTAATTTTTCTAGTTTATTCATTTTATACCTTTATATACTTACTATTTATCTTTTATGTGTCGTGGGCTTTTTTAGAGTCCAAATTTATTTTGGTGTAAAAGTTGAGTACGAGAGAAAGAGAAAGAAACCCATCTATGTTGATAAATGGGGAGGTCTCTTGTGATACTATATCACAGATTTAGATTCGTGAGACGGAGCCTCACGTGCAGGGGCATATCCTTCCTTGTACAAAGCCCCCCCCAAATTGTTTTGAGAATTAATTATTTATATGTATATTTTATTTTAAAATTTTAATTTTCAGTACTAAATATTTATTTTTTATTGATTTAGCCCCCCAAAATTACTTAGATAGCGATTGAATATGTTTTTATTTTGAAAATTTTCTTTTTGCTAGAGAATAGTGGTAAAAACAATTTGGAAGAAAAAAAGATGAATTTTGAGATTGTGATTGGAAATGATATGAAAAAATAGTGATGAAAGTTAATTTGATGTAAAAAGAGTAAAAAATGATTTGATATGATTCATAGTTAAAAATATGTGAGTGAGTTAATAGTGAAATTTATGGGAGGATGATTTGATAGATATTTTAAAAAAATGGGTAGAAGTGATGGGTGGGAGAAAAAAATAAAAGTGAATGAACAGTGTAATTTAGAAAATTTTCATAAACATTCAGGTGGCAATTGGATATGACATATATTCCATTTTCGTTCCGTTGGAGAATTTTTTTTGACCAAACATGCGATTGTTTATTTTACTATTTTTAAATTAAAATAACTTTCATCATTACTTTTTCATCTCACATCCAAAAATATACTATTTTTAAAAATCCTTTTTACTCTACTTTCTTTTTTTCTTATTTTTCCTCTCACCAATCACATCTACACATTTTTCCACAAAAAACTAATCATTATTACACATTCTCCCACAAATTTCACTATTCACTCACTCACACATTTCTAACTACCAATCATATCCAATCATTATTTTACTATTTTTAAATTAAAACAATTTTCATCATTACTTTTTCATCTCACATCCAATCACTCTCTCAAAATTCATCTTTTTTCTTCTAAAATCCCTTTTTTTACCACTATTCTCTAGCTGAACAAAAATGAAAATTTTGGTAACCAATCGCTACCTTAGCCCCACCACTTTAGTTTGTTTCATCTCCATAAAAAGTGGTATTTTTCGCTTAACCCTTTTTGTAAAATGTATGTTGATCATGAGAAGTTGTTTTTTTTTTACTTTTTTCCTTTATTTCATGCGTGAGTATCTTTTCTATTTATTTTGAAATTTATCAATTGTCAAAAATAAAAATTATATATAGCATGGGTCAACCACTACTCCCAACTTATTAAAAAAATCGCTACCTTAGCCTCCAAAATTCCCCTCTTCTCTCTTTCCTCTCACTCACTTGCACTTCTCTCATCTCTCTCTTTGGTCCCCTCTCCTCTCACTCACTTATTTTTTTTCTCTTTCTCTCTATCTCACATCAAATTTCTCATGGTCCCCCTATCTTTCACATCACACCGCGCCCTCATTTTGGAATTAGAGATGGTTCTCTCGAACGATTTCGATTTACTGAACTCACCGGTGGAGCTTGAGAAGAGAAAGCACAAGCTTGTCAATATTGTTTCATGGTCCTCTCTCTCTCTCTCTCTCTCTCTCAAACACATATCATCTTACTCATGTTGTGGTCCTCTTTTTAGCTTCATAAAATTTTACTATGTTTGGTACTCTATGGTTGATTTATAATTGAACAACTTTAATCCTTCTTAATAGTTACTTGTTCTTCAAGAATGGATCTATAAAATTTTACTATGTTTGGTACTCTATGGTTGATTTATAATTGAACAACTCCGTTGTTCTTCTGACCTAGATCCGAGCCATTTTTTTGTTCTTTGGTTCTCTGGTTTCCTCTTTCTTCCTTTCCCATCTTTTTTTCGTCCCATCTTTTCTCCACCTCTCTGTCTGCCATTTAGTAATTTGCTGCAATGAAGAAAAAAAAAAATGACATAATTAAAGTAACACTTTTATAAGTAAAAGTATCCTTTTTTTGTGATAAAGTATCATATTTTTTAATACAGTCACGTATTAGAAATTCATTACATTGAAGAAGGAAAAATAAATATGACAGAGCTAAAGTAACACTTTTATGAGTAAAAGTATCCATTTTGGTGATAAAGTATCATGTTTTTGTAATACAATCACGAATTATGAATTATAAGTAAAAGTATTTATTTTTTGAGATAAAGTAACATATTTTTTAATATAGTCACAAATTATGAATATATATATATATATATATATATAACAGAGTTTCTGTTTTTCTTCCTCAGTTAAAGTAACAGTTTTATGAGAAAAAATATCGGTTATTTTAGATAAAATATCATATTTTTAATATAGTCACAGATTATGATTACATTACATTGAAGGACAAATAAATATATCAGAGTTAAACTAACACCTTTATGAGTAAAAATATATATTTTTTTGAGACAAATATCATGTTTTAAGAGTAAAAATATCTGTTTTTTAAATAAAGTATTATATTTTTTAATAATAAATATAAAGAAAAATGAATAATAAATATAATAGAGTTAAAGTAATACTTTTATAAGTAAAAGTATTTGTTTTTTGAGATAAAGTAACATATTTTTTAATATAGTCACAAATTATGAATATATTACAATAAATATTTATATAACATAGTTAAAGTAACACTTTTATATATACGTTAAAGTATCAATATTTTGAGATAAAGTATCATATTTTTTTAATATAGTCACAAATTAGAAATGAAGGAAAGAAGAAAAAAATAAAAAATAAAAATGATATAGTTAAAGTAACACTTTTATAAGTAAAAGTATCCGTTTGTTGAGATAAAATATCAGATTTCTTAATACGATTTACAAACTAGGAAAAAAAAATAAATATGAGAAAAACACTAAAAATAAATATGATGCGACTAAATATTTATAGTAACACTTTTATAAGTATTCATTTATTGAGATAATGTATCATGCTTTTTTCCAATAGACTTTAAAATAACCGGTTCGATTCTTAGCCTTTATATTTATAGGCGTTTTTTAATTTTTTTTTAAATTACCAGGCATTTTCTTTTGATTTTTGGTGATGAATGAATTTATATACATTGTTATACTAAAATTTGCATAATAATAGCAGTTCCATTTCCAAATACTTTTTTGTGTGTTGTCTTAATTTTTGTTATTCTATTTTTTGTGGTGGAATTTGCATACTGACTCTTGTGTTAAGAACATCACCTTATGTCTCCAAAATTTTTTGTGAACTTTGTTATTAAAAAAAATTGGCTCGAATCTTATTTTTATTGGTTGGATGTTCAAAACCGCAAAACCGCTCTCCACAAAACCTTAAAACCGCGCACCGCATATTTTATTTTTAAATATAAATTATTTTTAGAAAAACCGCTCATGGCACTTCGGTTTGGAAATAATGTAAAAAACACAAAATCGCACCGTGATCACCCCTACTCGCAGGTTCAATTCCCCACAAGCGCGCATAATTTTTAAAGATAATAATTTTTAAAGATAATTGAATAGTTTCTCACTAAATTTTTTAAAGAAGTTTCTCAATATTTCTTTTTAGTTTTGTGTTTAAAACATTTTTAAATAAGTGAATGTAAAAATTATCAAAAAAAAAAAAAAATGAGTGAATGTAAATGTGGCGCTGGCCTACACCTTTTGCTTTTGGGAAAAGAAATCATTTATTTCTCAAATCTTTTATCACTTAAATACGGCCTAAATTTTGGAAAAAATATGTACTTTTTTTTTTTTTTTTGAAATCATACAGTAAATATTTCTCAAATCTTTTATCACTTAAATACGGCCTAAATTTTGGTTTCCAACACAAATATGTACTTGGGAAATAAAAATGTTCCATTTTCCTTCTCTTATTAGTTTGTGGTAAACCAATAAACCATTCGTTTGCCGAAGCCCTAAATCGAACGGTCAAAGGAAGGCACCAAACTCGTCAGATTCCCTCGAGAAACGCTAGCCGTCGATTTGATTCCCTTAAATAGTATTATTAAATAAAACATAAAATAGAAAAGCAAAAACCCGGACCCCCACTTGGGAATTAGCTATGATTTGATTCAAAAATCAAATCCGCTTACGTGGCACCCTACGAGGCGTATATATAACCAGCCCATAGGTAAAAACCCATAAAGCTTAAGAAAGAGCAGAGGGTAGAGTGAAAGTTAGGGTTTGTATCTATGGCGGAGAGTGATTTGAAAAAGGGGACTGTTAAGTGGTTTAATGACCAGAAAGGGTTTGGGTTTATAACCCCGGATGATGGCAGTGAGGATCTGTTCGTTCATCAATCGGCCATCAAATCTGAGGGTTTCCGCAGTCTCGGTGAAGGAGAGGCGGTTGAGTTCGTCGTGGAGTACGGCAACGACGGCCGTGCCAAGGCAGCCAACGTGACCGGGCCAGATGGCGGATCCGTTCAGGGAGGCAGCCGCGGCGGTGGCGGTGGCGGATCTTACGGCGGAAGAAGCGGCGGTGGAGGCGGTTACAACGGAGGGAGCAGGGGAGGTGGAGGCCGTTCTTATGGTGGCGGAGGTGGTGGCTACGGAGGTGGCGGTGGCGGTGACCGGAGGTGGCGGTGGCTGGCGGTGACCGCGGTGAGACCGGGCATATGGCTAGGAGTGTCCCCAGGAGGCGGTGGCGGAAGGTTCGGCGGCGGCGGCGGCGGTGGAGGCTGTTATAACTGTGGGGAAGATGGACATATTGCTCGTGAGTGCCCCAGCTCCAACCGTTGAGCTACTGGAACGGCAAATGTGTCTTTTCGCTTTTCTAGTTATGTGGTTTTGCTGTTTAAGTCTTTCTTAGACGGTGAACCATTCTATCTATTGAATGACTCTTGTTTTGTTTGGTTATGGTCACCTTCTTCAGCAGTATATCTGATTAGGGTTTAAACCTGTTAATGAATATTTCGGTTTTAAGTTTTGCTATGTTAGGGGTTGTCTCTATTTTTGTCGATAAGTTTATACATGTATATGGGTATGCATGTTGGCTTCTATGTTAATCTGATGAACGACCTTAGAATATTTTTCTTCTTTTCTTCCATCTTTATTCTCGCATTAAATTACAGTCTGTATCAGGGCTGGCAGTTTTGTAGTGATGATAAGCATGAGTATTTATGTGGCATGATGGAAAATGACATTTATAACCTGTTGGGCTGTCATTATCTAGAAGAAAGCACTTTGGATTCTTGTTTGTTGGATTAAGTGTAGATTTAAATAATTGTCGTCTTGTTTGGATGAAATTGAATTTGCAGTGTGTGTGGGGTTATGGTTGTGAGAAAAGGTTCAAATTATACTTTGTCGTTTTTGTTTGGAGAAGTGGAATTGAGAGGAGCCTACTTGACTTGACGTTCTCTGGCAATACCTGAATTAATTGAAGTTGAAAATGCTTTTTTCAAATTCGAACTGCATTTCATAAATGATATTTGGATTGGGATCTCATATTCTGAATCCAGTTTATGTTTGAGCGATTTAAAATCATGATTAGTAATTGTTAGAAAATCCGGAATATGAACCATTATTTAGTATCCAGTGGGCTATCCCTATGCATGATTGTTGGCTTTGGTTATAAGGATTAAGGATGACCAAACTAAGAACGGTTTCTTATTCAATTGTTTATAGTTGGTAATGCTTCCTCAAATGATAAAATTAAAATTAAATAATTAGCCAAAAAGTTCTTTTTAAGTGAACGGACCGTAATCTAAATGGTCATACTTTACGATCGTGACTTTTAATTAATATAATTGTATCCTTTTGTGAAAGAAAGTGATGGTTATGAATGAATTTTCAGGCATAAAAGCCACGACGAATTTTTATAATTCAATCTTTTACTACAGTTTTTAAAAAGTTTGTGAATGGAAATAGGGAAATATGAACAGTTGGCGCTGGATAGAAGTAATTTGCTTTATAACTAACAAGAAGCTACTATTAGAGGTAAGTATCACTCTGTAAGTCAAGTGATTACTCGCTTTACTTACATTCATGGATTATGAAATTTCATTTTATTTCCCAGTTCATGGATAAAATCAAACACACATACAGTAGTATCTGTTATTAATGTCAGATGTAACTATTTGTATATGAAACTTGAATACATAGTTCCAAGGTTTTCCACGAAACGAAAAAATAAGAAAAAAAGAGAACCAAACACGAAATAGAACTAATATGCTAGTCATCTTAGACACAAATGGGATATAAAATTTCCCCATGAATTAAATCAATACATTAGCGAGTTTCGTTTTAGTTGAAATGAAATCAAGGCCACCACTTTAGAATTTCATTTTTTTGGTTTTTTTTAGAGATATGAATATCTACATAAAGAAGATATGCATGAGAAAAGTACATTGACATACACCACATATACTAAACATATGGTCATAAATTACAAATTTCATTCATACCAGGATCCACATTTTAATTAACTAAAATATCAAAGGTCTAATCTAAATTACCAATATTTTTTTTTTTTTAAAGAAAGCCCAAAAATCATTTGTTTTAATTTCCATTTCACCAGAGCACCATGTACTTGTTACCAATGGCCTAGTCCAATTCTAGTTTCCATCCTAGTTTTTTGTTGGGCCTTGTTAAGAGACTTAAGACCAACTCTTAGCCCATTGAGAAATTAATGACCGTGAATATGTGGCGGCGGACGAGTGAGGTTAGCAAGCGGAGGCGGAAAAGGAGCTGTGGCGTTGGCCAGATGCGGCGGAGACGGTGGCAGCTGAGGTGGGCATTGATAGCACTTAGTGAAAAGCCCAAATGTGTCAATCTGGTGGATAAAATTAGTCATGCTGGCCCATCCACCAAACCCAAACCCAACAATCAAAACCCATACAACTACAAATATGTTTATCACATAGGTGCCCACCCACCTTCCAAAGTACTTTGGAGGCTGCTCCACTGCATTCTGCAACAAAAAAAATAATAAATTAAAAATTAGTAAATTGTTTTTATGTATTTCTCCATACAAATTATTTTCAATTAATTTATCCACAAAAGAAAGAAAATTTAATATGTGGGCAAACAAGTCTTTTTGGTTTCAAAATATGGATCCAACCGAATCACAGCATTGATGGGGAAATTTTTGTAGTACTCGGACGCAGAGTACTATTTCTGCTGGGGAATCTTTTCTTTCTGTTTAATTTTATTCCATATTCCTGTAAAAACTATATAAAGCAAAAACAGACGGAACAGTACATAAATTCTTGCCTCCTCAGTCCTCAGTCCCCATCCAAACCAGATTAAAAAACAAATTAATAAAGGAAAATAAAAAATGACCAAAGAATACAAGATGAAATATTTGGTTGCTTAATTGCTACATTAAATAAATAGAAAATATCTATAAATTTTTAGGGATATTTAAAAAACTACCCCTGATATTTGGGTTAATAACGAAAAAACCATTTAAAGTCTGATTATGTATTATACTTTAATCCCTTCCTATCTCTGAAGCAAAAATATTTTAAACACCCTTTTACATTTAACACAGAATCAAATCTCAATGACTTTTTGGTAATTTTTAATTATCTCTGGTTTTTGTTTAACTAACTCAAATCTCAGTGGTAGTTTTTATAATTAGGGATAATTACAAAAGATCCCTTGAGGTTTGGGCTAATTACAAAAAAATTCAATTCAAAATTTCAGAAAGCCTTCCTAGGCTTAATTCTGTCTTAAATTTAAGAGGGTAATTGTAATATTTATAGAAATATCAGGTTTTGTTTTGTAATTATCCCTTATAATTATCCCAAAATATAAACTTTAACCAATTCTAACATGTGTTTTAAGTGAAATAACCTAACACTAATACTTAAAGAAAATAGTTTATATAGTTATGATAAACCTCAAAAAAAAAAAAAAAAAAAATTGATGTACCTCTCGGGCTGCAGCTGATCTAAAGGTGAAAATGTATGCCAAAGCTGGGATAATGTAGACCGTGAAGCTGACTAGAAGTGATCCAACGGCTGAATTAATGGGTCCAAAGAATGGGAAGATGATGGCCAAGAACCATATCGGCACCACCACCGGCAACCTTGCCGCCGCCCGCTTGCACATACTCTTGCATTCATGCATGCCTATCGCCTTTTCCCACACGAAATACAAAGGCGTGCACGCGAACCCAAAGGTTATGAACTGCATTTACATAATTACCACACCATGTTAGTAAAAAACATTTCAAAAACTCTCTGATATTTATACATATATTATAGTTATCTATTAATTTAAGACAAAATTAAACCTGAACAGTTTTGTCTGTAATTTTAAAAAATCTCAAGGTTTTTTTGCAATTAGCCCAAATCTCATGGGTGTTTTTGTAATTATCCCTAATGTAAATGGTCCGGATCTATATTTTCCATTTTCGGACCTGATTTAAACCAAAGCCAACCTACTATTTATTTGTTCACAATTTAAAAACTTTAACATACATTTTAATATTATGATAATTTTTTAGAAATATATAATTTTTAATAGTGTTTTAAAACATATATATATTTTTAATAATTTTCTAACTTAGTGGGTCTATCCATCGGGTCTGAGTCTAGTCCTAAAAGGATTAGCAGGTCAGGTCTTGGGTCCAAAACAGATCCGACCCAAATCCGACTCACAAACACCATTATCAATAATTATCATTGCAAATGCAATATATAATAAGTGAGTTATTAGGATATAATTAAAGGATGATGCATGCCTGGTGGATGAGCATTAAAATGACAGCCATGTCCCTGAAGGGTGATTTTGGGAGTAGGGCAAAAGCATTAGAGTGGTTGAGGAGCAAATCTCCAAAAGCCCAATACACAGCTGATGCTGATGGAAGTGTCAATGTCAACACATAGATGGTGGCTAACAAATATATTGCCTTGAACTTTTGAGGCTTCCACATAGCGTGCATGATCTCTCTGCCCAACACAAAAATACCCACAAAGTTAAAAATATAATAATTATAAAAAATAGCATTTTCACTTGCAATAATTGTTTATCAGATTTACAATAAATTTGAAGCATTCAATATCCAATGGTTCAGCCAAACAGAGAGTCTAACTAGCTAGCACAATACTCTATGACTGAATCTTTTAACGCTGGCGCTATGGTTGTTTCAGAATTTATTTGCCTTAATTTGTAACAGCTGACAATTGGATTTCAATGCCCAAATTAATTTTGCAGGAAATTAGGTGAACCCTGTCCCCATATTTATTTACACATTATAAAATATATTTCTTAATATACTCATCTATAAGAGGTGGTGAAAGTTGCATAGGTAATGTTATAATTTATGATAAAATATTATCTAGAACTAAAACAATCAAGAATTTCTACTAATTTGGGTCCAATAATAAGAGCTCTCTTTAATTAGCCAATAACTAGAGCAGAAAATAAAGCAAAACTGCAAAAAGCAACTAGAGAAAGACCTTGGGGTATAAATGGGTTGGGTTCAACCGAGAGACTGACCCACTAAAGTTCTTATGGACCAAATCCCGACACAATGGGTAGACCCATTTAATAATTTAAAATATTAAAACATATAATTAAATAAAACTCATATTTTGTAAATAAATATTATGACAAACATATATAATATATTTTTTTTAAAAAAAATACATAAAAGTTGAATGATTCATGTCTAGGTCAAGACTGTATGTGAAAAATGAAAATAAATGCCGAGACCCATTTATACTGTTAAAACCCATCCTAAATGTGGCGGGTCTAGCTATAGGCAAGTCCGGGTCTTGCCCGGACCCATGGACAACCCTAGAAAGAATACTAGCTTTTCTATACATTTAAACGAGAAAGAAAGGGAATTGATGGAAAACCACTTAAATTCCAAGAAAAGGACTTGTCAACAAACTCTTGAACTGTACAAGAAAATAAAATAGATTGGTCACTAGATCACATGGTCAGATCATGTCATTGTCGATATTAGCCAAGGTTAAGTCCCTTTCACAAAATAAAGGTTAAAAGAATAAAGCCCATTTTCTTTTGGAATTTAATATTTTGAAATATTACCCTGCTTGACAAAGACCAAACTTGGACTTGGAAAAATGTGGTATACATAAATAAACGCAAAACGACAAGAATATATTAATATAATATCTGAGGATGTCTTACACAGTAACAGCATGTCCCCCGAATGTGTAGAGAATGTTTGTGGCTCCTGTGAAATATAACACCAACTTGGCTGGCCCCGAGTGCTTCACACCCTCCACCTGTTTTATTACACACAATTAATTAATTAATTAATGTTATTTGAGAAATAATCAATCTAATGACATCTTTGACTTTGAATCTTGACCCTTTGAATTCAATTCAATGAAGTAAATTGGATGATTTTTTGCCAAATCATATGTCTGTAAGTATTAGATAAGTACTCTCTCCATTTCACAATAGAAAAAATTACACTAAGAAACATGTTAAAATACCCGAGATCTCTATAACACTAAGAAACATGTTTAAATAGTTGATGTACTCTTAATTAATGCTAGTTGTAAAATGATCATATATATATTTACTGGATTAATTAATAGGCACAAAAATAATTTAGGAAAAACCATGTTTAAATATTTGATCTTGAAAATATCAAAAAGTCACACTTTTTTAAGAATTATTAATGAACTAAAGGATGTTTATTATAATCTTGAAAATGTCAAAAAGTTTGAAGAATTATTGTGAACTAAAGGATGTAATATAATAAAGCACATTCTTTCTATAAGGCCACAAGAATATCATTATAGATACTATATTTGACATCATGTAAACATCATCCTCGACACAATATTTATCCAATGTAAATGGTCCAATTTTTGTAAAATGAAATATGTCATAAATCCCATCCCTTAATAAAGCACAAATCTTTCTATAAGTATCATTATAGATTACTATATTGATTAATTATAGGTCCACACAAAAGTGGTATGATGATGACAAAGTAATCTTCATATTTAATTTTTTAAAGAGAACCATAAACAAATCCTACAAACTTTTAACACATAAGTGTAATACAGAGCAAATTTTGAAGATTGTGATTATAATAAGCAAATCAACAGAATATTAATTAATTATCTGAACCCTTAAATACCATATATCCTCTTGCACATTAATTAAAAATCTTGTTTTCACGCATGCTTGTACAATCTCAATTCTAAGATAATCTGAAAATAAATATATTGTACCTGTCCATGGAGAAGGGATGCAATAGTGAGGTACCAAGCTGTATAAGTGGTCATTATCAAACCAAGAAAAGACCAAATTCTGTAATTATGGAAAGATGGGATGAATACTGTGGTTGCGCAACATGCTCCGAAGATATAAGTCCAAGTTCTCTTGTCCAAATTGTCATTTATGTAATAAATATTGCTGCATCATCAAAAAGATACCCTTCAGTTGATATTACATAATTTTATTTTATTTTTTTAATGACAATAAAGTTAAAAAACAATATATATTTTCACTAAAATATAGTTAATAGTAGATACCTTGCACAAGCTATGAGTTGAATCACAGATCCAAACAGAAGAAAAGTGCAGTTAAAAGCCAAACCCACGTTCCTCCAGTGTTTACCGAGGAGTCCATCAAGCACTTCAAACCACTAATTTGAAACAAAAATGAAAATAAAGAGTTAATTAAATTAATAAATTAATATGATTGCTCAGAGAAACACAGAAAACCCATGTGAGAATTTGGATATGGCACTGTTGTCTTTTTTTTCCAGGTTTGGTTTATATTATAAATTTCTAATATTAAACTAAAGAATTCAAATTAATTAATAATTGTTAAATATAAAAAAAAACCTGAATGACATGGTTTCTGAAATCAACTTTCTCTCTTTCTTTTCTGGTTCTATACTCAACATAAAGGATGCTAATTAGATAAGCCGTCCAACTTCCCATCAAACCGTAAAACAGCTGAAATAAAATCCCCGACAGCATTCCCAGTTGTGAAAATGAGTATGGCAATGTCAACAGCACCTGAGCCACCTGATTATTAACACCCACAAAAATAATCAATATAAGAACGAAATATATATAATTGCTGAATATAAACTTTTGAATTAGTTTCAAGATTTTGATTTATTACTCAAAATAACAGGGTCAAAAAGTTTTAAATGATGTTTTTTTTTTTTCAGATTTTATTTTTCTTAGGGTTATATTTGTTTTTTTAGGGTTTATTTTGTTTCTTGGGTTCATTTTTAATTGATTTGAGTTTTTAGGATTTTTAGTTTTTTTTAGGTTTATTTTTTATTTTTTGGGTTTATTTTTGTTTTTCGGGTTTTTTCTTAAAAAGAAAATTTATTTTTGTTTCTTCATGGTTCATTATTATTTTTAAATTTATTTTCATGGTTCATGTTCTCAATCGGAGCCCTTCCATCCGTCTCAAAATTTAGATCCGTGAGAATACCCTCAAAAAGAGACACTTGCTCAATATATAATTGCTAAATCGACAGAATTAGTTTCAAGAATTTTGTATTAATTACTCAAAATAACAGGGTAATTTTTTTCTAAATGATGCAATATGTACACAGCGGACAAACAACATATCCAAACTAAATATTCGAACTTAAATCAATTATTAAAAACTTTGTTAACTCGAACCAAACTTAAACAAATTTTTTGTTCGATAAATTATCTCAATTAGTAAACAAAATATAGAATATGTGTAAAAAATATCAAACTACTTGAGTTCAAATCGTATTCGACCAGGCTAAAGCTCGTTTAAGTTCGGCTCAATTAATAATCAAACAAACTTGAGCAATATTATGTTCGGTTATACTCTGTCCTAAATTTGTATATCCATGCGTTGTGTGTGGGGGAAAGAGAGGGAGAGGGAGTAAACCTGGTTTGAAGCACAGCTAAACCAGGCATCATAAGCTGATCCGCCATGCCAAAAGAGCTTGGAAACTTTTGATTTGATATCTCTTGATTTTCCTTCAGTCTCCATCTCTACATAATTTCCCACTATAACAGTCTCCACCACCTTGTCAGACCCAGCCATTTTTATCTCTCTGTGTATGAGTGTGTGTTTTTTTTCTTCTTCTTTTCTTTGTAATATTACTATGAGAATATCAATTCAAACATGAACAACTTCAGAAATGAAAGTAACTCTCAAGTTGCAAAATACTTGGACCGATATATCTGTATTTATATAGGGAGAGTTGAGAAAAGGTGTTATCGAGAAGAGCGATTTTGGGAAGACCATAAATCCGCTTTTTGGAGAGCTTCAAGGCTGAGAGATTTTGACGATTGTGGTTGTTTTTCGTGTCTTATTGATTAATTAATTAATTAAAAACGTCTTTTGTCTTGTTGTAAACAAATTAGTTTAAAATTTAATTGTTTATTGATTCTTTAATGGATAATTATAGAAGCGTGGGAGGGCTTGTCCGCACGAGTGGGGTTTCTCCACTTCCAACATTAATTATTAATGACATATAATTATTTACCTTAGATAATCTTCAAACATGCAATTTTTCTCTATTTAAAGAATTGTACACTTCATAAATTATAAAGAGTACTCCGAGGTTTAGTCAAATTACCAAAAAAAATCAATTATCTTTTAAAATTACAAAAAATTGATCTAAAGTATTGTAAATACCCCGTTGAGGTTTCTATTTATCCTGCAAAGTACTGATATGAATGTGGGACACGAGTACGATGCGACACATGTACACAAATAAATTTTTTAAAATTTTAAATTTTAAAGATATGGGTATGATGTATATACATAACAAAATATATATTTTATATTATTGAAAATATAGGCATACTAAATAAAATTAAAAAGACAGTATTTCAAGCATATATAAAAATAAAAATTTATAAATACTCAAATTTGAAATGTAATAATTCACATACACATAAAAAACGTGTTGAAAATATAAATATATTTTATCTCTTTATAATTCAGATGGGTGTGGCTTTGTTTCTTTCAAATTGGGATGTCTAAGTCATTATTTTTACAATTGGATACAATAGATATGTATCCATGGAGTATCAGATAAAGTTATAGACACCTAAATTTATTACCATATATTCTCAAGTATCGAAATCTTCAATCTTGACCATCAAGGTAAGATCTTGCAAATAAGGAAGTGATTTACCAATATTTTGGTAAATAAATCAAGTCAAATCAAATCAAAACATATTCTTTTGATTATGGCAAGATATGCAAGACAAATCTTGATCGGCCAATCAAAACGCCTTGGTTTTGGTTAAAAATTATGACAAGAATCCACATTCCACACCTATAAATAGAGACCTTTTATTAATTCACAAACATACAAAAATCCTTGAAAGAAGTTTGTAAACATTCTCTCAAACCAAGTCTAAATCCAAGAAAGTCCATGTTCAAGGAATTTATCAAAACCTTCATCGCGGATTCGACTGCTCAGAAATTAATTTGGGATTAAGTTAAGCCCTCAAATTAACGTTATTTTGCTCAAATTCAAGCTCGAAGGATTGAAGATTTCGATCTTGACAATTTTGGTGTCTACAAATGCGCCCTCACGATTTGTTCACGGACAACATGTCATGGAGTGAATGAATCATTAAATCATTTTACTTGGGATCAATTTGAAGCACATAGATAGTTTTTACTCATACCAAGGAGCTCTTGAAATTTGTAGATAGTTTATACTCGTATCAAGGAGTTATCATTTGAACCTGGAATATAGACCTTTTATACTCATGTCAATGAGTGTGATTGATAGTTTATGCTCATATCAAGGAGCTTTTGAGCAAAATATAATTTGAAAGTTTAAAATTATGCTAATTAAGCACTTTTGATTTGCTTGTATAATTTAGACAATTTACGCTCATATCAAAGTGCCATATAGACAGTTTTAGCTCTTGTCAAGGAGCTTTATGAAGACTTTGATTTGAAAATTTTAGATAGTTTATGCTCATATCCGGGAGCCATATAGTATTTTTTAGCTCTTGTCAAGGAGCTTTATGAAGATTATGAAGATTACCTCTATTTATAGTTGTGCAATAGGAGCTCTATAAATTATTTGATTGAAGGGCCCCTAACTGATTGGCCAATCATAAAACACGCAAATCTAGTTATTAAAAGATTGTGATTTGATTTGATTTATTTACCAAAACATTGGTAAATCACTTCTTTATTTCATGATTTTGTCTTGATGGCCAGGATTGAAGATTTCGATACTTGACAATATTTGATAATAAATTTTGGTGTCTACAAAAGTATCGTATCCGATATATATCCGATACAAGTATGTCATCCAAACATAAATGTCCGCTTTTCATAGTATTTATCTAACAAACACGCTCTTCTCAAGGGCAGAATTTGGTGCAATTTGTAAAATATAATCAAATGTCACCGGGGTATTTGTAAATTTAAATGATAACTGAGTTTTTTTTGTAGTTAATAAGCTAAACATTAAAGTTAGTTTTTGTAGTTAACCCTTAAGTTTATGACAAGGACAGAGAAAAATAAATTACAGTTAATAAATTTCAGCTGAAACTATTACCATGACACTGCTTGGTAATACGTATACCTATTTTTTCAATTCAATTACAACTCAAAAAATATGAGATAACAAACATTTGAAAGTTTTAATCACAGAGAATTACAACCTAGAATATGAGACACTTTTTTTTCTTTTTTTTTTCTTTTTCCAAGAACAATGGCTGTTGGAGAGGAGACAAAAGCGTGGTAAAATATGATAAGGGAGAAAAAATAATATAAAGATTGAATGTGGGGAATTATGAGAAAGTAGACCAAATGATTGCAGGCAAAGAGGGCGTGGTCGCTTTTTAAGAAGAAGAAAGTTGCTTTTATCACATGGGGCAAAATTGTGGGGGGAAGGCCCTTTCTGTGTGTGGGCTCGAGAATCTAACAAAAGCCCAATTGCCCAAAAGTCTCTTATTCTCATGGGACTTGTATTGATTATAATTGTTTTAGGAAACATTATTTCATTCTACACTAATTAAATGTGTGACATTCTTCAATATTATGTGTCTACAATTTTTCTATTAGTTCTAATGTACGTAGAAATAGAAAAACAAAATACTTTTTTGTTTTTTGGTTTTGCAATTTTTTTTTCTATTCTTGCATTTTTTTTTTACTTTTGGGTTGTATGATTTTTTGTGGCATGACTTCATCATCGCATCATTTAGATTCCTCATTGTCTTGTTTTCTTACTTCCTACTAGTACAACCAGTGACAGCCTTATGGCAGTCTTTTCTTTTATGTTTGTCGAAATTTTAAGTCTATTAGTTAGTTCTTTTTCCAGAGATTTGAAATACAAATTTAATTTAAGTTTACAATAAAAAGTTCATTAATATACAGATTTAATAAAATGTTCTTCAAGTTGAATGATATGAAAATATTTATACTTAAATAATATGTAATACATGATAATAAGTAATAAGTATAATATGAAATAATAAAAAAATAGACTATTAAGAATATATTTTTGAACTAGTATAAATACAAATAGTATAAGTTAGTTGGCTAGTTAATTTTTTTAAATAGAAGTACTATTCGTCACGAGTATGCAGCTAATTAATAAGTGGCTACTAGAATGTATCATCATCTAATTAATAATTAGTATTAGCAATATGAAACGGAAGGTAGAATTGATACTAGAGGTAGCCGTTTGTATGCTCATAGAATCTCTATGTGATAGATATGATGGATTTTATCAATATTATATTTTGTGTTCCATTATATTTATAATTATTATAAAACGGATGGCTCATTAGACCTAGTCTACTAAATAAGACATTTCCAATATAAATAGCCAATTTCCATTTATGTAATCTCAATTAATTAACTTATTAATTACTCTATGTTTTGGACTATATTCAGAAGACTAATTACTGAGCATGAGTGAGCTACACTTTTTGTTATCATCAACAATCAATGTCAAAAAAACATAAATATATGTATATATATATATATATATTTCAACAAATAAATTACTCGACTCTACCATGTGTAAATAATCTCTCAAAATTTGTTTTCCATTAATCTGAAAATGATGAAGTAAAGCGTTTACTTCAATAATTACAATCACAGCATATATAATTCTTCCCAGCTGTAATGCCTCAAAACATTTTCAGACGAACGCTTTTTGATTCTGAACATGTCACCCCGAGCGCAACTGATTATTCTTAGTGTCGTGATAATAAAACTATGATGACTTTGTTTTCTAGTACGTACCAAACAATAATAAATTCACCATCATAAAAATAAAAAATGATAATAATAAAAAACGATAGGGAGTAAGCAAAACTTCAGACCAGAAAAGGGTTTGTTTGGTTGCAGCACAAACATATTGATGAAATTTGTTGGTTGAAATGATCCACTTCAGCTTGTTATGTCATTTTTTAGGAGAAATGGTACCAAAAACATTCCCTGAAAATTGTCCCCTCGTTGACTGTCTCTGCCTGCTGTGAGGACTAGTCTAAGATACAGCTACCACAACACTGGTTCAAGTTTGCGAAAATTCGATTTTTTTTTTTCCCTATCTTTAATTTGAAATAGTTTCTTCCTCATCAACTGTGGCAAACCTTAGTTATGAGTTATAATGAATAATTTTACTATAATAGTTATATGAGCTAGTCTCCTGTCAAACCGTCTAGGGCTGTGCACGGGACTTGGAGATTACCAAAACCGAACCGATATCCGGACTGAAAGATCTCTAAACCGAAAATATCCGTTGACTTTTTGGCTTTTTCCGAACCGTACCATACCGAAAATATTTATGACGGTTCTGGAGATTTTTCAAATACCCGTACCGAGAACCGTACCGAACCACTCCGAACCGAGGACCCGAAGTTAGAACCGATTTTAAAGATTTTATATAAATACATATACATTATTTCTATGTTGTTTTTATTTTGATTTTAAATTAACTACAAACTATTTGAAGATTATAAAGCATATTTATGAAAAAAAAAAACCATAATACTACAACTATTATGAATTTTAAAAAACTTTGATGTTTATGATAGAGTAAATTATTTGAAATTAAAATTAGTTAAATGATTAGTAAATTGCACTTAAAAGAGAAACAAGTAATAGTACCATATTATAACAATATAAATAAGTTCATATTTTAATTCTTTTACCACAACACATAAAATTATAAATAGAATTTTACTGATTATGTTAAGTTGTTAAGTATGAGACATTGAGATTATAAATTTATACAAATTTTTATTTCATGTTAATTTATAAAAATTATTAGTTAATTATATATGTTCTATGTCAATAGAAGGACAATTACCCAAAAAATAGACTATTATTGTATTATAGTGGTTATTAAGTTTAGAATTTGGATTGTGTTACCTATTATAGTTTTAGTTTTTATTTTGAGACTACGCTAAAAAGAGACTAGAACTCTAGAAGTATATCCGTTTGGTGCTTTTTATATCGATTTTTTTTCAAATTTGTATGTTTTATTTTTGGCTAATCTCCGAATCTCCGTCCCGAACCGAACCGTACTGTCCCGTCCCATTAGAACCGAATCTCCATTCCGAACCGTACCGAAAGTTTGTTTGGTACGGTTCAGGACGGAGATTGTTTTCTATGGTTCGGTTCTGGAGATTTATTTTCAGAATCTCCGAACTTCAGGATGGTTCTAGAGATTTCCAAATCTCCCAACCGTCCCGTACCGTGCACACCCCTACGTCTAACGGATCTAGATCCGTTAGATGGGTCTAAATATCCTACCCATTTCACAGACCTGACCCGACTCCACGAAAAATTAAAAAAAAACTGAAGTGAAATTACAAACAAGCCCCCCTGCAAAAACAAAAACGCCGCTGTTTTGACGACGTCATTTCGTTTCGCTTCGTCGAGATCTGTTCTTCGTACTCCATTTGGTACAACGATTTGAAATTCTTGAATATGAACTGGTCGATGTCGGAGAGCGTCACAACGTCGCCTTGATTCTCCTTAAACAACGGTATTTTGGTGCGCCTGCAAGAGGAATGGATTTGTTTGTTGGAGATTCTCATTTTTTGAGAGGCAAACTTGAGGAGTTTCTGAAATGATTTGTCATTTTCTTTTCCAAATGTTTAATCAATGGACAACACAAACGTGAAAAGAAAAATGACGATGGTTGGTGATGGCTCGTGGTGATGATGCATGCAGCAGTGGGTGGATGACAGAGAGGATAAGGATGAACTTGGATACGGGTTTGTGGTGGCAGTTTAGGGAATACAAGTATTAGTATCAGCTAATACTTTTATGGAGAAATACTAATACATTTTATATGAAAAACTAATACTTTGCAGGAACACTACTAAAATACTCTCTAGGAAATTACTAATACTCTTTCGAGAAACTACTAATACTTTTCCGAGGGACAACTAATACATTTCGGGAGAAAAATTTAATTATATTCAAGGAAGCTACTAAAATACGCTTCAGTGAACTACTAATACTTTTTCGAGGAACTACTAATACTTTTTTGAGGGACTGCTAATACATTTCAGGAGTATACTAAAATACTCTTCAGAGAACTACTAATACATTTCAGAAGAACTGGTAATACTTTTTAGAAGCACGGCTAATACTTTTCAGAAGGACTGTTAATACATTTCGGGAGAAAAATGTAATTATATTCAGGGAAACCACTAAAATACTCTTCAGGAAACTACTAATAATTTTTCGAGGAACTATTAATACTTTTTCGAGGAACTACTAATACTTTTTTAAGGGAATGCTAATACATTTCGAGAGTATATTCAGGAGAAATACTAAAAAACTCTTCAGGGAACTACTAATACATTTCACAAGAATTGCTAATACTTTTTAGAAGGACGACTAATACTTTTCAGAAGGACATTACTGGTGGTCCCTGAAAACTACTAAAACACCACTGCTAATATTACGGAAATACCACCGGATCCGCGGGTCAGATCCGTTTAACAGGTCAGACCCGTTAGACGGTCTGACAGGAGTTATTGTGTAGTTATAATATTATTCCATGTCCAAATATTTTTAAGGTTACTAAAAGAACAATCAATTTTTATTTTGAATGAAACACCAAGGTGGGGGATTGAGGCTAATCCCCAAACATGTGGATTATCTGAAACTACCCTTTACAAAAAGAGAATTACAAATTTATTTGCGACCTAATACTAAAACCACTGCATATACAAATGATTTCTATGTTTGCTACACAAAAGAATGTGAGTATACAATTCTTCATGGAAAGAAAGGCAACCGTAGCTGGTCATACGCGCTAGGACTTGAATTCTTTTGGGAAGAGATGAAAAATTCAATGCGAACATCCAATGGTGTCCAAGGGCCACCATATTTTGGTGGTTGATCGGCTGCAATGAGTGATTTCTCACACTTTACCATTAAAGAAAAATATCGAATGGAGTTGGATTCGAGCATAATAAAAAACGACATAGAGATTGTCACAAAATTGGAACTGCTAGCCATTTTATGGAGTTTTAGTTTTTGTCATTTGTAACAAAGTTTGTCTTTGTTCTTTTTTTTTTCCTTTTCTTTTCAATTCCTATGTATTTTCTTATTGATATGTATTTTTCCTGTTGTTGTAGCTTTTTCTTGAAAGTATTGAATGTTGACGTGGATTTGAATTCATCTAGTCAATTCTCGCCTTGCTCTTCGTGTAGCCAATGTGGCCATCAAGGGTGACCTTGTGACAAAGGTGATATCGCCGAACATGGGACCCCATCGCAAGGGCCCCGGTTTTTTTTATTTATATTATATGTATATATGTGGATATATAAATTAATGTTTAAATAATGAATTAATGATCGATTTGGCACAACGATTGCCCTGCCTTTTAAGTTTCTCATGTTCATGAGTTCAAATCCCAATAGAGTAAAATCAAAAATATAATTGAATAATTGAAAGAGTTGCCCACCTTTAAGTCCCCATTATTCCTTGGTATTAGCCAATTTTTTTTCTTTTAGCAAACCAAACAATAGAAGTGAAGAATTTAAAAATGCAAGAAGACCAGTTTTTCATAGCTAATTTATTAGGTTTTTTTTGTCTTTTTCTCTATAAATTATATTGAACAATATTTTTCGTAATTTATTTAATAAGACCGAAATGTTAAAGTTGGAGTATTATATTTTTGTTATTCTATATGTTATTTTTTAATGTTAAGTCAATGAAATTATATTTGTACCAATTTTATTATTTTAATTTTTTATGTGTAAATACAAGGGCCCCATTTTTTTTCTCGTCCCATGCTCCTAGAAACCTTGGACGGGGTCTAGTGGTCATAAGGTAGTTGACTTCGTTGTATTTTGGAATTTTGGCTGAGTTTCATTAATAAAAGTCTTACCATTTTGAAAAAAATAAAAGAATGAAAGAAGAACATGTGTAAACCTTATATTCATAGCACTAACCCGACTTCTAATAAATGTGAGAATATATTGATGCTTCCAATTATAGATGTTAAATGGGCCATTGGATTAATGCTGAATTATTCTGGCCCGTTTAAATCCGGATATTTTTAGTCCGAACCGTTTAGCCCGAAGCCCCATTTATTTTTTTAAAAAAACAAATATAATTCTAATACATGAATTATGTCTCACTCTAATACTTGGACACACACGATCACTCTGAAAAATCTAAACAAAAAGAAACGAAAGCAAAAAGAGGATTGAAAGAAAAAAAAAGAAGAGAAATTAGTGGGCATGACATCATAATCATTCATTTATGTCTTCTTGTACTTCCTTTGGCATTCATGATGTAATTCCATTATCAATATACTTTAGCTGCCCTTATTTAGGCATGCAGAATAATTGTAAGTCATTTATCATCAAAACATTATCATGTTGAGTCCTCTGCTTGCCTATGTGGTACTACAAAAATGGATTTTACATCATGCCTCTACAGCTATTATCAAAAGAACCGAGGTAAAAAAATACCCGGTGGCAAAATTGTAAAATTTTCGATATTCTTACATCGGTTGCAGAGAAGAACCGATGTAAAACTCTAAGAATTATTTTATCAACATCGGTTGGAATAAAGAACCAATGTAACGTTGTGATAATTTTAATATCTACACAGGTTGTTATCTGGACCGATGTAGATATCTTATAATATCTATATCGGTTCATATAACAACCAATGTAGATATCTAATAATTCAATTAATCTTTTTATTTTGTGCCCTAACATCGTCGTTACCTCTTTCCTCTCTTTGAAGCCATTTTGCAAACCCTTCACCCCCGACTCTTCGAAGGCATTCTGTAACCCATAACCCCTACCTCTCTGAATATGTCGTACGTAGAGACATCAAGTCGGACACGAACGTGAAGGACTTTTTGGTATCTTCTACTTTCTTCACAAATCAGGCGACACACATTTCTTCCCGTGAAAAGGAATGTTTGTCTGAAGAAAGTGGTGGTGGTGATGATGATAGAGATGCTTATGAGCACGTGTTCACCTTATTTTTAGCTTCATCGCAAGTGTACGGTGTAGTTTATAGAATAGGGTTAGCAAGGTCGAATCCACAACGACTAATAAATTTATGTACTAAGTATTGAGATTGTAATATTCTTATTTTTATCCAGACGATCGAAATTGAGTGATTTGGTTTTATAAAACTAAGACAAGAATTCATTCTAAAAGACAAAGCAAAGAGTTGATTGAAAGATCAAGGAGATGAATGGATTCCAGGGCTATGGTTTGAGTTAATATCTCCTTTTATTATCAGAGTAATCACAACCAAAGTAATTATTGTTCTTCCCTATAAGACAATCACGAAAAGTATTTTATCCTCTCTCTTGAGATGTATGTAAAAACGTTGATTGAATTATCTATGCTAGCATCTCTACTCAACATAAGATATCCAACTCCCAAAAGCATAAAAGATTATAAATCCTCACAAATATTCACAGACTTCTCAATCTTGCAAATATTCATGTCAGGTACTCACAAATCTAGTATTGAAACTCATCTCTCGAATTATGAATCAATACATTAAAGCAAGTTAAACCAAACGCGTTTTGATAAAACAAGAATTAAAATAAAGTACTCGAATAGGGTTTGAAAACAATAACTTCAATTACAATTAATCATCCAACAAAAGTATCCATTAACCTAATCCCAAACCCGGGAATCACAAGATGTTTAGCCAGACATGGAAAAGAAATAATTCATAGACAAATTATTCAAATTCATATCTAACTAATCGAAAGTAAATGATACGATGGAAGGAGAAAACTCAGGGATGTCGACGATCTTTTGATCTATCTTCAATCCTCAAGCGCGCGGTTGTGACCTCGATCAATCTCCCAATCCTTCGGTAGAAGGTTGTTCTTTTCTCTCGTGTTCTAGGGCAAAAGTCATCCTGTCGTCCTTATTTGTGGCCGCCTCATCTCTATTTATACTCCGTTTGGGTCAAAACCTAGTTGTGAATCACAAACTCTATTTTCCCACACAAAGCACGGGCCGTGTGCCTGCGCCAAGCGACGCCCATCCCGTGCGAGGTGCCGTAGTAAATCTTTCTTTCACTGAAAGGCACACGGACCATGCGCTCCACGCACGACCAGCCCGTGCGGGGTGTCGTGGGCTGAGTCTTGATCAGGCGCGCCGGGGTCATGCTATGGATGCACGCCCTGCCCGTGCGCACCTGCTGGAGCTGACATGTATTCGTTTCTTTCCATTTCGTCTGACTTCTTCTCGTTTCAACTCCAAACATCGTACGTTACTTCAAGTATTGGCGGTCCTTTACCTCAATGCTCCGAATTGTTGCCAAAATGCTACAAATATCATTCAATTCCTACAAAACGAGCAAAACGTAATACCTTTTCCACAAAATAGAAACAAAACCCATTTTACTCAAGTAATGCATGTATAATAACTAATTCTAACTACAATTGAGCCCAAAATACATGCAAAACACATACCAATCAGCACGGAATTCCGTTCAAATGTTTATTGGGTTGGACTTCTTATTTTGGCGTAGCTCTAAACTCCAATAATGACGATGACATTCTTGAAAGTCTTCCCCTTATTTTGGCGTAGCCCTAAACAAATGAGTGATAGAATAAATGGTGTATACATTGCAAATTTGAGAGAGAATTATGTTCTTACATTTGGGAAGAATAAAGACTACAACTACAAATGAGGATGAAGTCTCTTAAATAGAGCTAGGGTTACAAGAAAGATAAAAAAACTAAACTACCCTTAACAATACAAATAAATAACAATAATAGCAAAATACTAAATTACTCTAACATCTCCCTACAAACTCAAAATACCGCTACAAGGAGCATCGGGAGTTTGCCAACCAAAAAACAAAAACGAGAAAGTGGATGAGCTTTGGTGAAAAAGTTCGAATTTGTGATGTGGAGGTAATGAACGACAAAGTAATAGTGCCGTGTTGAAGATGGTGACGAGTGAGGTGACAATCAATTTCAATATGCTTTGTCCTTTCATAAAACACTGAATTGTGGGCAATTTGAATGGCTCAGCACATAGGAGTGGGATGACGAAGAAAAACACCCATATCAGCAAGTAGCCATCGTAACCAAACGATCTCGGTGGTAGTAGAAGCCATAGCTCATTACTCAATTTCGGTAGAAGAACGAGAGACAACAGTTTGTTTCTTGTTCTTCCACAAGATAAGAAAATCTCTAAGAAAAATGCAAAATCTAGTAGTAGATTTACAATCTACTGGATCACTGGCCCAATCACCATCTGAGAAGACACATAACTCCAAAGAGGAAGTATACAAAAATAAAAGACTCTGAAAGATGGTGCCTCTAAGGTAGCATCGTAAGATAACAACTGTCCAATGAACAATCATAGGAGAAGTAACAAATTGACTAACAATGAACAACATAAGCAATATTTGGGCGTGTAATAGTGAGATAAACCAAGCTGCCAACAATGGCACGATACAAAGTAGGATCAACCATAGGTATGCCATCTGAAGAAGAATATGGAACATTAACTTCAATGGAAGAATCAATAGTCCTAGTATCGGTTAGGCAAGCACAATCAAGAATACTAGTTACATACTTGGACTGTGAGAGAAGATAACCTTTAGGTGACTAACTGACCACAATACCTATCGTAGAGAACCCAAGTCTTACATTTCAAAAAGAGAGGACAATTCTGATTTCAGCAGTGTAATCCCATCAACATCATTACCCGTAATAATCATACCATCAACATATAAGGATAGCATAATAATACTAGTTGTAGTATTCTTGATAAAAAGAGCAGAATCTGATCACTACGACGAAAACCAAGAGAAATAATGGAAACTGAGAACTTTTAAAACCAAGCACGAGGTGCTTGTTTGAGACCATACAAAGCTTTCTTTAGTTTACAGACCTCTCCTGGATTATGTACCACTCCCGGAGGAGGAACCATATAAACCTACTTGAAGATTTCCATTCAAGAAGGCATTTCTGACATCCATTTGGGATATATGCCATTTACGAGCAAATGCAATGGCAATAAGTGTACGAACTGTAGTCATTTTTGCAACGGGAGCAAAACATTCCTTATAATCTAAACCATATTGCTGAGAAAATCCTTTAGCAACCAATCGTGCCTTATACCGCTCAATGACCCAACGAGAACCAATTGCATTTTTACCCTGTGGTAGAGGTACCAAATCCCAAGTTTCAGTTTTTGACAAAGCAAACAATTCTTCGGGCATGGCTTGTTGCTAAAGAGGATCAAGAGCTGCCTTTGTAAGAAGTTGGCTTGGAGAGATTGCAAATAGACGACAAAATAGATGTAAAAGATGGTGAATAAGAAGAATAGACAAAATATGGTAATTGAGTAGACTTACGAACTCGTGAAGGATAACGGGGAGTAGGATCCACAACCTCAGGAGGTGGAGAGGTAGTCGTAGAAGGAGAGGGATCAATAGTATCAGTAGAAGCATCGGTACCAAAGATCTCGTAGAAGTATCATCTATATCACAAGCAAAAGATTCAATATGGAAAAGATCTGATTTGGACACATTGTGAGAGTAAGATGGAATGGAGAAAAGAGAAATATGCTCAAGAAAGAAAACATGACGTGACATATATAATTTTTGTGCAACAAGATCATAACAACGATATCCCTTTTGACCATCCCCATAACTAAGAAAACACACTTGGCAAAACGAGATGACAATTTACTACGTTCGATGTGAGGACGAAGAACAAACATGTAGAACCAAAAACTCGTAAGAAAGAGTAATTAGGAGCGTAACCAAATAATTTCTCAAATGGTGACACACCCAAGGTATGCGCAGTTGGGATCCTATTGATTGAATAAACAACCGTAAAAACAGCTTCCTCCCACAATTCGCTAGGAACATAGGCAGATAATAAAAGAGAACAGGCAATTTCCATGATATGTCTATGTTTTCTTTCAAAGAACACTATTTTGTTCGGAGTATCGGACACCGAAGTTTGATATATGGTTCCATCTAAAGAAAACATTTCACGAAAATTATCCCCACCCAAATCACATCGAAAACAATTTATAATTGCAAAATGTTGTGTTTTGACAAGATCTCGAAAAAAGGTATAGATGCCCAAGAAATCAGATCGACGTTTCATTAGATAAACCCAACAATGCGTGTGTGATCATCAATAAAAGAAATATAATACCGATACCCTTCTTTTGTGGCAATTGGAGAAAGTCCCCAAACATCAAAATGAATCAAATCGAATGGTGCAGTAGAATGAACATGCTTTTACTAAAAGGCAATGCAGAAAACTTAGCAAGTTTACAACTAGAAATATCATGAGATTTCAAGTCCCCTAATGAAAAGAGAGCTAAGACTTCAAACGATAAAAAGATACATGTCCCAAATGAGAATGCAACAAATAAAAATCGGGCGAAGATGGACCCAAACAAAAGAAGACAAATCAACAAGAGAGGCCGCAACATCTGGTACTCAAGTTCATCTAAATTATATAACCCTCCACTCCTACGACTGTCCCAATCGAGCTTTTCGAGAGTGAAGATCCTACACAAGACACGAATCAGAAGAGAAAGTCTCAAAATAACAAGAATCGCATAATTTACCAACTGAAACAAGATTTAAAGTAAGTCGAGGAATGTGATAAACACTAGGTAGAGACAGATGTGGTAAGACGATAGAACCAACACCTGCTAAAGGCATAGGCGTGCCATCTGCAGTCATAACAGACCCAAAGTTTGAAGCAGAAATAGAAACAAAAGATTCTGCATTGGGGGACATATGATGAGAAGCTCATGAGTTTAATAACTAAATAGAGGAAGATATACATGAGGAGCTTAGAGCTGACGAACCTGCAGCGGACATAGAATGTGGTTGAAGGCCAAGGAATTTCTGGAACTGCTCGTAGAGAGTATTTGCAATAGGAGTAGATGGTGAACCAACTCCAGATTTGAAAGAGTTTGATGGTAGTACAACTGTGGCAGTATTATTCAGTGGAGGTGGTCTAGGATCACATTGAGGAAATTGAGGATATGGAGGGGTACGTGAGGTGGTCGACTTATCAACTTCGGCACCGAGCCTTCCATTATCCCTAGTTCTACAAAGGATTTGGCTTATTTGGATACTTCGAATGGGCGATTTGGAACAACTAAGACAGGATGGGCGGGTATTGGAAGGATCCCCTTTATTGATGCAGACTTGTGATGTGTTTCGTTAGCATTTAATTCATTGACCACTGAATCAACAGTTGGAAGAGGACTACAATGCAAAAATTTTCGAGGCAAAGACTCAAAATCATCACGAAGAGCCATAATAAACTAAACCAACCATTGTTCATTGCGTCGGGCAATATAAGGAGCAAATGCACTAAGCTTTGCTGATTTTGTCAAAGCTAATTGGTCCCAAAGATGAGTCATTGCCGAATAAAATTCTTGAATACTCATATCTTTCTGTTGAAGAGTTCGAATGTCCATTTCTAACTGATATTGTTTAGCAAAAATTGATTGCATGTACAATCGTTTTAAGTGCTCCCAAACTTCTCTTGCCTCATATTTTGTCAATTGCATACCAATCGAATTCTGAACAGAAAAAATTCCATGTAATAATCTTAGAATTATTAACCTCCCAAACCTCAAGTTATTCAGTGTATTTGTCATTATTCTCTTAGGTTTAAATTGAGTTCCATTTACGATACTCCACATCCGTTTACCCCTCAATTCTTTTTATCACATTACTCCAATACGTATAATATTTTCCATCCAACCGAACACCAATAGATTGCAAAGAATCATCATTTTCAGAAGCCATATTACACAACCAACAAACAAGCACAACCAAAACCAACAAATTAAAAGAGGCCAAACACAAATAAACAAAATAGATTCAAACCCGAAATATTTTACAGAAAATAGTAGTAAAGAAGATTACCCAAATATCAAACTATGAATCTATCAATTGCTCGGTTTGTTCCGATCTACTCGATCCGCTCCGATATACTTTAACGAACCGCTATTGAAACTACCAAAGTGTATGGAATTAAGTTTGGCTCTAATACCATGATAGAATAAACGGTGTATACATTGCAAATTTGAGAGAGAACTATGTTCTTACACTTGGGAAGAAGAAAGACTACAACTACAAATGAGGATGAAGTCTCTTAAATAGAGCTAGGGTTACAAAAAAGATAAAAGCACTAAACTACCCTTAACAATACAAATAAATAACAATAATAACAAAATACTAAATTACTCTAACACTGAGGTACATTAGATAATTTTCAAATATTTTTTTTACATAGTTATAATATTGAGCATTGATATGATTCTCTGTGTTTCCCTCTTATTTTGTAATTTTTCTAATATTCCCTGAAATCTTGTTTTTTTCTTGTGCATTCAGTTGAACAATTGGGTTTATATGGTCGAAGTTGTCTGCCCTTAAATGAGGTTAGAGTTCTTGTGCACAAAAGGCTTTATGGTCGATTTTTTCCTTTTTTTTTTTTTTTCTCTGGCTAAATGGCTTAACTGACTTGGATGTTAATGGTGGATGTTAGTGCAAATTACATGTGTAATATTTGGAAATGTGTATTCCTTCATCCTTGTTAGTTATTCGTTTTGGTTTCAGTCATAGAATATATTTTGAGCTTTAATATAGAGCTTTTCCCCAGTGGTTTCTTCCCCTCCACAACTTGAAATGGTAGTTGTTTTTTTAATTATCTTTTGTTGATGCATTGAGAAATATTCCAATTAAACTTCAACATACAAGACACAACATGAGCATTTATATGCCTATAATACCAGAGGCCTTTGGCCACCTATAGGGAACTGAGAGGGTGAAAATTGAGAATGTGACAAATGAGAGGTACAATCTCATATACAGTCCAATTTCAATGGCCAACCAGCTAACCTGCATTCTTATTTCTTAAGTTAGTTTGTCAAATAAGAGCCAAATAGTGTTAATTTACATATAGAATTGAACCCAATAGTCTAGAGTGTAATGAAAATGATGTTTAAGTAATTTTTGTTTGATAAGATGATAAAAAAAGAGGAATTTAGAGTGCTTATTATCAATTCTAGTGGAAGTGCGGGCATAGCTAGTATCTGATATATTTCTATCTTATGCTTGGTTGTTGAATGATCATTTTGTACCTAGGATTTTGCGATTTTAAGAATTGCTTGAGTTTATAGGTACGGTTAGTTCTTTAGCTAATGACATGTTCCCGAAACTAGAATGGTGTTTCTGTAGAACTTGTAGCCACATTTTCTGGGCCTGCATTAAATGCTTCCTCTAATGATTAATAGGTACTTTACTGGCCATCGGGGCTTACTTGCGGGGATGAGAATTTTATAGCCAAATCGGGTGCTCAGCGTGTTGCTTCAAGTGAGGGTGTTGCACTCATTGTCACAGATACTTCTCCAAGTAAGTTGATTTAGCTGAGTGTTATACTCAGTAATCATGTTAACAATGTTGACTTTGTGAGTATTATATTCGGATCATTTTGCTCCCAAAAAATGTATCAAGGAATGTAATCATTTTTCAAAGATTTTTATGTGCTTGAGGTGATGCTCATGTTCACAAGTGGCATCATCCTTTGCTATTCTATTGAAACTTTTGGCTACTTAAAGTTTTACAATTTGTATTTGGTGACTGAGTTTTGGTTTCATCACACAAAACTATATTCCAGTGCCTAATTGTAATTGTGCCTGTTTCCATGTGGAATTGATTAGTCAAGTTCAAGATTAAGAGTCCCTGTTGTTTTTTTATGTGGTCCTCAACTTTTGCATGTCTGATCTACCCTTTTATCTCTATTTTAATCTTGATAGTTTTGTTGAAATCAAAGAAGCCATAAAATACTTGTATTCTTATTATGCAAAATCAAGAGTGAATTACAAAAGAAACAAAGGACAACCTTATATAGGCAATAGAAAAACTGAACTAAACCAACCAAAACTGAACTAAAAAGCTACCGAAACGAACCAAAAACTAGCAAAAGCGAATCAAATCAACCAAATAACTAGTGAAATCAAACCAAATATGAACAAAAAATCTAGCGAAAATGAACCAAATCTAAACCAAAAAGCTAGCGAAAACGAATCAAATCTAAACCGTAAAGCCAATAAGAACGAATCAAATCTAAACTAAAAAGCAAGCGAAAACGAATCAAATCGAGCCAAAAGCTAGAGAGAACGAACCAAATCAATCGAAAGCTAGTAGAAACGAATCAAATCTAAACCAAAACTAGCGAAAACGAACGAATTTGAACAAAAAAAAAAAAAAGAAAAAAACGAATGAATATATTTTTAAAACACGGATTTGGCCAATTGTTTTATAAAATATTCAAACTTGTCACAAAGTTGGCCAACTGTTTTTTTTCTTCCAAGTATCACTTCCCTTGTTCCTCCCCACAATTTGGTCCTTCAAATCTTCTTCGAATACCCTTCATCCCAATACAATCTATCCCAATTCTCTCTAAGATCATTATATAGTGTCCTATACAGGGACGGACGCAAAAATTTGTTCTTAGGAGGGGCAAAATCCAGGAGTGGCCTTGGGGCGGCGCAAATGGAGCCACCACACAAAAGGCCCTTCGGCGAGGGCCCCCGAAGTTTATTTATATATATGTATATATATAATCAATGGCGGAGATATGGGCCAACCCGGCCGCCCTCCCCCCCTTTTTTTTATTAAAAAAATTACTATGTAAATTTTTCAAAAAAGAAAAAATTTAGTTAATATTTATTTGTATTTTTTTAGTTTTTTTATCTGGCCCACCACAATTTCTTGTATCGGCCCACCCCGTAATAATTTTTAGCTACGCGAAATTGGGGTGTGCCAGATACACCCTGTAATAATTTTTTTATATAGGAATTATCACGGGTAGGCCGATACACGAAATTGGAGTGAGCCAGATTAAAAAAAGCTAAAAAATACACATAAATATTAACTATTTTTTTTTAAAAAAAGGGTGTCGGGGCCCGGTTGGCCTCCCCTATCTCCGCGATTGTATATATATATTTATTTTTGCTCTAGGCTCGCTCAAACTTTGGATCACTCGAAAAATCAAATCGTATATAATCGAAAACAAAACATAAAAGTTTCTATAACTAAACTACATGGAAATTGGGGGCAAGATATTTTGTTTTATATTTATATATAATATATTAATGTATTAAATAGTATATTATAGGGTTCAATCGCAAGATGAGGGGGCGGTTGCCATCACCAACCCCTCCCTCGTATCCGTCCCTGGCCCTATATCTTTCACACCAAGTTTCACGCTCATATTCCTTGAGGACGAGACAAGTACGACACATGAACTACTCCCTTGTTACGAATATTATCCCCGGAGATGACAAACTATTCCGCGCGCACATTCTCCCGATTTTGTGTCGAACCAAAAACTAGTGAAATAAGAAAAACTAGCAAAAACGAACGATGTGGCTAAGATTTTTTTTTTTATTTTTATTTTGGCTCTAGATACCATGTTGAAATCAAAGAAGCCATAAAATACTTGTATTCTTATTATGCAAAATCAAAAGTGAATTATAAAAGAAACGAAGGAGAGCCTTATATAGGCAAATAGAAAACCTAACCCTAAAAATACTAAATAAAAAGATTGCACTTAAATAAGGAAACTAAATATATTTTATATTTCAACAAGTTCATATCATAATTTACATTCTTCCTGATCTACTTTTCTAAGCTTTATTATGGTTCTAGTGGTTAATTATCTGTCTTTATTGCAGGAGGCTTGAATGTTGAGGGAGAGTCAGCCAGCTGGGATTTTGGCGTAGGTCCGTCTCTATCCTTAGTCTTCATTGTATTTGGTCCTTTCACCTATTTCTCTTTTACAATATGTTACCATTTTTTCATTTAATGAAACCAAAGAACATTGGCGTCAAATGTCATAATCTGGCGTAATATAACATGGTCAAGTTTTGGATGTTCAATAATTTACGAAACTAAAGGCATAATTTTGAGCTATATTTTTTTATTTATTTAAATCTTGATTGATTTATTCCTAAAATACAATTACAAAGACGCAATAAAGAAAACTAATATTATTAGAACTTTTTTTTTTAAATAACTGGAAATATATAGAAATAAAGGAAAAGATCCTGATCACAAGCCGATCAGGTAGCAAATGTAAAACAATGCTAAACTTCAGAAAAAAAGAAACAACAAAAATAACTTTAAATCGCAATTTAAATAAAAGGCGTCTATTTTTATAGGATTTTCAAATGACACTGTAATTTGTCTTTTCAAAGACGTCTTTCAAGTATTGTCTTGATGGTCGATGTATTCTCGTGGAGAGGCGGCCCCGGCACGTGCGGTGGTGCCGCCGCACAAAGCCTCTTCCAAAGGGCCCCGGTGTGTTTTTTCGTTTATGTATATAATACGTATATAGATAAAGTGTTGAAATATTTGACGCTATAATGAAATGTTAACAGTGTTTGACTCTAAGTTTTGAATTCCATAAGTCGTGTGTTCGAATTTCAGCAACATCGAAGTTGACGTGATTTTTATTCGCTTTTCTACCTCTCAACTTTTTGTTAGTTTTTATTTTGCAAAATAAAAACAAAGTTAAAGTAAATTGATGTTTTCCCCTATTCTACATCTTAACTGTTGTTAGTTTTTATTTTTATTTTATAAAATTAAAAAAGTTAAGTGAATTTATGTTATATCCCGAATGAGTATATGATCTTACTTCGCAAAAAGAAAAACAAAAAAATCAAATTAACTTGCATTATCTTTTATGTCAATTAAGAGTAAATTATTGGAAAGTTTGATTATGTAAAATTGATTGATGACTTTGCACATAAAAATGCAAGAAGATCAAACTTTCATAACTAATTCACTTTTTTTTGTCTTTTCTCAATGTTAAATTATATTGAAGGATCTTTTTTCTAACTTTTATTTAATAAGACCAAAATGTTAAAGTTGCAGTATGATTTTTTATTACATATATATTATGTGCTAAATAAATGAAATTATTTTTGAAAATATAATTTATGTTAAATTTAATTTTTTAATTATTTTTTTAACCAAAATGTCAATTTTTTAAATAAAAGAAACATTCACAGTTAACCACAAGGCCACTCAAACTTTAATCAGTACCAACAAAATTATGTAAAGTCATAGAAGTTTCAAACATCTGATCGCAAATCACTGAAGGGACTGAGTTACAGCAAAATTTTCAAATGTCTATCGGCAAAAGCCACATTAAGTAGTTCACATGCATCTAATAAAAGCAAGCAAAGATATAACTGATCCAACCAGCAAGCAGTCTACTTGATCTTCTTCTTTGGAATCAACTGGTTGCTGTGTCCACACTTCTTTTCCTGCAGTTGACAGCACGGGGGTGCAAACGAGCATAACACTTGCAGCAAATCATCTTGTCCTGGTTGTATTTCCTAGCCAATGCCATGAGAGAGGGCTCAATGATGCCACCCCTAAGCCTCAGAACCAGATGCAGAGTAGATTCTTTCTGAATGTTATAATCAGCAAGAGTTCGGCCATCTTCAAGCTGCTTTCCGGCGAAAATCAGACGCTGCTGATCCGGTGGGATTCCTTCCTTGTCTTGAATCTTGGACTTGAGCGTGATTGTTTTGCGGTCAAGGTTTTCACGAAGATCTGCATTTTTGTTGCCGGTTAAGCTATAGGTCTCCGCCTCACAGAATAGAAGAGGTTTATGCAATTGCGTGAGTTTATATATGTATTTGCAATTAGGGTTTCCATGTTTTTTTCATTTTTAATTTGAGCAATAATTTTTGTTCCGGCTCCTCAAAACTTAGGACCGGCTCTGCTGTGGAATGTCGGCCCAGATCCTCGAGCCGCAATTGGCATAGCCTTCATAGCTTCTGAGGAATCACTTGAGTGAAAGACAAGCGAAGTAGTTGAGAAGTCGCCAAACTTGGTCTTTAAAGCTTCCAATTTGTCTGCATCAACTCGAAAATCAAAGTTAAGAGGATAGCTTGATGTTGTTGATGTTGAATCATGAGTTGAAGTCAAAGCCATTTCATCACTCGTTTTTAGATTCAAACTTGATTCAACAACATTAGAATAAACCACAATAGCTAGCGGATTATCTTGCGTCGTTGGTACGGTATGATCATTTGTAATCGTTTCAGTATACTTCACTGAAATGAGACTCAGACTGCAATTTTTTTCCTGTAGAGCCTCAAACGGATTGCGAGTAGAGATGTTTTGGCGAGGGTATGAAGGGCTGGGATTTTTACCATTACTATCGATTTTTGTTGAAGGCCACAAATCCGTCATTGTTGTCATCAAGGAGATTTCCCGATGGGAGGTTGGTCCTCAACACTAGGTTGGTCTTCCTCCGCATAATCCACCCACCATTTACTGGCAGTAGCTCGAGAGGGTGAACCAACATGCAATGCAGAGACCAATTCTTCCACCGAGTTATCCATAGCCTTACCTTTATCCTTAGATGAAATGACTTGTCTATACAACTTACGAACACATGATCTACCCCTCTTGGATGAAGGGTCACGACCATGAGACTCATTAGGAACATTAGACAAAATTCGATGACATGCAACAATATTATGACCCGTAATGTAACAATTTTTAGCAAAATTCTGGTAATTTCTCATAACTCAAAGTAATAAATGAACAATGACCCACACATTTAACCATAATATACTCATAAGAGGCTTGACAATATCAATATCCAAAGAGAACCCGTACAAAATGATCAAGAAAATCATTCAATGATTTTTCATCAATCTGAATAGGGGTCCCATAGCCTTGGCAATGCCCATTATGATGCTAGGATGCCAATATTCAATACTAAGCTAAAAAATGCATACCCAAAGACTAGCTACAGATGTATTAATCCTGTAAGGATCAAAATCTGATACCCATGGTGATAGACGAATAGGACCCAGACCAAGCTGCCAAGAAGAATGTTGCACAACCCGAGTTCTATCCGCATCGGTAGAAAAATTTTATGCTAAAATATCCTCCAACTCCAATGGAAATAACTTCCAAATCATGTTTGATATTCCATAATTTAGTGAGGCGTGTTTGTAATGAAAGTAATAGCCAAGGTTTAGATCCTTTAGTCAGTAACACACACCCAATTAATGGAAAGGAAAATTCCTTAAATCTTTATTGATAAAGATTTTCATCTATTGAAATCGAAAAATAACCACCCTTTTTAATGGGTTCAGAGATGGGATAGAGTTACCTTTCACCATATTTGCGAATGATGGAACCTGTTTTTTAACTTGTGGGATGACAAGCTTACCCATGGGGGCAGAAGAATCCATAATAACAAATTTGACCAAATCTGGGACAACACCATAAATATCAGGGCCTGCAATTGGCGTCCTAGGAGTTGAAGGCATTGTGGGGACCATCAAAGAGGGAGTATCAACATGTTGCATGATGGGGGAGAAGGTTGCATGCGCCTGCTTGGAAGGAATGGGAACCGCTGCCGCATCATGGGCGTGCACCTTCTTTGGGGGGGGGCCTGCAACATCATCATGGGCATGTGGCAACAAGGAGTGGACCACCAAGGAAGGGTGAAGGAAGGGCATGTACAACGTCCATATCCATGTTTGTCGCAGGAGGTGCTGACTTCTTGCGGGAGGCGACTAATAATAGTTGTGAAGCATCAAGGGCGTAGGCCACAACAGGTTGTACCATAGATGACTCATGAGAATTCTTACGCGAGGAAAAAATCAGCGGAAAATATGTTAGAGCGGAGGAGAGAACGATGCCATCTATCAGATGGCTAGAAAATTTGGTCGGAATCTCGTCCATAGTGGCGACATTGTTTAATATTAAAAGAACTTTGACTTGCTTATGTTTTCAAAGTGAGTTATGCATGAAATGGATTTGCTTTTAAGTGGATAACCAAATACGTGGTCAAAAGACATTATTTTGAAGTAATTATTTCATAATCATATTTTAAATAATCATAGTATATGAATCAAATACGCCCTCAACTTAAATTTGCGAAATAGAAAAAATGTATTAACCTTTTTGGATCGCTTTCCTTCAAGTTCGATTTAAAGTAAGGGTGGCCACATTTCCAAACCCGGTTCAAATTACGCTCCAAATCGAAACCCGGTTCATCAATCGGTTCGGTTCCGTTACGTTTAACTTAACCTTTTTTGTTCTCTTTTGATAATCTTTTGAATTTAAAAAAATAATTTATTAATTTCACTTATAAAAAAGGAAAAGAAAAGTAGAAATCAAAGTCCATATAGCTCGCGTAAAACATTTGGTTTAAGCAAGGATATGAGTTTTGGGGTTGGAATATACTTGATTCGGGTCACGCCGCCCGTGCTTGTCTCGTTTTGTTCCAGTTTTTTCACGGCATCACGCACGGGCTCCCCGTGCATACACGTACGGCCCGTGCTTAGTTCTGCAATGCAGTCCTTTCCTATTTCCTTCTTCACGTCCTTGCCTTTCTCACTTTTAAGTAATTCCTGCACAGGATCTAAAGCACACACACAATCACTCAAGTTTTGAGCATTAGTACATGAATTAATGACTGATAAGGATTTGCAGCTCTTTATATTATCATGAGTTTTCACAGCCTTATAGATAGAAAATAAAACATGCTCATCATTAACCCGTAATGTGAGCTATCTCTTTTGCACGTCTATCAAGGCTTTTGCGGTGGCTAGAAATGCATGCCCAAGTATCGAGGGGACGCCGCGATCTTTCTCCATATCAAGCACTAAGAAATTCACGGGGAATGTAAATTTGTCGACTTTCACGAGCACATCTTCTATGATTCCCTTAGCATATGTGAGTGATCTATCCGCAAGTTGCAAGGTGACCGTGGATGGCTTCACCTCTCCTAATCCAAGTTTCCTAAAAATAAACAAGGGCATTAAGTTAATACTTGCTCCTAAATCACATAAAGCTTAGTCAAAGAAAACACCCTCTATTTTACAAGGGATAGTGAAACTCCCCAGATTTTTGAGCTTTTGAGGTAGTTATATCTGAATGATGGCGCTGCATTCCTCAGTCAAGTTAACAGTCTCGAACTCTGCCATCTTTTTCTTCTTGGACATCACATCTTTTAAAAACTTCGCATAGTTGGGCATCTGCTCCAATGCGTCTCGCAAATGGTGTGAGCTTGTGCATTTGCTTTCTTATGATAGTAGTGAAACCGATGTGCATATTGGGGATTGTTCTTGGGTGCATACATGTGCTGAAAATGGTTTCTTTGTCTTGGAAATGACCTATTTTGAGTCTGAGGTCATTATCATTTGGGCTTGTATCCCTTAGGACTTGGCTGATGTCTCATTTGATTGTTCCAATCAGCTTGGCTAGGATAATTTCTACCATTCCCATCATATGATATTCTTTGCTGAAACCTCTGGGGTTTTTGGTAGTTTTGTTTTGATCTCACAGAATATTTTTTGTTTGGAGTCTACTAATGGACTCTTCTAAATTTTGTTTCAGCTGGCATTTCAGCATACTCTGCTGGCTTTTTGCCTTTACCTTTGTATCCTAGGCCAGCATGGTTGTGATTGTATTTGTGAGTGGGTGTGAGTGCAACATATAGTGCTTTGGATTTTCGGACTCCCTCATTATTTGAGGATCCTTTTTCCATTACCACTTTTGGAGTTCGGGCATGCACAAAGGAATTAAATCCTATGCATGTCTTATCTCCAATTTCCTTTTGTATCATTATAAGTCCGTCCAATGATTTAGATGCCTTGGTGAATGATGGAAACACATCTTTCAAATCTTTTCCCTCTTTCCTGTTGCAGCTACGTCAGCTTGGATCTTAGCTATCTCGGCCTTGACTCTCTATGTTTTCAAGCTATGTGACTTAAAGTACTCGGTTTCTTAGTCACCGTGAGATTTAGATTTTGAGCTGGTTGTTTTCCTCATTTAAAAGTGTGTGTGAGGTTTTTACTTACTCAAAATCTTTCATCATTTTGCCTAATTAATTATAAAGATCGTGGGTGATGAAGTGTTTTTGTCACTATCACAATCATCGAATTAGAATGAGATGAGTTAGAATGTACCTCATATTCATGTTCTTTAGCATATAAAAGCCTATTCTTCAAAGGGTCGAGGAGTAATCAACTTCACCGATGTCCGACTCGGCTAGTTCTTTGCACTTGGCTATACAATGCTTTGGCCAACAACACGGCTTTCTTCTTTTCTTGTTTCATCTCTCTAAAGACTGTTTTTCTTCAACATTTATGTATTTGTTTACTTGGTGGATAGGGATAGTCAATAGCAAAATGTCCTTGTTGCCTACAATTCCAACACAGGTTTCCGAAATTTTCGAAGTCGACTCTTTCGACTCTTCGATATTCATCCTTTGATGGTCAATTATCTTGGGTGGTCTATCTTCCTTGCTTTGGAAGATCTTTGAGTGTCTTCTCGATGATTCACCCTTGTTCCTTTTATAGTTCTTATTGAAGTACTTGTTGAATCTCTTTACCATAAGGTCCATCTCTTCTTAGTCAATGGCTTCTTTGGATTCACTCTTTTGGACTCTCCACCATGAGTGCAATTGTCTTGGGTACACTGTCTCTTCTTGCTCCTTTCTTTTGAGTGTGAATTTAAGCTCGAGTGTCCGAGACTAGGTCATGGTTGAATGTTCTTTTAAGATACATTGAATGTCTCAAGGCCATCACCTTCATTTTCCACCTGAGTAGGGAGTGACCTAAGAATCTTAATATATATTTCTCTATGTGTATATTCCTTGCCTAGGGCTCGTTGTTTATCTCTGTGAATCGGCACCTAGTTAATCCGGACTTTCACTTGTAAGCATTTTAAAACTTTCAAATATTTGTACAACAATAGTTAATTTATTCTCTTCAATTTGATCGGATCCTTCACAAATTAAAGTAAGTTTCTCCCATGTTTCTATAGCCATTCTATAGGATTTTACTTTGTTGAACATGGCTTTATCGAGGTTTTATACTAAGAATGTCCTTGGCAACATTGTCCAAATTGTATCTTTTTATATCCTCGTTGGTCCACTCCCATCGTTGTTTTTCTACCATAGAGGGTCTTGGTACACCAGCAAAGACGTGCGCCACGTGCATCGGGAGCCGCAGTAGCCTCTCCTTCAGTGCATCAAGATCGGCCTCGGGAGCAAGAGCCCGACAATTGTGTTCACCCTCATTATTTATAGTGGCCCATCCTCAATTACAAACCACATTTCATCGTGTAAGGCCGCCAATTGGGGGTTTCCGCCATATTGTTTCTCTGGTTAGAACACGCATCAACATCCAACCAAAGGCGTCGCCAATCGGAGGTTTCCGCCATATTGCTTCACCCTTGTAGCCCCTAGGTTTTCTATGTTTGGCCTTTGTTGTGCTATTTGATAACCTCGACAATAAATCCTCTACCCACTTTGTCGATCGAGCCATCTCCCCGTTATCCTTGTCATGTACAAATTGTTGTTTCTCTTTCCACACAGTCCAAGTATGACAAGCAAATACATCAAATTGATATTTGTGTAAGTTACTATTCATCCAAAACCCAACATACATAATATCTCCTTCCTTAGCTTGTTTCAACAATTCCCGGAACTCGTATTCTTTCGTATTTTTCGAATAACTTAACAAAGAAAAAGCAGAGAATGGGTTGTCATGTCCGTGTTAAAGTGGCATAATGCACAACCCACCCCATCGAACATAGTCTCACGATGAGGTTCTTCTTCGTAGCAATTAGATTATGTGCTACCTTCCACCAAAATAATTTGATTTGCGGTGGTATGGATAAAGCCTATAGAAATTTCACCATTTCTCCATGGCTAAAGAAGAGCAATTCGTATCTCAATAAAGTAACCAATTAACAACTTATATCCGGATCTCACCGAGTATTGGCCTTTCATAACGAACCTCCAAAACCGCTCTCCTCTCGATCCTCCTTGGTACTTGGTAGACCGAGTATCTCATTGGCTACATATGGTATGTAGGTCCCAAGGGGTGATAAGTAAAGTCTAGAAGGGGTTGGAATAGACTTTACCAACTTTTCGATTTTAGTTCTTTTTATAAATTGAGTAGACTCAAGTCACCGGGTCCTTGGTAGACAACTTTGTCTACTTACATAGCGTAGTTAGCCACTCAATGCACTCAACCGAGCTTGATAGTATAACTCAAATTTGATTGAATAACTCTTTAAATATTTAGAAGACTTGGTTTTTACAATGGAAGACTTTCACCCTTAGTTTGAAATATGTTTTTCAACATTTGTTTATGCTTAGTTGTTATCGATTGACTTAGCAAATTAACAAACAACAACAATAATATGCAAGAATTAAAATGTGTTGAATGTAAAAGACACAAGCAAGTTTATAGTGGTTCGAGGATGGACTAATTCCTTTAATCCACTCTTCTTTAACCCCCCGGAGGTAATCCACTATCTAACGTTGACTTTATACAAAAGGATAGAAGTCCAAGATAGCCTTGATCACTCGTCCAACAAAAAGGCGTAAGAAAATGCGAGAAAATTAGCAATTATGTGAGCAACACTATTAGTTATACGATGGACATGGGAAATTTTGGTCGCTCCCAACTCGGCTAAAAGATCCATAATATCTTGAATCAATGATCACCTATAGCTAAGATCCTCCGGGGTGGTCGTGATTGCTTGCACCGCCATCAAAGATTTTTAGAAAACCAACACGAACCCAAGCTACATTCTCCGCTTTAATAAGTCCCACTCTAATTTCCAACAATTCCCCATCAATCACAGATATCAAACTTCTCGAAGGCTTACCTAAATGCTAGTAACAATTTACCTTCAAGACCCTGGACAACACCCACCGCCTCAAATTTATTGTTTCTCTAGTTAAAACACGAATCAATATCTAACCGAAGGCCGCCAATCGGATGTTTCCGCCATATCGCCCAACCAGCCTTGTAGCCCTAGGTTTCCTATGTTTGGCCTTTGTTGTGTAATTTAATAACCTCGACAACAAATCCTCTACCCACTTTGTCGACCGAGCCATCTCCCCATGATCCTTGTCATTACAAATTTTTGCTTCTCTTTCCACACAACCCAAGTATGACAAGCGAATACATCAAATTGATATTTGTGTAAGTTACTATTCATCCAAAACCCAACATACATAATATCTCCTTCCTTAGCTTGTTTCAACAATTCCCGGAACTCTCAGTATTCTTTCGTATTTATCGAATAACTTAACAAAAAACAGAGAATGGGTTGTCATGTCCGTGTTAAAGTGGCATAATGCACAACCCACTCCATCTAACATAGTCTCGATGAGGTTCTTCTTCGTAGCAATTAGATTATGTGCTACCTTCCACCAAAATAATTTGATTTGCGGTGGTATGGATAAATCCTATAGAAATTTCAGCCATTTCTCCATGGCTGAAGAAGAGCAATTCGTATCTGAATAAAGTAACCAATTAACAACTTATATCCGGATCTCACCGAGTATTGGCCTTTCATAACGAACCTCCAAAACAACTATCCTCTCAATCCTTCTTGGGTAGTCGGTAGAATGAGTATCTCATTGGCTACATATGGTAGGAAATTCCCCTAATCGCCTGCTCCATCCAAGCACCATCTTCAATGATTTTTTCCACATTATCATCCTCACCAAGTCCACAGAATTTCAAATCAAGTTGCTATTTAGAGGTAGCACCCAATGATCCTTGAAAATTCGAACTTTTTCCCCATTGCCAATCCTTGAAGACAAGCCAGTTTGATTAAATCTCTACTCCACATTGGCGATCGCCATAAATAGGAAGGTTTTGTGCCAAGGTTAGCTTCCATGATATCACCATGTCAAAAATATCTAGCTTTAAGGATACGAGCCACCAAACTATTCAGATTACAGATAATTCTCCAAATTTGTTTGGCTAGAAGAGCCTTGTTGAACTCAACTCTTCGGACAACATAGCTCAGACCACTTTAGCCAATGGATTTTTTCCCTACCTCCTTCCATTCCCCACCAAAAGTTAGCACAAGCTCCTTCAATTTCATCACATATAGTTTGGGGGATGCGAAAGCATGACATAGCATATGTAGGAATAGACTGAAGGACTGTTTTGATTAGGACCTCCTTACCTCCCTCCGAGAAAATCTTTCCACCACATCCCGCAGTCCGCTTCATAATTATGTCTTTCAAATAGCTGAACTGCAGCCTTTTTCTATGCAACGAGAAAGTTGGTAGCCCAAGATACATTTCATGGCCTTGGACAATCGGGACTGAGAAAGCCGATTTGAAGAAATTAATTATATATATCTTAGTGTTCGGGCTAAGGTTATAGCAGATTTATCATAATTAATTAACTGACCAGAAGACCTTTCATAGCTACGTAAAATGCTCGCAATATGACTACACTCATTTTCAGTTGCCCGGCAAAAAATCAAGTTATCATCTGTGAAGAAAAGATGCGATAAGGGGGCATCGAGGGGCGATTCGGGCACCCGTTATCCACCTCATATCCAGATGATGTTTGAATAAAGATGAGAGGCCATGGGCATAAATAACAAATAGGTAAGGTGAAAGAGGACCCCTAGCGTGAGACCTCGTTGAGGATTGACAAAACCAATCACCTCTCCATTCGAGATTAAAGGAGTAAGTTCTGATTTAACACACTTCAAAATCAAATCAATCCAATCTTCAGTGAATCCAAGCTTCCACATGATAACCTCGAGAAAACTCCATTCTACCCTGTTGTATGTCTTACTCATGTCGAGTTTTAAAGCAACGTATCCCCTCATTACTTGCCCGGTGGTTATGAATCCAATGAATACTTTTGAACCCCAATATGACATTATCTCGTGATTAATCGTCTCGAGATAAAAGCACTCAAATTCATCGACGATGTCATGTACAACTAGCTTGAGCCTATTTGTAATTACCCTTGTGATAATTTTAAGAAAACCATTACAAAGGCTGATCGGCCGAAATTCCTTAACGAGAACCAGATTAGTTACCTTCGGTACCAAAGTGATGATCGAAGCATTCCATTGATCGAGGTCTCCTTATGGTTCAATATATGCAGCAATTCTTGATAACATCCTTATCAAATATGGCCCAGTACTTCTGAAAAAAATGTGCAGGTAGACCATCCGGACCCACTGCTTTATCAAGGAACATATCGAATAACGCCCTTTTCACTTATTTAGCATCGAACGGCTAGCATAGTAGATTATTTTTCGCTTCATCAACCTTCGGGGCAATATGCTTCAGGATTGCATCAATTTCTATTTCACTTGGGTTACTAGAGGAGAATATTTCAGAGAAGTAATCCGTTATGATTTCTCCCACGGCCGTGTTACTCGTGCAATTGTATCCTCGCTTGGATGTCAATCCTCTAATTGTTTTCACCGTGTGCGTCCGAGTGGCTTGCGCATGGAAATAAGGGGTGTTTTTTATCTCTATGTTGCAACCAATTATTCCTACTTCGCTGCTTCCAAAACACGTTTTGCGACTCCGGTTTTTCAATCGAGCTCTCTAATTTCGCAATCTCATCTTTGATTGTCTCCAATTTTGAGAATTTTCAACTGGTTCGGTTTGTCCCTTTCCTTCTTAATACATCCGGGAGATGATGAAATGTAATGCTTGCCCAATTACGAGCTCTTTATTGCAATTTCTCTAATAAGGGGGTGTCCTTCCATTTTGAGTCCAATCTTTTTCCACAAACTCTCTACAATCGGGTTCACTACTCGAATTTTTCAAAATTAAACCTTCTTCCTTGAGGGTTGTTGCTACTTTTATTCGTGTAAACCCTTCCTCCGCCAAGTAATTAGCATATCCTGCGGTCCGACGAATAATACTCCAATTTTTGCTTATTGGCTAGGGGTAAAGAAGCCTCCATTGGAGAGTGCTTAAGTATCTGTCCAATTTACGAAAGATTATTTCCTCACTGCTCTTCTATTAATCCAGGTGAACTAGTCGCCTTCACCATATATTTCTCGTAATTTGCATTCCTCTATCGCTCTGTTGAATTCGTCCATATGTGTTTTAGTATGCCGTCTACCTCCCGATTTTTTATTATGACTGCATATTTCATTAAAATCACCCCATTAGCCATGGGAGATTCATAAATTCACCAATGGACATCGATCTCCGCATTAAATCCCATGAAATATTTTCTTTTACTTGTTTATGGGTTCCCATAAAATCCCTTAAATCTCTATCTCTTGTCTTCATCCTGCACAACACTATCAATATGCCCCTTAGAATATGACGCAATGGCCACTACCAGGGGTGATTTCCACATTAGCATGAGTCCACATTTTTTGCCTTCACTATTAACAATAAACAATCCTTCAAATCCCAACGAATCTTTCCATTTACTATAGTTACTCGCTCTCATTCTTGTTTCACACAAAAATAAGAGTTGTAGGTCCTTTTCAGCGATTAATCGCCTAAGCTCCCTGAATGCTCGTTAGTTCCCAAGCCTACGAGCATTCCAAATAATGCAACTCATTGTTCTTGACGGGATTGCGCCGCAATCCTCGCCAAATCAGAAGTATCCATATCACAAACTTCAACACCTTCTAGACCATTTTCCTCATCACTTTGATATCTCATTTTTTTACCAGGCTGCTCCTTCAAGTGTTCTTTTTGTTCAAATATGCCTCTTTTGACTCCAATTTCCCGGTTGGGCTGGGAACCGTCCGGCTTCTTCTTAACCTTTGCTCGTCTCTTCCAATTTTTTGGGCTTCGTCCCGTCGATACATCAGACAAAGTCTGAATTAATGCAGTACCATCTCCTCTATTTTCTATTGAAAGAGTGTTGGTAACTGTTCCCGACTGCTCCGGTTGGTAATTCTCCATAGTTTTGGTCCTTTCGCCAGTATCATCCTTATTATCTTGGACAAATACTATAGCGGTCAAATGCTCCTGCATCTCATCTCTGTCACCCTATATCTCCTCACTAGTCTGATCGTCCGTGTTGTCCTTGTAAATTGATTGCCCCTCATGGTTGTATTATTTCTGCTCATATTTTTGTCTTTTGGTTCCTAATCTTCCCCATAGATAAATTTGCCCGTAGCCAATTACCAACTTCATTTCTTGTCCATCTACAATAGAATTCTCACCCTCTCGCAACATATGTCCAACCTTACCACATGCGTAGCGTAAAGTCCTGGTAATTTTTCGTGCGTAATTAGTACAAAGACTCCATCTTCATTATCATCGTCTTTGATAATAATATGACTTTGCAACGGACGTCCACCTCCGATTAGATCTGTTAGTCCAAGTTGCTACAAAAATCTAGAGGGGGATGAATAAATTTTCCCAATTTTCCGATTTACGCCCTCTTTTTCGAATGTGAGGATAATGACCAAAATAAATATGCGAAATGTAATCAACACTCAATGATTTATACAAGTTCAACCCACCTAGGGCTTAATCTTCTATCACTTGGTATGTCGGAATGGATTTGAAAAAGGAAAAAGTTTATTAATAGATACCAAACTATTACAACTTTTACCTTGAAGAGTACCACAATCTTCTTACACCACCACCTATGAATATTACCACAATCTTCTTACACCACCACCTATGAATATTACCACAATCTTCTTACACCAATGAAGAGCACCACACTCTTCAACATCCGGAATCAACCAAGTGTGTTCTTACTACAAGACGCTAACAATGATGTCTTGTTTTGGATGATTTAAACCAATTCAAGATTACAAATCAAACGAATTATACAACTTTGAAATGCAAGTGTAATCAAGAATAAAGCATAATAATCAAGATGTGCAAGTGCAAGACTTGGGGTAAATACAACAAAAATATGAAAGTGAAGAACAAGATGTTTGCTTGTTGTTTGTATTGCTTGTGTTGTTGTCTTTTGTTGCTTCAAGCCTTCATCTATTTATAGGAGAGGTCTTGGATTTGAATCCCAAAGAATAGGCTCCTCCTTAGAGATTGAAATCAGAAAAATTGCACTTTAAATGGAGAATATAATTGTTAGAAATCAATCCCCCATTTTCATGAAAAGTTGTCGATGTGCAACAGATAGTTTCTTGATAAAACCTTGATCGATCGGTTGACCTCTAATATGTATAATTGAAATTTGCTTGAAAAAACAAAAGGTGGACCGGTCTGGGGTTCGACCTCGACCGACCTCAAGGTCGACCGTCGCCCCATGGTGGACCATCACCGTTTCGATTTTTGGAGTCGAGAGAAGATAAAACTAATTTTGCAATACTCGTGCACTGTCGACCACCCGGTCGACCGACCGGTCGGCCTCTCCAAAATCTCTCTGTTTCATTTCTATTTCAAAGATTCTTCTTCAAGCACGGGTTGCCCTCTAGGGCGTCGGTTTTCTCATAACAAAGTGTTGTCCGATTTTTGTCAAAATAAACTTGAAATACTCCAAAAAATTAATAAAAATTATTTAAATCATTTTGAAGCATTTGGACAACATTTGGGGACATTATTTTTGTGTAAAACTCAAATAATATGAAATCATCAAAATTACGATAAAAATCTTTATCTAACATGATCTTCATTCGAATGTATCTCCCCAAGAGAATATCAAGGTCGCCTTTTATCGATTTCAATCATCTTACCAATCGGATTCTCAATTTTTCGAATGATTTCCTCCTGCATGTACGCAATCGGCCCGCGTTATGGCATTGGATCCACACCTCCCATTTCGAGAAGTCCAAAACGTATAAGAGTTCTATATGCCATTAAGCACTTGGAAGAGAATCAAACTCCAAAAAAATGAAATGGTCCTCCATTTATCGCTCTCTTCCGATCTGTAGGGTTTGTAAACTCCAAAGACAAATAGATTATCCCCACCCATTTCGATCTCAATTTTCTTTGTCGCTTTGAAGGATATGTGGTAGATATTGACGAAATATTTCATTATTGATTAGTTTCGCCGATAGAACTTTGGCTACAAGGCACTTCGAGATTCGCTCCTCTCCTTTTGCCTTAGCCCTTGTTCCAGGGTTATGGTATTATTGCTCTTCTTTTTTGAAAGTTTAATATTCTCGATTTGTTTACAAATCTCTTCATACTCCATCTCCACCAGAGTATAATCACCACATCTCAATAACCACCAAAGGCCATAAGTAGCCTTAATGGTAAAAACCCACACTAGGGTTGTATGTCTTATCCGATTAAATTTCTCATGCACCGGAAAAATCCTTATCTTAAAAGTATTAGTTTTTACTCAAAAATTATTAACAACCTATTTTTTGGGACTATTAACTTTTTATTGACCCGCATATTCCTTACTGACCCATAATTTTTTGTTGACTTAAGCCAACTCGACCCGTCTAACACACGGGATTGGATCTCCTATTCCACTTTTCTTATTCCACTCTTATTCCATTGCATTGGATGAAATACACGCGTGCAAGATAATGTCACGTGATGTCATAATTGTACACGCGTGTCTTTTATCCAACATATGAAATATGGAGTGGAATAGGAAAAAAATAGAATAGGAGATCTCAACCCCTAACACAGAGACCTTCTACACTTATTTTACATTAAGTCTTCACAGTACACAACACCAAAAATCATCATAACCTCATAATATTTGATTTCTTACCGTAACTTTCCACCGTCACCACCATTGTCTCTCCGCCTTACGGAGAACTACAAAAAGAAGCCGCCATTGTTCTCTTTTTGTTTAATATTTTCACATAATAGCAAACAAAGCACCCCCATTAATTTCCTTTTCCTTCTACACTCTTCACCTTTCTTCCCCAATTAAAATCTCCATTCACCTATTCAGGTTACAAAAGGTGGGAAAACGAAAATTTACAGTTAATTAGCTTGTCAGAACACCTTAATGGAGGTCTCTTGTTCCTACTCGCACCTCATTCTCAGTCTCCATATTTCTCTCCCCTTTTACATAGGTAAAATGTAACTAACGCTAACATTTATAATAAATGCGTGATATTTTAACTGTTTTTTCTTTAATAATTTGTGTCATCTTTAAACTAAGATTTTGCGTTTTGGATTAATATGTGAGGTTTGAACTTGGAATTCTTTCAATTATGTTTTATATTTCGAAAAATGTATGGCTATCTGTATTTTTGTAATTTTATTGATTTTTGTTATGGACAAATACGTTATTTTTTCACTTTTCCTTTTCTTGTTTTTCTTTCTTCTACAGCTGTACTTGGAGCTAAATTTACATTCGTAAACAAATGCGAGTACACAGTATGGCCCGGTGTACTCGCAAACGCAGGCAGTCCTAGGCTCGAGAGCACCGGATTCGAGCTCCCCCAAGATTTCTCTAGAACCTTCATCGCGCCCGCCGGCTGGTCAGGCCAGTTCTGGGGTCGAACCGGCTGCAAATTCACCGACGGCTCAGGCTCTTGCCAGACCAGCAACTGCGGGTCGGGTCAAACTGAATGAAACGGGTCTGGCGTAGCCCCACCCGCCACTCTGGCAGAGTTCACGCTTGTGTCCGGCGGTCATGACTTTTATAACGTCAGCCTCGTCGACGGTTACAATATGCCCATGATAGTTGAGGCGACGGGCGGGTCGGGTATGTGCGCTTCGACGGGTTGTGTGACGGATCTGAACCGGGTCTGCCCGTCGGAGCTCCGCGTCGGGGGTGGGGGAGGTTGTAGGAGCGCGTGTGAGGCGTTTGAGAGGCTGGAGTATTGTTGCAGCGGCGCGTATAGCTCACCCGCGTCGTGTCGATCGTCGGTTTACTCGCAGATGTTTAAGTCGGCTTGTCCGAGATCGTATAGCTACGCTTATGATGACCCAACCAGCACTTTTACGTGCTCTGCTGCTGATTATACTGTCACCTTTTGCCCCTCAATGCCAAGGTAAAATAAATTGCTCATTTTTCACTTGTTCTTCTGTTATTTTACCAGATTAATTGCGAAATTGATCCTCTTTAACTTTAGGATGATTGCATATTAGGACTTTTATTTCAGTTTGCAATTTATGACTTTAAATTTTAGAAATCTTCGCATATTGAGAATAATATTAGCCGGAATTTTTAAAAAAATACAGATTGATTACATAACTGTCAATTGAGGATTTTCAATTTCCCTACCAAATTGCTAGTTAAGTTATATTTGAATTTAATAAGTTCAATCAGTAAACATATGAAAAATGCATGCCATTTGTGCATATAGTCACTATCCAAATAGTTATGCCAACAAAATGCCAAATGCCAAAATTTTAAATTAAAGTCTTAAATTGCAAATTAAAAAAACAAAAGTCATAAAATGCCACCACCACAAAGATATAGGATCAATTTTGAAATTAATCCATTTTCCCTCTATTTCTCTTGGGTTTCATCTCTTGTACTCAACTGGTAATACAGAAAAAAAGTGACCAGATTTCTTACAATTTTTACATGTTTCAATTTTGGAAATTAGTCATTTCAAGTTTCAATATCCTGTATGCTATTGTCTCTGCCAACAAATTTTTGTTCAGTAGTAATAGTTTTACCTCTAGCTTATTTGAAAGCACTTATTTATTTCACTAAAGAATCATAGCTAAGATAAGCAGTATTCCAGTAATGGCTTTTAACACTTTTCCTGTTCTTAAATCTATTTTGCAGTCAGAAATCTTCAAAAGATCCATTCCCAACAATGACAGCACCAGGGGTATCAAATGCTGATGGGACTACATCAGGGTCAAGCACAGCGGGCATGGGTGGGTCGAATCAGGACCTGGTTTAGGGATAACCGGGTCGGATTCCGGGTCATGTTCTCAAGCCATGTTGGCAGATGGGTCATGGTTGGCTGGTTTGGCCATGGGGGATTCAACAAAAGCTAATTGCCCCTCAGCTTTTCGTTCTGCAGGCTTCATTGTCTCTGCAATTCTTGTTTTATCCACTTTAGCTTTGTAATTTTAGGGTTATTGGGCCATAGATTTGTGGGATTGCAACTATGGGGCCCACTTTCTCACTATTTTTTTTTCCGGAAAACCCAGATTGTCCTCATCTGGGGTGGGAACACGACTTACATTTTCTTTTTTTGCATGGGATATCCGTCATTCCCAATGTATAGTCATTGTCTCTTCAATTCTTGTTCAATTGTTCATTCTTAGGGAAGTGTTTTTTTCAAAAAAAAAAATTCCTTAGTAGTTCTTTGCCTGTTTTCCTGAATTGTGTATATGTACTGATGATTTTCTCTTTCTCCCTAGCATAAAAGATTCTTGTAAAGCTGGAAAACTAACCAAATTATTCGATTGAAGATTGATCGGTAGAAGTTTGTTTGAGCTCATTTTGTCAACATAACATATCAAGTTTGAGCAAATTTTCTCGATTGATATAATATAATGCTCAATCCGATTAGTAAAAAGATAAAATATGTGAGAGAATATCAAGCTACTCGAGCTTTCATTCATGTTCCATTTGATAAATAATCAAATCAAATACAAACACACGTTTTAAAATTCAATAAATGTTTGACAAGCTTGAAAAGAACATTTGAGGTTTGGTTTAAAAGATTCCCTTGTTGGGAAAGGAATTTGGAATTTGGAATTTCCATATATATATATTACGTCACAGCATCATATTCCATTAGCCTTTTACCGCTAAAGTAACCAATAAATCCATAAAAGATACTAAAAAGGGTTGAAGCTGGACAGGAAAAGCAGTCTCTAATGTAAATGTGGGAAATGTTGTCTAATGTCTGAGGAAAGGGGTTGCCTTTGCGGAAATTACAAGCACAACTTTAAAATTATCTGCTCATCTTTTGTACTATTGTTTTTTCACCTAAAATATACCACAAAAACTTGTATGACAAGGTATATATCCATGAAACGGATCACTATATTTAAATGAAATTTTGACTCAAACCCATACTCATTAAAAAGAAAATGGAAAATTGCATTGGCCATTGGGCATTGAGGGTCAGTGAAACATTAGATCACAGAAAATAAGTGGTAATTTCATATCTGCTAAGCTTTCGTGGCAAAGCTGAAATGTGAAATGAATAAATTAGTTTTATCTTTAAGGCGATAAAACCTAGATTCAAGGAAGATTGTTGGTTTCAAATTCAATTAGTGGATCATAATATGGTGAATCTCATTATGATGTGGGTCTGTCCACTAATTTCGCATTGATACCCTTGTAATCCAATGTTCAACACGATGGATTAATAAATGACAAAAATTCATATAGGGACCGTCTTATACGCCTAAATCCGTAAGATGGATCATATTGACCAGCGGATCTTGTTGACTGGTCCGGTAGGGTCAAGCCACCTTTGCCTTTTTATTTTCATTTTTTTCCTGTTTTTCTTCCTCGCTTAAAGTAAAAGTTTTATGGGAAAAAGTATCGGTTGTTTTAGATAAAGTATCATATTTTTAATATAGTCATATTTTATGATTATCTTACGAGTGAAGGAAAAATAAATATATCGAGTTAAAGTAACACCTTTATGAGTAAAAGTATATATTTTTTGAAACAAAATATCATGTTTTAAGAGTAAAAATATCTCATTTTTGAAATAAAGTATCATATTTTTTAATGTAGTCACATATTATGAATTTGGCTTAATAGCAAAATATGCCCCATAACTTAGGCCTTTTGCATTTTTTCCCTTTAACTATTTAAAGTTGCAATTTATGTCCTGGACAATTTTGCCCTTATGGCTAAATTTGCGCTTTTGGTCCTTTATCTTTCTAAAGGTAGCATTATAGCCCTTTAACTTTCGAGAATTAGCAATTTCAATCCTTTCATACCATAGCTATTTTCAATAAATCCCAATTTCATAGATTATGAAAATTTACATTTTCGACACTTATTTCGTTCGTGACATTGTTACACCTACTTAGATCCGATCTCTATTCGGAGGTTTTAAGTGGATCATGTCGATTTCCACCATAAACTCAATATACATACTTCTACAAATGCTTCATAATTCTAAATAAATTTGATTTCGGACTAAGGTTTTGATAAAACGAGATATAGTCCATCACGACCATATCGGCCCAACATGCTTCCGTAAAATTAATAAATCTCTTAAAATGCATACCTTCTTTGACCAAAAAACAACACCGGGTGAGATGGCTCGCAACACCACCACCGGAAAATTATCGCCCTTAGATCGTTTGACAAACAATCGCTTACTATTTAACTTGAACCAAATAGGAAGATGATCTACAAGTTATCCGACTCCTTCAAAGAATCGTTCAAATGCACCTTAGTTCGTTTCCTACTCCAGGTGTATAAAGTAATCCTTAAACGGGATGAATTAATAGAACATTATGAACACATGTTGAAACAGAAAGCCCCTTTTTATTAAGAACTTATAGAAATATTTATTACATTAGTGATCTCCTTTTGGGAGGAGAATCTGGGTTTAGCCTCTCATAAATGAGGCTTGCACTAAATGCATAAAACATAAAACTTAAAAACCCTCAGCTAATACAAATTTTTCACTCAGAATTTATTATAAGAAAACTAAGGAAAATGTTCGATGTCTTCAGCTTCCTTCAACTCCTCCTACTTATAAAGATAAGTTCGGACTTCAAATGCGGACTTCAAATCTTGATCAACCGTAAGACGCACACGCTTACGTCATACTCCTGAATTATTGTCGCGCCCTATCTTTCTTTTCTTTTCCGCGTGACTCGGCCCATGTGATGGTTGTCAGGAAATATTTTAAAATTTTGGTTTGTGTGGTCCCGAGGATAACGCGTCTTGTGAGTTGGACCCTTATCCTTTCCAGCTGCATGGTCTTGTTGGTCAGGTTTGGGTCGGAATCCTTTCCCAAACTCGGGTTCTTTCTGTTCGAGGCATGCTTGACAGATCCGGTCGATCCAACAGCCAACAGGCGCCATGTTACAGAATTTTCGGTAAGTTTCTTTGCTAATCGAAATCTTGTTTTCCCAGAGAATTCTTCTCTTAGTCTCGAAAATTTCCTCTGCAAATCCTGTTGTAGATCATGTCATTGAATTCAGAAGGAAAGATCCATTTGCTGAATTCTGAAAGAACTTGAATGGATATTTGACTTTGTCCATTTCTGTTAGACAAACCCAAAGACCCCATGCTCATCGTGTAGAAGCTTCGTCTTTGGAAATTGCTCCTACTAACAATGGTACATCTTCTGGTGAAGTTGCCTTAATGTATTTTAAAGCATTTCTATCTGGTCTTCTTAGCTTGATGAAATGAAAAGCTTCATTAAAGCCTTTCTTCGCTGGTTCAGGAGCAACACTGATAAAGTACAGTTCCAAAATATCTCCTCTGGCCAAATGTGGATTATTGGCCCAAGTCTCAAATCGTTTCTTCCCAATCCATTTTGGTAATTTTGAAATTTCTTGGAATCCGGGTGATACAAGATGAATTGAAGCTAAAGCTCTAAAAGTATACAATTCTTGTACTTCTTTTGGATGACTTCCTGGTTTCATCCAAATTCGGATACTTGCCGAGATATCAACCATTGTTTTTTCCTCGGTTAATACCTCTTCTTGTGATCAATTTCTCCCATTGTCGTTGATAAACCCGCATTGGAGAAATCTTAATCTCGTTAGTTTGAACCTTAGATTTGCCATGCGTGGCTAAGATTCAACTCAACCTCTTTAACCCCGCAGGTGTTGGGTTGACTTGAAGACTCGGGTTGTGACACTGGAGCTTCAACATTCGTTACGGTTGTGTACACCTCATGGGATGCATCACCGCAACACTTGTGATTATGGTACTTGAATCCATAACCTTCGGGTTAGGGCGTCGTTCTCTATTCGCCCCTTTTTGTACCGTGGGAGATGCGGCCCGGAGGAGAGGCCCTTGCGACTCTAAGATCAATTGTCTTTGAGCAAACCGACATGCTCGTATTTGACTAGAAACGGTTTTCCTCGTCACTGTTGAAGTCGTCTAGCAACTTCTCGCATTGAGACATAACGTCCCCAAATTGTCGTTCTAGACTCTCCAAGTTTTCCCCGAGATGTTTTACTCGTTTAAGGACCTCGTCGACAAACGCGTCCTTCTATCTCATGTCAAAAATGCAAGAACATTTTCATTAGATTTTATAATGATAATATCATAATCATAATATTGGCATTCAACTTGTCATCTAAGTAATCTAGCCTTTTCTCGGTTTTGATTCAATTTTATTTTTCTAAAAAGCCTTGACACTTGAAATATCAATTTTTAAAGTAAACTTTTTAGCCAATAAAAATAGAGGCTATTTTTGAAAGTCTTTCATTGCAAAGAATTCTTTCTCGTTTATATGCCATCGATTTGCTTCACTTTGCCTCGTAAAAAGACCGCCGCAATATATGCATGGCACTTCATCATTTGGTGTGGCTTTTGTAAGAACTGTTGCCCACCAATAGATCGCATCTGTATATAGAACCGATTCATCTTCATCTTGTGGAATTGCAAGTTTTGGAAACTTTTTACAAACTTCTTTAAGTTGTTTTATTCCTTCCCGATGTTCATCTTTCCATTTGAATGTAGCATCTTATTTGAGCAATGGGCTAAACACCTTCCCCGTAGTGTGCTAGATTGTTTATGAACATTCCAAAAATTGACAACTCCAAGAAAACTCAAGCCGCTTCTTGTCTTTCAAAGATATCCGGAAATCTCTCGTATCTTTTCTACAATATGACTTTGTAGGATGATTTAAGATTCATCGATTTCAATTCCGAGGAATTCAATCTGCCTTGTAGCAATCACTGCCTTCTTTTCTGAAAGCACTTATCCTTTCTTGTGGCAAACATCTGAAAATATTTCCAAGTGTTTGAGCTGCTCTTTCATGTTCTTTGATGCAATAAAAATGTCATCAATATACATGAACATGAAACTGAAATAATCCTTGAAGAGATTATCCATCTTCATTTGATATATTTGGGGTGCGTTAGCCAATCCCATAGACATCACGTTCCAAATATAGTGTCCTTGTGGTGTGGAGAAAGTTGTGAACTTCTTACTTTCTTCCTCCATCTTTATTTGGTAAAATATAGACTTGCAATCGAACTTTGAGAATATCTTGGCCCTTTTGATACAGTTCACCAAATGTTCTCTGCTTGGGATATAGTATCCATCGAACTCCAAAATGTTAGTAATCCCTTTGTAATTAATAACAAGTCTTGCATTTTCTCTTTTAATCTCTCCATGGTTTTACGACTAAGAATCTGAAGATCTTTGTATGGAGAAACTCTGTGAAATCAACTTAAGGTCCAAATGTTCCTTAAGTATTTTCCTCGCATATCCTCACGATCCTGTTTGTTTCATAAGGATTGGTTTGAATCTCACGAACTCGTCGCGCCTTTCCTATTTTAACTTTCAATGAAGCTTTGAGCTCGTTCTTATCCCACCATGCCAAAGGATTTTCATTGTAATTCCTTTGGATCTTCTTCTTGTTATCCTCGAGTGATATTTGTTCTTCTATGGTAACATCACTCTGTGGATTCTCCATTAGGCTCATCATTAATTACGCAATATAGCCTGCGGAGATACTCGTTCTTCTCCTTGTACTGCGAATGAATACAAGTTATCATCCCATAGTTTTTATCCTTATGGTTCGAACCAAATTATCTAAAGGATAATAATGTTTCACCAAATTTCCTTCGATCCGCCATTTTCGGATTTTGAAGTTTGGCTTCATCACCACGCTTGTCGCGAAAATTAATGGGCATTTTCCGATAAAATGCTTCCCCGACGCTTATTGGACAATAATCTTAAGATCACATAAGGTTGTGAAAATAAGTCTTCTCGTCTCATTCTCCGTAAATCTCTTAATATTTGTAGGAAATTGTTTCCTAGCAAAACATCTGCTCTGTATCATGGAAATAGATTGGTGGCGCCTTTACTTTGTACCATGGGGTACCGCCGCGCCTCCGATCATGATTTACTTTGTTTAATTCCTCGTTAAGAATAAGAATTCTTTTAGAGAAACCTCTTCCTGCAATAGGGTAAATCCTCTCAATTTCTTTAGGAAAAACATTCGAACTGCATAAATATTCCGACTTTGAATCAATATAGCGTGAAATACTCGGCCTTGTATTGACATATAACATTCCGATAGAAATGTATATGGAGAATGGGCTCGTGGTCATCGATTATGTATCTTTTATTAGCCACTGTGAACTCCATTCCATCTTGTAATCTTTCACAAGGTTTCGATCCTCAAGATATTCAATTCCTAGTATTAATTGTTCGGGATTTTCCTACCGCTCATGTGATAGTCGGCTCAATTTCACATATCTTGAGATTCCTTGATACCTTCGACTATAGGTTGTTGGAGATAATATAGAACATCACAAGGAAAAATATTATCCTTTTTGTGTGATGTCGAATATTACTTCAACTTCTCTCCATCCTTCGGGCATTTCGATTCTCCTTGTGTTTTGAAAATATCCGGGATTCACTAAATTGTACTCGGTCTCTTTTCTTCCCAATGGCTACTGCTTATCATTCATGTCTAGTTGGAAAGACATATTCCTTGGCTCAACCCTCGACACTTCGACTTTCGTTGAAGACTAGTTGATCTTGAATTGTCATATCAATCTCCTTTATAGTTGGAGATTCAATGATTTCTAGTAGAACATACCGGCAAAGTCCTCAAAGATTCTTGGGACTTCAAAAATTCTTTTTCTCAAGAATACTTCCGAATGATATGGATTCGAGAGAGCATAGGAAATCTTGTATGTAATCGAGTAAGGTTTATTCTCTTCTTTCATCAAATCGACTTTTTGAAATCTTGATGAAGGGTTAAGACTATGTTGAAATCTCGATCTCTCGATTGTATCCAATTATAGGATAGACATTAAATGCCAATTTTCCCGCATACAAATTCCCAGAATCCGCTCCAAGGCATGAATCCTTGAGATTTGAGATTCGCTTGTCAAAGATAGCAAGATTGAGTGGCGAATATATTCCTTCCCCGAATGTCGCCTTAATAATAACTCTTATGGCTCCGATATGTATCCATGAAAGTGTGTTGGCAATATCTCTTTTGATCGTGCTTTTGATCTCCTGAATTTCTCTCGTAAGGGACCAACGCATCTCGATCGGGTTACAGTGAACTCCATCGGGATGGCAAATTCTCCATGTTACTCTATGGATAATTTGGTGCTTTCTATTATGAATCCGTTTTATCCAAGGCATTTTCCATAGCTCCAAATGTAAATCCATCGTATATCGAAGCTTTGGATCTTCATTCATAATTCTCATAAGAGTCTTATGAGAAACCGTAGTGTGAGAGAGGAATTACGACATATCCTCCCTAACTTTTTTCAAGAAATTCTTATTCACTACGATTAAGAGCAGGATTCACTTCAATTGTCGGAATAGATCTATTCTTCATAGATGCTTTCATCTGAGGGTAGATCCTCGAATTGATACACCTGGATCAAATCTTGATAATAGACAGCTTCTTCGAATTCTGGTGTAGCTTCGAACTGTTTGACTCCTCGTTTCTGGTTCTCTGGGCAATCTATTGAAATATGTCATCTTGCCCCGCATGTCCAGCAATTCTGATCTTTAAAACTTTCATTAGCCCTAGTATGAGCTACTTTAAAAGATATTCTTCCGAAGATCTCACGGTACTCCCTTGATTAGAACCTCGATGAAGAGGCTCTACTTCTGCTTCGTGCTGGTCTTTGCCCTGATTTGTAACTACGGGCCTTTTGTTTTGACCAAAATCTTCTAGGTCTCCATTAAGACCTACTTTTTTTTTTCTTTGCTTCCCCCAGATATGGATGTCTTTTCTTCTTCTTCTTCTTATGCCGCCATGGTTGACCTTCCACAATCATTGTTGGGATATCATCATCTACTCAACATAGAGGATCTGCTTTGTTAATTCCTCGTAATCTCTTGTATGTCCCAGTATAGTCTTTACTGGTGACACCATTCGATAACTTGGTCTTCGGAATGATATTCTTCCGCCACCGTATCCAAATCTGTTGCACTCTTGTATTCCCTGATAAGCATTTCTCTCCAGGGACTCAGAATCTTTGCAAAGAATAGATGTGAAGATTCTTTGTCTCCCACCTTGGACTTCCATCGGTACTCGGTGAACAACTTGATATCTTCGTCGATATGACAAATATCATGTAATTCAAGGCAATACAGGGCTTGTTTGTATCTTTTTCTTTTTTTTTTCTTCTACTCCCTCAAAGTATCTTGTGCTGATAAAATGGATTTTGAATAATTTGGCCATATTATCGACAATTCCTTTCAAAGATTCTCCAGCTGTGACCGTGCTTTTCATATTTGCTTCAGTCATATCCCATGCAATCTTTACAGATCCTTTAAGACCCATCTCAAGGAGTAAGATGAATTCTTCCTTCGTAAGATCGAGGGTACCTGCAATCCTCATAACAACTCGCCCATTCATCAATAAGGACTTCGATTTTTAAAATTGGGATATCCAGATTTAACATCAATCCATATGAATGTATGGGATCAAGCTGTGATCTTCCATAAGGCGTATTATATAAATTTGGCCTTTTGAATTGTCGAGTTCCCATAATAGGATCTCTCCTTGCAGTAAAATCTCCGACGTGAGACATTCTTTCATCTTGGTATCCAGGATTTGAGCCCGAACTTTCTTCAACGTTGGGATTTATTGGTGGTGGTGGTGGTTGTCTTCCATGTTGGTCAAGTGTCACCAAAGCCGATCCATCTCCTGCGTTCATCTTTAAATCTATAATTCCTAATCCCGAAGAAGGATTACGCAAGGTCATGTAGATCTTTAAGATTTATCTTTTCCATATCCATTACCTTTTAGTTTGTGAAGGATTTTCCTTTATGATAGCGATAATCTTTTCATCATCTGTCATTTTTCGTACAACTTTGGTTGGTTTCCCTTTTGGTGTAAATAGGGTCTTGTTCGAAATTAATACGTTTCTTTCCTCCGGATGAACTCGATCTGTCCTCCAGTTCTTGACTCATTTCTCAATATCATGAAGGATTTCAAGAGTTTCATTCGATATTTCACCATTGTCTCTATTTGGTTTTGGATCGATGAACTTGTCTTTGGTAGATGAATATGGTGGTTGCCATATTTCGTTCCATTCTTGTACACCATCGAGAACCATGATTTTGATGGGCATTTTCATGAATCGTCTTCGAAGATTCATCGGATCGACATATAATATTTGGTTTACTATGAAGAAACTCATATAATATGCCGTTTGTCTCTCGAAGTATCTCAAGGTTTTCCTATCGGCACTGCAAGTTCCTTTTCAATATATTGGTTGTTCCAATATGCTATCTTATCCTTTGATCTTATGCATACATCGTCAAAATTTGACGATATGTCTGTAAGGCGTACATCTTGGACAATTGTCCAGATCCATATTCTCGGAGAAATTTCTCCTCACCAATTGTTAATCACATAATTAAAATAAATATAACTAAAAGTTCTTAATAAACCTGGGCTCGATACCATTTTAGGCAAAACACTTAAATCAAATCGACCATATGTATGAATAAGGGTATAATTGGTATTATGAAAATATGCAATTATTCCGCTGGACAAATTTTGCAGCAACTCGATACTTATAGGACTGAAAATGTTTTAGGTATAAAACTTATCGGACCAATTTTGCAAAACCTTTAAACTTACAGGGCATATTTTGCAAACCCATAATAAAAGTCCTAAAATGCAATCCACCCAAAGTTACAAATATATTTTTGCAATTAAGCCTTATGAATTCAATACAAAGAAAGATGAATAATAAATATGATAGAGTTAAAGTATTACTTTTATAAGTAAAAGTATTTGTTTTTTGAGATAAAGTAACATATTTTTAATATAGTCACAAATTATGAATATATTACAATAAATAATAGATTTAAAGTAACATTTTTATATGTTAAAGTATCTATTTTTTGAGATAAAGTATCATGTTTTTAATATAGTCCCAAATTAGGAATGAATGAAAGAAGGAAAAATATAAAATAATTATGATATAGTTAAAAGTACCAATTTTATAAGCAAAAGTATCCATTTTTTTAGATAAAGTATCATATTCTTTAATACAATCACATATTAGGAATTCAAAGACATCTAATAAGGAAAAATATATTTGACAAGAGTTAAAGTAACACTTTTATAAGATAAAATATCGGTTTTTTGAGATAAAGTAGCATGTTCTTTTAGTACAAAGAAGAATGAAATAAATATGACGAGTTTTGGGAATTTGTAATAATTTATGAATGATTTATATTCAAGGTTATACTAAAATTGCACAACAAGTACCAAAGTGATCTAGTGGTGAAATAGTACCTTGTTATGGTACAAACCCGAGTTTGATTCTTGCCCTCTACATTCTCGGCGTTTTGATGCGGGCGGAGCGGGAACAAGAACAAAGAACGCACACAAAGCAATCTTAAATATGTGAAGAACGTAAAGAAGCTCCGGAAAAGAGATAAATCTCAAAACTTAATAATATTCAACCTCCTAAAAACAAGAAACAAAACAACTATTTATAATATCAAAACCCTACCACAATAAAACTTCTAACTTGACTAGGAAACCAAAAGATAAATTAAATAGAATCTTAAACATATAAATCGTTCCTAAAATATAAAATATTCTAAAATCCTAAAAATAGTAAACATGATATCATATCTCCATCATTCTCTCTGGGGGGTCGAAACGATTCGTCCTCGAATCGGATGGGAGATCGGGATTGGAATAATTATCAAACCATGGAGGGGCGCAAGGAGGGCGAGATTGAAAAATAAGGTGAATATCAAAATATATTCAATCGGATCAAAAATGAAATAATCCAGTTAAACTCTAGAAATACATCATCTATTATCGGATAGACTCCAATACCAAAGATGGTATGATATCCGCTCCACGAATTATATTTTTCATTTATGGGGATACCAACAAGCTTCTCCGCGGATTTTGTAAATTTTGTCAAAGGAGACAATAATCTCATCTTAAGGAATAATAATTTATCCATATGAGAAGGTAATGATAGACTTGGAAGGGATGGGGCATCATCAACAATGTCTCCGATCTCTCGGTGGAAGACAATACTCACGTGCCATCAATGAATCAATAATTTTAATTTCGTTATCGAAAATTGGTGGGTCTTCATAGCAACTATTTTCCTCCTCATCGAAAATTGGTGGCCCATCATAGCCGCAATTCTCATCATCAAATTGCAGAGGTTTCTTGTAACCAACCTCCGGAATGTGGTCTCTATCTTCTTCATCAAAAATTGGTGGTCCATCGTAACCACCATCCTCCTCATTTGACAAGATATGCGGGGATGGATAAAAATCAAAATCACACCCATCGCGATAGTTTTGACCATTGTCTTCATTGCCTGCCTCGCACGCTCGATCTTGGTCAGCCATGAGATGGGCGGTGACGATGTCGAAAAATTCCTGCCGCTGGATGCGAAACATGATTATCCGTTGTGTCAACAAGTCAATCTGTTGACGGATCTTTGCGATATTGTTCATGCGTTGTAGATCTTGTCTGGGCAACATCTTTGTTCGGGAGCGTGGGCGGTCTCGAATACCAAGGCGATGCGGCGGAAGCGTGAACAAGAACAAAGAACGCACACAAAGCAATCTTAAATACGTGAAGAACGTAAAGAAATCGTGGAAAAGAGATAAATCTCAAAACTTAATAATATTCAACCTCCTAAAAACAATAACAAAACAACTATTTATAATATCAAAACCCTACCATAATAAAAATCCTAACTTGACTAGGAAACATAAAAGATAAACTAAATAGAATCTTAAACATATAAATCACTTTCTAAAATATAAAATATTCTAAAATCCTAAAAAATAATAAACACGATATTATATCTCCATCACGTTTTTTTTTTTTGGATCCGAAAATTGCATAACAAGTACCGGTGGTCTAGTGGTGGATTCGATTCCTAGTCTTTGCATAGACCCGGTTTGATTCCTTCTTCTTGCATGCGTTTTTAACTTTTTTTCTTTTTACGATACCAGGATATGGATCCGTCTCAGCGGTCAAAACGGTCTATGAGAGACCATCTCTTAATAAATTAGTTCTTTCACATATCGGTGGAACTCAATTGCAGTCCAGAATCTTGAATATTAGATGGGACCTTAATCCTCCCATTGTATATAAAAGATGTAATTTATAAACATTATCTTTGAAATTTAATCTAATCTATATATATATAATAAGAGACTATTCTATGAATAGTAACTCTTATTTTTCCCGCTCTTTTTTCGCTTTCTAAAAACGATCTTTTTTATTTTGGCATTTCATATTTAATTTCTTGGATTTTCGGAAAGATTTTCGGATTTAATATCATTAATATAAATATTATATTGACCTTTAATATCTCCCGAATTTTCGATATGGCTGGTAAATATTCTATGTATGTACATTATTTATTGTATTATGTGCAGCAATAAATACAGTAGAACTAAATGTTAATATTATTTCCATATAAATTTTTAATTTGTTATCAAAATTGTTTTCAATTCTTTCCATAAATATTTTCTTGCACGCTCACGTTTCTTTAAAAAGTAATTCATCAATCAAATTGGAATATAATATCACAATACAAAAATTAATAGATAATCAAAATCTTGCGAATTTGTGAATTATTCAAATCGTATATATTTACTGTAAACTTCGTGCAACTAATATATATATATATATATATATATATATATATTAAAGTTTACAAAATTATTCAATAAATGTATTAAATATTCAATAATCAACAATCAACTTAAAATCGACAACTATGGTTTCTTATATATACTTGGCAACCAAATCATAATTAATTAATATTCAATAATCAACAATCAACTCAAAATCGACAACTATGATTTCTTATATATACATGGCAACCAAATCATAATTAAACATTGACGGAAAAAATTTGATTGAGATTCACAGAACCAAATCAATGAATATTGCATAAATAACAATAGAACAATCAATTACACACGGATTTCCTTAAATATTAATATTTTAGCAGTATAAATATGTATTGTCATTCTTCAAATTTGACACTTACAACTGCCCAATTTCTGCGCTGGTGAGTTTTATTATACACTTAGATTCAAATTCAAATTCGATTCCGATTTTGCAACAATGGAACCAATGTTGACTCTCAAAAGATTTAAACATGAGCAAGAAAAAAGTGGGTGATGAAACTACATTTCGTGCACATTTACCAAAAACCAGCAATCAATGACAAAATGTATCTAAAGTGAGATACATAGTATGGTATGTGTATTCCATGATGCTGAGGTACAAAATATATTTCTTACAATTCAGTCGTTGCATCTTAGTTCAATACTCATTATTTAATATTTGAAAAAAATACAGGGAGACACAACAGCCAGAAAATTGCATATCGAGCAATTTAAAATGTTGTTTCATCAAGGACAGGTTTATGCAATTAGAGAGTGCATAGTTACAAATCAAGCTGATAAATATAGAACTATATTTACAAAGTATAAAATATTATTTCATGGTAAGACACGTATTTAAGATGTTCGACAAAGCATTCTCCTATGTGTTGAAGGATTTCAAAGAACTAGCCAATCTTAAAAAGGTTGATGAAACCATACTTTTTAGTAAATATAAAACAATTTCAAACTTTATATTCACATGTTACAGCTCTTGAGATGTTTCACTGACATTGTATATTCAAGTGGTTCCTATAAATAAGCAAAATTAATTCTTAAGAACACAGATCGTTAATAAATTTAGTAAAAATGTAAAACATATACGAGTTATGTTAACTTATCTGCAAATTTTTTTTATATCATATAATTGCTTTTGTGACCTGAAAGAAAATACCATTCAGTGTTATTCTTTGAATAAAACATATCATTTACAAGAAAACATTGTGTTTTTTTTCGTGTGTGTGTCTGTGTGTGAATGAGATGGGTGGATTGTTACCTCTCTAACATAACCTCCATCATACTATCCATTAGTCATAATCACCAGCAAAATAAAATTACAAATAAAACAAAATTATATTAAAAGTCCCCATAATAAAAATGAGTAATAATTATCTAAAACTTTCAATAATTACAAAATTAAAAAATGATTACATAACTAACCTTAGATATAAAGGTATGAGAAATGTTTTCGATTGATTTGAGGAATAGTCTGAAAATGCAGATGAATAAAATTTCGAAAATACTCCTAAAGTGATGAAGACATCAATATATATAACAAACATTTCAAGTATGAAAAATCTTGCCCCGTTTTGGACCTCATTTATCCATTATTACAAAAAGACAATTAGATACGTGGATTGTAACATAAGAAAACACAAACATATCACAACTTTAATATCAGAACTTATCTGTAATTTTTTTCCCAAGTTTTTTTTGTATAACTTGAAACAATACAAGCATTAAGTGTGATTTCAAGGAAGAAAATAATGTATTTTTTGTTAGTGTGTACGTGTATCTGTGTGTGAATATACTGGGCACTTGGTTGTAAAATTACCAAGTATCTCGAAGAAATTATCCTTTAACCACATTTACCTGCAAAACCAATAAAAAGTATTATAAATCGCCATTAAAAATGACTAATAATAAAAATAAACCTTAAATAATTACAAATAGCATGTGAACAGGTTTTCGACAGATCTGAGGCACAGTCCAAAAATACATATGAACAATTAATAAAACAAATATTTAAACAACTCTTGATTCTGAAAAACCAGGTGAAGAGGAAACAACATGTGATTTTTTACAGATAAAATAGCTAAAATATTTTCGGACTAGGTTTTAGAGCGGTGGTGTGTGGCAGAATTAGAGCAAGAAGAGGCGGAAATGACGATGAATTTTTAGAGTTTGGCTCTTTATATTTGTTCTGTATTTTTCAATTTTTTCTTTATTAAATCGGTCGTTCACCTTGATGATGTGTCTCGATCTGGGGAGTTTGGTATGAACACGTGTATGAAGATAGCATTTATTAATTTGGTATATCTTCATGGGGTGCAGATTGGGTTATTAATAAAAAGCTAACTTATTGTATTTGGATTGTTATTCCTTCATGGGCCTTTGATTTTTTTTTTAGGACACGAAATTATATATTAAATCTTATTTTATTTGATTTTATTTTAATTTAAGAAATTAAATATATAAAAAATAATCCATTAGGATATTCAATTTTTATTTGTAGCCCTGAAAACATTAGAAAAATATTACTTCTCATATATTATATTCTACATATACTTTTTTGTATTTCTATGTCATTGTATTATAATTATAATTATAATGGCATTGTTATATTGAAATATATACATATATATGTTTGTGTATATATTATATTTACTTTTTCAAAATTTTCAAATATATAAATAATTTTTAAATAGATATATAATAAAAAAAATCAAATGAATTTTTTGAGTTACATATTTCGTTAAAAGAATATTACAAAAAAATACTCTATTTATTTTGATATTATTTTGATTATATTTTTAAAAAATCTATATTAATTTAATATTTTTTATTTTTTTTAGGAAAAATGGAATATGTAAAAAATTAATGCAATTTATGATTGTCTGTATGGATTTATTGCGAAGTAGTGATTTGCTTAGAAATTAATATAAAGTTTTTATGTATATATTTTAATTTAATTGAAATATATAATATTATAAGTGTATTAAAGGTGTGATAAATATCCTATTAAAAATTTCTATAATCTTACTATGCAGTATCATTATATATAAATATATACTTTATATTAGAAATATATGTTTCCTTATTAAATCCTTTTAACATTTTTTTTGCAGAAAATGAGAATATATCTGCGAATAGATCTCCAAAGCTATCTACAAAGAGGTGTTTCTTATATTGTTTATCGTTTTTCGAACTCTACACTTAGTGACATCACAAATGATATATATTTATTTTATGTTTATATATGTTTATTTTATTATTATTGTAAGAAAGTAAATAATTTGTGTTACACACTTTAAACAATGTTATTTCTTTTTTTTACTGAAATATGAGAATATTTAGGAGTAGAAGTCTGACACTATTTACGAAAAAAAATCCACAAGTTCATCGAGTAGGAATGCTATGCCTCTTTCGAACTTTCCGTTTAGTGACATTACAAATGGTATATTTACTTTTATGTTAAATATTAAATGGTGTTGTAAAAAAAAACTAATACTTCATGATATTTAATATATTTATATTTTCTTCCAGAAAATAGAATAATATCCGTGAGTAGAAGTCTGACACTATCTACAAAAAAATTCCAAAAATTCATCGAGCATGAAGGTTACTCCTCTTTTGAACATCCTGCTCGGTGATATTGTAAATGGTATATTTTTTTTATCTGCAATGGTGTTCCGATCTTCCTAATCACGAATTGCATTTGAACGTTGGGACTCATGTTATGCTTATGAGGAATATAGATCATTTAATTGGATTGTGTAAACGGTGCGAGGTTGGTAATCACGAGGCTTGGTACATGTGTGCTTGAATCTAATATTCTCATGATCAGTGCCAATGCATGCCATAAATTAATGTTGATTCCGCGATGACATTGACCCCTTCTGACCTCATAAATCATAATAATTAATACCTTTCAAGTTTGGTGAAAGAGTTTTTCTTTAATCGTTAAAGTATGCCATGACGATAAATAAGAGCCAATAACGATCTCTTTCTAATGTTGGGTTGTACTTGAAGAATCGGGTTTTAGTCGTGACCAATTATATATTGTAGTTTATCGAGTTGCCAATCGTAAGAGTTTGAAAATATTAGTTTCGGTGATGATGCATCTAAAAACAAACGAGAATGTTGTGTAAAAATAGGTATTTCAAAATCAGAACTTTTATTTGTCTTGATGTAGCTTGATTGTATTAAAGTTTGTATTGTAAATTTATATATATATATATATATATATATATAATATATCTCTTACATGCATTCAATTAACATAGCAACACCACACTCTATTATATACCCCGTGCATCGCACGGGTAAAAAACTAGTTAAAATAAAATCCAATTATCTTTCAAAGTTATGAATACCATTTAAGGTACTACAAACACCCCCTTAGACTTAATTTGAAGGGTATTTTTCTATAATGAACCCTTAAATAAATAATGATGCCAATAATTATGTTCATGATGATTATCAAATCCAATCAAGTAAAATGAGAGGAATATATCAAGGCATGACTAATACAAACTGCAAACTGATCAATAACAGGGAACTAAATGGATGTCACCATAGTTTTTCAAAATAAAGTTTATTGCAGTTACAATTGAATGTTAAAATGTTTGGTTTCTTTCCCCGTGAGAGAGAAAATGTGGAATCAACTGTTTTTGTGCCATAGTTTGCAGTGAGTTTATATTCACCCAAGAACCCAAAAAAGCTGTAAGAACCATGCTCATCTGTTTGGCCTTCTAAAATCCCAGTTTCCCACTCTCTTAGGAGTTTGTCAACTGTGTCGCCTTCAGGAAGGTTATTAAAGTCACTGTCCGTGAGGCACATTTGGTAACAACCACCTCGGCGCATGGCTGTCCATAGTATTATACCATTGACTGCTGGATGTGAAAAACCTTCTCTTAGAACTTCTTCTAGGTAGATAGCCTGTATAGAAAACATGTCCATGAGTTACGATACTAATTATTTAGAATTTCTTCTATCTCATATGATTTGGGGCCATGTAGACATACGATGATTAGACTGAATTGAAACTTTAATTAAAGTTGTAACTCGAATAAAATAAATGACATTTTAAATTTTGTAAGCATTCTCTCGTTTCACGTGGGTGTCGATTATATGGGGAAGTCAAAATAAGTAATTTAGTTGGAAAATTTAGAAATCTCCAGTATTTTCAAAATCACATGTATTTTACAGTATTACATTCGATTAATTTTACAAATTTAAACTCAATTTAATGATTCTTATTAGGTATATATTACCATACTACACTAGGCGTATGGTACAATAGCTATGTGGATGAAAGACAAATATCTAATTTCATAAGAAATTAATGAACGCACACCAAGCGTATGTAACCATTTGGAGCATCTACTTGACCTCTTATTAGTTGTAGTACTACATTGGAATTTTGAATTCAAACACGGCTATTTTTAACACCACCATTAACTACACTACCAACTATGTGTTTTTGCTTTTAAATAGTGATGCGGAGGCGGAAGCTACGAACAAATGAACAAATGAACAAAAACAATATGAAACTACGTGAAGAAACATATATTGCAAGGAAAAGAGATAAATCTCAAATTTTTAATATCAATTCATCGAGTTAAAAATAAAAAGAAAACAACTATTTTTAAGATCAAACTTCTAGAACAATAAAATTCCTAACTTAACTAGGAACATTGCAGGATAAACTAAAATAGAAGATTCTTAAACAAAAATTACTTCCTAAAATATAAGATATTGTAAAATCGTAAAAGATAATGAAACACCTTTTCATATCAGCCCAAAAACTGTTTTGGAAAATCATTCATAATTACTCATGCATTTTGATTTGTTGAACCGGAAAGAAGATGACATTTTTATCTCACCTGTGTCTCCTTGCTGAATTTGTTGCTGATATCAACTTCAGTGAGCCAAATAGGGAGCCCAAGAGTAGCCAATTTATCAAGAACACCCCTCATTAGTGGACAATTTGGCACATCAAAATGACCCTGAAGTCCAATCCCATCCATAAAGACCCCTCCTCTCTTAAGCTCTCTCATTCTCGATACATATGCATCCACAGTTGAATCAACATCGCTACAAGTTTCCACCACATTGAACTCATTCATAAATAACGTCGCTAGCGGATCGGCCCAATGGGCCGTCTTGAAAAACTCCAGGGTGGCATTAGGCCCAAGTCTTTCCTCGTAAAAATCAAAATGTAGCATCTCGTTACTGACATCCCAGTGAATGAATTCTTCCTTGTATTTGTTCATCAGGCTTTGTATTCTGGAGTTGACAGCTGATTCCAGGTCTGGGCCTGTCAGGTTTAAGGCCCATTTAGGGATGTATTTTGGGTTTTCCCAGAAAATGTTGTGGCCTCTGGCGATTATTTGGTTTGCTCGAATGAATTCCAGCATTTGGTCTGGTATGGTGTAGTTTACCTGTCCTTGTTTGTGTTCCGTTGCGTCCCATTTGAGTTCATTTTCGAATACGGCTGCGTTAAATCTCTCGGTGAACCATTTCTGAGACAAGTAAGATTTAAATGTATGGTCAATGATCATTTGCTCAAATATGTGAAAAAAGTCTGCCTACAGTAGGCCTAATAGTGGCCTGATTCCATCTATTGAGGGAGGTAATTCGTAGAAAACATTAAAAAAATAATCTCATAATGGGTATTTGTAATTTTAAAAATTGGTTAAATTAAACTTGAAAGGTAGTTTTTTGGCAATTATCGTTATGTGGTCAAAAGTAACCTTCATGCTAGACTAGTATTCTCCTTTTCGACATTATCTGGAAGGGAATTTGTGCATTTTCAAATGGATCAATGGTGACAAATAGATGCTTACATTTCTTGACTGATATTGTAAATATTTTGATTCACATGATACACAAACCTGATAGGGTGAATTTCCAATAATGGTGTTTGCTATAGCAGATCCAAATGGGAAGTCTTTTGAGACCAGCTCTACTCTTATTGCAGCCCCTTGTAACCCTATTCCCTGTCTGTCTGAAATGTGAATAGTAACAGCACGCTTTCTTGCCTATGTCAGATAAAGAAGCATTATCTTATGTTATTTAATATTTAGAGTGATGAAATATGGAATAACATGAAAATAGAATCGAATAAGGTTGCACTTGGTCGTGATAATTTGGATTTGAATAAAGGTTTTGGGAAAATGATTTCAGACGACTCGATATAAAATGGAATTGAAAAACTAGCACGATAACTCAGACTAACTTAAAATCGGTATTATTAGAACAAACAAAATATTTGAAACACCGTAGGACCAAAATTGCACAAAATTAAAACTTTTACGGCCAAATTGCAGAAATTAGGACTTATGGGATCAAGATTACATGATCAAAATATTTGCAGGAACAAAATTACTGTCCCCTATTCACGAGGGCAATTTTACAATTAAGCCAAAAAAAATTCTTAAATTGAATGTCACATTTACCTCATTGATTTTCGTATCTTGATTGAGTCTCCATTGATGCTCAGTAAAAGGCTGCAAAGAAGCACTGGCAATTTCTATATTGATATCTCTGCTGTCTGAATTCTGTGGATAGGAATTTGTAGTGTAAATTCTGGTTCTTCCATATACTACTGAAATAAAAAGTTGAAAATTTAAGCAAAAATATGTTGCTAGAGTTAACTGAAAGCAAATTTACCTTGATATAAAGTTTAGACGATTTTGACGGAGATGACAACACAAATCCACCCTTAAGAAATGACCAACATCCCTGCTTTGCAATCACAGTGCCTATGCATTTTATCGTAATTTCTTCTGTCTCGAGGCTCGCTCTTATGAGTGCCGAATCTGCTCCCTTTATCTTGATCCAAACTGTTTTAATGAAGCATTAATTATTATGTCAACATCACAAGAAAGTATATAAAAATAAGTGATAATAACAAAAAGTGGAGATGTTTAGTCTAATTACCAAAAAAAAAAATATCAGTTATCTTTCAAATTACAAACATCCAATGCACATTTGCTTCTATTTTACAAAATGCACCCTCAAGAGGAGGCTTTGCAAAACCTAAATGAGGTGTTGGGGTATTTGTAATTTTGAAAGATAGCTGTAATTTTTTTGTAATTAGGCTAAACCTCGGTGCAATTTTGTAATCTACCTGAAAAATAAGAGCATACTTTTGACACTTAAAAAACTACTAATGGCCCTTTTCTAATGACCGTCTAATTAGATGTTGTCTAATTGAGTATCACATAACTCCTTTGTCATTCTTTTGTCATTGTAACATATGTCTAATTATGACATTTGAAGGTATTTTTTTTTTCAAAAAACAAAATCAAAATGAGATAAATGTCAAAATCACAAACGAGTTGAGCGATGCACAAATGGGTATCATCTAATTAACGTGATGAACATGAGTTTCATAAAGGAAGTTTCTATTCAAATCCTGCACATAATGTCTTTACTATTTTCATGAGATACTTCAAAAAACTGCAGAATCTCTGTAGCTTGTGAAAATAGCTCAAGTCTGCAAAGGGAAATAAACTCAACTGGAAAAACAATATTTGGTGCCCTGATCCAGGTTTTGCAGAGAAAATGAAGGCGAAGTAATTCGATCCCCATTGTCCAGAATGAAATTTTGAAAATTTGGGTCTTCATCTTTGAGCATCCCTCCATTGTAAAGTGGGTCCTCAGGTTGCAGTTTACACTGCTCAACATGCATACAACAAAAATTTTAAGAAACAAATGGTCATATCAACCTTAAAACGTCAGAGAAATAATTGTGGGTGAATGATTTTCCTGGGGTTCTATCTTAAAACTGTAGACATCATGACACAACCAAAGAAGGACGACGGATTAACTGCAAAATTGATTTTGTAGCTACGGGGATAGTAATTTTGGTCCTGTAATTATATAAGTTAGCAATTGTGGTCTTGTAAAATTTTAATTCTGTATAATTCTGGTCCTTTCGATCCTACATGTATTAATTTAATGCAATTTGGGTCCCAAATGAGTGTTTTAACATTTAATTTGTTTCAATATACCATTGGATATAAGCTAAAATACTCAAAATACATATCATTAGTTCATCATGGACTAAAATTGTCACATCCAGAAATTATAAGATTCAAATTGGCAACTCCTAAGAATTAGAGGACTAAAAATGCAACTAAGCCAAAAGAAATGACAGTAAAAATCTCGTGTACCTCAGTAAAAGCAGACGAATCGTAGAGTGGCCCATCTGCATTAATTAAACAAGTGTCAGTATAATGGAGAGAGAGAGAGAGAGAGAGAGAGAGAGAGAGAGAGAGAGAGAGAGAGAAAAGAACCATAAGAAGAAGAAACCAGGAGGCCGGTTGAGGTAAAGAAGAAGAGCAAAAATAGAGGAGTAATAAAGAGTTGGATTTCTGGCATGCTCTTTTGATTTTCCAGATTACTAGAACAAATTGAAGAGAATGAGTTAAAGTTGAGATAGACAAAAACAAAAAGATTGTGTGAATATTAAAAAGGGAGGCATGGCATCACAAGTTAAATAGTTGGTTTTCTCAGGAGCACCGCGCCTATTCACATGCCACAAAAAGAAAAAACCTGCTCATTTATAGACAGGTTGCAACTATAATATTTTGGACAATGCATTAATAATTCGAGGATAATGTGGTGGATATATAACATTAGTTAATCTCAGGTAATATTCTTTAAGGAACATGATAACCAGGAAAGATACGAGGACATTCTGACCAAATTTAGTGGGATTAAATTAAGGTACCAACTCGCGACAGAGAAAGAAAAGGAGTGTCGCAAAAATTTGTGCTTTTAATATAAGTGATTTATTGTAGCAGAAGTTAAAATAGTTAAAAATTAGAAGTTGGTTTGCAAATAGAATGAGAAATTGAGAATCGTTGAAAGTTGAGAGTGTTTGGTGAAATGTCGTAAAAGTGCATATATATTTGTAAAAGTCAAACTAAGCATACGTATTTATAAAAGTCAAACTAGAAGCCGTATCAGAAATCTAAAAGTCAATTCTGAGAAGCACTTTTTTTTTAATTAGTGAATCAAACATTCCCAAAAAATGGTATTTGCCTGAGCATTTAACTCGTGTCAGTTTTACTTTTTTTTTTTGTTCTAAGTTAAGAAAAGAGAATTATGAAAATTTGGATGACGTCTTTCCCGTGACAATGTCAAATGAAAGTTTTTGGCACAAGATTATATAGATACAAGGGTTAATTACAAAAACTACCCTCCCAACGTTTAATCTATCGTCGGAAATTACAAATGGTCCTTCACATTTGTGTCTCTTTTAAAAATTGTTCTCTCAAAAGGCATTAATGTGAAAGATAACTAGAATTTTTCGTATTATATTAAACCTTTTGGGTAATTTTTGTAATTATCCCTAAATACAATTGACTAGGCTCCTGGTATACTGTGTTTTTGTCCCGGGTACTAAATGTTCGAGGAATCATTTTTTTTTAATGGAATTTAAGTACACAATACATCAGACCCAATGATATCATTATATTAATGCGTAATCACTGAAAAGAATAATCATATAATCAAAAAAGAAATTTTGCTCAAGTGCAAAATAAGGCATAGAATCTACTTATGTAGTTATGTTATCATGATCAGCTTTTGTTATCTTAAAGCCAGAGGTCAAAATGTTAACTTCGAGAAAACATATATATTCATTTGACTAAAACTAATTTAATTAGGATGATAGCCTATAATTAATATCTTCTCATTATGAAAGTCAAAATTATTTTTTTCCGAAAAAAAAAAGAAAAAACGTGAAGCAAATTACATAGAATAAAACTGGTAATTAGGTGTCCAAAGTCATTCACTTGGCCCAGATCACCAGAATGGAAAAATATGAAATAGAAATTCTTGTATATGATTGTGGGCATGGTGCCTAAGGTACCAGAAATTGTTGATGGTAGTCCCAGTTTGGGCTTTGGCGTGGGAGGAAACCAATTATTACCAATTTGCATGCTTATGCTAGGGACCGTTGTACGTTCACTAGAGATAACTGAAGAATTCAATTCAAACTTTTCAGCCAACATCCAAAACAAGCAGCCTCCACCTACAATCGGCCTACTCATATTTATAACAGCTGAACTTGACAAAAAGGTGCATTAGCTAGAACCTTATCGCACTTCCTTCAACCTTGGTTGTGCGGACCCCTTCTCTTTCAACAATATTCCTCTTCAACAAATAAGTTTTCTTTCCTTCACCGAGTGTGTTAGATCCATTTACTTCAAGTTTTAGGCTTGAGGATAGAATGTATGCTTGGCGTATTTTTCACTTTGCTCGATAACATGAATGCTCTTGTGTGTCGTGAGTTGCATAAGTATTCTCTCTCTAAATTCCTCGGCCTTTTATAGTGGCAATTCGAAAATGTATCTGTTGAAGAGATAGATGCATTTTCAAACTCCATTTCTTGGTCGTTGGTTTGTCTAGTTAACTGCGGCAAGTGATGGAGACATTTGTTATGACACGCTCACTTTGCTTATTTCCTCGTCTTGAGTGCAACGGATCCATCACATCGACTTTGACTTGATGAGCTATTTTACCACTTAACTTGAGTCATCTCCAATCATTTTGAATGACTTAACTATCTGTCGGTGACGACAAACAGTTTACTGGTACTTGATGATCCTTCATCTTCAATACTCGGTGACACACAACCGATTCTTCACTTTGATCTTGATCAACTTCAGAACTTTCAACTTGGTTGCTTTGGCTTGGCTTACATATCCTATTTATTATATAGTTGAATTTACGCAGAGAATTGGGGTGCTAACTTCCTAATCTAAGTTTTACAATGCATCATCAAAATCTAAACAATAAATTTTCCCAATTGGAAAAATGTGCTTAAGTTTTGCTTGTTATGCTAACGAATCGAGCTCAAACGAATTTTTAACGATCGATTTGAGTCCGATATCAAGTAATTTGGTTTATTTTCAAGTCTACTCGAGAATAGATAAACAAGTAGGTTTGATTTTTCAATCTTGTATAACGTAGATTGGAAAAACTGAATCAATTAGTAACCCACCAGTATATAGACCCAATTCAGTTTATCTATCTATCTATCTATAAACTATCTACTACCCTTATAAAAGGATGAAAATTTCTGTAAAAATATAGAGAAGCATAAATACCCTTATATTTAATTAATTTAATTATAATTATAATGACATAATTGTCTAATATACTCTTATATTGCAGAATCCAAAACGGATTTGTTTAACTTAATTCTAGCATTGTAGTAGAGTCCTACTGGAATTAATATACCCAGAAAAAAGTTATTCATCTCTATTTAAGGATTTACGGAATTTATGTATTCATCAAGCCATCTTTTCTGTTTGGAGACTCTTGAATGAATGTGCATCATCATGGTATGGTTGTGGTCACCAAATACAAGGCGTTTGAGTAGTACGAGTTTATTCCTCATTGCATACTAGCCAATTGGGTCTTATTTGCTGAATTATTTAATATTAGACGTGAATTAATACCCAAAACAAAATTAAATTATTCAAGATTGAAGTTTGTATGCATCTCAACTAATTTTGATAATTTGTTTATGGTTGTATATGTGGTATTAGTAATCAGAAAAAGTTATTGTGTAAATATTCTAGATAAACATGATATAATGTGAATGAAGCTAACTTGATTTATTCATTCTCTTGAATGATGTATATATACACAGAGAAGATGAAAGTTAACTAAGCGTTTGAGTAAACGAAAACTTCCTAATGCAAAGCCAATTGGGTCTTATTTAACTACTATAATTAAAATAGAAGCTTCCATCCAATACTCTAATATACCCCTTAAATTTGAACAAGTGTCAAGAGTTTGAAACATCTCAACTAATTTAGTCAAATTGATGTGTATATGAAAATCAGATTTGGTAAGAAATATTCTAGATAAACATGAACAAATGACATCAATGACTTTGTTATTCACCTTCTCCCTTATGTAGTGCTTGTTTGGGAGATGAAGGGAAAAGTCCATTTACAAAATGGACTTATTTAGAAAAGTGGACTTTTCAAAAAGTCTCTCATTCTCACTTCTTTAGAATGGACTTTTTGGAGGAGTGACTTATCCAAAAGTCCATTCCAAAATAACCACCAAACATGAAAATTTATTGAAATGGACTTTTAGACTTTTAGATCAAAAGTCCATTTCAAAAGTTCACCTCTCCCAAACAAGCACGTAGTGTACATCAACTTCTATATGCTTGGTTCGGCGTGAAAAACGAGGATTAGAGGCTAGTGAGATAGCACTTTCATTATCACACCAAAGAATGGCTGGTTTGTGAAGAGATAAACCCAACTCGCAAACAAAGATTGTATCCAAATAAGATCGATGGCGGTTGTGGCAAGGGCCCCCAGACTCGATTCGGTCTTTCTGCTACGAGCAATAACACTTTGTTTCTTGGAACTCCAGGCTACTAAGTTACGCCAAGAAAAACACAATAACCTGAAGTAGACTTCCTATCATCCAAACATCCAGCCCAGTCAGCATCACTGAACCCTTCCAAAACCAAGTTTTGAACTGGAGAGAAAACCAAGCCTTGAAACTGAGTACCTTTAAGATACCGAAGAACTCTTTTGCAAGCAGACCAGTGAGAGGTGGTAGGAGCATGGAGAAATTGGCTGAACTTGTTCACAATGTAAGAAATGTCAGGTCTAGTCATGAGAAGATACTGAAGGGCACCCACTGTGCTTCTGTATAAAGTAGGCATATCAAACAAATTACTATCAGTGAGAGAGAGCTTTTTGGAAGAGCAATAAGGAGTAGCACTAGGCTTGCAGTCCTGCAACTGAGTCTTGACAAGAAGATCATTGATGTACTTAGTCTGATTCAAGAGAAATCCCCCTGTAGGCAATTTATGAGCTTGAATACCAAGAAAGTAATTCACCTCCCCCAAGTGTTTTAAAGAAAACTGGCTGTGAAGTTTATCAATGAGATTATGAATGCTGGCAGTATCATCTCCTGTGATGAGTATGTCATCCACATACACTAAAACAAGAAGAATTTGAGACCCTTTCCAAGAGAAGAACAAAGAAGTGTCTTAGGCCGACTTTAAAACCAACACTGAGAAGAAAACTTTTCAACTTGTCAAACCAAGCTTTAGGAGCCTGTTTAAGGCCATACAATGCCTTAACTAACTTGCACACATGATTAGGCTTAGCAGGATCAACATAGCCTTGAGGTTGAGTCATGAAAACTGTCTGAGGATAGAGGTCCCCATTCAAAAAGGCATTGTTAATGTCTATTTGCTGAATACTCCAACCTTTTATAACAGGACTAAAGGTCTCAAAATAATCTACTCCAGATTCGTTGAAAGCCCTTGGCAACAAGCCTAGCCTTGTGTTTATCAAGTGAACCATCAACTTTGTATTTTGTTACGAACACCCACTTATGTTGGATGACATTCATGTAAGTTTGATAGGGAACAAGATCCCGGTTTTGTTGCTTGATTAGTGCATTAAACTCATCCATGGCCAATTTCCAATTAGGATCTAACAAGGCTTGTTCTACTAGAGCTTGGTTCGAAATTACATGGAGAAGACTTATGAGCAGCAAGAAAAAGATCTTAGATTTGAAAATACCACATTTTGATCTGTAAGCATAGTGTGGCGGGGAGCGGTGGAGGAGGAGAAGGAGGGATAGGGGTGGGAGGAGGAGAAGCAGAATTGGAGGCAGGGGAAGAAGAGGAGGGAGTGTCAGGAGAGGAATGAGAGGAAGAAGAGAGAGGAGGAGAGGTGATAGGAGCTGGATTAATTGGAAGAATAGGAAGAAAAAATGAAGTAGTACAAGGCTGAGAAGTGGTTTGAGATAAAAGAAATAAGAGAGGATAAGGAAATTCAGATTCATTAAAGGCAACGGTTCTAGCAATATAGATTCTGCCTTCAGAACTAAGACACTTGTAGCCTTTGTGGGAGGAGCTGTAACCCAGAAAAACACACTTAGAGCTTCTGAAACTGAGTTTAGTAGAGTTGTATGGCCTGAGATAGGGAAAGCAGGCACATCCAAAGGTTCTAAGGAAAGAATAGTCAGGAGACTGATTGTATAGATACTGAAAAGGAGAGAGGTTTTGAAGAGTAGGTGTAGGAAGTCTGTTTATAAGATAGACAGCAGTTGCAACAACATCCCACCAGAATTTTAAAGGAATAGAAGCTTGAGCAAGAAGAGATAGAGCCAGTTCAATGAGATGAAGATGCTTTCTTTCAGCCTTGCCATTTTGTTGGTGAGTATGAGGACAAGGGTGTCTAAAGACAATACCAAGAGATGATAGAATTGGAGCTAGGCTGCGATACTCACCACCCCAATCACTTTGTAGAGACAGAATTTTAGAATTAAATTGCCTTTCAACAAGTGCATTAAATTGAAGAAAGATGTTGCAAACTTCAGATTTTAACTTGAGAGGGTATAACCATGTATGTCTAGTGTAGTCATCAATAAAATGTACATAATATTTAAAACCATCCACAGAAGGAATAGATGTAGGACCCCTGACATCAGTATGTATTAATTGAAATGGAGTTGTGGTTTTAATAGAAACAGAAGGAAAGGACATGCAATGCAGTTTGCCTTGTTTGCAGGCTGAACAAAAAGAAACTTTATTAGAAGGAATTGAAACACCAATGGTGTGTAGTACATTGTTCAAAACAGAAAAGCAAGGATGACCTAATCTGTTATGCCACAAAGTAAAGGATTCAGCAGACTTTGCAACAGTAAATGCTTGCTGAGAAGATTGAGAAGCAGCAGGAGCATTGTTTGAAACAGCAGCAGGAAGAAGAGTGAGATCAAGTTGATATAGGCCTCCTTTAAGAGCTCCCTTCAACAACACTTGATGAGTGACCTTGCCCTTCACAAGACAATGAGTGTCATGAAATTCAACTAAGACATTGTTATCTTTAGTGAATTTAGAAATACTAAGGAGATTTTTGGTAATATACGGAACACAAAGAATGTGGTTTAGTTGAAGAGAATGATTTGGATAGATAGATGGAAGAGAAGAATGACCAGTATAAGTAATATGTAATTTTGAACAATTACCTATAGTAAGCTTGTCATCACCATTGTAGTTGGAATGAATACTGAGATTCTGCAAATCAGCTGTGACATGACTAGAGGCACCACTATCAACACACCACTTGGATGAATAAGAAGGTGAGGCATATGGATTCCAAGTCTGACAGGCAACCTGAGAACCTGAAGAAGCAGCAGGAGGTTGCACAGGTGGAAGAGAGGAGATATTAGTAGCAAAATGAGCCTGTGGAGAAGCATCAGGGCCTGGGAATTGCATATCAAATCATTTAAAACACTTTGAAGCAACATGATTTGATTTCCCACGGTTTGACATGCTGCCGATTTTCTCTAAAACTTGAACCTCTGTCTCTATTATTACGACCTCTGTAATTAAAACCACCTCTAAAACCACCATTTGAGACATTTTTCTGATCACCAGAGAAAGACCGTTGTGCCATATGAGCAAAATTAGTCACAGAAGAAGCTGAATTCAACTGCTTGATACGCATCTCATGTGATTGCAAAACAAACTAAACTTCGATGAGGGAAAGAGAATCACTTCTAGAAGTGAGGTGAACAATAACGATTCAAACTCGGATCTAGACCACCGAGAATGTAGAGAATAAAATCATCATCATTAATCATTTGACCAACGGCCCGAGAGGATTATCAACAATACTCTTCATTTTCAAAATATACTCATCAACAGAGAGATCACCTTTCTTTGTGTTTTGAAGCATAAACCGTAGATTCATGATCTGAGCTTTGGATTGAGCTGAATTTAATGTAGTGAGAACATTCCACACCTCCGCTGAAGTAGAACATCGACTGATATGCCCAAGCATGGTCTCAGAAACATATGAAAGCAACCAGCTGAATAGGAATTGGTCTCTGCGTAGCCATAACTGAAACTCTGGATTAAGAACTGGTAGAGATGAAGAAGTAGATTCACCGTAGGAGTGAGAAAAATCGAAGGAATTGTGCTCGTTCAAGCAAAAATCTTCAAGTCCATGAACTCGGATTTGTGGAGAGAACATGAAGTTTCAGAAATTGAAATTATTTCGGTCCAATTTGATCACACATGAAAAGAAAAAGAAACGAAGAGAAAAGAGCTAGAGAAGCCATCGGAAAATCGTCGGCGTTGGCGGAAGAGGATCACCTAAAGAAAAATGGCTCATGATACCATGTTAATATTCTAGATAAACATGATATAATGTGAATGAAGCTAACTTGATTTATTCATTCTTGAATGATGTATATATACACAGAGAAGATAAAGGTTAACCAAGTCTATTACAATGAAAACTTCCAAACCGAAAAGTAACAAAATCCTAACTACCATAATCGAAAATAGAAGCTTCCATCCAATACTCTAATAGATTGAAAGCCGATCAAAAATTATTTCTTCGTTGACGTAACTTAAGAATCAAGAGTGAAGTTTGTAAACCAGTTCGGATTGAAGGCGGATCGAAAATTCCTTCTTCGTGTTTGTAAGCAACTCACCTAATTTTGATAATTTATTTATGGTTGTATATGTGGTTTTAGTAATTAAGTTTTGTGATTTAAAAGACAATCATGATTGAGAAAAATATCATAATTTACAAGTATTTATGTTTTGTTGTATACTTGGTTTGGTATTTTTCTGCTCTTATTATTAATTTTTCTTTATTTTTCTCTTTGCGTTACTTTCTTATTGTACGCCAATGAAATTTTTGTTGGGTTCTATACTAATAATTTGATTGGCATAGCAACACCTTAAAAGTTATGCTATGAATTGATGATTTGATAGGCATTTGATTACCATGAATGTATTTTGTCCACTTATATTATTTTTTTGGATTTAAAACTACTTGACTAGAATTAGTGGATGGACAATAATTTTGATGGTTATGCATAAATCATCATCATTCGAATATATTTTGTATCTTAAAGAAAGTCATATCCACTGCTGGGTTTTGTATATTCGTATATGTTTCTTTTTTTTTTGGATTCTCTTTTTTCGAGTTGTGTTCATTTCATTCTGATATGATGTGTGTTTTCTAGATATTTATTTTTTCTAATATTTAAATAAATAATGGTGTTATAATTAGGCATATTGTTTGAAGCTTACATCTTTGGTGATGTTTAGTTTAATATTTTTGCCAGTTTTACACTTTAATTATTTTATTTATTATTAATCTTCTATTTGAAATATAAAACTTTAATTCTTTTTGTTATAAATCTATGTTGTAATAGAGGTCATTTCATGCCGCATGAAGTAATATTTATTTTTAGAGTAGAACTAACTAATAATTCAAACTCTAGAATGCATCAAAGATCATCCATTACAAATTTGTCATCAAGTAAATGGATTCAATATATTTTTTTAGTGTTTATTAAGATTTTAGATTTTTTCAAAACTATTTGATTATTCGAGATATATCTATAATGTATAAAAAGTTCAATAATTTTTGTGGTACAGTAAAAGATGTCTATCGACAATGAAGACTTGATAAGATGAAAGAAAATATGACAATCTAAATACTACGGAGAAGCAGAAGTTGTTGGGAAATTTATGTAATAGATTTTGATGATACCATGTAAAACTTAGATTAGGAAGTTGGCAAGTTTTTTCTCTGTTGTAAATCAACTTGTAATAGATAGGGTTCTATAAGCTGATTAGAAGCAACCAAGTTGAAGATTGAAGAAGTTGACTGAAGATCGAAGAGAAGACCCAGCTGTGTGGAAGCTGAGTGAAGTGCAGTGAAGTCTCAGTCAGGTGGCAGAAAAGTTGTCTCAGTCAGCTGACTGACAGCAAAGTCATTCCAAGATTAGTGGAGTTAACTGTCAAAAGGGTTATGCAGCAGAAAGGATCAAAGAAAGCTGAAGAGATATGTTGTCAAGCAAAGTCAAGTGTTTGCTGGAAATAGGCATGTGTTAGACTACCTACATAAAAGTTGTTTTGCTGAAAGAGTGCAAAGAGCGAGGAGCCAATGAGGTTTACCTGTGATCCTGCAGAGTTTAAGGAAAGGCTGCATAGCATTAAATTCAAGGTACAATCTACATCAAAGCTGCAAGATAAGACAAGTCAACGACCATGAAGTGGAGTTTGAAAATGCATATATCTCTTCAACGGATACATTTTTGAACTACCATTATAAAAGGCTGAGTATTTTTAAGAGAGAATATACTTATGCAATCTGAGACATACAAGAGAAATCAAGCAATCAAAGCATAAACTCTCTCAAGCATTCATATCATATCCTCAAGCCTAAACTCGAAGGAAATCAATCCAACACATTCTGTGAAGGAAAGACAACTTTAATTTGTTGAAGAGGAAAAACTTGTTTCAAAGAACAAGGGGTCTGCACTCCAAGGTTGAAGGAGGTGTAGTAAGATTCCAGATCGAACCAGAGGCTTTAAACTCATTGGAGGGTTGTATGAACAAATCCAAGTGTTTGAAGGAGCTGAAGTAGCAGGACAACCGTCTTGTGAAGAAGCTGAGTCCCAGGAGAAGCCAACTATGTGAACAAGGCTGTTTCGGATTGCCATCCTTTTGTAACAAAGTTAACGTTACTTGGTGGATTATCTCTAGGGGATTGGAGAAGAATGGATTAGAGAAATTACCCCATCCTCAATCCACTATAAAATTGCTTGTGTCTTTTACATTTAGCATTCTTACTTTCTTGCACATTATTATTGTTGTTTGTTAATTTGCTAAGTCAACTGATAATAACTAAGCTTAAAACAAGTGTTGAAAAATACAAACTAAGGGTGAAAGTCTTCCGCTGTTAAAAACCAAGTCTACTGATTATTTAAAGAGTTAACTGAATCAGCCGAGTTATACTATCAATAGCTCAGTCGAGTCTGTTGAGTTGCTAATTTTGTTATGTAAGTAAACTAAGCTGTCCACTAAGGACCCAGCTGACTTGAGTCTACTCTGAATTTATAAAAAGGAGTAAAATCAAAAAGTTGATAAAGTCTATTCAACCCCTTCCCCCTCCCCTTTTTAGACTTTATTTATCACCCCTTGGGACCTACAAGTGGTATCAAAGTGGTTGGTTCATTGAGCATTCCGCACTAGTTCTTGGACTAGATCTCATTCTTTTTCAAAACTTTTTCAAAAGAAACAACACTTGCGCTTTAATGCTTTTCTTGTAAAGCAATTTATTATCATTGAAGCAAATCTCTCTCCCCTGGTGATGATGATGATGCCAAAAAGGGGAAAAGAAAGGTGTAATCAAAGGTGAAGCAAGTAAGGGGAATGAAGTGATATTAAAAAGGCCCCTCTCAAAATCTTGCTTGCAAAACCCCAAGAAGGCACATCCACCACTCACTCCTCATTCGATTGCAGAGATTTATCACCAAGAGAAAGGCGAGTTAGCTTTCAAGAAGCCATTGAACCCGACTTTGCCAAAGTAGATGAAAGGCGAAAGGTCGCATTAGGCGCTTTAAAAGCCAAGTTCGGCGGTCCCCAAACAGGTTACTCAAAGACTCTCCAAAGAGTGGTGAAGTTCCTCAAGAGCTTACTCGTACTCTTGATACAAAATTTGAACCAAGATCATTAAAGGAATTCCGTGACGCTTAAATTTGAAGAATTTTTCAAGGAAAAGAGTCCGAAGGATGTGTGAGATTTGTACTTGAGAGAAAGGTTTGGAATTATGTCAAACAAATGAGAAGCAACATACTTGGGAAGCGACAACAAACATTTAGGGCACAACCTATACAATACACTCACGAGAGAAGGAGCGGACTGACGGGCGAGGAATGAGAAGAAGTGGTGGAAGAGGCGGATGTTTGCATGTCTTCCGAGAGATCAAATCCCATGTGAATCGAAAGTTAGTAATATAAAGATATTCATTAAATGTAATATATTGAATCAACGCTTTTCTTTTCTTTCTTTTTTTTTTAAATCTAGACGAGGAAAGGGGAAGAAGTGGTGGAAGAGGCGGATGTTGCATGTCTTGTGAGAGATCAAATTCCATGTGAATCGGAAGGTTAGTAACAAAAAGATATTCATTAAATGTAATATATTGAATCAATGCTTTTCTTTTCTTTTCTTTTTTAAAAAATCTAGACTATTTGATATTTGTTTCTTTTAGGATCAATAATTGATAAACCTATATGTGTGGAGATACATGAGTTGGAAAAAATGCATAATTGCATATATTATGGTGCAATAAGATTTGAACATGAGCCTCGACTTTTTGTTGCGATAATGAAAAAATTAAACCGCACTTATTTAGGTTACCGATGAAATATATGAGATGTTTATTAAGAGAAAATCTAGTTTCGAACAAATATTAGTCAATTTTGTTGCATATTTTCCTTTACCTCATTTGGAGTGAAATTAGATAAAGAATTTGCATCTACAAGACGAGGGTTTACACTTTTTGTGCACAAGGAATGATATGTCATGACCTTCCTGGGATTAATACCCAAGGAAGATGGTCCTGGTCATTTTTAATTATATTTTGTAGAAACATAAAATGATGTTGAGAATAGAATGAACATACTTGATAACTCCACTTTATCTTAAGTTACTTCGTGAACAAACTAATGAGAGTTCTAGAGGTAAATCCATATGCAAAGATCTACGGATGATGTTCAGTTCCATATCTCAAAAGATGTGAAATTAGATCAATGTTCTCCAACATATGATCAAGTTGCGGCAATATGGGTTGCAGAAAGTAATGTTAACATACCATTTAAATGAGACATTATAGTCCATGCACAATCAAAAGATAAACATAGAATAAAACATTATTATGGATGTTATGATCCTTCGCAATATCCACTTCTTTTTCAAAGGTGTGAGACTGGATGGCAATAAAATATTAAAAAGCTTGCTGTCAAGAAAAACTACTATGCATGAACAAGGTATGTAACTACTAAATTCGTGTTAGTAATTATTTACTATCTGAATTATAACAAGATATATTGTGTTGTGTTAGATAAATAATTTTATCATGATTTTGATGATTTTATTTAAATGTATTTTTACACCAAAACAATGTTCCTAAATGTTGTCCAAATACTCTCAATCGATTTAAAATATTTTTACTAATTTTTTGGAGTATTTCTTGAAGTTTATTTTTGACAAAAATTGGACAATACTTATGTCTCGTGTTCGACCGGTCGCCCTATAGGGCAACCCATATCTGAAGTTAATTTTTGAAACAGAAACGAGATGGTCAAATTTTTGCAAGAGGCCGACCGATCGACATGGAAGTCAACCGGTTGACCTAGGGTTGACCGGTGTCTGAATATTGGCTCGAATTTTGCAAACTCTCTATATTGTGTTTTGATGGGACCTGACCGATCCAAGGAGGGTTTGACCATGTTGACCGGTCGCCCTGTGTATTTTGTGCGATATTTTTCAAACTGTTATTTCTATTCGATCGGTCGCCCTATGATTTTGACAGCAAACTATCCGTTGAACCAACAGACAGCTTTTCCTCATTTTAGGAGGTTGATTTCTAACAGCTATAATCTTGATTTTAATTGCATTTTTTTTTTGTGGAAATCAATCTCCAAGAAGGAGCCTATGTCTGGAAATCAATCCAAGACCTCTCCTATAAATAGAGGAAGCATTGAAGCAACAAGATACAACACAACAACACAAGCAAATACATACAAGCAAACACTTTGTTCTTCATTGTCAAAATTCTTGTTGTAATAGTCTAAGCTCTTGCACTTGCACATTTTGAGGTCTAGGCTTTTATTCTTGATTACACTTGCACTCAAAGGTTGTATACTTTATTATCGAGTTGTAATCTTGAATTTGTCAATCATCCAAAACAAGATATCCTTATTGTTGTTCTTGTGGTAAGAGCACACTTGGGTGATCTTAGGTGTTGAATAGTGTGGTACTCTTCATAAGTGAAAGAAGATTGTGGTAATCTTCTAAGAGGTGTTGTAAAAAGATTGTGGTAATCTTCAAAGGTGGTGGTGTAATAGTTGTGGTAACTATTAATAAAATTATTTTCTTTTTCAAAATCCATCTCGAGATCTTGGGGTGGTAGAGCACGTAGTCTCTATGTGGGGTGAAGCTCTATAAATCATTGTGTGTTGTTTATTTTCTCGTATTTATATTCTTGCTATCATCTTCATATTTGAAAAAGAGGGTAAAACTCGGAAAATCGGCATAATCTATTCGCCCTCCTCTAGTTTATCATTGCCACTTAGACTAACAAGTGGTATCAAAAACAAACTTTTTGGCTAGCTCGTTTCACATCACGAATAAAGAGGAAAGATCCGCCTCCACCAACAAGTCACCACTATTCAATGCCAACAACTACGATTTTGGAAAGACCGAATGGGTGTTTCTACAAGGGTGTGTGTTCATATTTGGAATGTGGTTATTGAAGAGGGTAGATGAACCAACCAAGAAATTGGAAGATGGTACCACGGCCCCAAAGACCTTCAAGGAATTTGATGACAACGACAAGAAGTCATTCTCTCTAAACGGTAAGGCCTTGAATATTTTACATTGTTCACTCACCGCCACCGAGTGCAACTGTATTCGAGGAATAAGGTCCGCACATGAAGTATGGGAAAAATTAGAAACCATCTATGAGGGCACAAAGAAAGTAAAGCAAGCAAGAAAAACAATGCTTGTGAAAGACTTTGAAAATTTCAATATGCATGATGGTGAAAGCATATCAAAAATGGTGGAAAGGTTTGACAACATTGTCAATCCTCTTGTGGCTTTCGGGAAGGTAACTAAGGTATTGAACGCTCTTCCCGGCTCATGTCCGAAAAGGTGACGGCTATTACGGAAGCACAAAATCTCGAAACACTCAAGTTTGATGAGCTCATTGGGAACCTCCTCATATATGAAGTCTATCTTAAAGAGAGAAAAAATTCCAAACCATCCACCTCTCAATCGGGTACACAAAATATTCCTAAAGGCTTAGCATCTTCTTCTAATAATGTATATTATACTAGTGACGAAGATGATGAGGAGACGGGCGCACTTGTCCGGAAATTTGCAAAATTTGTGAATAAAAATAAGGCAAGAAAATCGAGAGACAACTCGTGTTTTAAATGCGGAAAATCCGGGCACTTCATAGTCGATTGCCCGAAACTAGCGGAGGAGGAGCAAAAGAAGAAAAAACCTTTTCCGAAAAAGAAGGCTCTAAATGCGGATGTCAAAACTTGGGATGAACTACTCGCCACATCCGACGAGGAAGGAGAAACCGAACATGGTCTTATGACCATTGACGATGAAAATAACGAGGTACGCTCTAACTCTTCAACTTCTTCCTTAGTTGATGAATTGCAATGTGATTTTGATGAATTGCAAAATTAGTTTCAAAATTGAATTGTTAAATACAAAACTTTGGAAAATGAGTATAAAGAGCTTAAATTAGAAAAGGATAAATTGTTTACTTCTTATGAATCTCTTGATCATGCTCATGCTATTACTCTTACAAAAGTCCGTACTCTTGAAATCGAAAAACAAACGCTCACAAATGATATTGAAAATTTGAAAAAGGATGTGCATCGAGTTAATTTAAGCGTGGATAAAGTTACAAAAATTTTAGATGCACAAAGAGGTGAACATTCAAAATTAGAACTTGGTTATAAACTCTTTCAAAATGCTTCTAAGAAAAATGACCAAAGTCCGACCTTCATACGTGCTAGTAGTTCCAATAATCTTATTTGCTTTTATTGTGGTAAATTTGGACACTATGCTAGTAATTGTAAATTGAAAGATAATTTTAGCTACTATTGGAGACCCAAAGGTCTCAAGGCTAACCTCATGGACCCAAAATTATAAGGTACCTAAAAATGATTCATTTGTTGGTAATAGGGGCTATAACAACAATGGAAGATTCAAAATGACTCGTGGGACAGCGGATGTTCATGCCATATACCGGAAGGAGAACTTTTTACCAACATCAAGCTCTAAGAAGAGGTATGGTCATGTTCGGGAATGGCAAAAGGAAGAATTCTTGGAAATAGAGAAATTTGTAACTCTTCTTTCTCTCTTAGTAATGTTCTTTATGTTGAAGGGCTTAAGTTTAATTTGATAAGTGTTAGCCAACTTTGTGATTCAAATTATAATGTTATTTTCAATAAAAAAAAATGCTTTATTGTTAAAAATGATGAAATTATTTGTAAAGCAAATAGAACACATGTGATTTGGTTAGTCAAAATGTTTCTTGTCTTGTCGCCAATAATGATTTAACTAGTCCATGGCATAGGCGACTTGGACATGTTGGATACAAAAATTTGCAAACTATTTACAATATCCAACATGTAAAAGGACTACCCAAATTGAATTTTGAAAATCTTGGCTTATGTGACACTTGTCAAAAGAACAAATTAGTTAGAACTAGTTTTAAGCCCAAAAATGAAATTTTCACAACCAAACCCCTACAATTACTTCACCTTGATTTGCATAGGGATATTGGTACGGCTAGTTTAAATGGAAAATATTATATCTTTGTTATAGTCGATGATTTTTCTAGATATAGTTGGTCTATTTTTCTTGCAAATAAAAGCGATGTTGTTAACGAGTTTGTTAAGTTGTGTAGACTTATTGAAAATGAAAAGGAAGATACTATCAAGTCTATTCAAGTGATCGAGGTGGTGAATTTGATGGAGAATTTAGAGTCTTTTGTGAAACCAAAGGATATGCTCATAATTTTTGGTTCCAAGAACACCTCAACAAAATGGAGTACCGAAATGAATAATCGAACACTTCAATAAAAGAGTCGGTTTATGGTCAATGAATTTTCACTTCAAAATATTTTTGGGCGAAGCGTAAGTAAGTACCGCATGTTATATTATTAATCATGTTTATCTTCAATCTAAATTGAATAAAACACCGTATGAGCTTTGGAAAGGAAGAACTCCAAATATTAGTTACTTCAAAATATTTAGATGTAAGTGTTTTATTTTGAATACTAAGGATCAATTGGACAAACTTGATCCTAAGGCCGATGAAGGAATATTTATGGGGTACTCTATCAAGAGCAAAGCATATCGGGTTTACAATAAGACTAGTATGGTTGTTGAAGAATCTATCCATATCAAATTTAATGAAGCCTCGGGTGTTGAAAGAATACCCAATGATGATAGTGATGAAGATGATGTTATTGAACCAATTGTTCAAGATGATGCTCAAAATGATCAACCTTCTACTTCAAATGATCAACCTTCAACCTCACATGATCCTCAAGAAGACAAAGGTGATGATTCGGATCTTCCCGTGGCATTGAAATTTAAGGTAGATCATCCAAAAGATCTCATTATTGGTGATCCCCTTGATAAAGTGATAACTAGAAGAAAAATTGCCGAGAAAGCTCTTATATCTCAAAAAGAGCCTAAAAATACTAAGGAAGCTATTGAAGATGATGATTGGTTTTTAGAAATGCAAGAGGAGTATAATCAATTTGAAAAAAAATGATGTTTGGGAATTAGTACCTTGTCCTCCATCACAAACAATTATTGGTACAAAATGGGTATTTTGGAACAAACTCGATGACCAAGGCAATATTGTTCGAAATAAAGCAAGGTTAGTAGCCCAAGGTTATTGTCAAGAAGAAAGTATTGATTATGATGAAACTTTTGCACTCGTAAGACGTTTAGAAGCTATTCGTATTTTACTTGCCTATTCTTGTTTTAACAATTTCAAGCTTTACCAAATGGATGTTAAATTCTCTTTTCTAAATTGTTTTATTCAGAAGAAGTCTATGTAAAATAACATCCGGGTTTGAAAATTTTTCTAGGCCAAATAATGTTTATAAACTTAAGAAGGCTTTGTATGGTTTAAAACAAGCACCCAGCGCATGGTATGATAGACTTAGCTCTTTTCTTTTACAAAATGGATTTACAAGAGGTAAAGTTGATACTACTCTCTTTGTTTTTGGAAAAGAGCAAGATTGCTTATTAGTGCAAATTTATGTTGATGATATTATATTTGGTGTTACTAATGAATCCTTGTGCAAGAAATTTTCTAAGTTAATGTAAGGTGAATTAGAGATGAGTGTGATGGGGGAGCTAAATTTCTTCCTTGGACTTCAAATTAAGCAATGCCAAGAAGGTATTTATATTTCACAATCAAAGTATACAAAATAACTTTTGAAGAAGTTCGGTATTGAAGAAGGAAGAACCGTCACTACTCCAATGGCAACCAATATCAAGTTAGACAAAGATGAAAAAGGCAAGTCGGTTGATGAATCCAAGTATCGAGGTATGATTGGTAGTTTACTTTATTTAACCGCAAGTAGATCGGATATTCTTCATGTCGTATGCCTATGTACTCGTTTTCAAAGCAATCTCAAAGAATCTCATATGAATGTCGTTAAAAGGATTTTTCGATATTTGAAAGGCACTATCTCTTATGGTTTATTTTATCCAAAGAATGAAAAATTTTCTCTTAAAGGATATAATGATTGGAATATGCGGGAAATATTGATGAACGCAAAAAACTTACTTCGGATCATGTCAATTTTTAGCGATTGCCTAGTGTCTTGGTTTTCAAAGAAACAAAATTGTGTTTCACTTTCAACGGCCGCCGAATATATTTCCGCGACTTTTTGTTGTACTCAATTGCTTTGGATGAAACAAACCTTAGCGCGGACTATATATGTTCTTTTTAAAATGTTCTTATTTTTTGTGATAACACGTCCGCTATAAATATTGCTAAAACCCGGTTCATCATAACCGTACTAAACATATTAAGGTTCGTCATCATTTTCTAAGGGATTGTGTTTCCAAATGAAAAATTGAGATGTCTTTTGTTCCGTCTCAAGATCAACTCGCTGATATTTTTACAAAACCGCTATACGCCGAGTCTTTTGCTTAAATACAAGCTCGGTTAGGCATAATGCATATTGAATGAGGTTTATGTTTGCAATTTGTACGTTTTTAAAACTTAGGGGCGAAAAATTGGATTTTTGGATCAAATTTTGGAAAATATAAGAACAGACTGCTCCAGTGACCAAATGGAGTGAGGTCGACCGTCGACATCTTCCCTCTTACGTCCCCTCTTACCATGTGATTTTTCGGATAAAATGCTTTCTGTTCTCATATTTAGCCATTTTGGCTTTTCTCCTTCATTTTTCGACCTCTTTGCAAAATTCATACACAATTCACTCAAAATAATTTATTTCTTGAAAAATTCCATTATTTTGAGTTTATATTACTGTATTTCATCATTCTTACCCAACTTCTCATTTCATTTAATTCTTTTTATCTCAATTGGGTTGAACCCTTGAGAAAGTGCTCATTTTTATATTTTGATGGAATTCTTGTATATGTGTGTTAGGTATAATGATTGTTGATAGATGATATTTGTAGAATTGTATTTGGTGATGAAATTTTTGCTCGATTACAATTACAAAGATTATATACATCTTTTGTTTTATTCAACGCACGCCAAGTGTTCGACAAAATGTTTCAAAGAAAATTTCATCACTTACATGTCTCTCTCGATTTCAAAAGTCTTATAAGTTTATAGAGATCATGTTTTGTCAATCAAATGAGCTTTTACAAGTTATACTATCGACTTTTCCCTTAGCCTTTGGAATTTTAAGTTTCATGATCATAAGCTCGATAAATCGGTTCAATTGCGCACTTTGATATGATTATATGATGTTTTTATCGTGCTAACATTCTTTTTGATGATTCCAAAGGGGGAGAAACATAAAATAAGCTCCATATCTCAAAGAAGCTAAAATAAGCTCGCGAAAAAAGCTATAAGTTGTGGCTCTTAAAAGCCAAAAGCTGTCAATCATACTTAGTCCATGGGATGTATTATGGACTTATATACATATCTAATGATGTTTCTTTGACAGGGGGCTTCTAAGCTCATGATATTCAAGTTTCTATTGTAAAAGCTGAGCTTTTAGCTTTTGTTTGATTGCTTCTATATTTATCTTGTTGTGCATGTTGAAAGGGGGAGCTTTTGCAAAATGTTTTTGAAAATCTTTACTCCCCTCCTTGTGACTTTTATGCATGGAAAGTTGTTGCTTAAAACGGGTAGTTATTTTTGACCAAAAATTTGTTTTGTTTTCAAAATCGACCTCTTAAACTTGTTTTGGTTTGTAATCATCAAAAAGGGGGAGTTTGTTAGATAAATATTTTTATCATGATTTTGATGATTTTGTTTAAATGTGTTTTTACACCAAAACAATGTTCTTAAATGTTGTCCAAATACTCCCAATCGATTTAAAATATTTTTACTAATTTTTCGGAGTATTTCTTGAAGTTTATTTTCGACAAAAATTGGACAACACTTATGTCTTGTGTTCGACCGGTCGCCCTATAAGGCAACCCGTGTCTGAAGTTGATTTTTGAAACAGAAACGAGACGATCGAATTTTTGCCTAGGGTCGACCGGTGTCTGAAGATTGGCTCGAATTTTGCAAACTCTCTGTATTGTGTTTTGAAGGGACCTGACCGGTCCAAGGAGGGTTTGACCGGTCGGACCGCATGTCGACCGGTCGCCCTGTGTATTTTTGTGCGATATTTTTCAAACTGTTATTCCTATTCGACCGGTCGCCCTATGGTTTTGACAGCAAACTATCCGTTGAACCAGCAGACAGCTTTTCCTCATTTTAGGGGGTTGATTTCTAACAGCTATAATCTTGATTTTAATTGTATTTTTTTTTTTTTTTTTTTAGAAATCAATCTCCAAGAAGGAGCCTATGTCTGAAATCAATCCAAGACTTCTCCTATAAATAGAGGAAGCATTGAATCAACAAGATATAACACAACAACAACACAAGCAAATACATATAAGCAAACACTTTGTTCTTCATTGTCAAAATTCTTGTTGTAATAGTCTAAGCTCTTGCACTTTCACATTTTGAGGTCTAGGCTTTTATTCTTGATTACACTTGCACTCAAAGGTTGTATACTTTATTATCAAGTTGTAATCTTGAAGTTTGTTAATCATCCAAAACAAGATATCCTTGTTGTTCTTGTGGTAAGAGCACACTTGGGTGATCTGAGGTGTTGAATAGTGTGGTACTCTTCATAGGTGAAAGAAGATTGTGGTAATCTTCTTAGAGGTGTTGTAACAAGATTGTGGTAATCTTCAAAGGTGGTGGTGTAATAGTTGTGGTAACTATTAATAAATTGTTTTTCTTTTTCGAAATTCATCCCGGAGATACTGGGGTGGTAGAGCACGTAGTCCCTAGGTGGGGTGATGCTCTATAAATCATTGTGTGTTATTTATTTTCTGCATTTATATTCTTGCTATCATCTTCGTATTTGAAAAAGAGGGCAAAACTCGAAAAATCGGCATAATCTATTCACCCCCCTCTAGATTATCGTAGCCAATTGGACTAACATGTTGTGTTTTCTAAAAATAAAAATCTATCAATTAATTGAATTTTTCTGTTCAAGTTTGTACGTGGCTAATTTTTGACTTGACTCCAATTTGATCAATTTCATCAAGTTGTACAAATACCATAATTGTAGTATTCTAGAATTAAGAAACGGATTAATCATGATTTCTCATAATATGAATATATACCATGGCAATAAGTGTATTTTAATCTTTTCAGTTTTCAATACTAAACCTCAGAAACTTCAACTGTAGGAGTGAACGAGAGTGTTTTATTTATTTATTCTGAAAAGAGAGTGCTTTATTTATTAAATGACACATGAGGTATATCAAGATTAAAAGAATAATAAATTTAATCACCAAAGATTAATTAAATAAATACAATACTTTTGAATGAAGTTAAATTTTTATTTACTAATACCAAATTAATACACATATATAGACGGACTCAAATTCATGATCTTTTTGTTCAAATCATAAAGGCTATTTACTTTTCTTTTCTTTTTTTGCATTTACATTTTATTTATAAATTATGTTTTGGATGAAAGTTCAATTGTTGATAATATTTTTCAAATCAAGATTTTCTTCTCCGAATGATATTCTTACTCAAGAACTTGAAGATATATATGTTTTAAATTAGTTTTTATTTTAATCACATAAACATTTTTGGAGTTAATATATGTATATATAGTTCTAAAATAATATTTTTTTCGTTATATGTTTTTTAAAATTTTAATATTTATAAACCTTTATTTTACTTTCTGCATTACAATTATTGAGAAGGAAAATAATAGAAAAATCTCATGTAGAGAATATAGTCGTTATAGACTACAAATTAGAAACCCGAGAGAATCTACACTTATCCTTGCATGAAGGCTATTGCAACAATATGTTGACAACATGTACATAAAATAGAGACAACAAGATTGGATTACTATAGGCAAAATCAATCGAACATGATAATAGAATTATACCAATGGATTATGGATAGTGTCATGAAAAGAGAGATTAGAGGAAGTGAAGTTGGTAGAAGAATTGTTCTTCCCCGCATCATTTATTGGAGGTCCAAGAGATATGCGTCATGAAAAGAGAGATTGATGCATTGGCATTGGTACAAAGATTTGGAAAATCATATTTATTTCTACAATTACTTGCAATCCAGAGTGGAAAGAGATACAAAGAAACTATATCAGGGGCAACAAACTCAAGATCGACAGACTTGACCTTAAGAGTATTTCGAGCAAAATTACAATATATGAAAGTTATTTAAGTAAAAAATATTTGGAGACACAACTTCTCATGTTCACGTGATTGAATTTTAGAAAAGGAGATTGTCACATGCTCATATGTTGATAATTTTGTAGTCTGAGTATTCCAGATTAATTTGATAGATTCATTTGTGTTGAACTCCTTGATCAACAAAAGTATCCTACCTCTTTGACTTAGTTGTAAGACATATGATGCATGGACCATGTGGAGACAAGAATAAGAATAATTATTGTTTGGTGGATGGAACGTGCAAATATCACAATCCACGTTCATTTTGTGATAATACAATACAAGATAAAGACAAATATGCAGTCTATAGAAGAAGAAAAAATGGATTGACGGTTCAAGTTCGCAGTGCACAATTGGACAATTAGTGGGTGGTACCTTACAGTTCATATTTTTATCAAGATATAATTGTCACATCAATGTCGAGGTATGTTCTGGAGTGACAATAGTGAAATATTTGTACAAGTATATCTATAAGGGACATGACAGAGTGGCAAATCATATCACCAACAATAATGATGAAAATTTGGTTGATAAAATTAAACAATTTCAAGATGCTCGGTGGGTATCCACTCAAGAAGCAATATGGAGAATTTTTGAATTCAACTTGAATGATATATACCAGCAGTTATTAATTTACCGCTCCACCTTCCAAATTAATAAATTGTGACTTATTGAGCAAATCAAAATTTAGAAAATATTCTAAGTTTGGGATATGTGTTCTAACAGTGAAGAGGCAAAAAAATATCTTCATCGAGAATTTCCAAAGCATTATGTGTGGGACTTATGAGGTAAATGTTGGAAATAAAGAAAGAAAAGAGATATCATTGGGTATTTTAACCGACATTTCATCTTGTATCTCTCTATGAAAATCATTGTCAATGTTATCCATATCAATAGAAATATTTGAAAGATTGTATGAACTAATACTTTTTCCCATGCTCTTCAAAAAAGAGTCTAGACTTTTTAAAGTTTTAGCAATTCGTAGTTCAAATGAGGTAATTGATTCTCTTCTAAAATCTCTAGACATCGTCTCAAAGTATGTATCACAATGAATTCTCACATCTGTCGGTGCAAAATATACCAATATAATTGCAAATAATATTCGTAATTCATGTCACATTTGAAAAGTGATTGCTTCACAATATTCCTATTGATATGGAGAATATTTTTGAAAATTTTTTATTTATTAGTTTTCAATTTTGTTCATTGAGTATTTTATTCCATTATTCACGTCATTCAATACTTAGTAAATCGTTATTTCTTTCTTCCAATTTTTGACGTGTCTTGGTATTATTTCTATGTTATTGATGAATTTTATCTTATACAATTAATGAGATGTCATATTATACTAAGGGAAATATATAGTTTTTGCACTACTGTAACTAGGAATACTTGGAGATTTAGTCCTCTAAGTAATCACATTTAAATTTTGGTAAAATATCTTTCTAAAACTTGGATATTTAGTCCGATTTTGACCAAATTTGTGTAATTTTCCGTAATTGTTAAATTTGACCGATTGGTGCTAAAGTGACTAGGAATTTTAGGAAATTAAGTGATTTGACGTAAAAATTGACATATCAAATCATGAAAAATTTAATCATAAAATTTGAAAATTTAGTTGATTTTGTGGTAATTTTTGCGCCAAATCACCAAAGTCCAGAGGCGGACACACATTAATACTTGTGGGGGCACATGCCCCCACAACTTTTTTTTGTTTCTAACACTATTAATTATTTATTTTATAAATTGTATATTAATTAGGAATGAAAAGAAAGTTCGACCCCTTTAATGTTCTCTCCATGTAATTGCTAAATTACTGAACAATTTTTTTGGGATCCACGTAGAATTATATTAGGGATAAATGATAATCATAGAAAACCCCTAAGGTTTAGGCTATTTAAACAAAATTCATAGTTTTTGAAAATTATAAAAAAAAAATTACTTGAGGTTTAATTTTAATTTAAGGGGGTAACTATAATATTTATAAAAGTTAAGGGTTTTTCAGAAATATTTTTTACTTATGAAAAGGGAAAATGTAAAATAAATAAAATCTTAAGAGGTTTTTTACAATTTTCAAAAACATCTGGATTTTTTTGTAAGTAGCCCGAACCTCAGTTTTTTTTTTGTGTAATTATCCCTTATATTTATTTTATTTTGTGCCCCCTTCAAAAACAAAATCTGGATCCGTCCCTGCCAAAGTCCCCAATTTTTTTTTAACATGTTTGCTCTTGATCAGTCATAGTCAGTAATTTTCGATAAAATTACACAATTTTGGTCGAAGTAGGACTAACTGTCCAAACTTTAAAAAATGTTGGACTAAAATTTATAGGCGACTACTTAGATGACTAAATTTTAAAATAGTCTAAGTTGCATGACCATATAAATTATTTTCCCTAATACATTAATTGCTTCAGACATATTATAAATCAATTATATTTTTGTGTCTACTACAAATGCAAAAATGAAGAAATATAGTAAAATATAAATCAATATAGTAAGAAATTAAACTTTACCTTGCACGTGCATTGTTAGTATCATATAAGTATCTGAAAAAAGCAAAGCTTCAATGAAAGAATGACATCTTACTATATACTTGCATAATATTAGTCACAGAGCTAATTACATGAATGGCATTATCGATCACAAAATTAACATGCTGCGTTTATACAATTCTCTCAACAATTAGATTGAACCACCACTAAAAGTGCATTTTCCATCACTTCATGCTGTTAAAAATTGTGCTGCAAGTACAAATGTTGTTGAGGAGAAGCCGGCCCTATCTCTTCAACTAGACTTCTCAATCCATCTCCACCCACATTCCTCGTTTCCACGTTCTTCGGCGTCAACATCCGACTCGCAAAAAGATGATTTTCTCCTCTGAGATGACGCGACGCTAGGAAATGTAATCCACGACGGAGCTCTGAACTCAATCCTTTGATCCTCGTTTTCTGATCTTTGAGAAGACTTCTTATGCATTCTACTACTTCCTAAAACCACCTCGGTCGGCAAGATAGGTTGCTCGTTACACGGGCCACCTATTAACATCGCGAGCGCACGCTCGAGAGCCGTGGTCACTCTATCCATTGACGGCCGCTCCTTTCCTCTCATTCTCACACATTTACAAGCTACATTCGCAATGCGTTTAAGCGCATCAAGATCCGATGGTTGTTTCAACACCGGATCCAACAGCGCTTCGATATCGCCGGCTTTTATCAACGGGACGGCCCATTCTACGATATTTCCTTCTTCGTACTGCATATCGATAGCTTTTCTACCACTAAGAATTTCCAATAGCAGAACGCCAAAGCTATAAACGTCGGATTTGGTCGTGAGGTAATGAAGTCTATAGTACTCAGGGTCGAGATAGCCAAGTGTTCCGGCTGGGAGTTCGGCTAAAGCGGTGCTACTATTGGCCGGTCCAAGCAACGATAGGCCGAAATCAGCAACACGCGCATTGTGTTCTTCGTCTATGAGAATGTTTGAAGACTTTATGTCACGGTGAATTACAGGTGGGCAGGCGTAACCGTGTAGATATTCGATCCCACGAGCCGCTTGGACTGCGATGGTGACCCTTTTAACCCAATCTAATTGCTCTTTTAGTTCTTTGTTCTTACCGTGGAGGTGTTGATGCAAAGAACCATTAGCCATGAACTCGTAAACAAGAAGATGCTCGCCGTTTTCTTCACAATAACCGAGCAAATCGAGCAAATGGGCATGGTTTAATCTAGAAAGTAAATCAAGCTCTGTGTGAAACTCCTTTGATTTCTTTTTCAAATCAGGAGACACAATAGCCCTTTTAACTGCCACAATGGTGCCATCCTTCAAAACCCCTTTAAATACACATGAAAAACTACCCTTTCCCACTAATGATTCTTCCTTAAACCCATTAGTGGCTGTCTCAAGTTCTTGATAAGTGAACATTTGAGCCCTCCTAATCTTAAGCTCATCAAACTGATCAGGCTGAGTTTTCAAAACCCCTTTATGGAAAGAACCATTTCCACTACTTCTTTTGGACTTAATAAAGCACCTGCAGTTTCTCAACTTGTATCTAACATAAATAACAGTAGTCAACAACACAGCACTTATGAAAAACATAGCAAAACAAACCTCTGCAACAACAATGGGCAATTGCAACGACCAAAACTTTTCGCCGTTAGAAGAACAAAGAGAGACACAATCATCAGAGGTGCAACTTGAACACTTATATCCACATCGCCTATCCGATGTCGAATTGCAATCAGCAATCTGATACATTCCATTAGGACAACCTTTGCTACAAGGCAAGCAAATGTGAGAGCCAGGAGACCTGCAAGGTGCACTAGCATTGTTAAACTCGTATGAACCATTCGAACACGGCGTCGTCCTGCATAGCCCCGGTGAGACGGGCAATGGCAGAGCCGTAGGAAAGTTAACGCCCCAACAAACAGGCGAAAGCGATTTCTCGACTAAAACACCACAAGAAAAGTAATCCCCAGCTGCAATCTCATAAAGCTTAACACCACTAGGTGGAGGTGTGCTTTTTTCGACACGATAACCCCAACATATCACTCCTCTGTCATAACTTCTAATCCCACAGGCATGAAATTTGCCACCAACAACAGAAAGCATTGAATCTATAGGGGCTAAATCGACATTAAGCTGCCCAAATGAAATCTCTTGTTCAAGATCCAAACTCCTACCCCAACAAATGACTCTAGCAAACACCCCTTCTAAAATCCCACAAACATGAAAACCCCCAGCAGCAATTTTTCTAAATTTCAACTCTTTAGGAGTTAAATCAATCACATTACTTGCAGTCTCATCTCCCCAGCAGAAAACACTCCTATTCTGAGCGAACAAACCACAACTAAATACAGAACCTGCCGAAATAGAATGGATCTGACCATCAAAATTGTAATTATTCGTCATGTTATAACCCCAACAATCAACTAAAGTCGTGTTTCTCAATTTACCAAACAAGGGTTTTCTCAATCCACACAAATGGTTATCTCCAGCACTAATTTCTAAATACTCTGAATTTTTAGATGTTTTGAGAGGTACGCCCATTGGGATAAACTCAGTACTCCCCCAGCAAAAGGGCTGATTAGAATCCATTAAAAGCCCACAAACAAAACCACTACCAGCTGTTAAACCAATAAAAGGCGAATGATTTGGGGTTGCATGAATTATAGCATGGTTCGAACCGTAGCAATTAGCTAAATGTGAGCCGTCGGATTTTAAACCGCAGAAAACTGAGCCCTTTTCTCCGTAAGAAATGGCGATGGATGACATTGATCCCAAGCTGAAAACCTTAACACTCAAACAAGAAAAGAAGAACAAAAAGATTGTATTTCGATCAAGCAAAAACAGGGCCCGCTTCATCTTCTGTGTCAAGTATGGGGGTGTTTTCGTAATTTCGGAGGTGGTTTTTTTTAGAACGGTGGTGGTGAAGATGGTGCCGTGGTGGTGAAGGTGGCTGAAGCGTTTCACTGCGTGTTGTGTGTGAGAGAGATAGAGGGGAAGAAGAGAGGGAAGAAAGCTGGTGGAAGCATTTAATATTCATCGGACGGTATATGTTGTCCAGTGTTAATCCAACGATCAGATTTCCATTTTAAATACTAACGAGCATTTAGTTACGGCTGGATGTCACGCTCACCTTAAATGCTTGGAGCTAGCTAAATTTGTTAAGTTTAGGAGGAATTTAGTTATATTCCTAAAATTTCAAATTGGGTGTATTTATATAGGAACTTATTCAAATTACGTAATTTCCATTCAATTATTACTATAATTTTCTCAATTAAAGGAACATACAATAAATTAGTCAAAATAAATATGCTCTTTTTTTATTTCTTTTAGTCAAGATGTAAATATTATTTTCCAATTAAGTGTAGTCATTTGAAAAGCTAAAAGGGAAACAAGAAAAAAATTCAAATTAAGAAAATTTACTAATGAAAGCATTACATAATTACATTAAAAAAATAACATTTTTCCTCACCAACCTCTTTTTCTTAAATTGTTGGCACAACTCACAAATGTTATCTTGTCAACAAAAATTGATCTGACTCTCTGTCTACTACATCTGATTTTGAGTCAAGTTTCAGTTAATTTTGAGCATAATCGTTGCTTTAACATCAAGTAATACTACATTATATTATGTTACTGGATTATATATGCTGGTATTTTTTTTTTAAAATTGTTTTAAATTTAGAATAAGGAAATGTTATACTACTACATTTTGCATATAGCTAGCTATTTTCGTTGAACAAAAAGTAATGCTTATTTTATGCTTCGACTTAAATGGTACCTGACAATACATAACCTCCAATTATATATTATACTCTTTTTGTTAAAATAGTAATCAAGTCGACATTTACATAAAGTTCTCTCGCAAATTTTGTGTATAAAACATATCAGAATTAAGAAGTTCCTAAGAAAGTGGCCGGTAAAAACTGGATTTCATAATAATTAGAATATTTAATATAACAAATTCTATTTTTTCAAGCAATATTACAAATTCTATTGCATCTTGTATTTTGTTGCATTGACTATCAATAATGTATACATGAGACGCTAATGCAAGAAAAGTTGCAATTCGAATAGAGAAACTTGTCGTAGTTAGAATTTGCAATCAACATTAGCAATTCATCAAGACCCCAAAATATTAGCTTACGTCTTTTATTTTAGTATGATGTGTTTCATATTATAGTTTATATAATATGTGTACGTTAGTACGTAAGTACGTTGTTTATATTTTTTTACTTTATAACTAATATTAATCATATACACGTGGCCTATATGATATAAAACATTAAAAAAACAAATAAAATTAAACAATCTGAAATACCAAAACACCTAATTGGACTAATGTGATCATTGTTATATTTTTTAAGAAACAAATAATTTCATCAGTAAAACAACTTTACAACTGATAACAAAGATCAAACTTATAAAGCCTATAAAATTTTAAACCTACATAAATCTAAAACATGGACATGTTTTAAACCTACACAACTCTAATTGATTTAATAGAATCGAAAATCGTATGCGTTGGACAAATCACAAACTCCGTATCATCACTAATCTTTCTGGTAATTGGTCATCCAATCTTCCGCACAACAAATTTTCATAGTATAAAATCGAGAAGCTCCACGACATAACTATCTCGAACGAAAAATCACCACGTGGGACAAAACACCATTTATTAAGTAGAAAAAACTCCGGTTATTACGGGACAAAGACTACCGTGAATGAGACTCGGAAACTTCCGTAAAGAAAGAGAAACAAACAACTAATCAAAAAAAAAAAAAACAATGTTGCTTCCCCATCTTCCTATGGGGAACTGGGAAGATGAGGGAAGAATAGAAAAAAATAGGACTACTGGTGCTTGCTTGTGAGAATATTTTTCTCCTTTCATTTTTGGATAAAATTTTCAATAGACTTGTGATTTTTGTGAAAATAATCAAATAATTAATTATTCACTTTCTCATTTTTTCCATCATCAATCACATATATTTATTATTTTAACAAAAAAATCAAATCAACTACTATCATTATACAATCATATTAAAAGTACATTATTTACTCTCTCTTTTTTTTCAATCATCAATTATTTTTAATCACTATACTACACTACAAAAACTATCACATCATTTATCAAAGATCACATTTTCATCTTATATTAATTTACATTCTAAAAAATTATTTTATAAAATGATATAATTTTTTAGTATTATTCTCTTCAAAAGTGGAAAAAAAAACGAAATGAAAGGTCAAACAATCATTATCCTAAAGTTTGCTATAGAAGGTTTTTTCTTCCCCTGCAAGATATCATTCACAATAATGGGATCATTTTTATTTTTTTTTTTGATAACTCGGGTTCCGCGCTTGCCTCGATAACAACAAACAATTTCCCTCATTCATTGCCGCCAAAGGTAACCGCGGATGTGCACGCACGGCCTCGCATATGCCCCAGGGAGCAATTTGATGGAGTAGGGATTTGAATCACTGACCTCCACCCCACAATTGTTTGTGGTGGCCAGATGGACTAAGCTACCTGGTTTCACAATGGGATCATTGAATTGATCTAACAAAGTTATTTTTCTTGGCTAAATAAATTAAGATAACGAGGGGGCGACTAACCTGTCTCTCTAATGCAGGTAATACGGCGTGTTTGTTGCCAAAAATGAAACGATTATTAGATTATTCATGTTCCATGTTATACATGGTTGTATTCTCTTGTCCTTTTCTGGATTAATTTATATGGTATTGTGGTTATTGCGTTGAATACATATTTTTATAGATTTGTGCGAGGGCTCAGCTTCTCGGGATATTGGGACGACTTTACATTGTGATTAAATTTGGGACTTGGATACAAATTAATTATATATTTTTAATTTGCAGAGTTAACACAATCTCACATGGTAGTAAAACATCAATTTCTTTGATGTGAAGTTATGTTGGTTGGAATTGATTAATGTGTTCGTAGACAAATTAAAAAAAAAAAAAAACTAGTAATTAGTCATATATTCTCACAAATACCATTGCAAAATCTATGATTATATCAAAGCAACATTTATGTGAGACCGTCTCACAAATTTAAAGTTCGCGAGACAGATGTCATGGGCCTAACCATTTCGGCCCCCACACGATGCCTCGTCAGGCGGCCAATGCCCTTCACCCACGACTAGCGACAAGCTCCCCTATCCTCATCCGGGACAACACAACCACAAAACCGGTTTCGCCTGCATTCTAAGCACCATCCACCGATTCATAGCGAAGACACCCAATGTCACGGGCGTGACATCCTCCCCCCCAAGATGGTGTACGCCTCGCACGGTCACTCCAACCGAGTCAACAATGGCGCCCCCTTCACACGTGTGCCCCTCGCACACCAATCGCACTAGGGATGGAGGATTCTCCTGGATTCCCACCTAACATGTTCACTCCCTCAAATCCATCACCCTCTTGACTAGCGACAAGCTCCTCGAATTTAAATGTCGGGTAGGCTCACGATACCACTTGTCACGGGCCCAACATCCCCCACACGATGGGTCATGTGCATGTACCCACAAATCCTCGGGACAACCAACCTGGTTTCGCCGCCTTGGGCTCATCAGAATGCGGCCACATTTGGTATAGCCATTTCATTCACCGTCAAATCGACCATCCACTTAACCGGTAGGCTGCTGTCCGAAGGGTCATGTACGTACCCACAAAACCAAAGACATCCCAATGTCACGGGGCGTGATGTCACGACACAGAGCTCTTCCACATGTTTTTTAGGATTTTTCTTTTAGGTTTATATTTGTTTTTGGGTTTGTTTGGTTTACTTTTAAGGGTTCATCTCTTTCTTGGACTTTTTAATTTTTAAATTTGTTTTTATTTTTTTAGAATTTATTTATGTATCTTTGGAGATCCGATTTCACGGAGCTCCAAAGCTAAATAAATAAATTCTACAAAAATAAAAATTTACTCTTGTATCAAACTATACATTTAAGTTATTATAATTATAATATACAACTGTACTAGACCATATGAGTAGTTGAAGTACTCTTAATGTTGACTTCATTGTTTAATTTCCTACTTGCTTATACCGATCATGTGAAATTATTAAAGTGAAAAATCTTAAAAGTACTTTGGAAATATTTAATTATGGTCGATTTGCTTTGAACCATCCTCCATGTATTAACCATCTTCCAAAATAACAAAATTGTAACCAGGTGGCTTAGCCCACCTGGCCACCACAAGCAATTGTGGGGTGGAGGTCAGGGGTTCAAATCCCTACTCCATCAAATTGCTCCCATCAAATTGCTCCCAAGCGTATACGAAATGGTGAAGATTTGGTGGGAACTCATCTTGAATAGCATCCGTGTGGGTTCGATTCGGGAAGAGATCGTTATTAGTAGATTGGGGAGTCGAACATAATTGTTCTCTTTACCTAGGAGGATCTCGGTTGTACGTCGTGACCTGTCGAACAACCGGCACATCGTGCACATCCCGCGGTTTACCTTGGCCTCTGCAATGAGGAGCCGGAGCTGTTGTCCTCAGGCATAGTCAGACGTAAGCTTGGAAGCTGAGTTATCAAAATAAAAAAAAAAATTGTAGCTAAATGAACATGTACTTCTTTGAGAAATTACCAGAAATATCATCTTTTGGGGGTAAAAGACACACTTTACGCTCAGCTGACTTTTGTACGCTCTCAGTGTTTCACTTTACTTTTTTAAGCTCCCGCATATTTTTTTTGACATCTTTATATTTTCCATTTTATTTTTTTCCTATATTGTTTTATATGTTATTTCCATTGTTTATATTTATTTCTATGTTGTTTCAATATTGTTTTGATGTTTCAATACAATATTATATTTACATATTTTTTATGTTCTTTCTTGTTAATGTGTTGTTTTGTACATTTTTTATGTTGCTTCTTGGTTGTTTTCTATAATATTTTTAATGGTGTTCTAATGTTTCTTTGTAGTGCTCAATGTCTCAATACAATTTTTACCTTTTTTTAAGCTTCTTTTATTGATGTGGTATTTTCTATATTGTTTATGTTTTTTCTGTGTTGTTTCTATACTGTTTTTAGTGCTGTTTTGATGTTTCCTTGTTGTTTGCATGTAGTTTTCGATGTTTCAATGCAGTTTTTACCTATTTTTAAGCTATTTTTGTTCATGTAATATTTTCTATATTGTTTCTGTTATTTTTGAGTAATTTCAGTTTTGTTGTTTCTTAGTTGTTTCCATGTTTTCGACGTTTTCAATGTATTGAAACAAAAATTGAGTTGTATTTTTCTATTCGTGTGTTGTTTCTATGTATTTTTTTCAACATGTGTTGTTTTATGTGTATATATATTTCTTAATTGTTAAGATTTCTAGTATAAAAATAATTATTTAATGGGAGAGTAATTGTTATTTCACTAAAATTTTACTAGACGAAACATGTTTGAAACAATTATGAAATAACAACGTCAAAAATCCAAAAAAATTGATGGAAGCGTAAAAATGTCTGGGAAAGAGGCGTAGCGTAAAAATCAGAAAAAGTCCGAATGTTAAATATATCTTTTTTTTTGCAGAATATTGGGCAATTGTGTCCATAATCCTACTTCTTTTCTGTATATTGAAATTGGTGGCCTATATCCAAAACCATGGGCCGCTACTTTATAAAACTTACTTAAATCTATTAGCTTTTCATTTAAAATCGAATTCTTCGGCCCATTAGTTTCTATTTAAAAGAAATTCCCTAAAATACCAACTTTCCTTAGCCATTGTGCTCCAACCCGTCCTGACCCGGGTATTTGGGTCACCCAGCCTAAAATTTTTGTTTATATTTTTAATATATGTTTTTATATATAGTAATGTAATTTTTATATTAATATATATCTAACATATATAGATTTATAATGACATTTTTACATATAATATGCATTAACCAAACAAAATATAAGATGAAAAACTTATAAATCGACTTATAAATATATTACAAGTTTATAATAAATTATTTTTCTTGTTCTTTATTCCTTTATTTTTAGTTTTATTTGAATTATTGTGCATTTTATGATATGACAATACTTTTTTATTCTACATGAGGCGACCCATTTTTTCCATCCCGCCCCGCGACCGGTGATGTCTTTGCCGCTCTGCTCCACCCGATGGGATAGACAGGGTGATCATGGGGTCTTCAAGTACACGCCTCACCTCATTGTCATTACTAAACTTTCCGAAAAAAAGACATTACATTACACTCTTGGATTTGTTTGATATTACACTTTTACCTTTTTCTCGGACATTTATACGCTTTTTTGATTTTTTTCTTGTGTTGTATTATATGTTATTTCTGTTGTTTCGTATTGGTTTCTATGTTGTTTATATTGTTTATTGATTATTTCTGCGTTGTTTCAATGTTTCAATGCAATTTTTACCTATTTTTTTATGCTCTTTTTTGTTAATGTGATGTTTTCTATATTGTTTATGTTGTTTCTCGGTTGTTGTTATGATGTTTCTTTTTTGTTTCCATGTTATCTTTGATGTTTCAATGGAACATTTACCTATTTGTAAGTTCTTGTTCATGTGTTGTTTTCTGTATATTTTTGGGTTGTGTTTCTATATTGTTCTCAATGTTGTTATATTATTTCTTGATTGTTTGCATGTTTTTTATGTTTTCAATTCATTAGATCAATAAATGAATTGTGTTTTTATATTCATGTGTTGTTTCTATATTATTTTTAATTTGTTTGTTTTAATATTTGTTGTTTATGTTTATATGTTTTGAATTTTATAATATTTCGTATAAAATTGGTTTTTTAATGGTGGCAAAAATTGTATTTCATCAAATTTTGTTAATCAAAACATGTTAGAAATAACTTGAACAACGTCAAAAGTTCGCAAAAAATGGCGGAAGCGTTAAAAGTCCGAAAAATACGGGAGCGTAAAAATGACCTGAAAAAATACACCTTTAAAAAGCTCGGGAGCGTAAAGATGTCTTTTTTCCTGGAATATTGGGTAATTGTGTCCTTATCTCTAAAACTAATTTGACATTAAACTGCAATTCCTTATAGTCTCAATTAGTAATAATGTATCTCCAAAAAAATAGCAATAATAATCAATCTATAGAGACGAACAAGATAATGATATTTTACAAATTAAAATTGGCCCAACCAGCAAGCCAGACCATAGGTTTACTATGCTTAAATTGGTAATCCAGCAATCACAAATTAGCCCAACTCAATGAAATCAATACATTTCTTAGGTGAAAAGTGATTAGCAATATTCTAATATCACAATTTCGAGGAAAATAAAAACGAAAGAATGCTAGGGGAAAAAAGAAATATACAACTGATTACAGGACATCACTCGAGCAAAATTTCTCATCAGTCCCTTCTCAGTTGCCATTAGACATTGAAGATTTCCTTTGTTTTCTGCTAGCATAGATCTTCGCATATATACTTTTCGTCCTAATAGAAAGCAAAACATCAAGACCAAACCCAATAAAGCACGCAATCGCCATAACCACGAACACAAGCCTGTAACAGTGGGCCCCAATACACGTGTTGCCGCCCGAAGCCGTCTTCGTAGCCTGTGCGTCATACAAGAAGCCCGCGAGCAACCCCGAGAACAGGAACGAGCCGAGCGGAAGATTGAGAATAAGAATGTTGTAAATGAGACCGTAATATTTGAGACCGAAGAGTTCAGAGGCAGTAGGAACTGTCACCGCGAGACGGACACCGTAGCAAATCCCGACGACTATAGAGCCGACGTATAGTGAACCTGGCATTGCCATGGCCATGAGGATGTATCCCACTGCCATTAGGATTTGTGAAGCTGCGTTCCAAATTGGCCTTGGTGTTCCAGCCCTCCTATAATTTAAGGAAAATAACAGTTAGCAAAAAAACAATTATAGTTGCTGAAATGCATACTAGATTTTCTGTTTTCTATGGTGTTTTATTAGGTGTTCCGATTTATCGTGTGAACTGAAACATGTGGAATTCCACGCGTGGCATTCAACTATTGTATTGAGACAATTGATGAAACAACACAAGAAATAGTAGATTCAAACTGAAATGAGTCCTTCAACTAATTATTCCCTATTTTAAATGAGTTATGACTTTTGAATTTAATATATTACACTATGTTGGATGAGCATTAAAATTAAAATGCATTTCCATACAAAACACTTTTCTAAAAAGTGCATATATTGATAGGGTGGGCGCAAGATGTGAAAAAGACTGTCTTAATGCCTTGAGGAAGAGTAGTAACATCTGACAAGAACTATACATACACAAGAGTGGTCCATGATAAATATTCAAACTACCACAGGTCCACAGTTTTAAGAGATAGATACTTTGGCAAAGAATTAAAGATGTATTAATTTCGGCATTTAAAAAGTTTTGCTATTTAACCAATTAGTTGTGGCTTTTAGATGCCATGAAAAGCCAATTTGAGGAAATGAAAACAAGGAAACTTCGCCCCCAATCTTATTTCATTGGACGGTACTTTAAACCTACAAAAGTCTAATTTGACAACTCTCCCTCCCAGTAACGCATCGCATAAATCTAAAAAAATATACTCCCTCCCAGTAACGCATCGCATAAATCTAAAAAAATATACTCCTACAAAAGTCTAATTTGACAACTCTCCCTCCCAGTAACGCATCAAAAATATACTTCAAAAACAATGTTTTTCTTCAAAAAGAATGTCTTTTTCACATTTTCAAGACTAGTAAAAAATATGTTTCCCAAATTACCCTTAAATTTATTATTTTCCAACTAACATTAATGCTTAAATTTGTTTGTTCCAAAGTAGCATTTATGATTAATTAAGGGTATATTTGGTATTTAGCATAATTCTTAATATGCGTGTTTTTTCCTAGAAAGACACTTATATTGAATAGGAGGGAGTACTACATGTATTAGTTTATATCTTGTATATTTGCATACTTAAAGCAAATCTTTATAATCCCTCTGTTACCTCTGTCATTTCCTTTTAAGCCAAAAAAGGTTGATTAATAGCAAAACAATAAAACTTTCAAGCATTCAAAACGTTGTGATTAAATAACGTTGCATTGATTATGTGATGCAAATGCAAGAGAAAAAAAAATCTGGTTAGGTAAATTTGCCTTGAAATTACCACAGATACCAAATTAGATCAATTAATTAATTTGACGACCAAATAAAATTTTGCTTCTATCATATAAAAACAGGTAGTAGCCTTGAGGTTTGATCTAATTACAAAAAATCCCATATAACTTTCCAAATTACAAAAAATACCCATGAGGTTTTATTTTGTTTAGCATTTACCCTATTTATAAGGAAAAAAACATTTCAAATTCCTCCTCATGCTTATAAAAATATACAGTTTACCCCTTAATTTTAACACTCAATCAAACCTAATGGTACATAGCTCAGCCTTTTTGTGATTAGGCCAAACCTCAATGGTACTTTTTGTAACTATCCCTAATTATAATTTTGCTTCTCATAAAATTTCATATCCTATATTTGCCGTAGGCGATAGGCTTAAAGTCAATTTATGCAGAATTATTAAAAAAAAAAAGGTCAATTTATGTATGAATTCTTCCTGCACAGTGCACGCTTCTGAAAGATCAAAAACGAAGAAAAGGCAAGTTTAAAAAGTAAACCAAGAAACATGAGTCGTCGTAAAGGCTAAAGCATATTCTACCGACTCCAAAGCATACACACCCAAAAAGGTCAAAACTTAATAACTAAGCAGCATAAAAGAAAAATTCAGAAAAATATATATTTAAGAAGTAAATTGACTTACTTGATAAAGTATTCTGAGATCGACCCGGAAAAGATCCGCCCGAAAAATCCCCATATGCTAGTCAACGAAACGAACATGGATACATCCGCATACCCGAGTGCCAAACCCATTTGACCCAGATTATTCATCACAGCAAGACCCGTTCCAACTCCACACAAAAACGACCCGAACAAGATCCAGAAATCCACGGTGCTCAACGCCTCAAATATCGTGTGCTCTTCACCCAGCACCGGCCTCCCCTTCTCCGCCGCCACCTCTGTCAACGACGTCGTTTCCACCTTCTTCTCCGCCTCCGCAGCCAGCAATGGCTCTGTCACGTGTTGCTCAACGTCTTCTGTTTTCGCGCCCGAACGGATGAAATTCTTTGCCGCTAAATAAATCGGAATTGACATAGGGGATGCTAGTAAAACCAACAGTATCGCGGCGAAAATTTGGGAAAATAGGCCGCCGTGAGTCCCTGTCACGTCGAATGCCAACAAGTAGAGAGCGATAATTACTGCCAGAACGTTGATTATGCCGAAGTATTTAGTCTCGTCGCTTTCCTCGGCGGTGGTGGAAGACGGCGGGATCTCGCGGAGGAAAACAATGGCGGCGAGGCAAACGACGAAAGGAACAATTGCAAGCATCATCAGAAATTTCGCCGGGTCATCTGCGAACAACGCCGAGCAGATGTCGGTGAAAATAGCTGTGCTTAATCCAACGTAACCTTTCAGAATTCCCGAAACTGGTCCCCGATTTTTCCGGAAATTACGAATGCAAGTTACCAGAATCGCCGTGTTCATCCACGTCGTGCTGTTTCCTCCCATACACAGAAAAATACACATCTACAACAGATATTTATAGAGTGAGTACTATTTTCAGCTACAAATTAGGGAATGGTGTAAAATCATAGTGTTAGAATACTCAATTGATTAAAGGAGAGATTAATTATACACTTACCACCCAGTAAGGGAGAGGTTGGATTCGGCGGCTAACGACGAGCCACTGAACGCCATAGCCGATGAAACCTTCAATCGAACCAATGAGGAGCATGACGGGGGTGGAGAGACGGTCGGAGGCGAGTCCGGCGAGGAGGCCAAAGGCTTTTCCGACGTCTTTAGCGACGGAGAGGCTGTTGAGCTGGAGTTGAGTGAGCCCCATGAGGGATTTTAGGGCGTCGGAATAATTAGAAAAAGTGTAATTGTTTCCAGAAATTGCTTGCACCCAGACGGCGGTGACGAAGCCGATCCATTTTCCGGCGGGGGAGGCCGGCGAGATTTTAAACCCCATTGAGAGAGAGAGAGAGAGAGAGAGAGAGAGAGAGAGATGAAATGATGATAAAACAGGGAAAAAGACGAAGAAGGTGTTGGTACGGAGAGTCACTAGTTTGAAGATTGTGAGGAGTTTGGAGATTTTGGACCATTATTTAAAGAATTAAAGAGGAACTTTTCGCTTTTCGGAATTAAAAAAGTACTTTAGCCCCACAAAAAAAAAACAAACAAAAATGGAAAAAGTACTTCAATAGTGATTGATTTTGTGAGTAATAATGCTTTCATTGATAATAATAATAGTTATCCATGATAATAATAATATCATTAGAATTTATAATTAATTTTTGAAAAACTAAATTATTAGAGTTAATATCATAGACTAATAATTAGATATAGATCACCTAAATATAAGTTACGTTAATGCAAGTATCAAAATTATTATTAATTTGGCATAGCTGCATTCAACTCTTGTCAATAATCAATGTCATAGTATGATAGTAACCATATTGGTAATATTAAATAATCTTTGCCTTACTTCATCAAAATTGAAAATCGAAAAATAAGGAAATACCGTATACGGTTTTGGAAAACAATCCCCATTGCACGATCAGATATCAAAGATACTTTTTTTTTTCTCGAAACCATCTCAAACATACTTTGACAATTCTAATAGGAAATTTCCCAGATTTTCTATTTTATCCAAGGAAATGGTCAAAATAATTAAATAAGACACGATCTACGTCTTTTTATCTATTCCAATTCAACTTAGTTTAGGCCCAAATTACATAGACAAAAACTTGGGTTAGATCGCCTAACGAGTCATTTTTGTTAGACGGATCCAACTCGACTCGGGTTTTATTGTAATTTCATGCATCGCTGGTATATTTGTAATATTTTGGGTCGGTGTCATAGGATCTCTGGACCGGTGATATTTTTGTAATATTATGGGTTGTTAAGTATTAGTTTTTCCCCTAAAAAATACTAGTAGTACATCGGAAAAGTGTTAGTAGTATATCTGAAAAAGTATTAGTAATCATCTTGAACAATATTTTTAGTAGCCCTCAGGAAAAATATTGACTTTTTCCCTTAAAAATATTAGTAATCCACCTAAAAATGTATTAATTGTCCCCTTGAAAAGTATTAGACAGTGATGTACTATTAGGCAACCTTCAAAATAGTTTTTCCCATAAAAAGTATTAGTAAACCCTCGGAAAAGTATTAGTAATCCCCTGTATAAATATTGGTAACCCCTTGAGCAGTTTTTTAGCTAATTCTCATGAAAAGTATTGATTTTTTCCCGCAAAAGTATTAGTATTCCCCCTAAAATATATTAGTAATCTTATTGAAAAGTATTAGATTTTTCGATTACAGGTATTTTAGTATTTTTCCTGAAAAGTATTAGTAGTCATACCAAAAAGTATTAGTAGCCCTCCTAAAAAGTATTAGCAGCGGCCAACGGATGTTGTTGTTGTGGTATTAGTGGTTGTGCGGCTAATGGAAAGATTGGTCGTGGTAGGGTATTTGGATCCGTCTAACGGATTAGATCTGTTAAACAGTCTGACAGGAGACTTACCCAATTACATATCATTGATCATCTTAACATTCATATTAGGATATAGACTAGGGGTGGTAATTCTGGACCCGACATGCAAACCCCACACAGCCTAATAAAGAATTAGTGGGTATGCGCCCATGTTTCATGGGTCCGAATCGAAATCGGTTCGAACTCGAATAACCCGCCAAATAAAAGATCGAGTTCGAATCAACCTGTTATAATCAGTTAAACATGTATAACTCCTTTGTGAATTTAAAAGAAAATTAAGTAAATAATTAATTGTAAGAAAACAAAAACAAATATATGTCTTTAAAAATTAAATGATAAAACCTCCTTAATTATGAATTTTGTTATTTTTTTGTATGTTATCCTTAAAATATGATTAGTATGTTATATAAATTTACATATAGTAATAGCGTCCTACATTGATTTTTATGTTGTATTAAATGAGTTCCACATTGATTGCATCATTTTTAGGAAGACGTTCTCATTTAATGTATTGTCTCACATTGAAAGTATGTTGATGTTTTAAAAATGTAGTTTGGTAAGTCCAACTAAGCTTTGAAGTTTCCTCCTTATTATGAGTACTAAACACCAAGTAGCTTCTACATTTAAGTTTTGTTTATATATATATATATAAGAAATAAATAAATAAAAATAAGGAATCGGAGGGAGGGGCAAACCGGGGCTCGGACTGACTCGTAGGTCCCGAACGGGCGGGTCCAACTCGACTGTTAATTATTTAAAATTTAAAACGAAATGGTGTGTCTTGTGTTAAAGAAGACATCCCTTTGGAGAGTTGCAACTCTTTCTTCTTTTTGTTTTTTATTAAAAAAAAAAATGAACCCCATCCTTAAGGTCCCCACTGCCTCGCCTCTAGAGTTTCGTGAAGGAGATGAATCGCGGGATATGTTTCAATGAGCTAAGGTCTTGAGCTGCTTTAGACTGAGTCACCACAAGAAATCCTCCTCCAACCTGTTACCAGGCGGATTCAAATCTCCACATTGTGGGTAGGGATGGCAGCAGGACGGGTAGACGCGGGTACCCATCCCGCCCCTGCACTCCTAATGGGACGGGTATGGGTAGTCTTTTTCGAATTTAGGATGGGTATGGAATGAGGAATTACTACCCACTTATATACGGATAGGGTATAATTTTGCCCCTCGGATACCCACAACTACCCGAACCCATTAGCCTTTAGTAACTTTCATTTATTTTTTTCATCTGACATTATACATTTCTTCATAGAAGCCCAACATAAATTTTTATTTTGTACAAAGAAGATATAAAATTTTACTTATTTTGAATCTGTGATCATATCAACTATGTTTTATCTTTGCCAAGCTTGATACAACTACATGTTTGATGGTGTAGTTTTATAAATTAAATGATGTACTAATGTTGATTCTATAGTTTTAAGAAATGTATTAAATATATTTGTATTTATGTGATGCTTTTGATTTAGTTTATGAATGATGATAGCCTGTAGTGACTTACAAAATTAAAATAGTTAATTGTTATATTTATTAAGAATTTAACATATTAGCATTTTCCTATAAAATAATTAGTTTCTGGTAGTGTGTCCATTTAATAGTTATATAAATATTCATATAATTTAAGTTTTTATATAAAATAAACGGGTTTTAGGTGAGTATGGGTAGTATGCGGGTTTTCGAAATAGATTTGGGATGAGTACGAGTAATATGTAGTTTCCTAATCGGATTTTGGATGGGTACGTGTAGTATAAATATTATAGGGTTTGGGTATGGATAACCTTAAATTGGTGGGTACCCTACCCATTGTCATCCCTAGATGTGGGTGCCAGCGAAGCAGACATCATATCACCCAAGTCATTTGCACCAGTTGAGCACCCAGGAGGCTTTTTTTTGCCTTTTATTATTATTATACAAATTGTAGTTCTTGCTCTAGAAAATTCTAAAAAGTATAATTTTGGAATTTTCGTGATTAGACTTTATATCTTGGAGGTTAATTCCTTAAGATCATTTAGCCCTTGTGCCCAGCCTAGACATGTTCCATTACCCACAATTCAATAATTATTATACTACATATGTTATGTTATTTATGTTATGCAATGTGATGTTTTTTATTGACTTAATAGTGTGTCATGATGATTGATTTTAATACTTTTAAATTTATTCATTCAAATTTATTACATGTACATAAAATAATTTTATCGGACGAGTTACATGTTGAGTTCGGGTTGGTTACATGTGCATAAATAGTTCACTTCGAGTTTAAAATTTGACATGGACAATTAAACATGTCAGACTTGGATGACAGACCCAACCCGAATTACCACCCATAGTGTAAATTGATGATATCCGAAGCGGTAGCCGACGACACGCACACGTGGCAATTCAAGACCCACTGACGTGGACTGACTAGATTGTCAGTACCGAGAATATCAGGCCGACCAGAGGCCAACCAGGAAGGCATTTCAAGACTAAAGAAGCTCCAACCGGAAAAGTCAACGAGGACCGAGTAGGAATCCCAATGGCAGACAACCCTGCCACGTGGCAAGACAACATCAAGACAACTCAACAAATATTATTTGACACATGGCAATCATTCAACTCATGCACAACAAGGGAAGGACAAGTGTCCCACTCAAATTGTAGCTATAATGATTGCTAGTCTATTCATTGTAATAGTATAATAGATCACATTTATGAGGAAAATGACAACATAAAATCCTTATATAAAAGACAAGTGTGTTTGAATTTCAGCCAAGACAATGACCGACCAGAAATCATGCTCAGACATTTAATAAAAAATTATTGTATTCCACACTTCATATTTTCCAGCTAGTATTTAGAACATAAATGAATCAAGTAAATCAAACATATTATTGTTCAAGATTGTTTGAATTTTATTAAGCTTCAAAATTTGTGTTTGAATTTGGTTTGATTATTTATTAAGTCGAGTTTGGACGAGTTTTTGTCGAACCGAACACTTCGATTGATACTTTTACACATATTCTATTATTTTTTTAACTAATTGGTCGAGCTCGAGCCGAGATTTTCATTTTATATAACAAAAAAACATGTTCAAACTTGGTTCATATTATGTTAACGAACCAAACTCAAACAAACTTTTAATTATCGATCTTTAGTCGAAAGATCGAATAATTTGATTTGTTTTTCATTTTATTCATAATTTCTCAAAACATTATACCTGGATCAATAAGGAAACAAACATTATTTTACAGGTATAAATAGAATGATGTATTTGAAACATATACTGTCCTAAAAATCAAATAGACCTTTTTTTTATTTTGGGAATAAATAACTTAATCCACCAAGAAATACAGCGCCAAGAATAGCCACGAAAAACGTGTGATTGCTGAAACTTCGTATGAAGTTGCTTTTTTAAATGCAACTTGCAGATTTTTTGTTGAATGACAGAATTACTTTGCACTTTATTGCTCGGTTGTCACATATGGTATCTTCTATTCCAATTCGGTTATTCTACATCCTCATGATTCGTGAATTAGAGAGAAAGAGGTGATCGACATGGCATTAGATTGTTTATTTATTATTTTTTTTTTTTTTTTTTTTGTTTTGTGGGGGTTAGTGGGATTGTAATTTGTAAGAAGGCGCCTACCATGAAGTGTAAAAGTAAAGTCGTTGGAGTCCACTTGCACGCGTCGACCAGTACGGCACGTTTTCCCTTTTGAGCAAGTTGAAAGAAACAGACGCAAGATTGGTAGAAAAGGGAAAGCGTGTCTTAGTCCACTAATTTTACCAACACTGCAAAAACAAAATGAAAAAATGTATTAATTCATTACCAGTAGAGGTGTTAAACGGGTGGCCTAAATCTATAGGGCAAATTTTTGAGAACAGGCTTAGGGCTAAACAGACTAGCATTTTGCGAACCTAACCCTAACTCTAGCGGGCATCGGACTAAACGGGCCACTATCAGGTTACAAACCAAAAAAAAACTATTTTTTTATTTAAATCTAAATTTTAAACCAAAGCATGTATAACAATATAACATTAAAACTAAATATGCAAAAAACTATATTACACAAATTTTTTATGTTGCATTATAAGGATAAAAGTCTTAAAATTCAAAATACAATTCAAGCATCATCATTATCGCCAAAAGCTTTGAGACTTTAGTAAGATGCTTAATGCAATAAGTGTAAAACAAAAATATGTGTAAGTAAAACTCATTTATAAAATGAAAATAGAAACAACAAACTACAATGTAGAATGATAAACGCCCATATAATAAATATTTGCTTAATACCTTTTGACTTTTGTCAAATAAATTAAATAAATGTAAAGAATGATAAAATGCGATTTGAAGTTCGATATTTGTGCGTGAGAGAAGTTGAAATCTCAAAATGCAATAACTTCATCTTTATGATTATTTGCATAAAGTTTCAATTATTTGTCACATTTCAAGTCATGAAGTGTTTAAACTATTTAGACTATAGTGTTGTATTTATTAGAGGGATATAAATAATATAACATTTTAAGTCATCATAAATGATCACATTTTAAGTCACTATAAAAATATCTTTCTCAGAAAATGTTTGGTAAGTTTTTTTATCCCTTAATTAACCAATCCTCTATTTTGAAAAACAAGAAATGCAAATAAAAAAAAAATCGGGCTGCGGGTTAACCGGTCCAGGCCAAAAAGGCCCGGATTTAACGGGCCAGAAAAATCTGGCCCTAAACCTGCTAATTTTCTGGGTTAAATCGGTTGGCCCGCGGGCCCGAACCCGTTTAACATCTCTAATTACCAGCACCTAAAGATGTCAAATGGGCCGGGCCTGGCTAGTTCTTGCCCGTCGGTCCAAAGAGAAAATTATGCCGGATCGAAATTCCATCAAATCATCATTTTTTAGGTCCAAAATATGTTCAACCCATGAATACTGGTCCGACTAGCCCAACATTTTGGGTCTAATGGTCCCGACCAAATAGGCCAGACTCTTTTCAAGCTTACAATATCACAGTCCAACCCATTTAACCCGATTCATGAATACAATATCACATTAATTGATTTTTTTTTCTTATTTTTATAATCTTTTTAATTAATCATGTCCCATGAAGCCCATTTAAATAATTGAATAGGTCTCTTGTAGGGTATCTTACGGACTGTCCGTAAGACAAACCCGCTACACCCGCATGGGATCCGGATCCATAACACCTGTTATTAAAAAAAAACCGTTGTAGCGCTCCACAGGAGTCGAACCCGTGTCTTTATGGATGCGGATCCACTACACCACTGTTAACACCTCGTTATTAAAAAAAAAAAATTGCTCCACAGAGTCGAACCCATGTCTCAGATTGAACCGCGTCTTTATAGTGCTTGTTGTGCATTTTGAGGTATAACCATGTATATAACTCCACTACACTTCACATCAAACTTTAGGTAAAGTGGAAGTGAGCCTCACCGGATCGGATCCATAACACTAAATTTCGTTATTAAAAAAGACCTTCGCGCAGATGTCAACGCCCGTGCGGAGTTGCCGATGGAACCCCCAAGAGTTGAGTTCCAGGAGATATAGCGGGGATAGACTATTGAGGAGTGAGCTCCGTGCTCCTAATGTAGTGGTTCATTCTAAAAAAAAGTCTCACAGGGAAGACCATAAAGGGAAGGCTTTAGTGCTTGTTGTGAAAGTTTCTTGCTCCAAGGGACGGGAATTGAGCTATAACCGTTGGGAGCAAAATCCTGGCTAAACTCGTGTACCATTCATAAATACGCCCGTAAATTAAAAATAAAAATAAAAATGCCTCTAAATGCAAAGGCTAAGAATCGAACCCTGCCATAGGAATGCACTATTCTACCACTAGACCACAACTACTTGTTGTGTAGTTTCAATATAACCATAAATATAACGTCATTTATAAATTATTAATTCCCAAAGCTCGTCATATTTATTTTCCTTCTTCACTGTACTAGACTCAATCTTTGAATGTATTAAAAAATATGATACTTTATCTTAATAAATGGATACTTATAAAAGTGTTACTTTAACTACATGATATATATTTTTTATTTTTTCTCTTTTTTCGTTCCTAGTTTGTAACTGTATTAAGAAATCTGATATTTTATCTCAACAAACGGATACTTTTACTTATAAAAGTGTTACTTTAACTATATCATATTTATTTTTTATTTTTCTTCTTTCCTTCATTCATAATTTGTGACTGTATTAAAAACATGATATTTTATCTTAAAAACAAAAGATACTTTAATGTATAAAAGTGTTACTTTAACTCTGTTATATATATATTTATTGTAATATATTCATAATTTGTGACTATATTAAAATATTTTACTATATCTCAAAAAAAATACTTTTATTTATAAAAGTATTACTTTAACTCTATCATATTTATTATTCATTTTTCTTTGTATTGAATTCATGATATGTGACTATATTAAAAATATAATACTTTATTTCAAAAATGATATTTTTACTCTTAAAACATGATATTTTGTCTCAAAAAATATATATTTTTACTCATAAAGGTATTATATTTATTTTTCCTTCAATGTAATGTAATCATAATCTGTGGCTATATTAAAAATATGATATTTTATCCAATCACCGATATTTTTTCTCATAAAACTGTTAATTTAACTTAGGAAGGAAAACAGAAAAAAAAACAAAACAAAAAAAGCAACAGGTAGATTTGACTCGCGGACCTGATCAACAGGATCCGAGGGTCAATAGGATCCGTCTTACGAATTGAGACCCGTAAGACGGTCCTACATAAGTTTTTGCCTAAATAATTTTCCGGAAAAGTATTCAATTTTATTTATAATACTCAATTTAAGTAAAAAGAAAAAATCATGATTAAATTGAAATCAAATATTTACTAATTAATCATAAAAAGAATGTTACTACATTTGTGATTTGCCATTAATGATTAAACACGGCGGAGTAGGAAATTCTGGCAACCAAAGGTACCAGCCGCGGTTGTTGACTTCTAACAAAACTATATTGGTATTTCTTTCAATAATTTATTGATAAACAGACTCAATATGATATAAGCATAGTGTCCTATCATCCTCACAGCCAATGTTAGCTTTCATTTCAAAAAGAACATCAGAAAAGCAACATGTTATGGTTGTCCAAAGAAGCAGTTCCGTGAAGGATTTTTCTAATGGCTTTGGATTTGGGAAAAGGACAAATTTAAAATGTTTATTAGTCCGTATCATATCAAATCTTATGAAGATTTATTATGTCTGTGAGTGCAGTGATCAATATAATACATGTTGACATATGTGCACAATAATAATAGAAACATCGGATTTTCTTGAATTGAATTGAATAGAGGAAAAAAAAATTTGCCCTCCGAACTATTCGAGTTTTTCGACTTTGCCACCAAAACTATTTTTTGGGACACTTTACATCTTGAAATTCACGAGTTTTGCACATAGCCTCCTGAGACTCGCCGCCGGCGGAATTTTCCACCGGAATTTTGTCACGTGCCATGCACGTGGAGACAAAATTATCTCAATTATAATAATGTTATTGCACTTAACCATCTAAACATTGTGCGATTGTCACTTTGCCATATAAACTTTGAGTGATTTACACTTTGCCACCTCAGTTAAAAAAATCAATTTTTTTATGTATATACATTTATTTTATATCTTTGTTAAATATCTTGATCAAAATAATAAATTTAACTAGTGTTCACTTCAATAAATATATTATCAATACAATTATTTTATAATATATTCCTTTTTAACTTATTTAATTTAATATTTTTTCACATCGAAATTGGAAAAAATCTATTTTTATGAATTTTGAAGTGAAAAATATTATAAATATAGACCAATGTCAATTTTATAATAATATAATGTATTTTAAAAATTGATTTAATAAATTCATGTAAATTTAAAAATATAAAAGTATTGCAAATGTAATGAATTATGTTATTTATATTTTAAAATATTGTATAGAATTTTTAACATACGGTTCAAACTTATTACTACCTAATTTATTTTATTTTATTTTTACTTAAGTTTAGACTAATAGATTAGGATTTATATTTTCCTATGTATATTATTTTATTTGCCTCAAAATGGATAAATAATTATTTATGTATATTTATTATTAGTAATTTGATAAAGCGATTAACATTAATCTCATATTTTTTAGTTTATAAACTAATAAAGTAAAGTAAGGAAGTAAACTATAATTCTACAATTCAACAAGAAAGTAAGAAAGAAAAGATTTTAAAATAGTCTTATTGATAATACAGATACTAGTTTATTTTTTTATCAAGAATAAAAAAAATAAAAAAATGTATATACATATAATTTTTTGATTTTTTTTAAACTAAGGTGGCAAAGTGTAAATCGCTCAAAGTTTATATGGTAAATTGGCAATCGCACAAAGTTTAGATGGCAAAATGCAATAACTTTAGTATAATTTCGCTCAAATGATAATTTTGCCCCACGTGCATGGCACATGACAAGATTTTGATGGAATATTCCACCGGCGGCGAGTCCTAGGAGGCAATGTGCAAAACATGTAAACTTCAGGAGGTAAAATGTCCCAAAAAAAAGTTTAGGTGGCAAAGTCGAAAAAACCGTATAGTTCGGATGGCAAAGAGTTTTTTCCTCTATTGAATATGCTATGGTGAGAGAATCAAATAGAAATTTGGGATAATTAAAAAAAAAATCATAAAGTTTGGGCTAATTACAAAAAAAAAAAAAACAGAGATATTTCAAAATTATAAAAACACTCAAATTTAATTATGTCTTAAATTTAAAGGAGGTAATTGTAATATTTATGTCTCTGTAATTCGTGTCTCTCTATGGAGAGAATGGGGAACCCAAACCACCTAAATCATTTTTTGGTCTTGTGTTTCTAGTTTCCCTTCGTAAGAATGGTTTTTTCCCTTGTGGGACTTCAGTCTCCTTTCATGGGAGTGTTTTAGTTTCCCTTTGTGGGGATTGTTTTTTGCTTTTTTCTTCAAATCTGATTGTATTGGCACCATATCTGACCGATTTGACTCCAGATCTGGTCTGTTGGGTGTTTGATTGGCTACATGGGACGTTTTTTTAAGGTTTGCTATAGAAGAAAATTACGCGATGAAGTTGAATCCGGACATAATGGAAAAAGACAAAGAGTTTGTGATAAATTTGGAGCTACTATCCTTTTAGGGATTTTTAGTTTCTTTTTTGGAACAATTCCTCTTTGTATTTCTGTAATGTTTCTTCTTGGTATATGTCTTTCCCCTTTTTGTGTACGATTTTGTTTTGGGGTTTCTTTTGTGGGTTGTACCCATGGATTGCCTCTACCATCTAGTTTGAGAATTATTGCTTAGAAGCCTTTGTAGTCAGTAGGCTTCAACTTGTAATTGTTCTTTTGAATTTTCATTTATGAAATATTTTCCTATCATTTCGGAAACAAAAAAACTGTAATATTTCTAAAAATATGAGAGGGTTCTAGAATGTTTTTTTGCTCATAAAAGTAGAAAAATGTAAGAAGAAATCAAACATTAATAATCTTTTTTGCAATTTTAAAAAACCTCTAGTTTTTTTTTTTTGTAATTAGCCTGAACCTCACGGGGATTTTGTAATTATCCCTAAAAATTATATTCTCCACTTTAGATTACCATGTGACGTATATATATACATCCATACATAATAACAAACATGTTTCTAAAAAAGAAATTCAGCCTAATCAACACCATATATATAGTACGTAATATAATTTACCGTAAAATTGTAATTTATGCAAGTTTTATTATATTATATATAGACAATATTTAAAAATGTTGGGGGCAAAAATGGGATTTAATTAATGAATATATAATTCAATTTATAAATGTTTATTTAATATTAATTGCTCATTGGGCTCTAAATAAATAAACCTGCCCAATGGTGTCCAGGATTGGCCCATATGCCGATTTCTTCTACGCGGACTGGTTCATATGCCGAATTCTCCTACACGGCCCACGAGGCCCATCTCCCAGGTATAAAAAGGTCCATCATATTATCTGTAAGTAAATTAATTTATAATCCTCCTATGAATTTATTATATAATATTCGTCTATTGTTTACTCTCATTTACCGTGCTGACTTGAGCGTCGGAGGGGCCTCCCTGGGACAACCCTCGGGGCTCTCTAATGTTTGTGCATGTGTGCAGGCAAGTTCCCAGTCGAAGGATCTTCCAGCTCTCGGGAAAAAGATTGACGTGAAGACTTCCCCCCCAGGAAGAGGATTTTGGTTAACCACGCTAACTTGGAGTGATCTATCCTAAAAATTAGTAGCATTTTGGCGCCGTCTGTGAGAACATCAAAATCGTAAGAAGACATAGACACGACCTCACACGCATGGAGCCGGATCCTAAGCTGCAGGCTCTAGGGCAACAGACCAGCAAGAGGAAAGGTCATCAAGAAGGAGGGAGGCCATCTAACTCTCCACCTGAAGGGCGCCGCCTCCCCCGCAAGAAGAAATGGTGCTGCCACCTCCATCTGAAGGAGCTATGCCCATTGAAGAAATTTACCTGCCCGTCGGAAGGACGCCACATCCTCCACGGGAGGGAAGGATGTTACCACCGCTGCGCGGAAGTCGGAAAAGGGGTTTACCCCTGAAGAATTTCACCTCACCTGGGAAGCCTTCCAAGATCTGCTGCACGAAGCTGCCCGGAATACTTTGAAGAGTCAAGTTGTGGCCAGAGCCGCAGGGAGACCGCCCGGGGCTCCGCCCACCATTGAATACCTGATCTGAAAGGTCAAGAAAGAAGAAAAGAAGAATGCAGCGAGAATCATGAAGAGCCGCCACTAGCTGAAGAATCCCAGGTTGTGGATCCAGGAATCAGCAAGAACTATCACATTGAAAGATGAGAGGCTAGCCCGCCTCCTCCGGGACTGGCGCCGCCTCTGTCAAAACCAAAAAAGGCGTCGCCTCTTCCTCATCGGGGGGCTCCGCTTGTTGAAGAAGTTCACTTAACGCGAAGAGCCCTCCAAGCCCTGCTCGAAGAAGTTCCCCGAGCTACTTCAAGGAATCATGCTGCGGCGGAAGCTGCAGAAAGACCTCCCTCAAGATCCGCCAGATATTAAAGACCCCAGCCTTGGGGAAGAAGATAAATAAAATGAAGAACTTGGGGAAAAAATCAAGGAGACTAGCACGCTCCCGCTAGAAGAGAAGCTGGAAATGAAGTCTAACACTCCCAGGTCCACACTCACAAGCCCGCAGAAGAGTCGCAGGCGGTAAAACATCAGCAAAGCCAACCCGCAGGCCATCACTATAGGGAGGAAGTTCACTGGCCCTTCCATCCTGGCCAAGCCATTACCATCGGACATCAAGATTTCCAGCCTCCCAGAGTATGATGAGACCGGAGGTCCACCAGGATCACTTAGACAAACTTTATGCAAAGGCGAATCTCTACAGCATGATGGACGCTTCATATTATAAAGTGTCCAGACAACACTGGCCAAATGCCACTAACTTGGTCGATCAGTTCCCAGTTGGATTAATAACTGGAATGGACAAGCTCAACATTGCCTTCGCACGACAATTCTCCATCAGAAAAAAGTATCCGACGACCATGGCTCATCTTTTTCAAGTAAAATCACTGGAAAGAGAGTTACTGCAAGACTTCATGAAGTGATTTGTGGAAGTCACGGGCTACAAAGCCAGAACACCAAGCAAGAAAGCAAACCGTTGATAAGATATGAGGATAGACCCTTCCTTCCAGAGCGGTGCCATTTAACAACTCAGAAAGCTGAAGGAGACGCCCTGGCCCGGCCGAAGGGGGCGCCCTTGCCTGGCCAAAACGGCGCCCTTTCTCAATCTCCTCCTCCTAAAGGGCTCTGCTCACCAAATAAGTCCGCTAGACCCGGGAAGCTCTCCAGCTCAATGAGGCTACCCGGAATGCTCTACGACATTAATGCTCCCGGATCTGTACGAGAATATTCCCCAGCTCCGCTAGCCGCATAAAGACCCCTCGTAATGGAACCTTGCCGTTGCAGGTCGCAACAACAGTTGCATGAAGAATGATCCTCACTCGACTAGAATGGAAGAGAGGAACAATGAACTAGAAAACAACTAGACACTGAAGAAGCCATCATAATGATCGAGGACAACAAACCTTGAAGTCCTGAAAGGATAGACACAAAGTCCCCTCGGTACTCGAGCTAAGGATTCAAGATCCATCAAGACAAGTCAAGTTATTTCTGGAACAAGCAACCCTTTACAGAAAAACAGAATTCCCCAAACAACCTGTCGATGAACCATCCTCAGCTGGAGGGAGCTTCGTAAAATCTCCATTCATTGGAGAGGTACACCCCAACGCAAAAGGAGAGAGAAATGTTAAGCTCTTTGGAGAAGACGAAGACTCCAAAGATGAAGAAAGCTGAACCATGAAGGAACCAACCCAAAAACTCATTGCACACGAAGCAAGAAGCAACCAAGTGTCGATTACCATCACTCTCACCGAAAAACGCGGTTGCCAGCATTCATCTATGCCATTGAGTGTTTTCGCCAACATCCTCCCTGAACAAGGGACTCCCTCGATGCTCCAGGGGAAAAATAAGCCCACTAGAGAAGCTTTCCACTCCATGAGGCAAATGAAATTCCCTAGAGAGCTTTCGGCTCCATGAGGTAAATGAAATCCTCTAGAGAAGCTTTTGGCTCCATAAGGTAAATAAAATCCTCTAGAGAAGCTTTCACTCCGTGAGATAAATAAAATATTCTAGAGAATCTTTCACTCAGTGAGGTAAATAAAATCCTCTAGAGAAGCTTTCCGCTCCATGAGGTAAACAAAATCCTCTAGAGAAGCTTTCCGCTCCATGGGGTAAATCAAATCCTCTAGAGAAGCTTTCAGCTCTGTGAGGCAAATAAAATCCTCTAGAGAAGCTTTCTCTCCATAAGGTAAATAAAATCTTCTAGAGAAGCTTTCCGCTCCGTGAGGTAAACAAAGTCCTCTAGAGAAGCTTTCCAATCCATGAGGCAAGCAAAGTCCTCTAGAGAAGCTTTCAGCTCCGTAAGGCAGATAAAGTCCTCTAGAGAGGCTTTCCGCTCCATGAGGAAAATAAGATCCTCTAAGAGAAGCTTTCTGCTCCATGAGGCAAATAAGAACCTCTAGAGAAGCTTTTCACTACATGAGGCAGATAATATCATTAGAGAATATTTCCGCTCCATGAGACAAATAAGATCCTCTAGAGAAGCTTTTCATTCCATGAGGTGAATAAAGTCCCTTAGAGAAGCTTTACGCTCCGTAGGAGAGAGGCTCCCACCATGAGAGAGTCCTTGTAAATTTTCCGCCTCTAGCCCCGGAGAAAGGAGCCTCCTCGCAAGAGTCCCCGTAAATTCTTCTCCATGGTGAAAGTGTGCAAGGAAAAGAAAGCGAAAAAGCTAACACATGTGGAGAAGAGATCAAAGGGCTAAATTTTATGAACGAAACTCCAGAAGGGTGCCTCCTCGAGACTCCGAAAATGTGCCCCATGAGGTCGCCCACTCCAAGCTTCGGAAGGACACCTCGCGAAATATTCTTTTTCGGTGAAAAAAAGGCAAAAGCTCTTACAACGGGAGGAAAGAGATCGAAGCGATGGAATAAGAACTGAAGAAGAGCTCAAGAAGAGTGGCCTCCTCCGGGCTCCAAAAGGGCACCCTCTCCAAACTCCGGAAGGGCGTCCCTTGAGCTTATGAAGGGCGGTCTCAGGTAGCTCCAAAAACAAGTAATTCCAGTTATTCCAAAGAAATTAAGGCTTCTCTTTTAAGGAAGATCCACCTCAACGTGGAAAATGAACAAGTCTCCCACCAACAAGAAATCATATCAAATACTACGAGTAAAGCAATGATAAAGAAAGCAGATAGACATAAGGAAAATCTTCCATATAGCGTGAGTACAACATAATATTATCCGGCCTCATGGGGCAAAGAAACACCTCAAGAAGAAAAGAACAAGAAATATCCAAGTGCATAAAGCAAGCCTTAAACAGGTGGGTAGGAGTCAAGAGCCATCTGGGTGTGACATGCTCTAAAAAAAGACATCAAAAGTAATAAGTAAATGCATATATTCATTTACCACCTGGTTATATATATTTTTATATTATATAATATAACATAATATAATATTGTATTTTATTCTTGAAAATTGAATATATATTCCATAAAATTATTAGTTATTCAAAAATGCTTTGAAAACCTTAAATGTATTTCTAATGACAAACTCTTATATATATATATATATATAATGTGCACAAATAATAAATTTTGTAAGACAAATTTTTAATAATACAAAGTTAACATTCCCAAAACAATACAATATGTTCTAAAAAAGTTTTTAATAACACTTTTCTAGAGAAAAAATATAAATTTTATACTCAAATATATATATATATATATATATATATATATATACGAAAATAATCTTAGTCCACCATTGGTGCAACTAAATGCGTCTGTTGTTTTATATGATATATAAAAATCTATGCATATGTGAATGATCTGCCGCCTACTGTCAATACATCTTCATGTGTCTCATGTTTGTATTATATTAAAGCTTATTGGTTGATCCCAAAATTACTTCGTCTTCTTGAAATTAATTTCCGCCCAGCTCCACCGTAGACCTGCACAAAAGGAGGGCCAGAGGATTGCTCCGGTGTGCCCTCTTCGACGCAAGTCAGAAGTGTGCTCAACAAGGAAAGATGTAAAAATAATATGAGAGTAAAAAAGAGTGATTAGGGTTAGAATGAACCTGTAACAAGGTATTTATAGCTTTGCCCTAATTAGGGTTTCCATAAAATTCGGAGTTTGTTACGATTCTTGTAACATAATCTGATTAGGATAGATCAACCATTCTAGAACTCAAACCATCTAAACAGCTCGACAGGTCGAGATAATATTGATTCCCTCAGATCATCACCTCAATTATACTTGTTTTCAAGCCAACCATTTTGACCTAAGAGAGGTCAGAGTTCGGCTTCTTAAAGGTTTTTAATGAAGTATATCATCACACTCAACCAGCTTGGCCCATTGTCAAGGCTCTTCAGTTCAGCCCATTATTCAACCCATTATCGGTCTTTTAGTTCAGCCCACTAACGGAGCTCTTCAACTCGACTCATTAGCAGAGCTCATCAGTTCGGCCCATAAGATCAACTTATTTCAACCCTCATCAATCAGACATCTGAACTTGCAAGGTATGAGTTAACCATCCAGATTCCTAAGAGCTCGGCTCAGGACCTCTGTCATTTCCACTTGGTTTGATTATTTATACCACAAGGACTACACCTTGGATTCTTTTGAACATGTTGGGCCAACCAACAAATCCATCCATTTTTCATATCACGTTTATTCAACTCAGTTCATGATGTCGGACAATTTTAGTCCTCATCATTGCTCACCCCAACTATGGGTGAAGGGATATTTCACACATTTCGACCATAGTTCATAGTCCCAAACTGAACTAATTTAGGGTTTTCGGTTCAAATTCCCACTCATTTTTCTCGTCTTTTCTAAACCCTCATTAGGCTTCCTTGCCTTCAAGCATTGGGAGTTTGGCTTGAGCCGAGCTCCTCATTGGGCTTTTTTCCATTAAATATTTGGAGACTAGCTTGGACCGAGCTCCAAATACTTGCTAGAACTTCCAGAAAGAGCTGGCTTATTTGGAGACTAGCTCGGACCAAACTCCAAACACGTGGCAAGATTTTCGAAGATAGCTAGCTTGAGCTGAGCTCCTCATTGGTCTTATTTGCCCTCAAAATGTTTGGAGATTAGCTTGGGCCGAGCTCCAAATACGATAATTGTTTTGGAGAGCTGGCTTGGGTCGAGCTCCTCATTGGGCTTATTTGCCCTCAAGTGTTTAGAGACTAGTTCAGGTCGAGCTCCGAACATATGGAAATTTTTTTAGAGAGAGCTGGCTTGAGCCGAGCTCCTCATTGGGCTTCTTTGCCCTCAAGTGTTTGGAGACTAGCTCGGGCCGAGCTCCAAACGCAGCAAGATTTTCAGAGAGAGTTGGCTTGAGCCGAGCTCCTCATTGGGCTTATTTGCCCTTGTGTTTGGAGACTAGCTCGAGCCGAGCTCCAAACACTTAGCAAAATTTTTGGATAGCTAGCTTGAGTCGAGCTCCTCATTGGGCTTCTTTGCCCTCAAGTGTTTGGAGACTAACTCGGGCCGAGCTCCAAACACTTAGCAAAATTTTTGGAAAGAGCTAGCTTGAGCTGAGCTCCAAACACGGTCGGAAAATTCATTCGAGGGCAAGTTTCTAAATTTTAGCTTTGGCCGAGCTCCAAGCACTTGGTCAAAATTTTCCAAGCTCGAGCTTGACTTGCTCTCTAGGCCATAGCACCCAAGGTGTTTGGAGTTTTGGCTCTAGCCGAGCTCCAAACACTTGATCAATTTTTTCATTCGAGGACAAGTTTCCAAGCTCGAGCTTGACTTGACCTCTGGGCCATCGCGCCCGAGGTGTTTAGAGTTTTGGCTCGAGCCAAGCTCAAAACATTTGATCAAAATTTTCATTTGAGGACAAGTTTCCAAGCTCGAGCTTGGCTTGCCCTCTGGGCCATCGCGCCCGAGGTGTTTGGAGTTTTGGCTCGAGTCGAGCTCAAAATACTTGATCAAAATTTTTCATTCGAGGACAAGTTTCCAAGATCAAGCTTGGCTTGCCCTCTAGGCCATCGCGCCCGAGGTGTTTGGAGTTTTGGCTCGAGTCGAGCTCCAAACACTTTATCAAATTTTTCATTCAAGGACAAGCTTCCAAGCTCGAGCTTGACTTGCCCTCTAGGCCATCGCGCCTGAGGTGTTTGGAGTTTTGGCTCGAGCCAAGCTCCAAACACTTGATCACAATTTTCATTTGAGGATGAGCTTCCAAGCTTGAGCTTGACTTGCCCTCTGGGCCATCGCGCCCAAGGTGTTTAGAATTTTGGCTCGAGCCGTGCTCCAAACACTTGATCAAATTTTTCATTCGAGGACAAGCTTCCAAGCTCGAGCTTGTCTTACCCCCTAACATTGTGTGTCCTTCCGGAGGTTTGAAGAGAGTTTCACGTAATTTTTCAGAAGGAAATTTGCTTCATTGATTGTTACTTCATTACATAAATTTTTGGTCACCTTAGGTCAGGATTACGCTCAATCGCCATGAACACATCCCCCTGGGGAGCCATCAGAGGTGTGTACTTCTCATAGCGCGGTGTTCCTCCCATCAACTCAGGCTTAGGGATGTTAGGCTTCTTACTAGGAACCTCATCTCGATCATCTTTCCGCTCCTTCATATTTCTTCATTTTCCTTGCTTCTTCCAAGTTGATGTACCTTTCTGCCCGAGCTAACAACTCATCGAACGTTTTAGCTGGCTCAATTACCTAAGACTCAAAGAACTCACCATCCTTCAGTCCTTGAGCTAAGGCGTTGGCCAATATTTCCGGGCTAGCCGGGGGTACTTCCAATTTTGCAGCTGTAAACTGTTGTGTGTAACTCCTATGTCCTTCTCCCTCCTTTTGTTTAATACTAAATAGGGCCAGAGGAGCCTTCTGGTACTTCCGCCAACTTGTGAACTGATTTAAAAATGCCGAGTTGAACTAATCAAAGTTTCTTATAGAATTCAAGGGGAGTTGACTGAACCACTACTGAGATGATTTAGTGAGGGTGGTCAGAAATACTCTACACATCATCCCATCTGTGAATCTGTGTAGCATTCTCGAACTTGCACAAATGGTCCCACGGATCTGTAGTGCCATCATACTCAAAATTCAAAGCCCAATAAGGTTAAGGGAGCTCATTCGCCATAATTTTCTCCGAGAATAGGGTTCCCTTTCGCACCCTAACTGAAGCTCCTCTCGGTGTCCCTATCACTTTCCTATGGATCTCCCTCACCTCTCGATGGAGATCAACCATCCTTTTCGACCAATTCGGTTCCTCAGTTGATGTGTCCTCTGTCATTCTAGACGAGTGCTCTTCTTCTCCGGCCATAGTGCTCCGCCTACCTCTGTCGCCGATCTTCGGTGATCTAGCAACATTCCCTTCCACTGGAGGAGCAACAGCAGGTGGCGGCGGCACCAAATCCCTCAACCTCTTTTCCACCGCCTGCTCTACAGCCTTGAAAATAAAACTACCCAACTGATTAAAAAACATAGGTCCAAACCTCCTCCACCAGACTTGGGTGTTGAATCGTCCACCCTTGTCATTGGAATCCCTTGTCCACCGCCCTCCACCAGAGATGGCGGCAATGGAGGCGTGGTATTTTCATTCTTCACCCCTCTTGGCATGTCACCCATCAGAATGCGAATCAAATCTTCCATCAAATTTCTCCTCAAATCCTCCATAACCAATCTCTGCAACTCATGCCTTCGCCAAAATGTTCCCATAAACGGCACCAATTGGTTGATCCCAAAATTACTCCGCCTTCCTAAAACCTTTTTTCGTCCGAGCTCCACTGTAGACCTTCACAAAAGGGGGACTGGAGGGTTGCTCTAGTGTGCCCTTTCCGACGCTTAAGTCATAAGTGTGCTCAACAAGGAAAGATGTCAAAAATAATATGAGAGTAAAAAATAGTGATTAGGGCTAGAGTGAACCTGCAACAAGGTATTTATAGCTTTCCCCTAATTAGGGTTTCTATAAAATCTGGAGTTTGTTACGATTCTTGTAACAAAATCTGATTATGATACGATCAACCATTCTAGAGCTCGAACCATCTGAACAGCTCGGCAGGTCAAGGTAATATTGACTGCCTCAGATCATCACCTCAATTATACTTGTTTTCAAGTTAGCCACTTTGACCTAAGAGAGGTCAGAGTTCGACTTCTTAAAGGTCTTTATTGAAGTGTATCATTACACTCAACCAGTTTGGCCCATTGTCAAGGCTCTTCAGTTTAGCCCATCATTCAACTCATTATCGGTCTTTTAGTTCAACCCACTAACGGAGCTCTTCAGCTCGACCCATTAGCAGAGCTCATCAGTTCGGCCCATAAGATCAATTTATTTTGACCCTCATTAATCAGACATCCGAACTTGCAAGGTATGAGTTAACCATCTAGATTCCTAAGAGCTTGGCTCAAGACCTCTGTCATTTCATTCCTAAGAGCTTGGCTCAGGACCTCTGTCATTCCCACTTGGTTTGATTATTTATACCACAAGGACTACACCTCAGATTCTTTTGAACAGGTCGGGCCAATCAACAAATCCATCCATTTTACATATCACGTTTACTCAGTTCAGTTCATGATGTCGGACTATTTTAGTCCTCATCACTCATATATACAGGAATAATTTCACGTCCACTATCAACACAATTTATCAACATTTTGAATTGAATGATCACCATTGTTGCTGCGTATTATCACAGGTATGATACGAATACAAGTACATAACTACTATAATAGTTTGTGGATCACACATGTCTCATCTAGTTATCCTTAAATACAAGAGCAAGCAAACACATTGATGTGGTATCATCTCAAACTCTAAGCTTATAGGTGGAAGTCTCCTGCTATGTGGACTAATGCCAACAACACATTGTAACACCCTTACCCTGGTAATACGTATTTATGCAGTATAAAAATAGAGTTCATACTGCATTACGCATAAGATTAATATGTTAATCATCAGCTGTAACCTTTTCACATACAAGCGGAAGCATTTACTCAAAACGATTTAGCAACACTCATTCGCACATGTGTATTTACCCATATTACATAACATTAACGACCGTGCCTTTTTATATACAGATCAAAATAAAACTCCCTATATGATATGCAAATGATGAGCTAAGGGAGAAGGATGAGAATCCAGCCGGCCGACCTTTGATCCATGCTTTAACTTCTGTCACACCTCACTGATCAACTTTTATCTACAACAACTAAAAATTGACAACATTGCATTTGGTGAGTTGCAAACTCAGCAAGTATAATCCAATAACAAGTTATTTAACATCACACAAGCACATTATCACAATCATTTCACATCATTTGATCGTATCATTCATAAACAGACAAATGCACGTGCTTGATCATATTTTTTTACTGTTATGGGCCAGCTAATACCAAGAATAAATCGTGATCACGAAGATGGCCATGACACTCTGTAATTCTTTATTTCACGTAGAGTTCAGTGAACTCGGGGTGGCCGTACGGTACTCTGTAATCCAGAAATTCTGGATGACTATAATTTTGTGATTCAAGGTCATTAGTGGCAATAACAGAATCCATTAATCTATGATGAATGCATTTCTATAATCACATATTTCCTTTCCGTATGAATAACATCAGTAGAGATCGCATATCTCATTTCCATATCAATAATATCATTGGAGATCACATATCTCAATTCCATTTCAATGTCATCACATAGAGATCATATATCTCAATTTTATCACAATATCATCATAGAGAATCATGCAATTCACGTTAGGGCACACTAAGCTTCTAACCACTATAGCCAAACAAGTAAGCAATCCAATTCAACGCATTAATCATGTAATCACACAAGTCAAATAACAAGCTAAATGATTATACTCACAAGTGATGCCCTTATCTCGATAACCTTGCTTAATCGGCCTTGTTCACTTCTGTACTGGAATTTTGACCATTTTGTCTTCTTCGTATTCCAGCCTCTGCTTGTTTTAATTTATTTTCTTATTATGCCGAGCCCTTTGCTCGAACTATTTTCTCTATATTTGTTGTTATTTGATATACCGTGAGTGTGTGTGTGTCTGAGTAAGTAATTCAAAAACATACTAATATCTATTCTTAGTTAAAGGCGGTGGTTTGCAGATAAACATTATGTAAATATAATTTAAAACAAATATGTAGAATGGTTGCACGTATAGATATCTAGAAACTGGAAGAATTCATAGGCTATGGATATGTATACATATGGGTTGCACGTGTAAGTTGGTTGGCAACTATATGTGGAGTTCTAATGGGCTGACATAACATCTAATGGCCAACTAAAGAAATGTTCACTTTTTCATTCAAAAGAAATAGATTACAAGTTAATTAGTTTAACTTAAGTTAACATTACATACAATATATATATTATGAGATATCTCATAGTGTCACATTTGTTACATGATATATATATATATATCATTTTATGTATAATAAATATAATTAACACGTATTTGTAATTTTAATACTCAAATAAATCCATTGGTTCCAAATAAAAATTATCGAAAGAACTTATTAAATGATTTCTTTATATAGACCAAAAATTAATATTTGATTATTTGCACACATTAATTCAAGTATGAATATGAAATGTCAAAATGCATGCTCATGAATGTTTTTGGGTTATGACAATTCTTTTCCCCTTAAAAATTTCGTCCTCGAAATTTGTACCTCTATCAGTAAATAACCACGGATATTGCCCTCTCATGTGTTGTTCCGTTTCCCACGTAGCATTTTCTCTAGAATGATTTTTCCACAACACTTTTACCAATGGAATCACTCTGTTTCTAAGTTTCGTTTCATTGTATCCCACAATTCCAATTTGTTCCTCGACATAACTTAGATTATCAGCAATTTCAACTGGTTCATCTTGAAGAACATGTGAGGGGTCTGATCTGTATCGACGAAGCATACTAACATGGAACACATTATGAATCTGAGACAACTCAGGTGGCAAGGCAAGCCTATAAGCCAATGGTCCAACCCTTTCAAGTATTTCATATGGGCCGATATAACGGGGACTCAGTTTACCTTTCTTTCCAAATCTGAGAATACCCCTCCAAGGGAAAACACGGTGAAATACTTTCTCACCAACTTCATATTCCATTTCCCGCCTATGTTGATCAATATAACTCTTTTGCCTATCTTGAGCTGCTTTTAATCGACTTTTAACTATTTTCACCTTTTCAACTATATCTTGAATCAAATCTGGGCCTTCCAGTAATCGTATTCCCTCTTCATCCCAACATACTGGACTCCTGCATTTCCTACCATATAACGCTTCATAAGGCGCCATTCCAATGCTGCTATGATGTTGATTATTGTATGCAAATTCCATCAACGCAATGTATTCATCCAAAGAACCTTTAAATTCAAGAACACAAGCACGAAGCATATCCTCTAGAGTTTGAATAGTCCTTTCTGATTGTCCATCTGTCTGTGGATGAAATGCAGTACTAAAATGTAACTTAGTACCTAATGCCTGTTGTAAGCTACCCCAAAATCTCGATGTAAAACGAGGATCGCGATCTGAAACAATAGACAGGGGTACACCATGTAGTTTAACAATCTCATTCACATATCTTTTTGCCAGATGTTCGAGAGTAGAACCCCATCTAAATGGTAAAACGTGCACTGACTTTGTTAGTCGATCAACTAACCCAAACTGCATCATTTTTCCTCGGTGTCATAGGCAAACCATAAAGGAAATCCATAGTAATACACTCCCACTTCCAAACTGGAATAGGTAATGGATGCAATTTACCTACTGGTGCTTGATGTTCTTTTTTAATCTGCTGGCAAGTTAAGCATTTTAAAACATACTCGGCTACATCTTTCTTCATTCTGGGCCACCAATAATGGCTTTTTAAAGTCTGATACATTTTTGTACTACCTGGATGCATGGCATATGGTGCAGTGTGAGCTTCTTCCATTATCTCATGCCTTAAGCCATCAACATCAGGGACATAAAGTCGATTGTTGATTGTCAAACTACCATCATTATTCAAAACAAATGATGTACCATTTTCTTGTTTCACTTTTTCCGCGATACCAATCAGTTTATCATCACGAAATTATGCTCGTTTAATTCTTTCAATCATCACAGGACGAACACCAAGTGAAGCATATAAAACACCCATGTCATTTACATTCAATTCAACATTCATCTTTCTCATATCTAGTAGATACGGTAAAGCATGCACCGAGAGGTAAGAAACAATGCCCATAAGATTTTACTCAAAGCATCAAAGAACAACATTAGCTTTCCTGGATGATATTTGATAGTACAATCATAATCTTTCAAAGAATTCAAGCCATCTTCTTTGACGATGTTCAACTCTTTCTGACTGAATAAGTATTTCAAGCTTTTATGATCAGTATAAATTTGGAATGTGGCACCATATAAGTAATGTCTCCATGTCTTTAAAGCAAAAACAACCGCAGCTAGCTCAAGGTCATGAGTAGGATAAGACATCTCGTATGGTTTAAGTAGTCTAGACGCAGAAGCAATAACCTTACCGTGTTGCATTAAAACACATCCTAAACCTTGATAAGAAGCATCACTGTAAACAACAAACCCATTGGTACCTGAAGGAATAGTCAAGACTGGGGCAGTGGTAAGCCTTTTCTTCAACTCTTCAAAACTCTTCTGGCAACTATCTGTCCATTTGAAAGGAACACCCTTTCGAAGTAGTTTTGTCAGTGGCATTGCAATAAGAGAAAAATTATCAACAAATCGTCGATAATATCCTGCTAAACCTAGAAAACTACGAACTTCTATAACACTTTTTGGGTTTTCCCATTTAATCACTGCTTCAATTTTCTGTGGATCAACTTTAATCCCATCACCAGAAACAACGTGTCCCAAAAAGATTACTTGATCTAACCAAAATTCGCATTTACTAAGTTTTGCATACAGCTGTTTCTCTCGCAAGGTTTGCAGCACAATTCTCAAATGTTGTTCGTGTTCCTCCGCAGATTTAGAATATACCAAAATATCATCAATGAAGACAATAACAAATTTATCTAGGTAGGGTCTAAACACATTATTCATCAATGCCATAAATACAGCGGGTGCATTAGTCAAACCAAAAGGCATTACCAAAAACTCGTAATGGCCATACCTAGTACGGAACGCTGTTTTTGAAATGTCAGTCTCTGCAATCTTCAACTGGTGATATCCCGATCTCAAATCAATCTTTGAGAAAACTCTAGCACCTTGCAACTGATCAAATAAATCATCTATTCTAGGTAATGGATATTTATTCTTCACTATCACTCGATTCAGTTGTCGATAATCTATACACAATCTCGATTGTACCATCTTTCTTTTTAACAAACAACACAAAAACCTCACCCCATGGCGAAACACTTGGTCTAATGTACCCTTTATCCAAGAATTCTTGCAATCGCGTCTTTAATTCTTGTAGTTCAACAGTGCCATTCGATAAGGAGGAATAGAAATCGGTGCAGTACTGGTTGTAGTTTAATAGTGAACTCTATGTCTCTATCTGGAGGTAATCCGGGCAGATCGTCTGGGAATACATCTGAATATTCTCTAACCACTGGAATGTCTTCAAGTTTCAAACCATATAATCGTGTGTCTATTACATGTGCTAGGTAACATTCGCAACCTTTCTTAATCATTTTGAAAGCTGTAGATGCAGATATTATACATGTAAGCAAAATTTCTCTTTCCCCTTTAAATACAATCTGCGTCTGATCAGGAAGCTCTAACGCTATCTCCTTGGTAAAATAATCCAGTTTAGCATGGTGTTCGGTTAACCAATCCATACCCAAAATCACATCGAAATCTCTTATGGGCATAACAAATAAACTAGCACTCAATTATGATTCGCCGATCAAAATTTTGCAGTCACGATATACAATATTTACAATAACTACACTTTCTATTGGGGTTCGAACCAGTAAAACATAGCCTAATGTTTCCAGTTTATTACCCAATTGTGATACAAATGATTGTGAAACAAATGAATGTGTTGCTCCTGGATCAAATAAAACATTAAGCATTTGTATCAGAGATTGAGAGATTACCAGTAACTACGGTTGGTGCAGCTTTAGCTTCTTCTTGTGTCATAGCAAAAACTCGAGCTGGAACTTGTTGTTTGCTCGCTTGACTTTCTTCTGGACCAACGCCTCTTCCTATACCGAATCTTCCTCGACCTCTACCTCTAGTAGGATTGAAACCACTAAATCTAGTTTGCTCAACTGTGGGTTCCTCGCGTGGTTTTGTGCAATTCCTTGCTATATGTCCAGGTTCGCCAAATCTAAAACATTTTCATGTAAGCAACCTACACTCTCCATAATGATTCTTACCACAGTGTGCACATGTGGGAACTGTTGGTCTTGAACCAAAGACTCTTACAGTGGTGTTGCACCCCTAAAACTACCGCTTTTGAACTGCTCGGAAGCTCCTGTGCAGTGCGAGCGCAGAAAATTCCTTTCTATTTATAAATCCTCCGTTTTGTCACCCTGCCCTTCTTACTATACTTGGAAAGTTTTGTTTTGATTCAACTTCCAATTTCTCACAGACGTATTCTGCAGTCTTTCACTTACTATAAGACTCCATATATGTGGGTGTAATACGATTTCGAATAGCAAACCGAAGTCCAGATTCAAATCTAGTACACTTCTTCTTTTCAGTGGCTACCATATGTGGGGCATAATGAGAAAGTTCAAGAAACTCCTTTTCTTTCTGATCCTTATAAACCCCTGGCAAGTACGTATCGTGAAATTCTCTCAGAAAATCATCCCAGGTCAATATAGGTGGTTGAACAGTACTATCGGGTATAGTCTCCCACCAATCATACGTGTTTCCCTGAAGGAGTGATACGACATAATCAAACTTTTCTTCAGGAGTACATTCCATCAAATTCATAACCCTTTCTATTCGTTTTTTGACCATGTTTTCCTTCTATCGGATCAGTACCCACAAAATCAATAGCTCCCATTTTTCTAAGTTTATCATACTTCTTTTCACGTGGTTCAGGGGGATTTACCAATGGATAAGGTGGATACCCAAAATGAGCAGGTATTCCATGCACATGATGCGCAGGTGAATGAGATGAGCGTGACTCTGGTTCGGCTGCTCCTTCCCCTCCGTGAACACTTTGCTCATCATTATGTACATGTGCTTCTTGACTCACAACCATTTGCCTATAATATGATATAAATTGTAACTTTCGTATAACATTTAATGATAATGCACATGTCATGCAATGGTCTCTGAACCCTTACCCGGCTCGATGCAAACTAAATCAGAACACCCTTACCCTGGTAATACGTATTTATGCATTATAAAAATAGAGTTCATACTGCATTACGCATAAGATTAATATGTTAATCATCAGCTGTAACCTTTTCACATACAAGCGGAAGCATTTACTCAAAACGATTTAGCAACACTCATTCGCACATGTGTATTTACCCATATTACATAACATTAACGACCGTGCCTTTTTATATACAGATCAAAATAAAACTCCCTGTATGATATGCAAATGATGAGCTGAGGGAGAAGGATGGGAATCCAGCCGGCCGACCTTTGATCCATGCTTTAACTTCTATCGAAAGAACTTATTAAATGATTTCTTTATATCGACCAAAAATTAATATTTGATTATTTGCACACATTAATTCAAGTATGAATATGAAATGTCAAAATGCATGCTCATGAATGTTTTTGGGTTATGACAACACATATAGTTATTAGGGGAGTTGGGTTATCCGATCCCGATGAAAATTCACATATACTCAAGTTAGATTTAGAGATGACTAGGATAATTGAATGGTATACGACTAAAGATATAATGAGTTGCATACCAAAAAGTTTGTAAAAGTGGGTAATTTTAGACTTTGTTGGTGAATTTTCAATTAGGATAGTGTGGTTCATAAACTATACAATCCAGCTGGGATCATTATTTTGGGGCTAAATAGGGTGAACTTCTTTAACTGATTTTGATGGGTTTGTATTAATTGGGTCATACAACATCATACATTATTTTAAAATCATTATTTGCTTTTATAAGTGATTTTTGTATAACCGCTTTTCGACTTTTATTAGTATTTTATATAAACCACATTTTGAAACGACGAAATAATTTGTAAAAGAATAATTTCCAAAAAGAAAACGTGTAATTGAAAAAAATAATATCTGGTGGTATCAATCAAGCGTGATGTTACGAGGTATCCCAATTTGGATTACTTGATATCTTAAGTTCTTACTAATTAAAAACCAGTCATGGCTGACGTATCATGTCATCAGGTCCCTCACACACACAATCTTCAACGCATCTTGATCGGCTTCTTCACTCACCATCATTATAGATTTGGACTTTGATTTGTTTTCTGAAATTCATGGTCTGATTCCACACATCTCTGTAGGTTTGTTGACTTCTTCAGATTTGGCAGCGGTACAGTTTCAAGGGTTCTCTAGCATTCGTGCATCCGTCACCATTCAGCATCCGATCCTTTTGCATGGAGTCTCTCACGATTTGGATAGCACATACTTTTAGAAAGAACAATTGCACCAGAAAATTCCATCCCCTTCTAATGAGGGTTCTACACATATTCATCCTAGGGTTTCCGATAGGGTTTCTATATACCCTATGGGACCGTCATCTGTTCAGCAACAAGAACTTCAAGAAACCAATCTTTTCAACCAAACCAGGGTTTCTGGTAACCCTAATCATGATTTGGGTTTCAAGAACTCCGTGATTAATTCAAGACCAAACCAAGAAACTCAAGAAAATTCTGTTCCACGCACGTTTGCTCAAACCGTCAATCCCAGGAAGGATTCCACTCCGATCAAGAAAGGTGATTTTTACTCAGTTACGATAGACGAGGGGATTTACCAACAACGCGCTATGTAGTTGTGTAATTTGCTAATCGAACGTCTCATACAACCAAAGGGGCCAGACTTGTTACGTCAGAGGTACTCAAATCCAATCTACAGGGTATTTGGCCTATTAGTCATGCATGGCGCTTGGTTCCACTCGGGAGGGGTTATTTTAGTTTACAGTTTACAAATTTGGATGAACATAATAGAGTTTTGGCAAAATCTTCTTGGAATCTGAACCCGGGTTCTATTCGCATTACAAATTGGATTCCAGACTTTAATTCGTATAAAGTTACTACTTCAAAGGCGCAAGTATGGGTGAGGATATACAAACTTAGCATTGAATATTAGCACCCCGATTTGATTACGAAGATTGCTAATGTAGTGGGTACTCCCGTTCAAATATATAACCGTTCATTATCCGGGGAGGTTGGACATTTCATTCGTGTTTTGGTTGAAATTGATATGAATAATGTCGTCCAAGAGTTTGTGATGGTAGAGCAAGTAGGACATTGCTCGTTTGTCTCGCTTAGTTATGAAAATCTGCCAGATTTCTGTGTTACTTGTCGTATTGTTGGGCACACTGCAGACAGACTAAAACGCATGAATTAAAGAAGAAGGACGAAGCTATGACTAAGGATAAAAGTCCTCGTCGAGGAAAATCAGTTGCACGCACAGTCACACATTCGACGCTTCCATCTTCTAAGGGTAAATGGATGGATTATGAGGTTTGGATTCAATGCAAAACTAAATCGAATCGTGCTTCGGAGGCTAGACCCTCGTCTTTAGGTAATCACATACATAATTCCTTCAATTAATGTTTTCGGAGACGATGTGGAGGCTTTGACAAATAACACCATTGTTGTGGATAATCCGCAACCAAAGTCAGTTATGGCAACACCTTTGAGCATGCCTTCGGACACTGTACATGTTAACACAGACAAAATGATGGTCCTTTACAGCAGCGGCCAATGCACGGCTCTGCCATTATTACTAGTGATGCGATGATCACCACAACTTTGGATGAAAAGGGTCAGACGGACCTTCAACGGGCAATAGTCTTAAATTCGAATAGTCCCTCTTATAGTTTCAAAGCTATAACCGTTGCTGCCTGGAAACATTGGCCGGATATGGCGGATAAAAAAGATCAAGACATATCGGAAGTTTTAAAGACCAAACTAGGTAACTCTTCAACTACCCCACTTGTCATTCACTCAAGTGCTTCCTCAGAAGCTATGAAGGCTTTGGAAATTGTGGCTCGAGAATCCTGACCGACATTCCACAGGCTACATTAGACCATCAAGACGATACTCGAGCACGTGCAACAAAAACCAATGACATTGTCACTCGAAAATCCTTTAGAAATAGACGTCATTCTTTTAAATCGCGTCTTTAAATTTGTTTTTGTTGTTTTTCCTGATATTTTGCATTGTTTTTTCCTTTGCTACCTGATCGACTTGTGATCAGAACCTTTTTCTTTCTTTTTATATCTTTTCATTTAATTAAAAAAAATCAAGCGTGATGTCACTTCATTTAATCTCAATTTAGAGCATGATAATTAGTTCTCCGTTTCAATCTATAAAAATGATTGAACATCAACATCGCATAATCAAAATTTGTTCAAACTTTTGCAAGTAATTACTTCTACGTCATATATTATAAAAATGTTTGAACATCAATATCGCATGATCAAATTTGTTCAAACTCTAGCAAATCCAATGCCAAATAATATGACCACTTGATTTAATAAGGATAATTAAATAAAACAGAAAGTGAAATAAAGAAGGAAATTCATGTGGGAGTCTAGCCGTAGACACAATGGACAACCCCACAGGCCACCCGTCTACTATAAAACTCAGAGAAAAAAGAAATAACTATTAGAGAGAAATGGAATAATTAAATAGGAAAAAGAATTGGGTAAAAAATATGATATACATCTTCAATCATGTCACTATCAGTAAAGGAGAGCTGCTTATCAAGAGAGTGACAAGGACATGTACGGCCGTAGGAACAATTCACGTCATTGTACGATACGGTACAGCCTGTCATGATAAGGACATGGGAACACCGGGGCCCCTCCTGCAAAGTTTCACATGCTTCGGAAAATGTTAGGTTAAGTTATGTTATGTTATATTATTATTATTATTAATTTATTCATTAATTATCATTGTTTTATGGTGCGCAAACTGTTTTACATCTCTAGTTTGAAAGATCCGGGCAAAAACTAGGTTGTAAATATTATAGTCAATTTAATTGGACACAATTAGGGATGTGAATGGTCGAATTTCGATTGGTCCGTCTATACTCTGAGAACGCCCCATTAAGGTTATAAAGGACGACTCACACCCGTCACAAACCTATCTCCACCAAACCTAGACTAATGTTTAGGGAGTAAGATCTTTCAGACCCATTAGACTATCCATATCATATATTTAGACTTATTTGCATGACTTTTTTCTCATGATATTACTACAAAAAATTATGTGAAATGAGATATTCATACAATTCTGTAAATATATTAATTTTCAAAATAACATGGTAAATAAACTAGGAAAAAAGTTTCATTCTCAATAAAAAATTACAAAAATCCTGATATATATACACTATATATTATACAAGTTGGGTCTGGTGGGACCCGACCCGAAACCCGCATGGGTCTGTAAATGCCTATCACATTATATTACTCAACCCAAAGGCCCAAACCCAATTACTTGTCCCAAATCCGAAAAAAGGAGAGTCCCAAGTCTTATCCGCATCGATTTGACATCCTATACCCAATTAATTCGTTAAATGAACAAAATAAAATTTCGTTAGATATTTAGAGAGTTGCAAGTTTGATGTTATGATCTCATTTTGTTACAGCATTAAGTTAGGAGTTATGGTGAAGAAAATCTAATAAACATGCTGAAGCATGGTGAAGTAGCTCTTAACCCAATCAATGTTGTTATAGTGCCTAAATGATAAGCACTGCAACAATTGCTTGAATTAAGCACTATATAGTCCAAGCAATATTGCGTGTTTTATAATTAAAAAATATTATATATTTGATATATGATTATTACAAAAGTACGTCAAGATAACTAAGGTGAACAACTGTATATAGCTTTCATTTGAGATCTACAAACAACAAAATCAAAAGTCAGTTAGGTGCCACAAATTTCCATGGGAGTTTGTTTCTTTCATAATAAAATAAGGGATAATTACAAACCCCCTAAGGTTTGGACTGGTTAAAAAAAAAACTCCAGAGATTTTTGATTGAGGTTTTTCATTCCGTCTTACATTTCACCAATTTATATGCAAAAAATATTTCATAACCCACCTAGTGTTTATAGAGATATTACAATTTTCCCTTAAATTTAAAATAAAAATAATTACACCTTAGAGGATTTTTGTAAATTGGAAATATCTCAGATTTTTTTTTTAATTAGCCAAACTTTTAGAGGTTTTGTTTTTTTAATTATCCCATAAATTAATGGGTCAAACCAAAACTATGTTAGGAGTTCTATAGTCAAGTTTGATGGCACAATATACAATTGTGAGTTTAAGTCTAACTATAACATATACTTTCTCAAAAAAAAAAAAAAAAAACTATAACATATTTAATGTCCACGCAAACAAAATACACAAAATAAAATAGATATTGTTTCGGCATGTTATGGCAAGTGGGGAGAAGTGTTTTCCCCTTTTTTTTTTTTTTGAGTGGACCCTTTTTTCTTTTCAATATCTTAGGGAGAGGTGTTTCCCCCTTTTTCTTTTCAATATCTTAAAAAAAAAATCATTTGATCTTTATTTTTATTTTGTCGTCCCACAGTTAGCATCCAACTGCCGTATTCGAGAAAAGGCCAATAAGAATTTCATTTTGTGGAAAGATAAAGAGATAATGCGTTTTTGATTGGCTGCTCTGTTTGCAAGTGGTTTTATTTTGCAATTCCTCGACTTTTCAGCAGATAGCTAAGCCTAGAGTCATATTGCTTTGCCAGTTTCTATCTGATTGACTGCTTTCATTCATAATTCATATATATATATATAGGTATAGGATCAAATGTGCGAAATGGTTTCTTGTGGCGGTGTGGATCAATCTGCCATTAATCTAACAAATTTAAAGGCCCAGTTTTTTCGCTTTTTTTTTTTTTCAAAAAAATCAATTTCGCCAATTAAGGGCACAAAAGTCATTTTGTACACAAGATAATTCGGCAGTTTGGTAACCTCCCATAATCCCATTTTTTTGGGGATTTCAATTACTTCATTCCCATTTTTCATTCCACTCCAGTCCATCAAATTGCAAAACTCCCAAATTTTACTTCTCTCTCCTTCCCTTTTCTCTCTTTGGTGCAGTCGACGCGGTGTTCAAACAATTGAGTTTTTTTTTTTTTTGTTTGAAGGTTCCTCTCTATTTTTCGACAACAACACACATCCGAACCGAGAGTGTTCTTGATTCTTCCAAAAGATGGTAAAGGTAAGTGTTTGATTCATTTTATTTCATTTTTGGTTGAAATTTCGGTAGTAAGGGATTTTACTTTACATGTTTTTTTTTTATTTTTGTTGAACTATTCAACTGTAGATTTTGGATATTTGAAGTAATTTGTAGTAAAAAGAGTATGCATCTTGTTTGTTTTTTTTTATTTTGAAGTACCTAGGGTTTTGATTTTTCGATTTTGTCTAGACGGTTTTTAAGGTTTTTTTATTTGTTTAAAATGCTTTTATGCGGAATAGGGCATAGTTGTTGGAGATTTTTTGGTATAAAAGTTGATAAAAACGATGTATTTTTAGTTATTGAATGGTGTAATGTTTAATGTTATAGTGATTCTTCCAAAACGATGTATTTTTTTTGCCATTAATGTTTAGTCATGTGTATATATAATCCATGAATGCATAATCACACATGGTGTTTAAATAGTTTTATTCTAGTATACAAATAAGTTTCATACGGTGAATGCAGTTAGTTTGTCATTTGTGTATTTTTATTTGATACGATGCTTGAGTTACGCCTTTAATATTGTTCATGTTGTCAATACCAGGTTGATAACTTTTAATGGCAAGAGGAAACAGAAAAGATCGGCATCTCCAGGGGCAAACAAGAGTGCACGTAACGTTAATAATAGGTCTAAGATCCAACGACTTGAAATTTGTGATGCCCAAGTTGAGGACAAGATTCACTGCCAACAACTCTATCGGATGCATTGGGTTGTCTCAACATTGTCTATATTTGTACACCAAATCACCAAATGTATACACAAAATAATTTTTAAAATATACAATATTGTCAATATTATTATACAATATTCTCAATTAAACATCTAACAATGCATTCATCAATACTTATAGTATCACCAAATATTGGACAAGTATATACCAAAATATAATTTCAGGGTACCGTAATGAAATTATTTCTATACCATATTTTTATGGTTATAAAGCACCGAAGTCTGCATATGTATACACCAAAATATGCTTCCAATGTACAATATTGTCAATATTTTTATACCAACTTAAATACCAGTGTTTAGTCTGAAATAAACATCCAAATACGCCATATTTCATGTTATATTAGCACCAAAATATGCATATCTATACACGAAATAATGCGTCCAGGGCACAATATTATAAACATTTGTACACCAAAATATTGCGTCAATGAAGAGTGAGAATTCATTTTTTTCCCTCATTATTAGGCGTATCTGTTATGGAAATAAGATATTGAATATATCCCTTGATTTTATGAAAGTAAATATGGTATTATTTTTACATCATTTTGATAGTTACCGATTAGCACCAAAATATGCATATCTATACACGAAATAATGCGTCCAGAGCACAATATTATAAACATTTGTACACCAAATATTGCGTCGATGAAGAGTGAGAATTTGTTTTTTTTTCCTCATTATTAGGCGTATCTGTGGGAAATCGATATTGAATATATCCCTTGATTTTAGGAAAATAAATATGGTATTATTTTAACACCATTTTGATAGTTACCGATTAGCACCAAAATATGCATATCTATACACGAAATAATGCGTCCAGAGCACAATATTATAAACATTTGTACACCAAATATTGCGTCGATGAAGAGTGAGAATTTGTTTTCTTCCCTCATTATTAGGCGTATATGTTATGGAAATTTGATATTGAATATATCCCTTGATTTTAGGAAAATAAATATGGTATTATTTTTACACCATTTTGATAGTTACCGATTTGCCCTTTTTACACATAAAATAAATGAAAAATGGTGTATTTTTAGGCCTAATCAACCATTGATTGAATAGGATGGATGGATGGGATCTGTCCACACGCCACATGGTAAAGAGGTCGCCACATGAGATCCTATCCTATATATATATATATATATATATATATATATATATAGGATATGGATCAAATAGGTCCTCCTACTTGGGGTGAGTCCATTGGGCCACATTCTAACCATAGATCAACAATTTTGGGTGGTCCAGTTTTTAGGGCTTTTTTATGTTTATTTTTTTGTTTCAAAGAATTAAAAAGGGTATGGTGGTAATTTAGCACTTTAGAATCGCTATTAAGATTTCATTCCCTCTTTCACGTGATTTCACCCACTTTTCACGCACACTCTCTCTCTAGCGTTTCGGTTTCAAAAAAATTTCTCTTTGCTTATGTAGTATATGATTGTTGCTTATGACTTGCTTATGCGATTAATGTATCCGATGCATGTGTAGTGTATATTCGTTGCTTATGTAATATAGACTTATTGCTTATGTAGTATGAGTTTGTTGCTTATGACTTGCTTATGTAGTTAATGTATTTGTGGTGCATACGTAGTGTATATTCGTTGCTTATGTAGTATAGACTTGTTGCTTATGTAGTATGAGTTTGTTGCTTTTGACTTGCTTATATAGTTAATGCAATTGTGGTGCATACATAGTGTATATTCGTTGCTTGTGTAGTATAGATTCTTTCGCTTATGTAATATGGGGTTGTTGCTTATGACTTACTTATGTAGTTAATGTATTCGTGGTGCATACGTAGTATATATTCGTTGCTTATGTAGTATAGACTTATTGCTTATGTAGTATGAATTTCTTGCTCATGACTTGCTTATGTAGTTAATATATCTAAAAGCACCATGACACATCTATACAAGCAACAAATTACATCTTCATAAGCAACATTCGAATCAGAGCTAAAGTTTTAGCAACTATGGCGAATTGTTTGCAACTTTTTTCAGCCCCAGTAATGCGTTGAAGAAGAAAGATGAAGAATTTCTCACAAAGAGTGCATTGAAGAAGAAGGAGGAAGAAGAATGAGGAGGATGTTACGTGATTTTGTTTTGAGATTTGGAAGGATTGCGTGAATCCCATGAATACGTGAATCCCATGAATATTGCTTTGAGAGGATGACTAATTTACCCCGTGTTTAATTAACTAGCTTGTAATTTGTAATTTTGCCTCTTAAATCGCAGACCTTGAAAAAATTAGATATATGGCTAGGATTGGTCCCATGGACTTACCTTATGAAGTGGTCTCATATAACCCTCTCCTATATATATATATATATATATATATATATATATATATATGGAGGGGATCCCGTGAGACCACCCCTAGGTAAGTCTATAAGACCAAATCCACACCATTGAAAATAAATCAACGTCCGAGGATTTAAAAGAATCTATACAACTTTACATAACAAACTATACATAGCAGGGGGTAAAATAGTAAATTGTCAAAATTAAAATGGTAACTCGCTGAAAATTAGGGGCGTGATCTTCAATTGATCACGCCCCATAATCGATGCTAATCCACCCAACCCATTCTTCTTCACCACGACAATCTCTACCACCATTGACATCAATTCTTAAACCTCGAAAAATTATACAATATACATTTGCATACGGAAAAAACATATCATATATTTCGTTAATTGACAAGGTTGTCATCAATTACATCAAAGGGATTGAACAATGGCGAAAGAACTTCCCAACGCGATTGGTGAATGTTCCCAAGGTAATTATTTACGATATACTTGCGAAAAATTTAGGAGGAATCACCGTAACATAACAAACGAATAGTCGAACCAATTGTATGTTTGGGTATGTAATATGTATTGTTAGTATACAACATATGTATATTTAGTGTCATAAACTGTATAAACGAATAATCGAAGCAATTGTATGTTTGTGTATGTAATTTGTATGTTTAGTATAGAACATATGTATAAATAGTGTCAAACATTGTATACATGTTTCACGAGTTCACAAATTTTGGAATTGTCTGCATTGTATATTTCTTGTTAGTTTGTATATGTAGTGAACAATGTTAGTATATTTAGTATATAAATCTTGTATTTGAATATTCAATTCTTAAATATTTACAACTAGTTTAGAAATTGCGTATATGTTGTCAACTGTTTTGCGTGTATGTTTAACAAATTTAACTTGTATACATAGTCATTATTGTTGTGTGTTTATAATATAAACTTGTATGTATTATAATATTAGTCCATAACTTCATTTTGATATATTGGATATAAATTCCTCTGAGAATAAAAAATTGTATGGTAGTGTGTACGAACGTATTTAATAATAATAACAATATGTATGTATATGGTTGCATATTGTATAAATAATACATCCATTTTGCTTTAATAATGATACGCCTTGTTTTAATGTAAAATATCACAGAACCAACAAACGATTTCAATGGACGTCAACGACTCGAAATCTCACCAGGCTCAACTAAATATTGGATACCAGAAGTAGAACAAGAAACGATTCCAAGAGTAGGCATGCATTTCGCTACATTGGAAACCGATATACAATTTTACAAAGAGTACGGAGCAATTAGCGGATTCGACATCAGAAGAAGCACAACAAAGCGGTTCAAGAACGAAGTAATTCGTGTGCATTATGTTCTTTGCAATAGAGAAGGCTTCAATCACACAAAAAACAACATACCTATGGAGCATACAGATGAAGCCGATAACAGCCCGCCACATGGGTCACGAAAGAGGACTTCAAACCGTGTTGGGTGCAATGCACGCTGTATATTCGAATACACCATAGGTGGCGCATATAAAATACGAAGTTTTGAAGAACGCCACACTCACCCAATGGCAATCGATACATTCAAGCAATTCCTAAAAGTTAACAGAAATCTGAACTTCGGTCACCAACAATTTATAATGAATTGCACAAAGGCTAATATAGAGAGTTCAAAACAACACGAATTCAAGGAGATGGTTGGCGGATTTTCACACGTCGGTGCACTGAAGATTGATTTTAAAAACTTCAAACGCGACTTGAAAGCCTATATATGTGGTGCAGACGCACAATTGGTGATAGACAAATTATTTAAACAAAAAGAGATAAATCAAGGCATGGCTTTCGAATACGCAGTGGACGAGGATGAACAATCGACGCGTCTATTTTGAAGGGCGGACCAAAAATCCATAGAACTACGCCACATTTGGAGATGTGCTTTCATTTGATGCTACATACAATACCAACAGGTAAATCATTGTGGTTTACTTCCTATTTATGCGGTGACTTGTACACTTTCTTGAAAGGATATGTATACTTATCTGATTAAAGTTGTACCCTTGATGAAATTTGCAAAATAACATGTATACTTAGTTGATAATATATGTATACTTGGCTGAATTTAGTTGCAGACTTTTAGAAGTTTTACAGAAATATATCATGTTTACTTAGTTGATGTGATTTGTATAATTATTTGTTCCATAATGAACAATGAATGATGTTTTACTGTATATTTAATACATTAGCATATGTAATTTTTCCTTTTAGGTTTGTATACTTATTTTCGGTAAATTGTTCATATAATTTTGTGTCATTGCATGCCAACTTGGGTTTATAATAATGTGAATATTGTGTATTGTTAAAACTGAAACAGTTTTTATATTTACAGAGCATCCATGTTTATTTAGTTGATGGGACCTGTATAAATATTGGACTAACATTGTACACTTAGCTATGTGTTCTTGTATATTTTGTACAATGTGCTCATATTATTTATTAACTTAAAATTGTATACTTATGGTATGCAGGTACAAAATGGTTTTTGCTCCATTTACGGGAGTAGATAGCCATCAACGATGTGTCATGTTTGGAGCGGGTCTTATACTAAAGGAGGACGAAGAATCATATACTTGGTTGTTCAGAAAGTTCTTAGAAGTTGTTGGTCGTGAACCTTACTATATAGTGACGGACCAAGATCCGGCAATGAAGAATGCCATTAAATCGTGTTCAAAACAAAGAATTCACAAGGTTGTGTATGTGGCATATAATGGAAAAGGTAAACATTAAGGTGGGTCACACTCTATTCAAGGATAACAATTTGAAATCGCTGAATTCAATCGTGTGGGACACCAACATTTCAACAACGGATTTTGAGAGTCGATGGGGTGATATTATGGCTGACTTTGGTCTGTCATCGCATACATGGTTCGTGCATATTTATGAGCTTAGAAAGAGTTGGATACCCACATATTTTAAAGATGTGCCAATGAGTGGTTTGCTCAAAACTACACCACGATCAGAGAGCACCAACAGCTGGTTTGGAAATTATTCAAATCCTGGTTCGAATTTAGTAGAGTTTTTCATGCACTTTCAAAGCGCAATGGAGTCCCAACGCCATGTAACCGATAAATTAGACCATGCATGCCAAATAACTTTTCCGTCTGCAAGACACGACTAGCCGAGAAGCACGCATCTTCAGTGTATACATACAAGGTATTTGCAGAAGTTAGCACAGAAATTGAAGCATCTGTCTATGATTGCACAATTACAGAGATAATTGATGATGCCACCAGGTGTTCCTACAAAATTAAAGACAAAACAAATAGTATATTTGATGTCATAAAATATAAGACGGAAACATTGATAAAATGCAGCTGCAAAAAACTTGAACAAACAGGGCATCTTTGTGTTGTCATGCTTTTGTGGTCCTAAAGGACTATCCGGAGATTCCTAGGGAGTTTTTGGCACGACGATGGATGAAGTCTGCATCAATCACACCACACACGAAAACTGGCCAGATTTATCAGTTCGCCGGATGAGACGAAGCAGCGGTAACACTAAACAACCTTTGGTCCGATTTCCACAGTTGCATTGGCCTAGCACAAGGAAATATTGACAAATTATTGAATTTATCACGTCTTGTGTCAGAAGAAAAGGTCAAATTGTTAAATGATCAACCGCATGCACCAAGTATGGGAAGCATACAGTCGGTAATGGAAACCTATTGTGGCTCAACCTCACATCTTGATATTTTTGTATTGCCACCGAAACAAGCCAAAAACAAGGGGAGCGGAAGTAATGTGCGGAGTAGAATTCTAAGCCAGAGAGAGAAAGCCATCAAAGCAAACACAAAACTCAAAAGAAAGTGTGGAACTTGTGGTGAGATCGGGACACATCAGTAGGACATGTCCAAAACGCAACACCACACCATAGTATAATGTTTTTTTTATTTAATAAAGTTTTGGGTGAAGAATGTGTTAGTGTGGTTTTATACTTTATGTAAGAACAATTTGTTACCTGTTTAATTCTCTTTGGAATTGATTTTATGTTCACATATACATTTTGCATAACTTTTGGATCAAAACACAATTTTACTGCCTATACAAACCCAATTACCAAAACATACAAATGTACTTGTCTACTTAAGCAAAATTCTATTATACAATATACAGTTCAACTGAAATAACATACACAATTTCAATGCCCAAAAAAAACTTAATTGAACATTGCTAACAAAAATTAATTTAACTAAGTATACAATTTCAATTACCAAAAAAATAACTAAATTTGTCTATATAAACAAATAATAATAAATGTCAAACGATACAGATTAACAGGCCTATTTACACGAGTCAATTATATAAAATACACAATTCCAATGGCCAAAAAAACAACTAAAACTTTGCTAACTAAAAACTGGTCAGATTGTATAAAATTACATAAATATGTACAAGTACAATTCAGCTGATTTATTTAAACAAATATATTGATTTCAAAATACAATTCTACATACCTATTAATACATGACACCTACAGACCGTTCAAAAATCATAAACCATGTATACAGTTCCAACAAAAAAACCTACCTAAACTAAGTATATAATTCAAATTACCTAATTAAAAATACAGCTTAACAACATGCAAAGAAATCTAAACTACATACACTACTACCAAACACAAAAATCAACATAAGCAATTAAACAAATCCAATGCTTAGCTATTCAACTAAAATATAAAAGGAAACATTATCCAGGGTCAAACAATTCTAAAACAATATTCGATTTGCAAAAACAAACAAGTGCTAAAAACCTTGAAATGCGTCGAACTCCAAAACACCAAACCACTACCAAAGCCAACTAAACATGTACAACTACTATGTCAAAGACAATCACCACTACTATTTCCCATGCACTAAAACTACTACGTTAAACCTTGCCGGTCAATGCTTTTTGCATTCAATTGATTCTTGTCCCTTAACTCGTTCATGTCATCTAAGAACATATCAGTAGTGTACTTGGAACGAAAAGTACACATAAGACTAGCATTGCCCTTCTGTAGCCCAAGTGACCATCCTCTCAGACCTCCCCCCATGTACGTTTCCATATGCCGCATTGCAAAGATTCCGCAGTCAACCTTGTTTTTGGCATCTCTCCATGGCATAGAAATTCTTGATGGGCTAAGCAGCAATATCTCCTGTCCCATATGCTCACAACCTCTGTTCATCAAGTACTGGGCGAAAAAACGTCCCTGATGCATAAGAAAATAGATGTTTAATGCATGTAATATGTTAAAAATGGATAATAAGGCATTCAAACTATCTAATTTACACAACTCCACCAGACTACACACACAAGCACATCTAACTAACTAAATATTTTAAAAATTCAAAATTATTCAGGTCAACATAACAATAAATAAACAACTATATGAGCTAAGTATACAAAATACATATCTATCCAATTTACACAACTGCACCAGACTACACACACAAAAACATCAAACTAACTAAACATTTTAAAAAATCAAAGTTATTCAGGTCAACTTAACAATAAATAAACTATATGAGCTAAGTATATAAAATACATATCTATCCAATTTACACAATTCCACCAGACTACACACACAAAAACATCAAACTAACTAAACATTTTAAAAAATCAAAGTTATTCAGGTCAACTTAACAAAAAATAAACAACTATATGAGCTAACAATACAATTACTAAATACTAAAAATGCAAAACTCACCAACTTTGCAGGCACATCTTCATACTTGTCGCACTTGCTTCCTCCAACCGAGGAATTATCCAATATCTACATACATCTCCTCTTCATGTCGAACACAATAACAAAGAGGTGTTCACTCTTACATATCGGAAAGAAAAACTGGATAAAACAAAAAAATCATTGTAAAATCTAACATACTATCATCAAAAACACAAGACATAAAAATAGTACAAAATAACTGTTAATGAAAATGAAAAAAAAAAAAACCATCTCATACGCCTGCAGCTTCTTTGGGTTGGCATCACCAATCTCGGCGTCAAGACTTTGACAAAATAAGTCAAAGGATCTACTATCATCAGTTGCCTCTGAACTTGTAACAATGGGAAAAAGCTGCATGAAATGTGGCAAAACATACACATCCATCAAATACGTAAAACAAAACTAGTTAACTAAATATACATTTCAATGTCAATAACTATACAAATCCGCTGAATTACATAAACAAACACACTGAAATAGATATGATATTAGCCATTCCTGTAATTACAAAGCGGCTGAGCTATTTAAACAATTTCAATGTACTATCAAAACAATTAGATACACAAATAAAACAAGCAGACCCGTGAATTAAGTCAGACAATCATATTTAATTAACTATACCTTTCTGTAATAAAACTAAACAAATCGACTAAACTAAGTAAACAAATCTATTGGCCCAACTATACAATTAGTCATTCCTAAGTATACAAAACAAATGCACTAAATAAACAAAGATCATCAAAGATTAAACATGCATTTTTTCCCATCTAAAAAAACATACCCACCTAACTAAAAAAAAAACAATACACTTACGATTAAAAAAACCATGTAAATTAGGTCAACTAACTCGACATATCAAATTACACAATTTTAACTTAATAAACACACAACCAAATAAACAAAAATTGATAAAAACTACCAAAAACATACAAGCATGCACGTGCAAAATATTTTCTGATTTCATGCATTGAAATTTAATGAAAATTAAAAAATGTCGATCTTGAGATTGAATATGTGGTAGCAAAAATCTATAAAGCGAGCTCTTGCTCCTTAACAACTCTTTGGCATTCAAAATCTTCGTCCATAGATATGCTCGGGTAACTTCCGGGCGCATCGTCACAAAGTCCTCCTTGTTATAATCATGTCGCGCCGAAGATTGCCTCGTCCTGCAAGATAATGTCCAATGAAAAAGAATAATCAGCCATTATAAAAAAATTATAGTATATTTTATCATAAAATATAAAAATTAGTTTTAAACTTCCGGTTCTCGAACAACCACTTTACAATCATGTTTTGTTGCTTTCGGTTAACTTCGACAACACATCAACCCGTCTCTCAACGAACGGGGATGTCAACGTCTCAGTTTTCTTTTTATTTCACGGTTCATTTCGTCGATAAACCGGCATATTCTCGCTATTCTTTTTTGGTATCTCATTCCCAACCAAACCCACGTCCATCAGCGTTCATATTACTCTGATCCTAAAAAAACAAAATAAACTATAGTAATAAACATATACAACAAAACATCAAAAATAAACAGGCATGTAAAATGAAAAAAAAAAATACCCCAACTTTGTCTAATTCCAAATCATCAGCCGCCTTCTCCTGCCCAGCCTGCTTGTCCACTTGACCCAGAGCCACATCCTTCTCATAAAATCGAGAGGTCTCGACAACCAAGTCCCATTTATCAGTGGTGGGTTCTTGTGTTAAACCAAGACTAAAACTTGGCTTGTCAGGCTTATCACCACTCCATTTCTCAAATTCGTCCCGCTTACATATAGCTGCTTCCATCTTCTCTAGCAGAGCAATATTTTCAGGATTGCTCCAAAAAGCTTCGGCCTGCTGACTCTCGCTTCCAACCACGTCATCTCCGCCACGTGTGCCCTCATTAACCATCTTATGACATATCAAATTTTTCGCAAGCACTCCAATCTTAGAAAATTCAGGGACCTCAGTCACCTCAGACGGGGCGTCCCGTATCAAGGATATTATTTCCACAACATCGGAAGCAAGACAAGCAATCCTTGACTTAATCTTCGCAATGTATCCCTGCCAAAATACAAGTATAACTAATCAAAATGGATGAACAAATATTACTATTTTATATAAGGAATGTTAAAATAAATGGAATAATAAAAACTACAAAAAGTGTACAACATCTGGAAGTAAGTATACAACATTTCTCAACTAAATATACAGACCTGTGCTATGAATTACCAAATCAACACATAAATACATATACAACAAATGTGATCTATGCATAGACAAAAGTATACACTGACAATAAGCATACAACATAACAAAATGAAATTATGGACTAATATACAACATTCGAACTAAATATACAATAAGTATACTACAACAAACATACATAATAATAGGTAAACAACATCTAAAAACTAAATATACAACATGTGTCAACTAAATATACAAACACCTGGGATATGAACTACAACCTGCTACACAGAAAATATATATACAACATAAGTAATCCATGTATACAACAAAAGTGAACTATCCATACAAAATACAAATATTCAACATCCAAAAAACTATTAACATACTAAGTATAAAATTTACCTACACAACTATGTAACCAATGTGTACAAACATACTGAGCTATCCATACAAACATTCAAAAAATGTTTTCTCAAAGTATGCAAACACTAATTATACAACAAGTGTGTACTAATTGTACATACAAAAATAGAATGTACACAGAATTTTCTCCAAAAAATAACAATGAACTTATTGATGCAAGTTTATTTATATACCCATCCACCACCACTGTAGACGAAGACCCGGAATAAAAGATTGTTTCCGCTTGGTCGACGACCAATCCCTCTAACCGAGGTTGCAATGGAACCACACCAACATATGGAGCCTTCACATATCCCTGCCCAAATCCACCGTGTAGGAACTCTTTACGTATTCTTTTCTTAACATTTTCCATCGTCCATGAAGCAAATGCCGGTAATGTCCTTGGCACATCTCTGCTAGTACACGACCTGTCCAAGTAAAACACTGAAAACATAGACAAAATTGTAAATGTGACAACACAATAAATTTTAAAAATGCAAAAATGCAAATACATGATGAAATTGCCGTTAACAACGAATCGCCCATTGAACTAAATATACAATAAGTATACTACAACAAACATACATAATAATAGGTAAACAACATCTAAAAACTAAATATACAACATGTGTCAACTAAATATACAACATGTGTCAACTAAATATACAAACACCTGGGATATGAACTACAACCTGCTACAAAGAAAATATATATACAACAAAAGTAATCCATGTATACAACAAAAGTGAACTATCCATACAAAATCCAAATATTCAACATCCAAAAAACTATTAAAATACTACGTATAAAATTTACCTACACAACTATGTAACCAATGTGTACAAACATACTGAGCTATCCATACAAACATTCAAAAAAGTTTTTTCAAAGTATGCAAACACTAATTATACAACAAGTGTGTACTAATTGTACATACAAAAATAGAATGTACACAGAATTTGCCCCAAAAAATAAAAATGAACTTACTGATGCAAGTTTATTTATATACCTGTCCACCACCACCTGCCGACGAAGACCCGGGAATAAAATATTGTTTCCTTTGGTCGACGACCAATCCCTCCAACCGAGGTTGCAATGGAACCACACCAACATATGGAGCCTCCACATATCCCCCGCCCAAATCCACCGTAGGAACTCTTTCTGATTCTTTTCTTAACCTTTTCCATCGTCCATGAAGCAAATGCCTAGTAATGTCCTTGGCACATCTCTGCCTAGTACACTGACCCTGTCCAAGTAAAACACCTGCAAAACATAGACAAAATTGTAAATGTGACAACACAATAAATTTTAAAAATGCAAAAATGCAAATACATGATGAAATTGCCGTTAACAACAGAACCGGCCCATTGAACTCATACTTGTTCGTCTCGTCCCATTTGAGTCTTTTGGATAGAAGGGTGTTCAAGGTATAATCCCACCAATTGAACTCCCTTATTTTTGAAACATCGTCAAGGCAATTGAGAATAAGTGGATTGATATATCCACTCTGTAAATTCCCAATAAGTACACTGTCAACGAGCGTAACAATATGTCTACGAAACCAGTCCCCCCATCTACGCACTACATCATCCTAAAAGCCAAATCACCTGATGTCACCTTATGGAAATTTGGAAACATTGTTTTCCACTCGTCGTACAGCGCACATTGTCCGGATTTTTTCTTCTTCTCAATAACAATGTCACCATCAGGGAACCCCAGGACCCTTCCAACGTCTTTCCTTTCGAGATGAATACGCTTACCATCCTCGAAAACCAATTCGCTACTTAGTGCATGGAAGTTTTCAACCAGCCAGTATGTAAGCTTCTTATTATAATCATCAATTTTTAAAGAAAATAGACTACCAAATCCCATCTCAATGATCGCGGCCTTACATGCGGTTTAAGGGCACCAAGAGCATCTACAATAACCTTGGGTTTCGCCCTTATTTGCGTTCCAGGGTAGTCCGATCGATCCTTTGCTCTTTTTAGCCGCTTATCTTGAACTCTCCTCCTCACGATTTTGCCAACTTCTCTCTCCTCTTCTTCACTTGACATTTTTTAAAACAAAAGCTCCTGTGTAAAAAAAAGTAGCACCAACTCATATGTCATATGCATTATGCATTAGCATGTTTCCAATTCAAAATTGTATATTCAACTTAGCATAAAAGGTATAATTGGAATTTGTCAACACCCCCATGTAAAAAAAACCATCTCACATATAATGCATGCGGTTGGAATACACCAAAACCCCCAACACAAAATAAGCACAAGATTCATATATAACAAATTTATAAGACTTTACATTGACATTCCACATTAACTTGTATATTTAATATAACAAATTTGTATAAGTAATACAAACAATTCATATCTGTCAAATTTATACCATTGCCTGTTTAGATACCACTAAATTAGGTATGTTTAACATTGCATATGTGTTTACTTAGTATATATCATCTGCAATCATCTTCCAGTTCACATACCGCTACAAATTGTATATTTAGCATGACATATATGTACACTTAGTATATTACATCTGTATATTAGTCGGATGACAATGTTTCAAATACCAACTACTTTTTGTTTTCCAATATAACAAAAGAATTTATTTTAGCACAACTTATTGTACACTTGGAATACACCATAAAACCCAACTAAAAAAACTACAGATACGTATATATGAAAACTTAACACATATACTTGTTTATATTCCTCTTTATCTTGTATATTTAATTGAACAATACAAATTTTTTTCCATAAATTTCAAAAAAACACAATCCAACAGAAAAGGGCGCAAAAACAAAAATAATGTTACCTTCAAAACACAAAATATGAAAGATGTGGGTGAAATATGGAAATACCTGAGAAAAATCGAGAAAATCACCGAACCCAAACCCCTAGTTCGTCTCTACGAAATCGCAGACTCCGAAAACCAAACGAACTTGGGCGCAACAGGGAGCACGATAATGTGGAGAGGACGGTCAAAGTCGAGAAAAGCACCGAACAAAAAACCCTAGTTCGTCTCTACAAAATCGCAGCCTCCGAACACCGAACGACCTTGGGCGCAAGAGGGAGCACGAAAGTGTGGAGAGGACGGTCAAAAAATTTGTTGAGAACTTGCTATAATGGTGAAGAAGACGGAAAATTTGAGAGTGTTGAAAGCCCGTTCACATGGACGGTTTCCTTGAGCAATTTTGATTGTGAAAAGAGACCCAAAACAGAATATGATTTGAAAAGTGACTTAGATCGAAAGTGGGCTTTTTGCCTCCTAAAAATCGGTAGGTGAGAAAGGAAAGATTGTATTTTCCTAAAAAACAGGAAGTAACGTTTTTTTTCATATAACTGTTGTACATGAAAATACAATATTACCCTTATATTCCAAAAATAAGAAAAATGATCTCAACCATTAAATTATTTAAATCAAGGGTTTATAATTGGTCTCATGGACTAACCTAAAGGGATTGGTCTCATTTGAACCAATCCCTATATATATATATATATATATATATATATATATGACTGCAAATTGTGACTTGTGTGACAGCCCCACATTTTACCCCAATTAGTTTAATATCTGGTTATTTTTTAATTTTTAATTAATGTCTTGCAAGTAATTGAATTTGGGGTTAGATATATTTATTGTTGTTGTACAATATATATATAACTATTTGGCGAATATATTACAATAAACTGAGTACAAATTGTTGGTCACAAATCCATTGAGAGTTAGCAATTTATGAGGGCTCTTCTATTTATTTAAAAAATCGTTGATTAATTTAATTAATAGGAATAATTACGAAAACACCCCTGAGGTTTGAGCTACACAAAAATAACCTTGAAGTTTGATTGTTTCTTAAATTTACAACAACAACAAACTAAGCCTTAATCCTGCTATGTGGGGTCGGCTAAATAAATCATATCGCGCCATCGTTTACGGTTCAAAGCCATGCATATTCTCATTTATATCAAGATATAACATGTCTTTTCTAATAATTTCATTCCAAGTCTTTTGAGGTTTGCCATAAATTTAAGGGGAAAATATATTTATAAATGTTTGAGATTTTTTGAAATATTTCTTGCTTATGAAAGAAGAAAATATAAAATAGAATCAAAGTTCACGGGATTTTTACAATTTTAAAAATCTCTGGATTTTTTTGTAATTAGCCTGAACCTCAAGGGTATTTTGTAATCATTCATAATTAATAACAATAAATCAAACAAATGTATCGCATTCAAATAAATTTTGCCAGTTCATTTTTTTTTATTTTTCCAAAAAACCAAGATTGCTACCCTGAGTGAGTAAACCTAACCTCCCCCACATAATATAGTGAAAAATTCTTCGATTTCCCCCTTTTTCATTTTTATATTTATACGTGATGTTGAGGCATGACAAATTGGCAAAGAAAATTGTATCTTTAGTGCCACAGGATTTGGCCTATTGCATCTGTAGTCCCATGTCTGCTTAATGGTCCCATACGAAGCAAAATCTTGCATATATAGTTCCACCGTTAGTTTTTTAACACCCACAACTGCCATCTCCGTTAAATGGTCAATTGGGAAGAAAAAATTAGGTTAGCCTTGTTTTTTGGAGGGAAAAAACAGGTGCAAGCTCAAATTTTCACTCATTTTTGCTCTAAAATCTTGAGAATAAAAATGAATTCTTCCTCCTCTAATTATCAATGAGGCAAAAATAAGTCTAAAAATTATTTTATATATTTATAGATTAGAAATTAATATCTGGAGACATGGACATAAATCTGAAAAATATTTTAAGAATTTAAAAATCAATAAATATAAATATACGAAAAATAAATCTATAAAATGCAAAATAAATTACAAATGTTATTGAATAAATTTAAAAAATACTGAATTAATTCTAAAAATTTGAAATAATATTTAAAAGATTAGTTCATATATCTAAAAATTATTGAATAAATTTTCAAATTTAGTTATATATAATTTTTCAATTTATTTAACTATTTTTCAAATTTTTGTTTGTAAATTTAAATCATTTTAATAAAATATAAAATTTTCAAAATAAATTTTAGATTACTAAATAAGGTTTAGATATTATTTTGGTAATATTTGGATTTACTCAAATAATTTTCAGAATCTATTCAATAATTTTAATTAGTTATTTTTAGATTTATTAAATAAACTTTGCAATTTCATATTTTAATTTCCTAGACTTATTTTTGTATATTTAAATTTATTATTGTTAATTTCTAAATTCTAGAAATAATTATCAAATAAATTTTCAATTATTTTGATTTTAATTGTTAATTTATGTATTTGTAAAATATTTTTTTAGACGTTTTTAAGCACATAAATAATTATTTTTACCATAAAAGCAATTCACCCAACTCTTCTTTGTCATTGCGGTAATTTCCTCAAATTTCAACTCTTGAGGGACTCTGAATGCTAACAAAATAAACTATGGGACTTAGAATGCAAAGTATGAGACTATGGGTGGAACATGCCAATTCCTGTGGGACCAACGATGCAATTTTCTCAAAAAGAAACACAGGGTTTGATTAATGACTAACGTGCACGTGAAATGCATGTGTAATACTCCGTTAGTTTTTTGACGATCAAGGGACTACATTTGCAACGTTTGACTCTTGTGGGACTTTGAATGCTAACAAAATAAACTATGGGACTAAGAATGCAAAGTATAAGACTACGGGTGCAACAGACTAATTCCTGTATTTTCTCCAAATTGGCAAGTGTGATGAATGTTAATAAATATTTACATATATTTGAATTCAGATACCAATTCGGAATCAGTTGTGACAGCCGGTTTCCAATTCGACATTTTGTCTTATTTTTCTGTAATTAACTATAAGTTAATTAACTTTTTTAAACAACATTAATTATTAATTTTTTTGAAAGGAACAACATTAATTAATGCGACAGGAACATCAACGACTAAGAATTCCCAAAGTTTGCAAGGCCGTGTGGCCCAGCTGCTTAATAATATTTTCGGAGTAAAACCTATCCCTCTTACCTATTTATTACACTAGTTTAAAAATAAAATAAAAAAGGGGTAAGCGTACACTTAACAACCGCGTTAAGGTATTATAAACCTTACATAATATGATCATGCATGTTTCATGCTGTACTATATATAAATAAGCGTTTCTTATGTTATTTGAAAATCAAAAGGGAAGTAGGATATTCTAAGAAGTTCGATCAGGCGTATTAATATTTTATAGTTACGTAAAGTAATTAGCTGTATATAGTATTTATTTTAACGGAGCTAGAACAAATAAAAAAGAAACGAAAAATATATGGAAGATCACATACTGAGTTACAATTTAAAGAGATAATATATATGCAGGGATGTGTATGAACTAATTATTTTTTGTTAGGTCACAGCCCAAAGGTGCGGCAGCAATTGCCCCGTAGCGGTATGTGGGGAGGGCCAGGATTCATTGTAGAGGGGACCGGACTCCCACAATTAAATATTTATTATAGACAATGATGATTTAAATTGTTGTACTTGCTACAAAAAGTATTTCTAGTTTACTAAAATTTGGAACATCTCTATTGCAGAAAAATCATTTATCAAAACCTCATAGCAATTTGCTTTATAAGGTGCATAACAAGTCAATTGGAAATTGATTCTCCAGTATATAATTACGAATGTACTCTCTTTAATTTAATCTATGAAAAACACTTTTATCTAATCAATAACCTATTGATCAAAAACTATTAATAGATTAACACTACAAATTAAAACTAGTCCTGCTCAAATGTGCAGATTACTCTAAGTCAAAGTAGTTGAATCTGACAGTCCAAATTCCACTCCTCTATCCAGGAGTCAGGCTAGTCTAGGAGTTGGCTTTCCAAAGCTAAGGAAATCTTTTAGTGGGAACTAGTCTGCAATACACAGAGCAAGATTAGGGGGGTCCCTGGGGACTGTGGTTGTCCCAGAGAGATCCCTCTGATACTTAAGTCAGCGACTGTCGGAGACAAAGATCTAGAGCGTAAGAAAGTAATAATGAGTAATTGATTGAGAACTTACTTAAAAATGAACATGAATGAACCTTTTATAACTGAGACGATGAGCTACATGGGCTTAGTGTAATAAAGTGATCCGCTTCAATGTAGTATACCTCGTGGGCCGCAAAAGTGAACTCAGACTCATGGGCTGCTCAATAATCGTTTGGGCCTCATGGGCATATTGATAATATTCAGACTTAATAATGAATATATGCCCCTAAAACAAATAATGGATATATGAGTGATAATTAAATAATGACATAATTAAATAAAAAATATAATTACTATTTTACTTCACAACAAAAATAAACTTAAGTAGCTATTTCAATAAGTTCACCCTAAAAAGAAAGAGTTGAAGAAAAATAGACAATTGTCATTTCACCATATTAACATCAGAAAATAATTAATATATAATCGAGTGGAGAAAAAACAATGTAAAGTTCTATTTAGACAATAAATAAGAGACTAAATAACAATTAAGAAATGAAGCACAAAAGAATAGCAAAAGTTAATAGCAACTAAAATTATGGGTAAAGAAAATTGCCTAAGAAAATGGTGAGGAAAAAGAGAAGAATTAATGTGGTAATCCTATATAAAATGATAAAATGTCTTGGCCCAAGAATTATAGTAAAATATAAATAAAAATTAATTAAAAAATAAAAATAAAATTTCACAGTGCATTGGCACCGCCGATTAGGAGGGCCAATTACAATCGAATGTCATGAACGTTTGCACATGTACACATTATAAGGTTAAGGATATACATCTCTCTAACCAATTAATTTAGAAGTGACAACGCTTGAGGTCCTACATTTTTTGCATAATTGAGCATTTTTTTATTGAATTTGATGGTAAGTTGGTAACATAGAAAAATCTTCACTCAAACATACACATCTTTTTTCCAACTTTTACATAAGAGAGATCGGATGATGTTGAATTCACTTAAAAATATAATTGTACAGGATAGTTTCCACTGCCTACTAGAAGAATGTTATTTACTTCAAATGAATACACACACGTTTACAAGTTAAAATCAAAACTAGGTTTAATTTCTCATTTTTCTCTAATAATGAAAAGCGAAAACAAATTAGTTATTTGATATTCGATTTGAGACTGGTCACTAAAAAATGGTTTGAGTTCTGGTTTGTTAACTTAACAACCAAAACTTGAATATTTTCTCGTTTGATAATATTTAAAACTCGTGTCGACCATGACTCGATTATTAAAAAATGATTACATATATATATATATATATAAAGTATAAACTATTTGAACTTGATTCGTGTTTCATTTGATTGAAGCTGGTTGAAGTTCAATTCCATTGACAATTAAATCAAGACACAAGTTTGAAGGTCCACAACTAAACTATTAAACCTTCAGATTTTTATTCTGAAAAAAAACCTTTAAAATTTTGTGGAAATGGTATTAAACAACGAAAATACTAAAATTAATATTATCAATGTTAACTTGATCCAAAATAATTATCAATATTAACATTAATATTAGTAAACCTTTAGTGAGTCGGTGCTTAAAAGGGGTGGAGTTTGTTTTGTTGAAGCTCGGGCTATCATTATTAAGTAATCAGCTCAAAGTGGCGCCTGCCCAATTAGTCATTCTCTACTCTAGTGTCCTAACCTACTATCGTCAGGCCCAAACGTGGTTCTTGAGCCCATATTAAAAAGTTAGCTTTCGGCTTGTTTGTACAGCCAGGAAGGTACCGCCAGGCCCAATTTCAATTCGGATCCATGAAATCAAACAGATCAAGAATTAACAATTCGGAGGCACATACTTTGCCATAAATCTCGAGCGAGAGAATTAAGAATATGATAGCAGTGGCAATAATCCGCCTCCGCCCATTCTTGATTCTTTGCCTCGAGCCCAGTGAAATAAACGATTTTCAAATATTATTCTTTCAACCGCATTACATGCACTGAGGACTACCACATTGGTTTATGTGTTTGCAGCAAAGCGTACTTCAACAAGAGAAAATCGGAGATACAGTCTAGTAATTGTGGTAAAATTATGTATTATTTCTGTGATTAATGGAAGATTGGAAGGGATGAATGATCCAGAGATGGGCCGAGAGATCTCAGTCTTGCTTCAGCCGAAGAGTTTGCTGATTTTCCTCGCTGTTTTAGTTCTCATCTTTCTCGCTTCTTCCTTCTCTCGACAGGTAAAATTTCCTTTATTCAGTGTTCATTCTCTTTTGTTTTTTAATATTTTCGGACCACTTGCTTCGTGTTTTTTTTTTTTGTGACTTTCCTTTACTTTTTATTTATTTATTTGGTGATTGAGCTGAATTAGCAATTGCCTGTTTGTTTTGGATCTGATTTCACTTTTAGGTTGTGGGTGACTTTTCTGTTGATGGGGTTTTTTCCTATTCCGAGTGTGGGGAATGAATCTGTAATCTGTAATTTGCAAATCAATGTATGAGAGAACTAAAAATTTTGATTTTTGTGGCATCGATGAAACGCTCCTCCTTTCCGAGCTCAACTTAACAAAATATGAACTGCGCCTGAAGAGATTGTGTAAATTGATAAAGTTACTAGGGAAACAAAGACCAGTCGATAAATGATTCAGTACATTAAATTATTTGTTTTGCATATTGGAAAGTAAAAATCACTGATCTAAAGTGAGGTAGTTGGAACAATAAGAAATTAGAAAATGGTAGTAGATCTGTGATCATTTTCCTTTTAGTGCCAAGTTAATATATATGTAGAACAGTAGTTTCTAATGCATCTTTTTCAACAAAAAACATTAAGAACCTCAAGGAAAACTTCTGTTGTGACTCATCAGCCTAGCTCCTGCTTGAATGTGAATATTAGTCTAGGACAAACCATGAAAGCCCACACATCCATAATGTTTCTCTAATACCATGAAGATTCATTTGGGAAATTTGATTGGCCAGGATTAGTTTATCTATTGATAGGGAGCTTTGACTACAACCCATGATAATAATCCTGGCCTGTTTTTTGTCCTGCCCTTAGCTGATAACTTGCCCACGCCATGGGGGTGAAATTATATAGTCCTACCCAACTTCAACCCTTCTGTGTACAGTCATTGACGAATTTGTCCCTCACTGGTGTGGGTAGTATTACATTTCTATTTGTCATTTGGGGTAATTTGGTCATTTCGGAAATTTGTCCAACTTTATCACAAAGCCGAACAAAATATTGTTTGTTACCCTACTAAAATAATCACATTGCAATCATACTTCCCAAACACGTTATTGAACTCAATTATATTATCTAATCCTGATTCCTAACTTATCCAAATTATTTTATCAATTCAATCAACAATCGGAAACAAGTCCCTAGTGTTTCAGCTAACTTATTCTTGTGTGGTATTTTAACTGGAATATGAACCCTCCATTATTCTGCAGCATCGGTAGTTATTTTTAAGCAATATTGTCCATGTGTGTATGCATAGCATGTATGTGTGGATTTCCTTATATAAAATTGCATATTGTATCACACGCATAGCTACATGTTCATTGCCATGTCTAATGGTTTTTCTTTCTTTATTTTCTTCATGTGAACATGTTTGCTAGATTAATCAGGACAACAGTCATAAAAAAGGCCTATGAGTCCTCAACGTACATATACAACATGGTTGAGAAAGAGGCAGTTCTGTCTGTTTGCTTAGATCGTGTTAACTTATAACTAAAACCTTTTTCTTGTGTTATAGAAGATCTTGAATTGTAGACATTAGTTCTTATTCTTTAACTTTATTGACGCCTTTTCCTAACTTTTTGTTTCTGTTCTTTATATCTCAAGGAGGTAGAGAAGCCGGAGGAAGTCTATGAGATCACCCATAGAGTATTTTTGGATGTTGACATAGATAAACAACGCATAGGTATGGCCCTTGATATTACACCATATCAATGAAGTACTGTTTCAACTCTGTCAGAATCTTTTGTCAAGCTATTTTCTAATGCACTAGGCATGAGCCTCTCCATTTGTTTAAGTTGGACTGTGTGATGATTTGTTTCTCTTATAATTTGAGAGGCTATTGTTCTTATGACAATCCATTCTACGATGTATAACTTGTTTAACACTTGCTCAAGCTATTAGAAGTAGTCATGAGTTGATATGTCCGTCAAGTCATTAGATTCTTCTAGTTACTCTACTATTCCTTCCTTTTTAATGTGAAACATGTGTATCAAGAAAAGCTGGCATAATATTCAGAAATGAGTGGGAAAATAAGGAGGAACTTTATGTTCTGCATGTATTATTCTTCTAGAGACACTGTAGTTTCATTTTCTTTTGTTCAAATGTTACACCTTAATGTCTACAGAGAGGAACTACTAGGACCTTTGTTTTCTGCATGTATTATTCTTCTAGAGGACACTGTAGCTTCTTTTTTCTCTGTCTTAAAATGTTACACCTCAATGTCTACAGGGAGGATTACTATTGGATTATATGGTCAAGTTGTGCCAAAGACTGTGGGTAATGTCCTCTGTCTTATGCTTGAATTTCTCCATGTTAAACAGATTACGTCCGTTCTGTTTTGACTTGACAATTTTCTTTTGTTTTGGAATATTTCTTTTCCTGATTGTATTTACCGTTTTCTTTGCAGAGAATTTTAGGGCTTTGTGTACAGGTATTTTCAAGAATATATCACTATTCAAATTTGTTCTTGTTTTTCAGTATTCTCTAGTCGGATGATATGGCTGCTCTTTTCTGTTTTACCTCATTAACTAATCAACTTTCTTTGAAACCAGGGGAGATGGGAAAAGCCTCTAATGGGAAAGTACTACACTATAAGGGAACTCCATTTCATCGTATAATACCTGGATTCATGATACAAGGTGGAGATATCGTCTCTGGAGATGGGAGAGGAAATCAATCTATATTTGGTGGCACCTTCCGTGATGAGAATTTCAAGTTGAAGCATTCACATCCAGGTCTTCACTCGTCTTCTTGTATCTTGTTTGACAAAGAGACACGTGAACTTGCTAAAACATTTTTTTCAACTCTTTTGTTATTAATATCAGGGATGATCACAAAACTACCCTTGAGGTCTAGCCTAATTACAAAAAATCCCGTTATCTTTCAAAATTACTAAATATCTTCCGGACATTTGTTTCTATTTTCCAAATTGCACCCTCAGGAAAGGTTTTTTTTAGGTAAATACAAACCCCTAGGGGGTGTTTGTGACACCTGAAGGAGGGTATTTGTAATTTGAAAGATAAGTGAAGTTTTTCATAATATGGCTAAACCCTCAGGAAAGGTTTCTTAATCTGATGTTTTGCAGGTGTCGTGTCCATGGTGAATTCAGGGCCTGATTCCAATGGCTCACAGTTTTTCATTACAACAGTCAAGGCTTACTGGTAAGCAAATGTTGAGATAGCACTATGTAACCTGCAGCTCCTTATTATAATTGTCGGGTTGGAGTTGTGAATAACTGATTCATCACTGGATAATATTACATTAACAGTTGGATATTTCTGCAAGTATTGTTGGCAGTTAATCTTTGAGTGAGCTAGAGGCTGCATTTCCCCATTGTAAATAGGCACTTGAAAAAGAAGTATGCCGAATCTGTAGCATAAGATTTTTGGATAATTACAAAAAAATCTCTGAGGTTTGAGCTAATTACAAAAAAATCTAGAAGTTTTTTAAAATTATAAAAACCTCCTTGATGTTTGATTCCGTCCTACATTTCCCCCTTCATAAGCAATAAAAATAAACATTTCATAAACCCCCTCTGACATTAGTAGAAATATTACCTTGAGTTAAAGACAAAATCGAATCTCAAGGTGCCTTTTTTTTTTCCAGAAATTTTCAAAAATCTCTGGTTTATTGTAGTTACCCCAAACCTCAATGGTTTTTTTTTGTAATTATCCCTAAGATTTTTGGATATTACTCTAGGGTTTAATTGAACTTGTTTATAAAGTCTACTAGTTGTAGATTTTCTTTACATTTCTCCGGAAATTGCGCAGGTTGGATGGCGAGCATGTTGTTTTTGGCAAAGTCATTGACGGCATGGATACTGTGTATGCCATCGAGGGGGGTGCAGGAACTTACAGTGGGAAGCCGAGGAAGAAGGTAATTATCGCAGATTCTGGGGAGATACCCAAGAGCAAGTGGGAAGAAGACAGCAAACTTTCAACAACATAGCAATAAAAGTAGCAAGATCTCGAGTTTAACTTAATGATTCGGTTAGTTTTTTTCTTTTTCTTTTTTGATGTGCATCCTCTGTATCAAGTTTGTTAAATTATAAAATTGACTTTAAACATTTCTAGTTAAGCTCTTGCCTCTTGGGAATACTTGTATTCTGTTTTTGGGTTTGAAGCAAGTGATATATTGGCTTATTGTAGAAAGAAATATTCAAGTAAATGAGAGGTTCGTTTGTATATAGTCTTTGTTCCATGCTAGAATCTTTGGACAATACACCAGTTGCTTCTTTTCATGAGATTATGTGGGATTCAACAATTAGTAAAGAGAAGAGCGGTAACTTCTCGTTGTGGTGAAGACCTAAACAACAGGGTATATTAAGCAAACATTTTATGCACGTGACATCATTTCTAATGTGTAGTACGAGATGAAACACCAAAATTCAAACACAATTGTTTACGTACGTATCTAGATTATTAATAATGCTCGTGTTTTGTACTTCTTCAAGTGTTCCATAGTAACTCTTCTGGGCAATTCCAGATGGAAAATTCATAGTAGTTTGACATAATAGAAAGAATGGATAATTACAAATAAACACTCAAGTTTGAGCTAATTACGAAAAAAAATCTTCTTTTAGAGGTTTTTGAAATAAAAAAAAAACTTTAGCTTTGAGAAAGCAACTGTATGGATCCTTGAGAAAGCTCAAAGCCCACCACATGATTTTTACAAACCACAAATATAGCAGCCCATTTTGAGAACGAGTCATATCGGTTCATCACATTTTTGATCTTTTCAATAACCCTTTTTATTGCCACTCTTGTCGCGGCCTAAAATCCAGTAAAAGGAGATTTCTCTCTTTTCTTTCTGTACAAATTAGTAGGATTAACAGTTAAACTTGTCATTTAATAATCACGAGTTTGATATATTCATATCAAGCTATACAAACAGGGTGGGGCATGTCACCTCATCTTGCCACTTACCATTTCTTGATTTGCATTGATAGATAACTTTAGACTCTAGTGTTTGCAAACAATCTATACTTTCTTGATTCTCTAATCACATCTTGCTATTTCGTGGAAAGGTTACATCAGTTCATATAAGGGATAGTCACAAAAAGTACCCCAAACGTTTAGTCTAATAACAAAAAGCTTCGGTTATGTTTAAAAATTAGATATACCCATTTAAAATATTACAAATGCCCCATTTTGAGGGTATAATTTGTAAAAGAGAAACAAATATTAAGGGAATATTTGTAATTTTGAAAGATAATTGGATTGTTTGTTGTATTTAGGCTAAAAGTGTTGGAGATTTATCACGTGCGATATTATATTCCGAGAAGATTCAGAAAACTTACTTGCATTCCCGAAAATGAAATTATAGAAAATGCAGAAAATTAGACCGAGGCTAGAGTTCGACTCTATGTCTTTAAGACGAATTGCCCCGCTACGGTGCCCACGGTTGAATAGCAAACGTCTCCCAAGATACAACGGTCTCATCTTGTTGTAGTAGCACTCCAAACAACAAGATACGGCGAACTTCGAATGTTTTGTACTCTCCCTTTTATCGAAAAATTTTGACGAAAAATATCTTTGATGAATGTATGCAAAAAATGCTTATGAAAATCTGCAGATTCTTGGGATATATATAGATTACCAAAAGTCACAAGTGAAACAACACAACCGTTCGAACATACATGTCTATTTATTCGAACAAACACGTCCATTGGTTTCAAACGAAACAACACAACTATTCAGATGAACCTTTTCAATCCGAATAGTTCCAGATGAACAATCACACCTTTTGGCAACAATTTCTCATTCACCCTAAAATATCTATAATATTTCCAACAATCCCCACATGAATGAGAAATTACGTGAATCAATGCAAATCGAAAGAAATGCACATGTGAATGCGGAACAAAAAAGATAGTACAAACGGAAAGCTATTGCATCGGGAGGTAGCTTTTGGCTTTGAACCTTCCCTAGTGAAGTCTTATCGGATTTACTTGGCTAATTAGTAAACATAATGTCTTGAACTATTCAAGTTGGTTGGTGCAAACCAAGACAACAACACCCACACAATAACCTCCCTAACATTTCCGATTCTCATGGTTGTGTTCATTTTGGCCCGAACAACCTTGGGTTTCATAAGTGTTTTGGAGAATTCAAGCCTCGGAATTCTCATAGAAGCGGCCCCTACTTCACACTTATATAGGTGACCTCTTATTAAGAGTATTCTGCCATACCCCACTTGGTTTAACTAAGCTATAGGAATCATTAAAAGTTAAACTTAACCTTACATACTTTTACAGAAAGCACTTTTAATCATAAGAATGGGTAGGAATGTATTCTAAGTGCTTAATTGAATCTTCATAACTTAGTTTTCCCATTGAACCAAGTTCTTGGGATCTCCAGTCATCATGGTTGGGTTACCATTACGAAGATTCATGCGTAATAGGCTTCAATACCATTCCCTTCGATAATCAGTATTTGATCTCTACTTTAATCAAATTTGCGCGCAAGATTGAGATCAATATCTTTACATATTTGAGCATATAATCCCTGAGCATGTGTAGCCACTTCAAATCGACATAAGTGCCACCGGTGGACTTTCAAGCCCTTCAATGTCAATGTGGCTTTATAACACCTTAAGCTCATATAGACTATTGTCAATATGTCATCTCTTTTTAGGAAGAGATTCGTTTGACTTTATCGTTTGTCATTATCTATACAATGATTTAATAGTTTTACATGTTCCCTTCAAGTTCGGTACAACAATCTAATTTGGGCCTACCTTGATAAGGTTTAGCCTTTATGGCTTTTATCTACACCTTTCCTTCGTACCTCAATGTGTGCACTGTTGCAATACTAAAGAATACACTAAAAGATGCACCTCTTTAAGAGAAATCACAGGTAACCCTTTTTAGCTATCGATCATCCCTGTCAATGTCAATTGACTCATATCCTCTTTTCTAAGGATACATCTCAAAGAAATACAAGGATACCTCTCACATAAACTGGTATTTCTTTGACTTCGTAGTTATTAGGGTCAATCTTTGTCAAGACTTGGGTAAATTTATATTTACCAAACACCTCCACATTTTAGGCAAAACTCATCACCCTCACATTGTGCAACAAGGTCAACTTTGAGAATTACCAATTTAACAATTGTTATTTCTCACAAAGTTCAAATGTGATTGTATCGCTAACTGACAAACAATCCAATTGCCTACGCAAATTCCAAAGAATTTCCCAAGAGGGCTAAATGACTCAGTTGTATACATTCACCATATTATAGGTAGAGTTAACTTGCCATGTGCTCCCTCACAAGGGACGCCTCGAATCATATGCCTCACACAAGGACATTTAGATTTGCTCATGCATTCTTCACATGTTTATGACACTCAAAAGAAAAGAAAAGAAGAAAAGAAGACGGCTTAGATTTGCCTCATGCATTCTTCACATTCTTCACAAGGACATTTAGATTTGCCGCTTTTCTAAGTATTGGCTTGGTGTGGTGGTTCGCCGGCCGAAAGAAAAGAAGAGACGGTGTCTATTTGGGTTTCAATTGAATAAAGAAATTGGAAGGCACGCACAGTGCATAATTACATGTAATTATGCACATGAACTGTAACATGTACGTTCAAGGATTATCCATGAAACCCAAGTCTCATTACGGTCAACAAAAAACTAATAATTAAGTTCAAAGGCCACTTAAAATAATCTGCCAATCAAAAAACCCAAGTCTGATCCCGTTTAACAGCAAATGTCGAACAGAAAAGTTGACAGAATATAATATGCACATAAAAGCGGAAGAAATCAAATTCGTCTTAAATTGTTGGAGATTTAGATCACGTGCGATATTATATTCCGAGAAGATTCAGAAAACTTACTTGCATTCCCGAAAATGAATTTATAGAAAATTCAAGATAAATTCATGAGGAAGCGGTATCTCTTTCGGATCTACTCGACAAATCCAGGTAGTTGGGCCTCGTGGAGTGGCACATGGCGCGAGATGTAGCCCTCCTCTCAGGCTAGGCCTCTCCAGCTGAGCTGGGCGCCGGGGCCCATGCGCAGGCAGAAGAGTGGTCGCAAGGCTGTCTCTGCAGAAAATTAGACCGAGGCTAGAGTTCGACTCTATGTCTTTAAGACGAATTGCCCCGCTACGGTGCCCACGGTTGATTAGCAAATGTCTCCCAAGATACAACGGTCTCATCTTGTTGTAGTAGCACTCCAAACAACAAGATACGGCGAACTTCGAATGTTTTGTACTCTCCCTTTTTATCGAAAAATTTTGACAGAGAATATGCTGATGAATGTATGCAAAAAATGCTTATGAAAATCTGCAGATTCTTGGGATATATATAGATTACCAAAAGTCACAAGTGAAACAACACAACCGTTCGAACAGACCTGTCCATTTATTCGAACAAACACGTCCATTGGTTTCAAACGAAACAACATAACTATTCAGATGAACTTTTTCAATCCGAATAGTTCCATATGAACAGTAAATTTATGGGAAAACAGAAAACTCGAACAAAAAGTAAATTTTGTAATTAACCCTTAATATAACATAAATATACTTGTAGCCCCTATATTATGACAACAATCATTAGGATAATGTCCTTGCCGACATTCCTTGGGGGCATTTTTATGGGAAAACAGAAAACTCGAACTTGGGATTCGAAATTACCAATGTTAAATGCATGAAAAAGATTTAAGGGGAGTATAACTTTTTTTCTTTCCTTTGCTTCCACGTTAAGACTATTTGAGCAAATCGAAATTTTCAGATCTTCCATACGAGACTGGGACCATTGTACTAAAATTGTGCAGCAATTCATTTTTGTTTTAGGCTTAAATTCCAGCCTTGGTTTTAGAATAAATATTAGGGGAGGTGGATGTAATTAAGAATCTTGGGAGATTAAGTAAACCCCTGAATAAGACTTATGTAATTTTCTTGTAACTGGAAGGTTATGTGACTTACTATATATGTCAATAAGGGCTCACCTCTAAAGACCGAACCAAACCCGTCCCTATAAAATTTGAAGGCTAAAATTATATATATTTCATAGGTTCTTATAACATGGGAGCTTTTTAGTCCGACCCTAGATGACCGGCTAGGGTTTCGGTCAGACCGGCTCTTAGAGTTTTTTTTCTTTCAATATAGTTTTTGTATTATATATATATATATATATATTTAACATTTATATATATAATGCTGCCAAATCTAATATTTGATCTCATTAATTAATCATCATCTAATCTTAGCAAATTATCAAACTTGATCTTTGATTTGACTCTATGATCTTTGATTTTATTTATCATTTTGTCTTAGTAAATAACTTGGTAAATACTAATTTAAATTACGTATATAAATGATAATGATTACACAAATAGTTATTAAACAATTAAAGAATCGAAATATATATATTCATTTAGCAAAAAAGAATTAAATAACTATATCAATTCTCTTTGACTCTTCACCGTTATTATTTCGAAGAAACCTCATTTATTGTTTTTTAATTTTTAATAGGATACCGATATACTATACTATTTGATTTGGTTAGAAATATTAAAATTATAAATACATGACTCACAAATTTATCATCTAATTTCTGTGTATTCACTTCACCAATAAATTAATCAATTAAAAAAAATAAAGCAAGCATGAGCTAAATGTATAAACCCATGTGTACACAGTATTCTTTTCCATCTACGCCCTTAATGTTCTACACAAGCAACACTTCACCACATTTCCTTTCACTGCATATACTGACAAGTGACAACAAACAATTTCTCAGGTAATTTAACGGTATATAGTGTTTGTGGAAAATTTTTGCAAATGTGTAGTGAATTTTAGCCGGGTTATTTTTTTAAGCGTAGACGCTATTGCAAATAGCGCCCATATACCAGGCGCTAATCGCAATAGCGCCCAACACATTTTTTTATTTTTTTTCTACTAGCGCCCAAAGTTAGTCTTTTTTTTTTTTGATTTTTGATTTTTGAATTTTATTTATTTAATAATTAATTAATTTATGAAATTTTAACAATAAAGGATTAAAATTATTCGATTAAATCTCTAGAATCGAACCATAGAAAAATATCTACGTCCTGAACTGTACCGAAAGTTCAGGATTAAGATTCGGTTCTAATGGGACGATACGGTATGGTTCGGGGCGAAGATTAACCATAAATAAAGCATAGAAATTTGGAAAAAAAATCAATATAAAAATCCCCAAACGGATATACTTCTGGTCATATTTTAGTGTAGTCTCAAAATAAAACTAAAACCCTAATAGGTAACATAATCCTATATTCTAAACTTAATAACCTCTATAAAATAATAATATTATATTATTTGCGCAATTGTCCTTCTATTGACTTAGAACAATTATAATTAACTAATAATTTTGATAAATTAATATGAAACAAAAACTTAAATAATTTTATAATCTCGATATCTCCTACTTAACAACTTAATGTAATCAATAAAAATTATGTTTATAATTTACACAAGTTATTGTTTCATATTAATTTATCAAAATTATTAGTTAATTATAATTGTTCTAAGTTAATAGAAGGACAATTGCCCAAATAATATAATATTATTATTTTATAGAGGTTATTAAGTTTAGAATTTAGGATTGTGTTACCTTATAGTTTTAATTTTTATTTTGAGACTACACTAAAAAAGACTAGAAGTATACCCGCTTGGTGATTTTTATATTGATTTATTCTATCTTTCTCCAAATTTCTACGTTCTATCTATGACTAATCTCCAGTCTGAACCATACCGTAAGAACCGAATCTAGTCTTTCGATACGGTTCGAGACGTAGATTTTTTCTATGGTTCGATTCTGGGGATTTAATCGAATGATTTTAATCAATTTTTGCTAAAATTTCATAAATTAATTAAATAAATAAAATTCAAAAATAAAAAAAAAACTAACTAATTTTGGGCGCTAGTTTTACTAGCGCCCAAACTAAAGAAAAAAAAATAAAAAAATGTGTTGGGCGCTATTGCAATTAGCGCCTGGTATTTGGGCGCTATTAGCAATAGCGCCTACACTTAAAAAAATAAGCCGGCTAAAATTTACTATACATTTGCAATAATTTCCCACAAACACTATATACAGTTAAATTACCCCAATTTCTCGTCTAAAAAGCAATGCAAATTTTATTAATTAGTCATGACTTTCATACTCAAAAGAAAAGTAAAAGAATTTAAATAATATTCTCTATGGGCAATTGGGTCCATTATGCAATCATAGATCTATCTAATAATGGTCCGACTCGTAATAATTGCAGAACACCAATGGCAATTTCACCAATCAAACCTTATATAAAGTTACATCATAAAATACTCAAGAAAATCACCATAAAATTCAACCATTCTTATCACCGATCAGCTTAGCAAAGCAAAATTGACCACCATGGCGATGGCTTTCAAGATGGTACACACATTAATTCATCACACAATTTTCACACACACATTCATATTGTATTTGAATTTATAAAACCGATTAATTATATGGTTATAAATTGTATAATTGTGTGTGTATATACATATTACATATATAGGCGACGACGGGGATGTGGGTGACGGAGGAATGCAAGAATTCATTCATGGAGATGAAGTGGAAAAAGGTGCACAGGTACATAGTGTTCAAGATTGATGAAGGGTCTAAGCGGCTGACGGTGGACAAAGTGGGCGGCTCCGGTGAAGAATATGCTGATCTGGCGGCGGCGTTGCCGGAGGACGACTGCCGCTACGCCGTCTTCGATTTTGACTTCGTCACCGTTGACAATTGCCGGAAGAGCAAGATCTTCTTCATTGCATGGTTTGTTCACTACTCTCTCCTAAATAATTATATCAGATTATTAGTACAACTTTCATTAATTGGTTATGCATTAATTAGAAGTTCATTAATTTGTGGAATATCAAAAATTTCCCAAATGTAAAAGTAGAAAATTTAGTAGCCAAATAATCTTAAAAATGCTTAAATATGGTACTTAATATATCAGTCAATATATATTACTACATCTACAGTTTCAAAACATTAGACGAATGTTACATGTACAGTAATAATATTACTCGTGTACACAATGACACGTGTTAGGTGTACTCCTGGTCCCTTACACAACCCAAATGGATCACGATCCTCTGCATTCTATTATTTACATTTTGTGTAAATTTCAGACACAAGAGGATAAAAAAAAACGTGGGACCTCCTTTTTCATTTTCGCATATTTTTTTTATTTCTTGTGTGTCTTTCTCTCACATCTTATATTTACATAAATTTACGGAATGGAAATATCGATTATACATTTCCAACCAAAACTGGGCATTTGGGCAGGGCCACAAAGAGGAGAAAAGGTTATATACTGTGGGGAAAAAATGATTGGGGCAAGGGGTAGATTAGAGTGCTGGCTATGCTCCTGAGTATATTGAATATTGGAAACAGTAAAGAATTGAGCTGACCATTCATTGCTTGAGGGGATGTTTGTTTATAACAATACACAGAGTTTGAACCATTGACTTTACCTCTAATAGGTGAGGTTAAGTACTTCGAACTGGGTTTGATTGAACCTTAGCAAATCATAATACTAAAAAAATGGGAAAATTGCAATTTTGGTCCCATAACTTTGGGGTGGTGTCAAAACTAGTCCCACTCGATTTTACTTTTTCAAAAACACCACTGTAATTTACAAATTGTATCAAAACTAGTCCCACTCGATTTTAATTTTTCAAAAACACCCTGTAATTTACAAATTATATCATTTGAGGACAAATCCCACCGCCGATTGGAATTTTCGCCGGAATTCGTCACGTGATAAGCACGTGACCTGAAATTTGGGGATTTCTCACCTCTTTGACACGGTGGAAATAAAATCTTTAACATGAAAAGAGATTTGGAGGGAAAAACACTCGTCACCACCATTTTCCCCAAAAAAAATATGCCCAATTACAGGGTGTTGACGAGTTTTTTTTCCCTCCAAAATCTCGGTGACGGGTTTTTTTCCCCCAAATCTCTTTCCTCGGCATTTTAAGTCCACCGTGTCAAGGAGGGTGAGAAATCCTCAAAATTTCGGTCACGTGCTTATCACGTGACGAATTCGGCGAAAATTCCAATCGGTGGGATTTGTCCTCAAATTGATACAATTTGTAAATTGCAGTGTTTTTGAAAAATTAAAATCGAGTGGGACCAGTTTTGATACAATTTGTAAATTACAGGGTGTTTTTGAAAAAGTAAAATCGAGTGGGACTAGTTTTGACACTCCCCCAAAGTTATGGGACCAAAATTGCAATTTTCCCCTAAAAAAATAAAATTCCTAAATGTCTAAGACTAAATTAATCTTTAAAAAAAGACTAAATTTAAATTTTGTTTTGTTTTATTTCTTTTTACCCTTAATCTGATAATAAAGAGTAGTTTGATTTAAATATAAGTCGCTAGATTTTGTGATTAGATCTTATTATTGATGGAAATGTATATTTTTCAGGTCCCCAGCAGCATCAAGAATTAGAGCAAAAATGCTGTATGCAACATCGAAAGATGGATTGAGGAGAGCATTAGATGGAATCCACTATGAATTGCAAGCTACGGATCCAACCGAGATGGGATTTGATGTCATCAAGGATAGACTCAAATAATTCACACTCTTACTATTTCGATTTGATAATTATATATATCATAAATCAAATCATGTAATGGAATCAAATTACTTTATAGTTTAATTTAATAATTCACACTCTTACTATTTCGATTTGATAATTATATATATCATAAATCAAATCATGTAATGGAATCAAATTACTTTATAGTTTAATTTAATAATTCCACTTAGACATGCTTTCTTGTTGTTAGTGTTGCCATCGCCTTTTCTAACCCTTTAATTAATGACCTTTGTATTGTCCTTACTCTTCAGCTAATTATTATTGTTTAACAAACAGGCACCTTTTTTCATATCTACCCCCTTGTTTTTTTCTCTTTTCTTTTTAGATCAAGGATTAATTATACCCATGATCACCTACATTTATTATATTTACAAAGACCATAAATTAAATCCAATTTGCAAAGAATTATTTTTTAGGTTTTTACTAAGTCCCTGTAATTTAGAAATTTGAAATAAATGTGGGATAATTACAAAAAAAAATGTAACCATGAGATTTGAGATAATTACAAAGAGGTTTTTGAAAATCACAAAAATCCTCATTAGGTCTGATTTTGCCTTATATTTAAGAGGGTAACTGTATATATTATGTCTATAATACTATGTCTATAAATGTCAGGAGAATTTGAAATATTTTTTGGTAATGAATGTGGGAAAATAAACAGAATCAAACCTGAAGGATTTTTTTTAATTTTCAAAATTATTCGGGTTTTTTTTTTTTTTGTAATTAGCCCAAATCCCGGGAGATTTTTTGTATTTACCCCAATTAATATTAAGGAGGTGGTAAAAATTTATATATTCAGAAGGATAATTATGTCAATAGGCCAAACCTCAATTGTTTTTATAGTTAATCGTTTCTTATATATACTTTGTCAATTTATTTCATTTTTCTTGTAACTTTTCTTATCTTTTGAGTACCTTTTTTTTTCTGGGAAAAGGGGACCATGGAAACCACACTTTAAAGCAACCTCCTTTAGTCCTTTCTACTTTACCTCCACAAATATTTTTGACCCCAGGGGAAGAATTAATTTCACTTTTAAACTTAAAAGATAAGTTATAACCAGAGATAAAAGTAGTGTATTTTTCGGGGTGGGGTGGGGTGGGGTGGGGTGGGGGGGGCGTGGAAAGATCTTTTTTAGGGGAAAAAAGAGTGTGTTTGATTAGCTATTCTAAAATGATTTATCACGTGTTTGGATTGGATTAACCAAAATGTATGTGTTTTTTTTATACCAAAAAAAGGGTAGAAAATATATTCAAAACTCAATCACGAAAATACACTGCCCCAACTGGTACAAGGGCCATCTCGACCACACATATACGTGTGTAAAGCGTTTTTAAGATAAACTCTAATACCCAATATCCAAGTGGTGTCAATTTCAAAATAATTGTGATTTGTCGAGTCAATAGTCGATATATGTTATTTGAGGTTGATTTGAAAAGGATAAGATTTCCTTATCATTTTTCTATTCTGGGGAAATTTGTCATTAGAAATAGTCTGAAGAGTTCATGATGCTATAGCCCATCTTACATGACTTCCATTTTAAGAGAACAGTTGAAAGGACAATGAATTCTAATTTTATAGGACATATATTCTTATCGGAAAAAAAAAAACTATATGAATTCTATTGTTATCGATTGAGGAACTAAGAGGAAACGAGAATTTGTGGTAAGAATAAAACTGAATACTAAAATGGTCATGTGGTTTAACACTTATTGTCCGAAGGGCATATGCTGCCTAACTGGCCGGACCTGGATCTCATTTACAAGGTTTATAGTATAATAATAATTTTTAAAGTAACGAATTTGGGAAAGGAAAGAGAGAAACCCAAATATTAGAAATTAAAATACAAAATACAAAATTATGTCATTTGAAGTGAAAAAACATTTATTTAATTTTTAAACATAACTTAAAGAAATGGAAAGTGAATATTTATGGGATGAAACAGTATGAGAAAAGTAGATCTTTCCACACTTGGGTAGGCTAAAAATGGGTTATCATCTATACCGCTAGATCAACACATACACACACACATTCACATGGGTGTGTGTTAATCCAATGATATAAACTCCACTTGAGAGTAACTAGTGGGGGTAAAGATCGACTAATATAAATGTTATACTTAATTTCAATCAAAAAGGGAAGAAGCCGATCGATGGATCATAATTTATTGAATTAATTCTTCTCTGCCGACAATTATGTCTGTTGGTATTCCAATTATTGATAATAAAACATATTTCACAACACCTAAGGACAAGGGTCATTTTTATGTTTTAAAGGGTTCGGTACGACAAAAAAGGGCCCTCTATGTTAACAAAAAAGGGCCCTCTATGTTAATGAAATGTTATATTTTAATTTCATTGTCTCCAATTTCATTAAAATATTGCTATAATTTGGATGTTGAGTTAAAAGATTGAAATTTGGCAAAAAAAAAAGTAAATAAATAAATAAAAAAAGGAAATTTTTGCTACTAGAGAGGGCTGTCCCAGCCCTGTATATAACAATCCATATCAACACACGGGGGTGGAAAATCAACTAACATGCCATTAGTGGGGATCGAACCTAAAATCAACTAGTCTCAGGGTCTCAACCTTGCGACTAGGTAAGACATCGTCTGCTTAGATGGAGTCATTTGAAATCTTTCCACCAAATTCACATCTCAAATTCAAATTCTTCAATCCAAATGCAAATTAAGAAACTTTGGTCACAAGAAGTTAATTTTTCATGGATAATTTATATTTGACACACAAAGAAAAAAATGGATGATTAGACAAATGATTTGATGTTTAACATTAGGGTCTAACTTTGTATTTTGAAAATTATAATAATATTTTGAAAATCTCATATAATTATACTCCATTAGTATTTAGTACACCAAGAAAGTTTACTCTGTAATAATTAGGGGTGGCCAAATGAAACCGAAACTGGATTCTAAATCGGAACCAAAACTGAAACTATGTAGGCTGGTTTCGGTTCCTAGGTGTCAAAAACCGTGGAACTGACGGTTTTAACCGTGATGGAACCATTTTTTTAATGTTAAAACCAACAATTTTGTTTTGGTAAATACATGCTAGAAGAAATATTAAATGTTTATTATAATGTTTTATTTTTGTAACTACATAAGACACGTTTTAGACCAAATGTTATAAGCAAACTACGTGAACTTTGATTCTTCTATACTCTAATAGTATATATAAATAGTTTAATATTATTATTAATATTAAGTATAAAACTTTATTGAATATTAAGTCCAAGTCTTTTTATTTATTTTCCTTCTTTTTTTTAACTGAAATTGATAAACTATTTTAAAAAACGAAAAAATTATCAAAAGATAAACAAACAGTTCTGGTTAAAATCAAAACCAGAACTGTGGAGGAACCGGGTTCCAAATCGGTCCAAAACCATTGGTTTCGATTCTAGAACCGGAACCGTGGGGGACCGGGGTTCCGACCATTTGCCGCTTGCGGCTAATGTTAATGTTCAAGGAAAAGGGCCATCGGGCAAAACGAATGGAAATGGGCCTTCGGGCAAAATGAATGGAAATGGGGCTTCAGGCAAAATGTTCACGGGTTCCAAATAACAAGGCTCACTATGACCCTGATTAGAACAAGCTCGCGTCCTAAGAATGTTTTACAAAAAGAAAGACAAAGTTTTAAGTATGAATATGAAAGGTTTTTAAGTAAATTAAATGAAGTCTTCAAGTTAAATGTAAGACAATGCATTAGGCATGCATTCATGCATGAAGTTACTTGTTGAGCTTCTTTAAGCTCATTCTACGAATGTTAAATTTTTCAGATGAGAATGCAGAAGAGGAAGGAGATGGTCGGGCACAGTGACTCAGGGAACCCATATCAATGGAATTCTTTTATTTCAAGGTTGGACTTTTTAGTTGAATGTCATTGTGTTTTCAGTATGAATGTTTTTGGACTTAGTAATTATTAGTATTTATTCCGCTGCAAAGTTTTCAAACGAAGTAAGATTTTTACTATTCCGTATATTTAAGCATTATTTTAAGTATTTCTATTTTAATTACTTATTTGTCGCCTTAAAATTCAATTAAGCTAGAAAGGGTGCTACAAGGCTGCTTAGTATTGGTTTGGGCCTCTTGGGCCAATTGATAATATTCGAATCCAATAGTGAATATTCGTAGTTGAAAATAATGACATAATTAAATAAGAGAAAGATAATTATGGTTTAACATCCCCATCCTTTGTTTCTTAATCTTATCTTTTCCGTTGTTTGGAGCTCAATATGAATGATAGGGAAAATTACAAAAATGGTCCTGTATGTTTAGGGTAGTTGCAAAATTGGTCCAATCTGATTACCTTTTTGCAAAAATAGTCATGTATCTATGATTTTGTCTCGATTTAAGGGCAATCCACACCCAATTTTGAATTTTCCGGCGGATTAAGTCTTAATTAAGCTTAGCTGACAAGATTAATCACCCACTTGCCATAATCGAACGAGAAAATTGTAAAATTGGTCCAGTATGTTTGGGGGTGTTGCCAAAGAAGTCCTTTCCAATTTCGTTTTTGCAAAATTGGTCCTATATGCATTAAAATTCCTTTAATTGACCTATTTTTTAATGAATTTTGAAGAATTATGGAGAAACAATAGTTTAATAATATTTTTTATTAATGGAAATTTATTTTTGAACACTAATTAATTAATCTCTAATTAGCAAACGTCGACATATCTTCTCCTATTTACTTTTTAAATACTATTTATAAATCCATAAATAGTACTTTTACTTAATTTCTCCATCAATCCCTTTATTTAAAAAAAAGGCAGACATTCAAGTGGGAGAAGATATGTCATTGCTTGTTAATTAGGAATTTAATGGATTAGTTTAAATGATTATTTTATTTTTATAATTTAGTTTCTTAAAATAATAATAAATAATTTATTGCTATTACTTTAATTATTTAAATAGTTTATTAATTTACTTTTAATTATTTTATTTTATATGTCGTGTAAAATATTTTTCTTTCTTATAATTTTAACTATTCTTTTCGTATTTATTTGAACTTCAAATTCTATTTTTAATATATAGATCTAAAACTTAATTTTAATTATATACCCATTACACTATTTTAATTTGTTTATAATATATTTCCTACTGCTTAATCAAATATATACATGCATAAAGTTTCATTGGAAAGACCAAATACACACAGGTTTACCTTTGAAAAGCTAATCGTAATCATATTGCATAATAAAATAAATATTTAGTTATTTTATTAAAATAATTAAATCCTATAATTTTCCTACAATCCTGTTATTTTAATTTTGTTATTTTGTTTAAATTCACGTAAATATTGAGGGAGACAATTGGTCAAACCTTGTTAATTGGGAACTAATTAATTATTGTTGAAAAGAAATTAATATGTAAGATTAAATGATTATCTTGTTTTTATAATTTAGTTTATTCAAATTTAGTTATTAGATAATTTGTTACTATTACCTAATTATTTGAAATGATTTGATTATTAATTTACATTATTTTTATTAAAAATTGATATTTACTTATTTTATTAAAATAATTATTTTCCCATAATTCTTCAAGTTTTATAAAAATGTTATCGATTTAAGGACATTTGTCACATATAGGACTAATTTTGCAAAAATCAATTTGGATAGGACCTTTTTTTCAACACTCCCAAACATACGGGACCAATTTTGCAATTTTCTCAAACCATATTGTCAAGGGGTGATTAATCTTGTCAATTAAGCCTAATTAAGACTTAGTCTGCCGAAAAATTCAAAATTGGATGAAGATTGTCCTTAAATTGAGACTTAATCATACATGCAGTACTAATTTTGCAAAAAGGTAATCGGAGAGGACCAATTTTGCAACCACCCTAAACATACAGGACCATTTTTGCAATTTTCCCTTAATGATATAGCATTTTGGGGGGGCATGACTGTAACTTCAAAACAAAACCCTATATAGCTTATTTAAAATATTTACAAACTCATATATTTTATAAAAGAATTCAAAATTATAAGATTTAAAAATCAAAATAAGATTATAAAGCTAATAAATTTATTAGCAATTTAAAATATATTAGAACAAACTCTCTTATTTTTTTCCAAATCATTATAAATTATTTATCTCAAAATTATCTGATCATTCACTGTGGCTCCAATATTGTAATTCGGCATTCTGAGTTCTTTAGTATGAAAAAATACAAGTGGTGAAACATCCCCGAAAGCATATTTTTATATTTTTAAAGTTTTCATATTGTTCAGTGCTCATCCAATCGCCACGTCCCAAATTAGGTTTCGTGGTTCTTGTCCGCACAACACAGCCTGCTTCATTTTTTCTCACTATTATATAACGCGAGTTGTTGCCTTAGACTTTTCTCCACACCATTTCTATCTTCTCCAAAATTCCTTTCTAATCTCAAAAAGCAAAATCAATGTCCAACAATAGCAAAGCTCACGTTATTCTCTTGTTGGGCCCGCTATTGTTCATAAGTATGTTCGTAGCGCATGCAGAAGCCCAATTTCCCAATGCTGCTCATGAATTAGCGTATCGAAAGGAGAGGTTAACAAAGCTTCGTTTCTACGTCCAAGACTTGGTTGGTGGTGAAAACCCAACTGTTTGGAAAGTTGCCCAATCCAATTTAACCGATGTTCTGCCCTCAGCTTTTGGGCTTCTGAGTGTACTGGACAACCTTGTAACATCTGGGCCTGAAATCGATTCCAAAGAAGTGGGCCGCATTCAGGGGGTCATTGGGCTTTCGGATTTCCACGAGAAGGCCTTGGTTATGCTCCTCAACCTTGTGTTCACAGAGGGCGAGTACAAAGGGAGTACGCTTAGTATTTTGGGAAGGAATCCTTTGGATGATGAGATAAGGGAGGTGCCGATTGTTGGAGGCACGGGTGTTTTCAGAATGGCACGTGGCTATGCTATTACGACGACGTACGCTGTCGACGAGGCTCACACTCATGGTGTGATTGAGTATAATGTGGTTGTTTTGCATATGGATGATGTTACGTTGTTGTCTAGTGAATGAAGCTTTAAGACATTTGATCGTTCGATGTTTGGTCTCGGCTTGAGAGTTTTAACTACTAGACTATCATATATGTGATTCCCGTGCTTCATTTGATATTGATGTCATTATTTATTGTACACACAGTAATTAGTTAGTGGGGTAAATTGCAGTTTAGTTGTAGATGTGCGGCAAAATTGGTTATTTTCAAGTTTATTTGGTAAAATTATTGTGTATCTTTAAAAGCACTCGGATTTAGTTCTCAAGTGGACGAAAATTTTAAAATTTTGTAAAAATATTAATTGAGTTGCAGATGAGTATAAAAAGTTTGGATCAATTTTGAAATTCTGGTGACTTGAGGACTAAATTTTATATATTTTTTTAGAAAAAAAAGGGTGTCCTGTTACTACATTTTATTGTTTTCAAAAGAACGCCCTCTTTTTCTATTAATCCTTTTGAATTTAATGAAGTTTTGCATTAATGGAAAAGATTCTGGTCAGTTTGTTACATTAGTAGACCGCAATTGAGCATGCTTGAAAACTTAGTTGCAGCTTGCAAGTTATTCTTATTGTGCAGTTTTTTAGGACTGACCTTTATTAATGTAGTATGGAACTGGCATTTTTTTTTTTCAAGAGCAAGAGCTGGCATTGATTTGGCTCATCAATAATGGCACTGTTTTTTCTTATTGATATTTTTCATTGTGGGGTCCATTTCTACTGGTATTTGTTGTACTAATTAATGACTAGTGCATTGAGATGGCAAAGATTTTCTGAATGCATGTGACCTGTGTCCATCAATGATATAGTTTTTTCTATTTTACTTTGCTGTGATTTTTGTTTTTTTTTACCAGGGTTTTCGTATTCACAAGACTAAGATTTTTCGGAGAATAGGACCGACCCCTCATGAGGTGCCCCAATATAAACTGTGAAAATACGCAATGGCTCCCAGGTGTCTAATATCCTCAACTATCGCGCACAAATAGTCATCCCACAAGTGATTGCTCCATAATGGACTCCTTTCTTTTCAGACGCACTTTTGAGAGTTTGAACTTGACTCGTTTATTATCGAGTTGAACTCGAGCCTAATTTATCGAACGTTTGATAGCTCACGTTTCACGAACTTCTTTGAGCCTATATTAGCTTAATAAATATCAATTATAAATTAAATTATTTTTAATTTATTATAAAACTAAAATTATATATTTTTCACACACATATATTTACTAAATCTTACATTTTTATTTAAACAAATAAGTTTATTTAAATAATTTTATATTTATTATAAGTAAACATGTAAAAATTATAACTAAAGTCAAACTATTAGTTTAAGTTATACGAGCTCACTAGCGAGTGTGCTCACGAGCTAACGAGTCGAATATATCCAAGCTTGAGTTTGGTTCATTTAGTTTAACGAGCCTCATTAAATGAACTTTTTTGGATCGAGCTCTGAATAGCTCATGAGTGGCTTGGTTTATTTGCAGCTCTATATTAGGACAGGGATGTACGTATACATGTGATTTTCACCATTCCACAAACCCTAAGTCTTAATGCATTGCGCAGGGGAAAATGTAGTAGGTAGAATTGGCAATGGGCCGGCCCGGATCAAGTCCATCAGGCTTTTGGAAATTTTTGGGTCGGGTCGGGTCAGCCCAATTTTGGTCGGTCCACAAAAATGCATGGCCTAGTCCAACCCGAAAATACCTTTTGTATATATATATTGTCGGGTCGGGTCGGGCCACTGAACTTTGTCGGACCTAGAAAATTGTAGCCCAGCCCGACCCAAAACTCGGGCCAATCAGACTGGCCCATGGGCCAGGTTGGTTTTTGCTAGCTCTAGTAGTAGGGGTGGAAATACGCTAGGCCAGACTAGGCTTTTACTTGGATGGTCTGGGCCTGATTTACATATGTTGGGCCTAAGTCTGTCCTATTATACATAATAGTCTTTTTTTAAAGCCCAAGTGTGGCCTATTTACATAAATAAGTTTGGTCTGAGCCTATTAAAGGCCCATTAAAGACCTACAAAATCACGTATATATATATATATATATATATACACACACATATATATATATATTAATATATGTTTTATCTATCGCCGTAATTAATTAATTATATAAAAAAAGTAATATTAATAAAATATATAATATATATTGTGTTTTTTATATTTATAGACCATCAATATGTCGGCCTATTAGGCTTAAAAACCTTTTTTTAGGGCCCGAGTCTGGTCTAGTTGCATAAACAGGCTTGCTAGAAGCCTTTTGCCTGACTCATTTAATAAATAGGTTAGTAGAGGTAGACCATAGTAAGAGGCCAGTCGTAAAGCCCCCTGTCAAGTAGTCTGCCCTATTTCCACTCCTAAAATGTAGTAACATTGTCTCTAGTTGGGCTCAATGAAAATTAGGTCATAATGAAGTAGTGGGTTGACTGAAAATAAACCCGGTAAGTCTGGAGGACACTGTATAATGATTCAAAGGGAAGTCCAAAAAGCCTTTTGCTCCTTTTCTGAGGTTACCAAGCCCAATATTTAAGCACAAATCACTTATATATGACTAGATATGACCCCGTGCAATCTACGGACGTATATTTGTGAGACCTTTATTTTATAATTTGACATGTGCATCTTCTTATTAGTTCTATGAATTTTATCTCTATGCATTGTAGTAATTTTAAAAAAGCATCAAACAATCAGCTAAAAATACAATTTAATATTTTTATTGATGAAGTCCAACAAAACAAAAATTATCATATCTCGAAATTACCAAAAATATATTGAAGATTATGTATTTGTCTTCGTACATAATTGTATATAACGCTATGAATGTATGTAATATATAATATTTGGACACTTATTTTGAGATACTTTCTTCAATTAAAAGAAGTATTTATTAATTGAATTTAATTAACTTAAATGTATTTTTATATGATTCGAGCTTTTGGACATCAATTTTCAATCAATCCAAAATAGAGATGTCAATAAGGGCCGGCCCGTCCCGGCCCTACCCTAGCTCTAAGAGGCCCTAACCCTTAAGGGCTAGGGCTAAAAAGCCCTAAACTTATAAGAGCTTGTAAAATCTAAGCCCGATACTGTAGGGCTGGGTCGAACCACACGACCGGTCCTATGACAGTAGGGAGTCGGGCCACCACGGAATCTATGACTTTTTTTTATATATTTTTTGATGAAGTTATTTCGTCTAAATTAAAACATTGTATCATGATGGAAAAATTAACTTGCGAATTTCTTATTTTATAAAAATAATGACATGTAATTCTTAGATTCCATTTGGATTAAAATATTTAAAATTTATTATTTTTATTTTTGTAATCACATAGTCTATACCAAATATATTTTAGTTCTTTATAATTATTAATGTACTAAATAATCATTACCAATTACATACCAACTTTAATTTTGTATTTACTAAGTTATTTAGTACGACCTAATTATATTTGAGATCAAAGATTAAATTTGATAATTTGTTAAGATAAATGGTAATTGATAAACGAGATCAAATAATAGATTAATAGTATTACAAGCATAAATTTTGAATATAAAATATATAAAATACAAAAAACTTATCAGGGAAAAAGCCCTAAGGGTCAGTCCTACCCTAGCCCTAGATGGCCCTAGGGACAATTAGGGCCGGGCTAAAAAGCCATCATGTTATACATAGGCCCAACCCTTATATTTTTAGGGTCGGGCTAGGGTCGGCCCTCAGGGCCCAACCCTTATTGACATCTCTAATCCAAAACAACATAAAAATTCTCAATCATTCAAGAGCATCACACGCGAAAGCAAAAAAATGTTATTATCAAAAGGAGGATGGCAATGAAGTTGAGAAAGGAGATGAATAGGGCAACCCAACTGAGCCACACTCTGAGGAAATTGACAAGAACACTCAAAGGACACAACCGAGTTTTAGGTGTCAGCTGACCCAATGTTCGCGATTCAGCTGGTGAGCCAGCTGAGGGGGAAGCTGAACATACTACAACCAGGTTGGAATAGGCTATAGGAGACTTAGAAAAATTGCAGTCAGGAAGCCATGGGTGTTCGCCAAAAATATTTTGGTTCATACAACTGTAAGTGTACAGTGTAGTTTACAAAATAATGGCAAGCAGGGCCGTATTCCTCAAGGATTGAATATCGAAACACTTAGGCTATAATAACATCGTATTCCAAATTTATTGAAGCAACCGAAATTAAGTGTTTTAATAACTAAATTCGAAAATAAAGAAAAATAAATAAAATAAATTTTCGAACCTCACAAGTATTTTTAACATCTTTAGGAGCAACTTTAGACACATAATCTCAACATGCTTTTTCAATATTAAATGCGAATAAAGTTTTAAAAACCAATTCATGCAATTCTATGGATTCAATTCCTAAATTCATCTACTCTCCCTTCCGGGCGGTGCGTAAACAGTTGATTAATAACAATTGTAGTCCTCCTGGATCATTACAATTCTTATTAACTCCAAAAAGATTTGTGAATTGAATGACTCCCCACAAACACGCCTGTCACACATTTTCATGTCTGAATTCGATTTCAGTCTTTGTTAGAACTCATCGTCCGAAATTTTGTATTAACAAATATGATATGCAACTTATTGGCCAAATAAAAAGTAATTATAAATAAGCACCCGAATTCATAAAATAGAAACCATGAATCAATTAAGAAAATAAGTAATCATATTTAATACAAATCCACAATTTCGATTATGCTCCTACGATTCAAAAAATATGTCAAACATTGATTACAAACTCATAGACAAATTCAAATCAATATTATTACATCATATAAGTACAGACAAGAGTTCTTAGACATAGAAAGAAAACCCCTTCTTGTTAGGATGGAGTCCTCTTCCAAGCCCTCGAAGCTCTTGTCCTCCCTAGATGCGAAAACCTTGTGGTGTTCTTCGCGACCTAGCCTTCTTTGCTCAGAAGATCTTTGATTCCTTCGTTCATGTGTTATTTGATATGTTTTTGCTGTATGGAATGATGTATTTTCGTGCAAGACTTGGTCCATTTTTATAGATGATTGGAGAGATCACTTGTAGAGTTGGAACGAGAAGCAAACTCTGAAAAACGCGCTAAAACAAACTCCCACACGGGCATGTGGTGCTGGGCTTTGGCCTTGGTCGCATGGGCGTGTGGTTCAACACGGGCAGGTTGTGCGGTTGGCTGACCTTTCCCACACGGTCCGGCCGTGTGGGTCTGCTCTGTCCTCTGTTTTCTTCTATTCTTCACACAACCGTGTGATTTTCACACCGGCACTCCACACGGCCGTGTGAAGTGTTTTTGTCCACTTTTTCCATCGTTTTGATCTTCTCTTTGCATTCAACAATCTTATCCGGGCATCCCAACTGATATTTCTTCATTTTAAGTTCCGTTTCCTGCAAGAATTACAAGAATACGCACTATTATGCCCTTTTAAGGAAACCAAGTAAAAACATAGTAAATATGTGTGCAAATACATCAATTATATATCATTTGAAGCCCCAAAATGCACATATATTTTACACACATCAAAATCCCCCAAACTTCAAGCATTGCTCATCCTCGAGCAAATTTAGAAAAACAATATAAAGGGTAAAAATGAAGAACACTCAAGAACACTATAAACATTAAATGGCATTACACTTCATACTTAAAGAAACCATGTAATTCATCATCAAGAAGTCATTATTCATAAACTCGACATAATTAATACTCTCTCGGGTACTTGACATCGCGACTCACAAGTAAATAGTGTATCACTCTACTCTAAAAAATGTATGGTAAGTGTTTACGCTCAAATTCAATTCAATGAAAGTAGAACGACCATAGGCTTGCAAATCGTCTAACATCTCTACCACTTTTATGTGCACAATCTAAGAATCAAAAAGGACTTTTCATTTGGTTGTAATGTAGGCTTTTTGTAAGGGTAGGGAAATTTGGATTAAGTGATTTGACTTGAGCTAATAGAATTTAAGCGCACAGACTTCCAATTCATCAACCCAATTTCAATATGATATCAGTTTTTCTTTTTCAACTCAATTCCACCCTTATTTCTCCTTTTTCATTCTTAAGCATTTTTGCCTTGTTTTTTTTTTCTTTAGACTCAAGCTCTCATTTTTCAGAATTTTTTTTTGCTTTGCTCGATTTCTCCATCTAATAATTTTTTTTAGAGATTTTCTCTCTTTTCGAGCTTCATGTATATTTACTCAGATACTGCTCATCCCTCATTCTTTTGCCAAGTTTCTCTTTTTTTTTTCATAAATTTTCACCACATCTCCCCCAAACTTATTTATTTTGTATAAGCTCAAGAAACTTTAGGGATACAAAAACATGTAATTTTAAAGATCAATGTGGCATAGAATAATATTTTTGGCTCAAATTGGCTAACTAGGGAATCATGAGTTCATATGTATGCTTTTTAAGCTAAGTACGCTAAACAAAGATGATCGTAGATCATTTTCAAAAATTGCACACATCTATGGCGCCAATGAATATACCAGAGCAAGTTCTAGAGTTCTATCAATCATGAATGACACACTCAAGAAAAAATAAGTCTGCACAATATAAAGCAGTTTAAGGCACAAAAGCTCACGGGCTTATTTTTCGCAACATGCTCAAAATCCAATTTTCTTAACACATGCCAAGCAAATAAATAACTTTCCTCCTAAGAATTTATTACATTATTCCCACAAGTATGTTACCTCATGCCATAAAATAGTAAAATCATAGGGAGCTGGGCATGCGAACTGAATAAAAAAAACCACACACAAAAGCAATTAAACGTGCTAAAGCGGTAAACGTGCTAAAACAATAAAACAAAAATAAACAGAAAAATCGATTTTTTTTAAAAAATTAAAATGCAAGTGCTTCTAGATGCAGTCCTAAATGCAATGCAAAATGCAACAGTACTAGATTACACATTCTTGAGAACCCCCCCAAACTTAAAATATGCTTCGTCCCGAACATATGAGGAAATTATCAAAAAGAAAGAGGAATGCGTAATAAGCACTTACAGAGATTACTGTGGTGGTGAGGGTGGATGGTAGTGGCCTTGTACAATGTGCCACTCGTCCATACGAGACATCATATCGTACATTTGCTGCTGTTGTAAGGTGATGGCATCAAAATGCTGTAAGTACTCCTGGTGATACTCATCAGCGGTGTCTGTCAACTAATATGTGTCATCTATTAATTTCCCCACATCAGCTTCTACCTTTTCGAGTCTTTCACTCATAGTAAATAGCCGGTTACCCCCTTGGCGAGAGGATTCCAGCATCTCCCTCATTTGCTCACCCTACTCTTCTTGAGCAACAGTAGAACAACCCCCTCTACATCTCTAAGTAGCCAGTTACCCCTATTTCTAGTTGAAGTCGTTTTGGGGTTCAAAAGCGTAACTTTTGTTCTATCTGCCTGAATGAGCCAGTAATCATGCCCATCGAATTTTATCATTTTCATCGCAGTTAGAACATTCAAATCAATCAACTTAGGCCCAACAGCCTCCGCATACCCCTCCAAATTAATGTTAAAATATTCAGCAATAGGGTTAATCATCCCCCCTATGCAAATACCACCCCTCTCACTCTTTCGGATCATATCAAATTGTCGGGCTATCATAGCCCCGACATTTGGCACCACTTCAGTTCCTGGTGCCATATACCAAATAATAAATAATTCATCAACCCTTAATGCCCCTCTACTCTCCTCCCTCGCAAAGATGGTTCCAGCTAAGACTCGCTGAACATATCGAAATACCGGGTTGCGAATACTAGACGCCTAAGAAGTGCTCGACTGTTGGGAAATTTATTTTATAGATTTTGATGAATTCCATGTAAAACTTTAACTAGAAAGTTGGCACCCCATTTTCCTTGTAAATTTCATTGTAATAGATAGGGCTGGAAAAGAAGAGTCAAGTCAGCTATGCCTGGAAATACAAGAAGTCAACTGAAGACTGAAGTGAAGACTCCGCTGTGGAACAGCTGAGTATGACCAAGATAGAAGATCAAGAACTCGACTGAAGATGTATCAGCTGAGGAATAGCTGTGTGATGAGTCAGTCAAAGTCAACTCAAGAAGCTAAGTCTGAAGTTGAAGTGACATATGAGTCTTCCAATGATTGGGGCAGACTCCAGTCACATGGGGAAAAAGGCAGCAGCCAAGAGGAGTTAACTAAAATGAATCCATTGCACAGAAGTCAAGAACATTACTTAAATAAGTAATACTTCCATGCTGCCAGATCTTAAAGTGCTCATCCCAGAAGCTTGCAAATGGAATAAACTAATGGGAAGCACTGCACCTCGTGTCAGAATCTGAAAAGCTACAAATTCATTTAATACGAGGAAGGGTCTACATCTCAAGATTGAGGACCAAGAAAAGATAAGCCAACGAACACAAGTGACTTTTGAAAATCAGCCTATCTCTTCAACAAGCAGATTTTTGAAAGTTCATTATAAAAGGCTGAGGAAATTCATTGAGAAAAGGTTACCTGAACCACGAACAAGCAAGTATTATTCGAACTATTAACCTACAAATATTCTCAAGTATATTTAAGCAAATCCTCAAGCCTGAAACTCGAAGGAAATCGATCCAACACAAAGCTGTGAAGGAAAGGCAACTTCAAACTGTTGAAGAGGAAACTTTTGAAGAATCAAAAGGGGTCTACTTTCCAATGAGGATTGTAGGAAGTTTCAAGTCAAACCAAGATCAAGTTATTGGAGGGCTTCGTGATCAAATCCAAGAGCTTGAGAAAGTGAGTCAAGTAGCAAAGCAAAACGCCTGAAGAAGAAGTCGAGTCGGAAGAGAAGCACCGTGTGACCATGACCATATCTCTGATCGTGACCACTTTGTAAACAGATCTTTTACATAGTGGATTCCTGCAGGAGTTGGAGAAGAGATGATTATAAGAATTGCCCCATCTTCGAACCTCTATAATAATCAATTGTATAATTTATTTTTCTGCACATTTATATTTCTGCATACTTACTTTATATCTGTTGATAAACTTATTTGTTATCCAATTGATTAATAACCAAGAGCTAAAATCAAGTGTTAAAACAAGTTTAAAACAAATCAAAGGTTGTTAAGTCTCCCGCTGATAAAACCAACAACCAAGTTAAGGTTTAGGTTAAACAACTGAGTTATTCTATCAACAGCTCTATCGAGTCTGTTGAGTGGCTAACTCTGCTGAATAACCAACTTAGCTGTCCCTCAAGGACTTAGATGTTTGTGTTAACTCTGTAATATTTTAAAAGGACTAAAATCGAAAAGTTGGTAAGGTTTATTCAACCCCCATTCTAAACCTTACTCACACCCCTGGGACCTACAAGTGGTATCGTAGCCGCTTGGTTCATTGAACCTTCCGCACCATTCTTGAACTAGATCTCTATTCTTTCGAAAAAGTTTTTAACACTTACCTTTTCAAAATCTTTCATTCTTAGCAAAGTTATAATCATGGAAGCAAATATGACACGTATTCCTATGTTCACTGTTGAGGAATTTGATGATTGGAAAATTCGCATGCAGGCTCATCTATCTGCTCTACACGATGAAATGTGGCTTGTGATAGAGGATGGGCCACTGCAAATACTGAAAGTGAACACGGCTGTAAGAAGAGCAGCTGCAGCTAAAAGAGAAGAAGTTGCTGCTGAGGCAAGGCCAGCCATTGTTGAAAAACCAAGGACTGAGTGGACAAATGATGACAGAAAAAGATACAACCTGAACAACGTGGCCAAGGATATACTCTACAAAACCTTGGACAAAGCAATGTTCAATAAAGTCAAATCTTGCAAAACAGCAAAAGAAATCTGGGATAAACTGACTTTAATTTGTGAAGGATCATAGCAAATTAAAGAAAATAAATTATCTATTGCTGTTCAAAAATTTGAAAATTTTAAAATGCTTGCAGGTGAAACCATAGATGAGCTAGATGCCAGAGTCACTGAAATTACAAATGAGCTTTCAGCTCTTGGAAAGGAATAAACACAAAATGAGATGTGTATGAAGATCTTGAGGAGCCTCCCAGCTGAATGGGAAATGAAGACTATGACTCTAAGACATTCAATGGACCTATCAAAAACATCCAATCATGAGCTATTCTCAGACCTCAAAGCCTATGAGTTTGAGCTGAGAAGAAAAGATCAAGAGGAGACAGCTGTACCCAAGATAGCTGCATTGATAGTCAAGGATGGAAAGAGAACTGAACCCAAGGAAGCCATAGACCAGGAAGAAATAACCCTAATAGTTAAAAGATTCAACAAGTTCTTTAATAAGAACTACAAACGAAATAAGGGTGAAACCTACAGGAGACATTCAACACCCTCCAAGTCAAGGGAAGATAGGCTACCTAAGAGAGCTGAGCATTAAAGGGTTGAATATCAGAGAACTGATAGCCCAAGGACAGAGAGAGCTGACCAAAGAGTTGAGAACCTGTGTTGGAATTGCAGACAACCAGGATACTTTGCAGTTGACTGCTCCTATCCACCAGCCAACAAATATAGAAATGAAGAAGAAAGAAAGGTCTTCAGAGAAAGAAGACAGGAAAAGAAAAAGGCTATGTTAGGCTGCGGAGATCTGAGAGATCAAAGTCTAAAAGCGATGGACTCGAGCATTGAAGTGACTACTCAAGTGACTCGAGGAAGAAGCCTGATCCGCCTTATGGCTAAAGAACAAGATCAACCAGACCAGGAAGATGAGGTACACTCTAACTCATCTCACTCAGATTCAGATGATAGTGATTGTGATACACACACTTCATCACCCACTGATCTTTATGATTCAGTAATCAAAATGATGAAAGACTTTGAACACATTAATCCTCACACACACTTGTAAATGAGGAAAACAACCACTCAAAGCCAAAACTCACAAATGACTAAGGAGTTTGAGTACTTTCAAGTCACATAGGCCGATGAGAATACATAGTCAAGACCGAGAATGTTAAACTATTAGCAGAGATAGCTGCTGTAGAAAATTGAGAAAATAATCTTAAAAATGTGATTGCCTCATTTATAAAGGCATCCAAATCATCGGATGATCTAATCATGAGTAAAAAAGAATGTGGAGATAAGACAGGCATATGATTCAACTCCTTTGTGCACAGTCAAACCCTAGAGTGATTTTGGAAAAATGATCTTCAAGCAATGAAGCATCTCAGAAACCCAAAACACCAAATGTTGCACCCACATTCATCCCAAAGCACAACCACAAACAAACTGGCCTTGGATATAAAGGGAAAGGAAAGCCGATTGAGTATCTTTGAAAGGGCAGTGAGAAGAAATCCAAGAAAGTTCCTCAAAGAAACTCCAAATAGAAAGTACTCTGTGAAGAATAAACAGAGTTACCAAAAACCCCAGAAGTTTCATCAGAGAAACACATATGATGAGAATGGTAGAAACTACCCAAGCCAAGCTGATTGGAACAATGTGTAGTATCAACAAAGACCAATGGAATACAAGCCTAGATGGCAAAGACCTAAACCTCATCAAAGATCATTCCAAAGGCAAAAGAGCTATTTTCAGCACACATAAGCACCCATGCACTACACTTAGAAATATCACAACTACCCCAAGAACGCAATTGCTAAAACACACACAGGCATACAAACAAAAGAGACAGTTGTATGAACCAAAATCCCACACGCAATTTGCTAATGTGCACTATGATTATGGCACAGATAGATGGAAACCTCTTAGAGTCAAGTCATTTAGCTATAGGTTGGTTGGATCATCTTACAGTACTAACCCGTCATTTGGCTATAGGTTGGTTGGATCTTCTTACAGTACTAACCCCTCGGACCCGCACAAGTATGGGTACCTAAAAACTAATTTCCTTGATTGTAGGTTCAAGGAACAAATTGAATGCCAAGGAACCTGGTACATGGATAGTGGCTGTTCCAGACATATGACAGGGAACAAGAAAAACCTGTCAAGATTCAAGGAGGTTAGATGTGCAAAAGTTATATTGGAGGAAATAAAGCTCCATGGGAAATCAAAGGCACATGATCCATCAAGAAAAATGGATTGGAAATCACAGATGTTGCATATGTTGAATGCCTCAACTTCAACTCCTTAAGCATCGCCAACTCGTGACAAGGGTTACAATGTTGGATTCAATATGGGAGCGCGTGCGCATCAAAGATCTTGAATCAAATGAAATAGTCTTTGCAAGGATCAAGATAGAAGAATATGTATGTGGTAGATTGGTCTACTGCTACACCAAACACTTGTCTGTTAGCAAAGAGTACAACCGAATCAAGTTGGCTGTGGCACAAGAAGCAAGCATAGTCATCTGAATTTCAAGACAATCAACAAGCTTGCAAGGAGTCATCTTGTGAAGGATTGCCAGACTCAGTGTACAAGAAGGAAAGTGTATGTAATGCATGCCAGATGAGAAAGCAAATCAAATCTTCATTTAAGGATAAGCCTAGTCCTTCTTCAACAAGGATATTGCATCTGTTGCATATGGATCTATTTGGTCTAGTTGAACCAGCCAACATAAGTGGAAAGAAATACACATTAGTGGTGGTAGATGATTATTCAAGATATACATGGACAATATTCATTTGCAAAAAGAAGGAAACTTTGCAGAAGTTACCTTAGCTGATGAAAAGAGTTCAAAATGAAAAGAGCCAAACCATTATAAAGATAAGATCTGATAGAGGAACCGAGTTTGTCAATGGAATAATAACTCGAAGATTGTGTTGAAAATGGTATTGTTCATGAATTATCAAGAAGCAAGAACTCTACAGCAAAATGGAGTAGCTGAAAGAAGGAACAGAACTCTCAAGGAAGCTGCAAGGACCATGTTAGCTAAAGCTGGATTGCCTAAAAGATTTTGGGCTGAATCCATTAACACAGCATGCTACACTCAAACTAGATGCATGATTAATAGACAGCTGACAAAAACTCCTTATGAAATCTGGACGGGAAAGAAGGTAAATGTTGGGTACTTTAGGATATTTGGATGCAAATGCTTCATCCACAACATTGGCAAAGATAATTTGAAGGCTTTCGATGCTAAAGCTGATGAAGGTATCTTTTTGGGATACTCAGCTGAGATCAAAGCCTATAGAGTGCTGAACAAGAGGACTATGGTCACAAAAGAGTCTATCTATGTAGTTTTTGATGAACCTAATGTGAGCGGAGAAGACATTGAAGAGTTAGCTGATAAGCTAAATCAGCCAACTATGCAGAAGAGTTCCTATGTTGAAGTTGAAGTAAGAGCAATCAACCAAGATGAAGATGAGATAGTTGAATCTCAAAGACAGCTGGAAAGTCAATAGTTGAATGAAGATGAAAGAGCTGTTCAAGACAACATAGCTGCGAGACGGCTGAATCCAGCTGACTTACTCCAACCTGATGTGAGATGACTAAGAGACCATCCACCAGAGTTAGTTATTGGAGATGTTAGAGATGGTGTAAGAACCGATCCGAGCTCGGCAAGAATGTTCACTTGTTTTATTTCCCAAATAGAGCCAAAAGATGTGTCTCAAGCATTGGATGACACACATTGTATTCAAGCCATGCAAGAAGAGTTGAATCAATTTGAAAGGAACAGAGTATGGGAATTGGTGCAGAGACCAACCCATCAAAATGTTATTGGCACAAAATGGGTTTTCAGAAATAAGATGAATGAGGAAGGATCTGTGGTAAGAAACAAAGCAAGATTGATAGCCAGAGGGTATTGCCAAGAAGAGGGAATAGATTTTGATGAAACATTTGCTCCTGTTACAAGATTGGAAGCAATAAGATGTTTCTTGCCTATGCTGCATACAAGAACTTCACTGTATATCAAATGGATGTGAAAAGTGCATTTCTAAATGGACTATTAGAGGAATAAGTCTATGTTGAGCAACCTCCAGGCTTTGAGCGGAAGACTATTGGAGACAAGGTGTACAAGCTCAAGAAAGCATTATATGGATTGAAACAGGCACAAGAGCATGATATGATACATTGTCTCAATTTCTAACTGACAATGGATTCACCAAAGGCAAAGTAGACAGAACACTCTTCAGGATTCAAGATGGAGAGAGTATACTGCTTGTTCAAATATATGTGGATGACATCATTTTTGGATCCCCAAACAAAGAGTTGTGTGATGAGTTCTCAAACCTCATGCAAGACAAATTTGAAATGAGCATGATGGGAGAGCTGACCTTCTTCCTAGGTCTTCAAGTCAAGCAATTAAAATATGGAACTTTCATAAGTCAAACAAAGTACACCAGAGATTTAATGAAGAAATCTGGTATGGAAGAGAAGTCTTTTGTGAAAATACCAATGAACAAATCAGTCAAGATGGACATGGATGCAGATGGTAAGGCTGTAGATCAAACCAAATATAGAGCTCTTATTGGATCATTGCTCTACTTAACAACCAGCAGACCAGACATCACCTTTGCAGTAGGTGTATGTGCAAGATTTCAATCTGCACCAAAAGAGAGCCACATGACTGCAACTAAGAGAATCCTAAGATATTTGAAGGGATGCCAGGAAGTTGGCTTATGGTATCCAAAACAAGGTGGATTCAAGCTTATTGGTTATTCAGACTCTGACTATGTTGGATGTAGAGTTGACAGGAAAAGTACTTCAGGTACATGTCAAATGCTTGGAAACAGATTGGTTTCCTGGTTTAGCAAGAAGCAAAACTCAATAGCCACATCCACAGGTGAAGCAGAGTACATAGCTGCGGGCAGCTGTTGTGCCCAAGTCTTATGGATGAGACAACAACTGAGCGATTATGAGATTGACGAAAAAGAGATTCCAATTATGTGTGATAACACAAGTGCTATTGCAATCACTCAGAATCCTGTGTTTCATTCAAGAACAAAGCATATTGATGTCAGATATCATTTTATAAGAGATCATGTTGAAAAGACAGACATCACTTTGAAATATATCTCAACTGATACGCAGTTAGCTGATATATTCACTAAGCCTCTATGCGAATCAAGATTTGAAGAGCTTAAGCATGAGCTAGGGTTAATTGAGCTGAGTTGACACTCAAAAGACTCAATCAGCAGAGATGGAAGATGAGAAGATGAAAATTGAACAAGTTTCATAAATCAGCCATGTGAAACAGCTATGTCGGAAAGTCAGCTGTATCGAGTTAGCTGACAACTGAGTCACTTAATGAAAGGAGAGAAGCAGAGTTAAGTCATTTTTGATATAAGCTGGGTCATTTATGAGCTAAGTGACAAAAACACAGTCGTTTTTAATGAGCGGAAATGTTTTTAAGGATGACGTCAGCATAATAATGACGGGTACAATAAAAAGCTGCATAGTAAGCATATAATTAGATATAAATGCTGCCGCATTAAATGCGAGGAATTAAATGCGGTTTGACGTGCTAAATCTAAACCGTTGATCTCAATCAAAATTTCAAAATTCGAAGATATGTCCTTTCATAACCCTTATATATCCATTTTTCTAGCTTTCTCTCTCTCATTCGGAAACTGTTCATCTTCAAGCAAAAAAAAAACAAGCTATTTTCTCCCTCGAAAACCCTAAGTGTCCTCAAGCAAGTTCGTCAAGTTTTAATCGGTGAAAATCTCTGAAAATGGCACCTAAGTTTGATTTCGTCAAGCTATCGAAGCAAATCCACTCAGGATCGTCAGTGGATTTCGAAGGTATAGTGAAACAGGGTTCTGATGAAACCCTAGTTAAGAAGATTGATGAGATGCTAGAAGAGTCAGGTCTCAAGACTTTTCTGACTTTGGAATACTCGCATACCTATCTCGAGGAGGTAGCGCAGTTCTACGTTAACGCAGAAGTGCAGGACGAAGAAATTAAGTCTTCTGTCCACCGCAAGGACATTTTGATAAATGCTAAGGACCTTGCGGAGCATTGTCTATTGCCTTCCGATGGCATGAAGGAGATTTATGAAGCTGATGTTGATTTGGCTGCTGCATGGAAAGAGGTAGCCAAACTGGAGTGTGCTGCTAAAGTGGTCTACACAGCTGATAAGAAGTTTCTGAAGGGAGACTACCATAAGCTGATGGATGTATTCTCAAAGTGTGTAGACATGAAGTTTGGAAGCTTTAATCAGCTGTCCAAGACAAAGCTGATCATCATGGCTGCGCTCATACATGGCAAGAAAGTAAATCTGGCCGAGTTGAGGTATTAGGTATGCAGATTCTCGCGAGAATGTGGCAAATAAGTCGTTCAAGGAAGATGGATCCTTTGGAGGATCTCTTGGTTATGGCCTGGTGATTGGCCACCTGATGGAAGTGAACGGTATTCCCCTTCAACATGGAAAATCCTTCCATGTCAACAAAAAGATGTTCAGGGCGAACCTCTTTGGAGCCCAGAGGAGAGCCCACGTGAAGAAGGCAGAAATAAGTGAGGGGGAATCAGCTGAACCCGAGGACACAACTGCTACCCCTCCACCAAAGAAGAAAGCTGCCCAAGCAGCTGCGAAGAAGAAAGTTGCCCCTGCAACTAAGAAAAAGAATGCACCTGCCCCTGCAGCTGAGTCGCCTGCCCGTGCAACCGAGCCCCCGCTTCCTCAGCAGCGAGGCCGAAGAAGAACCCCAAATCCCTTCTCCGATACGAAAGAGGGATCGCCAGTCAAGGAAGGCAACTCCTCCAAGAAGAATGCCCAAGTTCCCACCAAAGGATGAAACCATCAATCGAACTTAACTCCCTCTAGTTCATCCAAGAAAAAGGAGACTGGTAAGAAACTCTAAATTGGAAAAGACAGTTGAATCTGCCACTCAGCTGGAGAACGCATCCGAGACCGCTAAAACTCAGGAAGTGCAGTCTCCTGAAGTTATTGATGAATCGACAAGACTGCTGAAGGTCATCACCAGAGTCCCTTTGAAGACTCAGTTGGCGTTAGACGATTGAGGGAAGCAAAGCGGTGAGACAACCAACATCCTGTTGAAAAAGTTGTCTCTCCACTGCTAAATCTTTCTTGAAGGAGAGGAGCAGCAGAGTAATTTGCCTTCTATCCCAGAAAAGGAAGGACAAGAAGAAGATGATGACGATGATATCATCATGTACTCTCCAATATATCCAGATATCCAGAGACGCCTCAGAGAATGGAGAGCATGGAAACTTGATCACTCAAGGGAGCAGTTCGCTCATCCTGAGTATATCGAAGAAGAAGAGGAGTTGCTACAATTTCTCGGTGTTGCCACGGTATGACAGACTCTTGATAAAGAAAATTGCATGGATATTCTTTGAATCATCAAAGAAGAAGAGAAAGAAAAGGCAGCCGAGGAATCCCGTGTCCTAGAAAAGGCCAAGATGTGTGAATTCACAAACTCTCCATCTCACACTCATGCACATCTATACATATACTCAGAGAGTGATGAGGAACCTATTGTTGCAGCAGAGAAGTCAGACATACATCAAGAAATGAGAGAATCCAGGCAGTTGCATGAGCAACAATTATTTTAAGGACCAGGAGAGTCGTCTCAATCTCTCCTACAGATCGACCCTTTGGGAGTAGTGCAACAGATTGCCGCAGACATCGCTGCACCTACGTCCCAAGTACTTTCGGAGGATGGGTCCAAGGGAATTGGCAATGAGACTGGGATTTTGGGCACCCAAGTTGAGCCAACCCCTGAAGAAGGTGTTTTACCACCTGCCCCAGTAGCTGAGCATTCAAAAGAAAAAGTTGCGAGTCAGGAGCAGAGTGACCCCATTATCAGTCACTCAGCTGGTGTGTCAGCTGAGGGGAAAGCTCTCTCCACTACAGTAGGGTCAGAGGATGCTGCATAAGACTCTAACTTGAAGTAAGGAGGCGAAGCGGAAACTGAGAAAGAACCACGCAGATTGATATTGATGAAGCTCGAACAGTTGAGTCTGTCCCAGCTAAAATATCAGCTGCTTTGAAGGCTGATGACACTATCTATCCCTACAGTCGAGGCACATGATGGAGATACCCTGGGAGTTAACACTGGCAGTAAAAGTGCAATCCTGTGGGTTGAGACTCCTATGGATGCCATGGTCCAAGACCCTAAGACAAACACGATCGTCGAAGGGAATATTGAAGGCCTCGCTGCAGTTGAGACTGCTGGAGGTAGTGAAGGCCCAAGGGAGGTTGAGACTTCACTGGGTAAAGTTCAAGAGACACAGAACATTCCTCCCGTTCAAAGCACTGGAATAGAAGAGGAGATAAGTGCATTTCATGACTCCCAGGAGAACTTAGACACATCATTCTTGGGGTCTGAAGATGAAGCTGAGTCTACTCCCGTTGCAAATACAATGGACTCAGTTGAGGATGTTCTCAAGACTACGAGCCAGCCAGGTGATAAAGTTGCTTGTCAAAAATTTAACTTCGATGATGAGCCAACCCCACAAATCTCATCATCATCCGATGACGTTGATGATGCGGAGGATCAAGTAATTCATTTAGAGAAATCTATCGAGCCCGAAGAAGGCATTAAGGCAGTGAGGCTCGATCGATTGGGCAACACATTCCGAAGCCCCTATTTGAAACCGAGTCATCTGCGAGGCTCCCACAAATGCAAGCGAATGCGACTCCACCAAAGACCATCACATGCTCACACAGCTATGACAAAATCAGAAGAAACCACTACAAACCGTGATATCAATCAGTGTCGGACGTTCTGCACAAACCACATAGACCATCCCATAGGTGCGCGATAATGCCTTTGAACAAGTATTTCCTTTTTCTATAAACTTTCCCGAGCTAGAGGGAGAGACCGCCAAAGAGCAACGGCGATTCACTGTACGAGAAGATCCCATAATCCCTACTGACTTTATTGTACCAGCAGATTTTGATTTCGATGCAGAATGGCCAACAACTAAATTAAGTGAGATAGCTGAGTTTCGTGGAGTCTTCAAGAAAATCTGTGAAGAGATTGAGAAGATCGAACGACACCAAGCCTCCCTAGACTTAAAGCTGGACAGCAGAGATGCCACCCTCACAGCAGATTTAAGAGGGATAGTGGTACAAATCAGGGAGTGGTCTCAATAGCAAAGTGCCATGCGATACGAGCAAGTTCTCTATTTCAAGGCACTATACAATAAAATGCTTGTCTGGAGCGATGACAACACTTTGATCAGGCACAAAATGCAAGAATATATTGAGAGATTGCATGCCTCTCACAAAACAAAAATGGAGCTACTGCGTGATTTTTAGAGATAAGAAGTTCTGCGACTTGAGGAGACCATGAATGCAAAATTCAGCCTTCTCATGGCTAAAATGAAATTGGTGGCAGCTGAGTCCAAAGCCACTCGTTCAGAATTTTGAGCAGCTTACGCAGCAGCAGACTCCAAACAAAATTCGGCTCTTAGCAGACTCGACTTTATGCTCGCAGGCATGTTCCCTGGGGTCCCTCTTTCCTTTGATGATGCCAAAAAGGGGGAAGATGAGTCCCTAAGAAGTTCAAAAAAAGAAAAGTTGAAAGAGTCTGAAGTCAAGATGATGACAACTGAGAACAAGAAGGGAAACGCAGCTGAGGGGGAACATTCGAAGGACTTGACGTTAATGATTGCTGAAACCCCTCAGCAGGGTCATGTTACGGCCTCAATTATTAGCAAACTTCCAGTGACTCTGTCGATCCTGTTGTGCCAATGTCGGAGAAAAGGTGAATCGTAGAAGCATGGATGATGGAGTTTGACAAGAAGACGGATGCCCGCATCGAAGAAGTGTTGAAACAATACGGCGGCATTCCGGTAGGGAAGGATCAAGATGCCATTCCTGACAATGGATTCGAGCCAAGATCAGTTGAAGAATTCAAGACGCTCGAATCCAAAGGCTCTTTCCAAAAGATGTCACTAGCCCAAGCATGGGATCTGTACTGGGAGAAGAGTCTTAAATGGTGCGAAGAAGGTGATAAGCAGCAGACTACTAGCAGCTATTCACCTGGTAAGGGAAAGACTCCGTCAAGACACACCCAGAGGAGGAGGAAGAAGTGGTGGAGGAAGAGGTTCTCGACCTCGTCCAAGACCCAAGAATATCGAATATGTAGATCCCAGAAAGAAGGGGAGACTCTACTAGGCTGGGTATGATGAAGTGGCAAATCTGGAAGTGGCAAGGAAGAATGCTGAGGCCGTGAAAAGACAAGAAGAGGAAAATGAAATACAAACTCAGCTATGGCTCGAGAGGAAGCGTAAGGATGATGCTGCGAAGAGAACCTATGAGAAGAAGAAGAAAAAAGAAAGAGAAAAAGAGCTGATGACTTCGACAGAGCTGAAGAGGAAAGAAGGAGGCAGCGAAGGCGATGAAGTGTTGCTGCAAACCCTTCATCTACTTTACTTATGTAAATACATTCATGTAAGTCATCTATATAATTAGTGAAGTTTTCTGTAATTTCTCACTTTGTATTTGTATCCTAGCATAGATGTCTGTATTTTGCTTTGATATAGAATGCTCTGATACTAAATGTAAATAGCTGTGTAAAGGACAAGAATGCTATGATCAATAAAACGATCGATTATATGCATACATTCTTTGCTACTGCATTGTCTGTATGTATCTTTGTTGTTTATATTTTGTTGAATGTTTTTAAGTTTTGGCATCATCAAAAAGGGGGAAATTGTTGGTAAAATTATTATATAGATTTTGATGAATGCCATGTAAAACTTAAATTAGAAAGTTGGCACCCCATTTTTCTTGTAAATTTCATTGTAATAGATAGAGCTGGAAAAGCTGAGTCAAGTCAGCTATGCCTGGAAATACAAGAAGTCAACTGAAGACTAAAGTGAAGACTCCTTTGTGGAACAACTGAGTATGGCCAAGATAGAAGATCAAGTACTCGACTGAAGATGTATCAGTTGAGGAATAGCTGTGTGATGAGTCAGTCAAAGTCAACTCAAGATGCTAAGTCTCAAGTTGAAGTGACATATGAGTCTTCCAATGATTGGAGCAGACTCGAGTCATGCAGGAAAAAGCGGCAGACGAAGAGGAGTTAATCGAAATGAATCATTTGCCCACGAAAGTCATGAACATTACTTAAATAAGTAATACTTCCATGTCTTTTGCCAGTCTTAAAGTGCTCATCCCAGAAGCGTGCAAATGGAATAAACCAATGCGAAGCACTGCACCTCGTGTTAGAATCTGAAAAGCTGAAAATTCATTTAATACGAGGAAGGGTCTACATCTCAAGATTGAGGACCAAGAAAAGACAAGCCAACGAACACAAGTGACTTTTGAAAATCAGCATATCTCTTCAACGGCGGATTTTTGAAAGTTCACTATAAAAGGCCGAGGAAATTCATTGGGAAAAGGTTACCTCGAACCACGAACAAGCAAGTATTATTCGAACTATTAACTTGCAAATATTCTCAAGTATATTTAAGCAAATCCTCAAGCCTGAAACTCAAAGGAAATTGATCCAACACAAAGCTGTGAAGGAAAGACAATTTCAAACTGTTGAACAGGAAACTTTTCAAGAATCAAAAGGGGTCTACTTTCCAAGGAGGATTGTAGGAAGGTTCAAGGTCGAACCAGTATAAAGTTATTAGAGGGCCTCATGATCAAATCTAAGAGCTTGAGAAAGTGAGCTGAAGTAGCAAGGCAGCTGCCCTGTGAAGAAACTGAGTCGGAAGATAAGCCAGTTGTGCGACCACGGCTGTCTCTCGACTGTTGACCACTTTGTAAACAGATCTTTTACATAGTGGATTCCTCCAGGAGTTGGAGAAGAGAGGATTAGAATAATTATCCCATCTTTGAACCTCTATAAAAATAAATTGTGTCATTTATTTTTCAGCACATTTATATTTCTGCATACTTACATTATATCTGCTGATAAACTTATTTGCTATCCAATTGATTAATAACCAAGAGCTAAATTCAAGTGTTAAAACAAGTTTAAAACAAATCAAAGGGTGTTAAGTCTTCCATGATAAAACCAACAGCCAAGTTAAGGTTTAGGTTAAACAACTGAGTTATTCTATCAACGGCTCTATCGAGTCCGGTGAGTGGCTAACTCTATTTGAATAACCAACTTAGCCGTCCCTCTAGGATTTAGTTGTTTGTGTTAACTCGTAATATTTTAAAAGGACTAAAATCGAAAAGTTGGTAAGGTTTATTCAACCCCCCTTCTAAACCTTACTCACACCCCTTAGGACCCACAGGTGTTGGGCTTTGGCCTTGGTCGCATGGGCGTGTGGTTCAACACGGGCAGGTTGTGCGGTTGGGTGACCTTTCCCACACGGCCGTGTGACTTTACACGGTCCGGCCGTGTGGGCCTACTCTATCCTCTGTTTTCTCCCTTCTTCACACAACCATGTGATTTTCACATCGGCACTCTACACGGCCGTGTGAAGTATTTTTTGTCCACTTTTTCCGTCGTTTTGATCTTCTCTTTGCATTCGGCAATCTTATCCGGGCATCCCAACTGATATTTCTTCATTTTAATTTCCGTTTCCTGCAAGAATTACAAGAATACACAGTATCATGCCCTTCTAAGTAAACCAAGTAAAAACATAGTAAATATGCGTGCAAATGCATCAATAATATATCATTTTAAGCCTCAAAATACACGTATATTTTACACTAATCAATGGAGAGACTCAAGAAGAACATCAGATTAGGACCAAAGAAGCTTTGACAGTTGAGACTATCTCAACTGAGGAACCAACTTCACTGCAGGCCGATGAAGCTACTCGCACAGGTTCGAGGAGCATTTGGTGTACAATATAGATAATGATAACCAAAATAGTTGACAAAAATAAATGTGTGGATTTTAGCCCTTAACACATCCAGACAGTAGAACATATACATACTTCAAAGAAATACAAGTTTTTCAAATCTTAAATCAAAATAGTCAAAACAATGATTTAAAATATAATAGGATGACAAACTCATTTAATCACACAAACATGTCAATCCATATACTTTCGGCAACAATCATTTCAATTAACATACTAAGTCGAGTAATATAACTCTAAGCTTAATTATACATAAAATAGGTTATTTGTTTTATCACACGCATATAATTCATACAATTTAGGCGACTAATTCAGCGAAACACAAAAAAAAAAAAAAAATCAATAACAACACTTGAACCTTAAATCTATATGAAAACTAGAGAGATTATTTGTCTGGTTTGTCAGATCAACTATGATAAAATCACTTGGCCCTCTACCCAGAAGAATCTTCAAATTGTTTTGAATGATTTGTACCACAAATTGGATTATATCTCTTGTATTATCCTGATTTTCTCCTTTCTTTCCTCTCCTTATTTCTCTCTATTATTTTCTTTCTTTCCTCTTCTTTTCTCCTCTTTCTTTACTTGTCCGGTCTCTTCTTTCAAACTAATACTCCTATCATCTTTTATTTCTTTCTTTTCTTCCTCTTCCACTTCTATTTCTTTTTTTCTTTCTTTTCCTCCACCTTTCTATTCTATTATCGTTTATCCCCCAATTTCCTCCACTTTGTTTCTTTTTTCCAATAAAAAGTGGTTGTGTCAATATATATTAAGAATACTATTAAAAGACTTTCTATTTTATAAATAAAATATTATGAAAGTAAATATTATAAGAAAATAAATGGGTTGATTTTGGGCCGAGTTGGGTTTGAAAATATAAAATCCAAACTTGACACAATCCATTTTTTACTATTAGAACCCGTCCCAAGTCCAAGCGGGACATGTTTGGGGCAGGTCTGGGTTTTACCCAAACAACATTGTCATCCCTACTATGTATGTAATTAGTTTTATCTAATTAATATAGTTTTATCCTTGTAGGCCCCTTTTTGGGATTTTGAAACTATTTTCTTGGATATCAATATATGTTCAAGGTTTTGGTATTGAGTAGGTCTCTTGTGAGACCGTCTAATGGATCTAAATCTTATTTAAAATATATTACTTCCTATTAAAACAAATATTACTTTTACTTAAGAAAAAACATCACTTTTATTTAAAAGTATAATTTCTTATTAAAACTATCACTTCTGATTACAAAAAAAAAAGTATCAATTTTTATTAAAAATGTATCACTTCTTATTAAAACAAATGTCACTTTTTATTAAGAAAAAGTATCACTTTTTATTAAAAAAAAAATCAATTCTACCCTGAAAATTATACGTTTTTAAAGTATTTATTTGGATATTTTTTTCTGTGTGAGAGAGAGAGATGGGGATATGTGTGGCAGTGTGGGATATGAGAAGAAAGTGAGGAGTGAACCACATGAATATATACACGACCTTCTGAATCCGATCAGTCCAATACTGATAGATTATTGCCTGAATTTAACATCGATGATCACGAGGCTTATGAAATTTCAAATCCTGAACTGAGCGAAGATGGGACGGACGATAAAAATGACACAGGTGATGATGAAGATGAAGATGGTGATACTTGTACACCTGATTCACAACCTATTGGAGGTGGCAATAAATCGCAACAGGTCGTGGATTCCATCTTTGCACCATATAGAGATATATCTTTTTTTAATTCATCATACGAGGAAATAAAATTGATTCAATTGACGTTCCTCGTCCAACATTGTATTATGACGCAGATAAAGGTGTGTTGAAAAGAGGTATGGCTTTCAAAGACAAAAAATATGTTCAATCTGTTGTTAAAGATTTTTCAGTTGGCCATCCAAAACGTGAGTATCGAGTTGTTGAGAGTACTCCAACTGTGTGGAAAGTTGTATGCAAACAAAATCAGGGAGGAGTTATATTAGCAAGTTTGTCAGCTGAACAATGCAATTGGTGGTTGCAGTCTAGTTTTGTCAAAAGATTATCATTCTCAGAAATCGCGAAGTTGGGGCCTCCTCACAGTTGTCTTATGAATTATGTACATAAGAATCATAGGAATTTGTGTAAAAATAGGATTGCCGATGATCTATTGGGCATGGTTAAGACTGATCCAGCATATGACATCAAATACGTCCAACAGACGGTGAATGATAAATATGGATACGACATTTCATATCATAAGACGACGTGCTCGAGAAATGTGTATAGTACTTGGGAAGGTTCGGTTTGGTTTTTGCCTAAGTATATGGAAGCATTACAAAAGTACAATTCGGGTTGAGTGGTTTCATAAACAGTCAGATCATCAAGGAATTCATATGTTAGGTTATGTTTTTTGGGCATTCAAGTCGTGCATCGAGAGATTCCAGTATTGTCGCAAAGTCATTAGTGTGGACGGGACTCATTTATACTCAAAGTACAAACACAATATGATGATCGTTGTCGCTCTTGATGCAAACTAACAGGTTCTCCCTTTGGCATACGCAATTGTTGATGAGGAAACTTTCAACTCTTAGCATTGGTTTCTTCATATGGTTGCCAAACATATTGTTCGAGGCATTGAAGTAATTTGTCTTATTTCGGTCGTCATCATGGATTGCTTAGTGCAGTAAAACAAGTTTGTGAGTTCCATCCACCCATTAGGGTTCATCGTTTATGTCTAAGGCATGCTACTTCTGACTTTAACAATCATTTTAAGAGCATGAGGCTGAAGGATTTGTGTTGGCAGGCTGGATCTGAGTTCAGAATTAGGGATTTGAATAAGATTATGGAGCATATTAAAACTTTGAATCCAGATGAATATTCATATTTGAATGTGATAGACAAGAGTCAGTGGATACTCAGCCACAACGAAGGCAAACGGTGCGGAGTGTTGAACAACAAATATTTCTGAATGCATTAACGGTGTTCTTAAGTGTGCAAGACGTCTTCCAATAACTGCTATAGTACGCATTACATTTGCTTGGTCTGCCAAAGTATTTCTTCAACACATGGAACATGGTAGTTAAGCGATGCAGAAGAACCAAATCTGGTCGGATGAAATAAAGGAAAAATTTATGAAACAAGAACATCTTGCTCTACAATATGGAGTTCAATTATATGATTATGCACAACAGTCTGCTAGTATCATGACACGTGCAGAAGGAGCGACACAAGTTCGAACCTTCAAAGTAAAATTGGCGACTCAAGAGTGTTTGTGCGATCAATGGAGAAGTAATGGAATTCCATGTTCTCATGCTATGCAAGCATGTCGTCACTTTGGGATAGATCCATCAGTTTTCATGCATGCATATTACAACACCAATGCATATTTGCGCATATACTCTTCAGGTCATTTTGAACCTTTCCCAGATGAAGATGAATGGGATGAGGCATCTTTCCAATTGTGTCATGATCCTCATATTAGAAGAATGAAACGTAGTGGTCGAGACACGGTTTCTAGGATTCATAATGAGATGGATTGGTGAGAGACGCGGGCAAGACAACAGTATCAGGCACATTGAGTATTAGTTTAGTTGTATCGTAGTAATCTAATGACATTCCATTGTAATTTTATGCTTTGTATTAGTTTAGTTGTATCGTAGCAATCTAATGACATTTCATTGCAATTTGATGCTTTGTATTAGTTGTATGGAATTCTATGTCATTCCATTTTTATTTTGATGCATTATATTAATTTAGTTGTATGGAATTAGATGTCATTCTATGTCATTCCATTTTTATTTTGATGTTTTATATTAGTTTAGTTGTATGGAATTCTATGTCATTCCACTTTTATTTTGATGCTTTATATTAGTTCAACTATATCTCATTTCATTTTCATTTCATAATTGCAGTATGGATGAAATGTATGGGCCTATCGACACCTCAATTTTGACTCTTCAACATAAGCATCGGTCTAAGGATGTCTATATAGGGGATGTGGATAGTGTTCATTCTATAAGTCGTGCTGGGGGGATGTTTTTAGAGTTTTAGGGAGGCAGAGGGGTGGTTGGTGTTGCATCCTCGTATTTTAGCTATATTATATCGATAGAGGTTCTTCGGAGTTGCCCGTTTTGGGTTGATGACTATCGATTGTCATCTCATTACAACATTAATAGAGAGATGGAGACCAGAGACACATACATTTCATCTGCCTATTGGTGAGACCACAGTCACTTTATAGGATGTAGCCATCATTTGGGGATTGCCCATTGAAGGTGATGCAGTGCAATCTGATGATCTCCGGCATATTAAGTCGCAATGGGCAGATTATGTTCATAGTTATTTAGGGTTTAGACCTGATTTGGAGAAGGACTTTAGAGGAAAGTCAGCTATCTTAATTACAATACTATGTAATCAATTTGAGGGGATAGGCATTAGGGATAACTCACATATGGTTCAGATTGAGCAGTATGCCCGAGGGTGTGCCTTGATTTTTTCAGGTACTTTGATGATGCCCGATACCACTGGTAATAGTGTATCATTGTTATACATGCATCATTTTGAGGATGCTAGGATGGCTGGTAAGTTCAGTTGGGCTAGTGATGTGTTATATTTCATGTACCATCAGTTGTGCAGTGCTTCTGAGACACAGAAGCACACTATAGGCGGAGCCATGGCCATACTGCAGATTTAGGCTTGGTCTCGCATATCTAGTATCACGTCTGAGCTTGTACGATCTATGATATCGATGATGATGAGCTTCAGTTGCCTCTACCACCGTATGGTGCCAAGTATTTAATTTATTTCATATGGGTACAACATTACAAGTTTACTCATATTGCTAGCCACTTAGTACAGATATATAGGGAGATATTTGATCGGTTAACGGAGGCACAAGAGAGTGTTTAAATTATTTATATGATAAGTATTTAAATTAATATTAATGTGAATTTCATTTTTTTTTTGGCAGTGGACTTGGGAACCATATGGCCTAAACTCACTCGATATATCCATTAGTCACTTTTATTCAATTACTACTACACATTCACTTTTTTTTTTTTAAATTATAGAAAATCTCAATCGTTATTTCAATTCACGATTATTAGCGGATAAAAAAAATTACTTGTTTTTATATATCACAACGAATTTTTATTTTTTTAATTATCATTTTTATACCATTTTTTTAATTATCGTTTTCCAGTAGTTAGTTAAATTAACGACTGGAGAATCAGTGTCCAGTCGTTAATCGAAATAACGACTTGCATTATATTAAAAAAAATCTCCCAGTTATTACTCCAATTAACGACTGGGCTCCATATTTTTAAAAAATAAATTTTTTTGTTGAGTCGTTGATTCGAATAACGACTAAACTTTAGTCGTAAATTCGATCAACGACCAACTTTAAAATTTTAACAACTCCCAAATCCACCCCACTTTTGTAATAATTTTCCTTATCTATAATTTTCTGTTAAAAAACCCCAAGTTGTTGCCTTTGGTATTTTGTTCCAAATAAAGTGGAAATAAAAAAATAAAACCTTAAACCTTCATTGATCGAGGCAGCAGCTTCTTTCTTGGAGAGAAACTGAAATGCGACTTCAACTGTTCATTACGACTTCGACTATTTTGATTTTTGAAAGCGTCTTGTCGTGTCGTCCAAGTTCCATTATACTCTCTTTTATACTTCCCCCAGTTCTCCCCTGACCCTGTCCTCTGGAAATCATTCGTCTTATTATTACCTCGGCCAAGAAGAAAAGGGAAATCGAGAGACAGATCGAAACGCCGATACACAAATACTTTATCATTATACAAAGAAGAGTGAGATATGGCCCGATATGACAGAGCTATTACTGTATTCTCGCCGGACGGCCACCTTTTTCAGGTCGAGTACGCTCTCGAAGCCGTACGTAAGGGAAACGCCGCCGTCGGTGTTCGCGGCACCGATACCATCGTACTCGCCGTCGAGAAAAAGTCCACTCCTAAGCTGCAAGATTCAAGGTTTACTCTTCTCTCTCTCTCACGCGCACTCGCAAATCGCGGGATACAATATTTCAATTTCTGGTGATATATTGTGGGTTAGATGAATAAATGGATTTTTTTTAGGGTTTAAGGTCTGCTATTGTGAGGTGGTGTTATTTAATGCGGAATTATGTTTTGTTAACTTTTAGTGTTGAAGATTCGGTGTGGGTTGCTGGTTTTTGCTGTCTGACACCATTTTTGTTTGTTTAGTAGTAGTTTCTACTGGTATCGCCATGTTATTGCATAATGTAATGGCGTAGTTCTATTTTTGTTGGACCTAAGCTTGAGCTCATTGTTTAGTTGTGCCATGTGTGGATTCCTCTCTCTGAGTAGTAGACGTTACCTGCGAATGACAACAAATTGATTTGAAGCTTTCCAGATTAATTTGTAAAATGACAATGGAGTTGTGCAATTTTTGGACTTCAGGATTTTAGGAAGTGAAGTAAATTCTTGGGAAAACATTTATATCATCTGGTTTTCAAAATCACAAAATAAACATTGACACTCACATGATTATGAGAGACATTGCTTGATTTTATACATATATCTTATAACTATTCATATCCCTCTTAACCAAAATTGGAAAGTCTTTGAAATGGATATTATTTCGTCCACATAAGAAAAATATGTTAAGATCTAGTTTACTGATTTTACTTGTCCTTTCCACTTTCATTTGATAACCTTGAATCCAAATAGAGCTTTAATGTTTTCAACCATGTGTGGGTACTTGGAATTCTTAGAGGCGGATGTTAGAATCTCAGTTCATTATACAATGACCAGTAGCTTCTATACGTATCAAGGAATATATGAGGATACAATTGTATAACAAAGACTTGTTTGTTAATTTTTCTCCTAACATAAGGTCAACTTATCCAGCTGATTCAGGCCATCTGTATTAAAATAGATTTTCTTATATCAATCAAATATGATTTGTTTCAGTTAAGTCGCCTTTATTAGTATCCTATAGCATCTCATTGTTGATGTCTAATTCTGAAATCATTCCTTGCTCCTCAATTGGGCTGGCAGTTTAAGCATTGTGTGGTTAATACCTATCTTGCTATCTTTCAGGTCAGTGAGGAAGATTGTTAATTTAGATGATCACATAGCATTGGCCTGTGCTGGCCTGAAGGCTGATGCACGTGTCTTAATAAATAGGGCGCGTATTGAATGCCAGAGTCATAAGCTTACAATTGAGGATCCTGTAACTGTGGAATACATAACTCGCTATATTGCTGGGCTTCAGCAGAAGTACACACAAAGTGGTGGTGTGAGACCTTTTGGGCTCTCAACCTTGATCATTGGGTTTGATCCACACACGGGTATCCCATCACTTTATCAGACAGATCCATCGGGCACATTTTCGGCATGGAAAGCCAATGCTACTGGGAGAAACTCAAACTCTATACGGGAGTTCCTTGAGAAGAATTACAAGGAAACATCTGGCCAAGAAACCTTGAAGTTAGCAATCCGTGCTTTGCTGGAGGTAAATTATTCAAGTAGATGCAACTATACTCAATAATATTGTGTGCTTCTGTCAACTGGGTGCTTTGAATTTCATAATTAAATTTTAAACGTTCTCATTTTAAAAAAGAATGAGAAACTGAGTTCTGCTTCTGTCTGTGTATATATGTGTGACTTCTTTTTTCCTTTTACCCCAATTTGTCCTTTGCATGTGGTTTGTTGCTCTAGAGGTTTATCGAATTCTTTAGCTTATAAATTGAACTATTAACTTCATTTTGTTGTGATAATATCTCAGTGGTCTATAATATGGCATGAAACAAAAGTAGAAAAGGTGTGTATGGTTATACCTCCGAGCCATAACAATGTGCATAATTTCTGGAGATCCATGAGTCTTTTTGGTAGAAAATATTGATTGATGGAAGATAAATGGGAGCTTGTCTGTTGCAAGTTGTTCAAATGTGATGTAGTAGAACTGTAGAAGTAGCTGCATATTTGTGTGCAAACCCTTGGGCAGAAACAGACATCCTTGATAGCCATCGAGATTGATGGGTAAGCTGTTGCAATGCATTATCTTAGTGGAGGGTATATCATGTGACTTGTTGGCTTTTAGGTACTAAGACCACCTTGTGTTATTTTACCTTGGAGATTTGCAAGCAACAAAGCGGTGCGGGATGCTTTAACCATTTCTGGTATTGAGTTGCAAAACACTTTGACTAGTAATCATGAAATTGCTAATGCTCAAGTCTCAGCTTATACTGGGGGGGACTTGGATTTATGTTTCCTTAGGAAAATTGGAAAAGTTGAACCATGAGTACTTGGGGTATGTATGGGAGCTTCGACTTTTGCAAATGTGGAAAGACTGGAGTAATCAGTTATGTATGTAGTTGTGACCATAGAAAATTAAGTGTTCCTCACTAATTTGTTTTAAATGGTTCTATGATTTCATTGTGATAGTCTCTCTTGTTTGTATCCCGCATTTTGCTCCGTATTTACCTTGTAGTGAAATGATTATTAAGTCATGCCTGGATTAAAATAGGATTTCTATTAGAGCATTTCATGTAAAAGGAGCTATTAGTGGAGGAAAGAACATTGAGGTTGCTGTAATGACTAAAGATCATGGATTGCGGCAGCTTGAAGAAGATGAAATTGATGCCATTGTTGCTGAGATAGAAGCCGAGAAAGCTGAGGCTGCCAAGAAGGCCCCTTCAACTAAGGAAACTTAATTCTGCTGTACTATTTAAGTGAAGGCCCCTTCAACTAAGGAAACTTAATTCTGCTGTACTATTTAAGTCTTTACATGATTACTTTTTGTGACTTGAATTTACAGATTGTGGTATGTTGTTTTATGGCAAATGATTCTTGCTAAGGATTTTATCATGTTATGATCTGTGAGACTTAAGAGGGATTGAGATGGTTACCCAGTTTAAAAGAAAAACATTCCTTTCTTCTCCGTGCTGTTTTATTCGTTCCCCCTCATTGGTTAACATATGTGTGATGGACACATTAAGTTTTGCAAGCACTAAAAAAAGTGTTTCTACCTTTTGGCTTAAAAAAATTACTTTTTAGTATTTGTGAATGCCAGCTTTTACTTTTGATTCTGCTTCATTTATTTAGAATTTAAAAGTAGGGAGATGAGTGTTTAGATTTTTTATTCTACTTTTGGTTTGATTTGTACAAACAAATAATTAATTTTACAATTTTTTCACCAAACGCTCTCAACTTCTAGTTCAACTACTGATTTTACACTAGCAATTTTTTGATTTTTAATTATTTTTATTTTTGCTACAACAAATCACTTTTTGTAAAAGCAGCACGGGTACTAAAAGGGCTCAAATGCTCACGGTCTCTTTCAAGCATCTCAATCTTGGTTTCTTCAATTCTTGGGCCTCCCTCGAGTAGAGAGTTGAAAACCCAGAACTTACATAATATAATCTCTTTGAAGTTCTACTTTCGTGGGCATCCATAATTTGGCCCATGAATAATTGGTATTATCATAGTTGAATCTGATAAGCAGCACTCAGACTGAATTTGGGTAACTGGGCTTTGTCTTTCAATGAGTTTCTGTGAGTTCTAGTTTGTCATAAGAAAATTGTTCAACCAAACTAACTCTTACTTCAATATGGTACACATTTAAGTATATATAAAGATGAGTAGGGGTGTCAATTTCGAACCTAGCACAGAAACTCAACACGAATTTAATATGAAATTAGTGAATATGGGTCGAATCCGAATAATCCGTTTGTGAATTTTAAAAAAATAAGTAAATAATTAATTATAAGAAAAAACAAAAAACAAGACATATTCTTAAAACTTAAATTTTAAAACATCATTAATTATGTATGTTGTTATTATTTTGTATGTTGCCCTCAAAATATGATAAGTATGTTATGTTATTTATGAAATTATGTTATTTATTTTTGAATGCCGTGGATTGTGATATTTTTTTATTGGTTGAATAGTGTGTTAGAGTGATTGATTTGGAAAAAAAATTAGTTGAAATTATTAAATAAAAATAAAAAATAATTTTATTATACGGGTTCAACGGGTCGGGTTTGGGTTACATGCGAAATAAATAGGTCAGGTTCAATATTCTGACATGAATAATTAAACAGGTCGGGGTTGGGTTGGCTAATTATGACCTGCGAACTCACGAACCCGGAGCCAACCCAAATTCACAACCCTAGGGATGAGTGTTTCAGAGATTGGACGTGTTGCTGTAGTCTTGGGTTATATTCAGATAGAAGGATTTGAGTTTGATGAGAGGATTCGTAGAGATGATTTCAAATGACTCCATATAAGAAAATATGTGTTATTTATTACCAAATATTTCATTTATCATTATATTGAAAACATAATTTATCAATAAGTTTACAAATGTATACATTCACATACAAAATATATATATATATATCTGAAAAAATGGAAAGTTAACATTGTACATTGAATTCGAATAATCAAAATAATTTATACGCTCAATATTTTTGTGTGCCTCATTTATTATTAAAGTACCTTTTAGATTTGAATTACTTAAGTTACTAATTATTAATTTGAAATAGTTTTTGTAATTCATAAAGAAAAACCAAAATTGAGGTAAAAAAATTGAAACATGCTAAAAACTATTGTTATTAAACAAAAACTCCTGTCAGACCGTCTAACGGGTCTTTTCCATTGACTCGGGTTTTTTCGTAATTTCATGCATTGATGGCATGTTTGTAATATTCTGGGGCAGTGCATCCAAAAAGTATTAGTAGTTCCTTGAAAAAGTATTATTAGTTCCCTGTAGAGTATTTTAGTAGTTCTCCTTAATATAATTAACTTTTTCTCCCGAAAAGTATTAGCAGACCCTCGGAAAAGTATTAGTAGTTCCTCGAAAAAGTATTAGTAATTCTCGTAGAGTATTTTAGTAGTTCTCCTGAATATAATTAATTTTTTCTCCCGAAAAGTATTAGCAGTCCCTCGGAAAAGTATTGACAATCCTCGAAAAAATATTAGTACGTTCACTTGAAAGAATTAGTTTATAATATTGGATATAGTTTCAGGAGAACGCTGAAAAGTATTAGGTGTTTATCTTAAAAGTATTAGTAGTCATTCTAAAAAATATTGGTACGTAGTTCACTTGAAAATCTTTAATAGCCCCCTAAAAAGTATCAGCTTTTTCCGTCAAAAGTATTAGTAGTCCCTATGAAACGTATTAGTAGTTCCCCTGAAAAATATTACTTTTTCTCCTGAAAGGTTTTTAATAATTCCCCTTAAAAGTATTAATTTTTCTAATAAAAAGTATTAATAGTCCCCACAAAAAGTATTAATAGTCCTTGAAATATATTAGTCCTTTTTTTCATCAAATTTTTTTTTCATGAATATATTACGTAAAAGCATAGAAATTGACCAAGTGTAGTCAATACATAATGTGAAGGAGAATCATGCTGAACTAAATTCTCAAACTTACTTTTCTTTTATTTTTTGGCAATTGATCAAAATCCATATATACATAGATATATGTGTATGTCAGTATGCATGTATCCTTGTATGTAGTAATTTGATATATGTGTTTATGTATGTCTCTCTGTTTAATATGCATATACTGGTTTAAAACTACAAAAGAAATTCCACTAGAAAAGACAAGGTAAGAAGGTCCAAGAGGAAAAATTTAATAGATTGCAATCCTAATCTTTCTCTGTATTTTCGTTAGATTGCAATCCTAATCTTTCTCTGTATTTTCGTGAGTGTGTTTTGTGTGTATGCAGATATGACAGATGCACAGGCGGTGGGAGGATGGCGAGGATCAAAATTTGCCTAATCTTTTTTTTTTGTTGTTGTTGTTGAGTTGGGTATGGATCGAATTGTTTGTTGAGGATCCGTCTAACGGATTAGATTACTACAACATAAATGATATTAGGTAACACCCAAAAATGTTACCTAATGGCCATAAAATATTACTATAGACAATAGGTAGCACTTTTATGGTGTTGTACTTGCCCGTGCTACCTATAGTCTAAGTTATCACTTTTATTAGCTTTTAGTAATAATTTTTCTAAGTGTTACATTAAGTTCTCTATTGGTAACACTTTGAAGCAGTATTTCTAAAGTGTTACATATAAATCTTATGTAACACTTTCTATAATACTTTTTATATTTGTAACACTTTAAAAAAAATATTTCTAAAGTGTTACATATGAATCTTATTTAACACCTTTTTTGTAGCACTTCGTAGAAATACTATTTTTTACCACCAAGTAGATTTGAACCCATGACCTGTTATGTGTGGAAGTGACAGTTTGCCACTAAGCTAAGTTGATTCTTATTACAATTTTTGTTTTGTTTTATATACACACATAAACACACACACCACACATATATATATATTAAAATTGTATAAAAATTATATTATATGTATATACAATATGTTTTATATAATAAAGATTGTATTTAAAGATTGTATTAAATTATATTATACACTGTATATATCAAATTATATATTGTATAGTATATAGTTTGAAAATCATATTATGTTATATATTAAAGGACACAAAAAATTAAAAATATCAAAAATATATAAAATAAATTTATCGACTGATCAATATTCAATCGGTAAAAATAAAAATATATAAAAATATAAAATTAATTTACCAACATATAAAATAGTTCTAACAGCAAAAAAAATTAAATTATAAATAAATAATGAAAAAATAATTTTCCGATGGAAAAAATTCCAAAGTAATTCCCGAAAACATCAATTTTCATTGGTAATTTTATTTTAAAAGTAAAAAAAAGGTTAACGATGAAATTGGCCTCCGTTAGTAAAATTACAAAAAAATAAATAATAATAATAAAATACATACATGCGCATTTTTCGTCAGTATTACGACGGAATTAATTACCTCCGTAAAAAATAAAAAATAAAAGCAAAACTATAATACTTTATAAAAAGAAAATAAAAATTCAGTAAAAACAACAGAGTACATGATGTCTACAATTTTTAGGTTTTGTGATTTTTTTTGTCTTCGCCTATTTTGTGACATTAATTAATTAAATAAATCATTGACATAATTTAATGATCATATAATTTTGTGTTACTAAAATATAACCTAAAAAGTGTTACACTTAAAAATATAGTGTTGCAAGAAAGTCTTTCTTAAATAAAAGTGATACCTATTTGCGTTCTTAAAAAATGACAAAAAAAATGATACTTAGAAAATGTTACTTATTTAAAAGTGTTACATATTGATAAAGTCTTCACAAAAAAGTGTTACATAAATACTATAATGTAAAAAGTGTTAAAACATGTGTTTTACATATGTGCTTATGTAAAAAGTGTTCTGAATATTTATGTTATCTAACGCCATTTATGTTGTAGTGATAATCCACGCCCCGACGGAGACCTACTCTTGTTATTAAGGGTAATTTTTTCAAACACTAAATTCAAATTTAACTGAGGGAGTAATTGACTAATTGTTATCTTGAGAATTTCAGGTGGTAAACGAAACACAGACCAATTTTAGAGGAGGTTGTATTTTTCCAATAATAAATTTAGGTTGGGTAATGTAAAAAGCAAAATAAGCGAGGGAAAAGGACAGACAGTTGACCAATAAAAATTGGTTAGTTTAGGGAGTTAGGAGACAACTCTATAATAACTAGGCTAGAGCGGTGGGTTGCACTTCCACCATATCTTATGGGCTTTTGGCCCTTAACGCCTCAATAGGTTAAAGAAAGGTTTACCAGTCCTTATCTTACTATGGGCATGTGGGGCCCATGGACCTACTTTCCACTCGTGACTCGTCAATATCTGACCAAAATTTTTAATTTCCTTCTCCAGCCCTGTTACTGCTATCTTACGCGCCTGCAGCCACATCTTAAATGTTAAAACTCCTTTAGTTTTCGTGTTTGGGCTTTGAATTTCAGGTCAAAAATACTAAAAGATATATATGTAGTTTTTACGATATGTTGTTGGTTTTTAAGATTATATACATTTGTCAATCATTCAATGGAGTGTAAAAAGATGAAACATAAAATTGAACATGAAATCTGATTTCGGAGAAGAGAAGAAGTCCTTAATGAAGATCACAATATTCTTTTTTTTTGAAGGTAATGAAGATTACATTTTAAGTGTACGGGTAGTTCAAATTGATTAAAGCTCGTGTAAGATCTAAGTAAACGGAATATAGATAAGATTGGTGATAGTTACCAAAAATAGATTCATAGCTCGGTATGGTCGAAATTATATATGTTGCTCAAATTTAGATCTTGCTTAATTAGAGAATATATACCAAAATTGTCAGCTTGATATATAATTTGGGTCAAATATAAAATTTGTGGTTTTGTAGCCCGATTTCTTTGTTCCAATTTAATGATTTTATTTTTTAATTTATATTATAAATCCATATATATATATATATAGGATATGGATCAAATAGGTCCTCCTATTTGGAGTGAGTCCATGAGAACACATTCTAACCATAGATTAACAATTTTGGGTGGTCAGATTTTTAGGGGTTTTATGTTTATTTTTTTGTTTAAACAACTAAGAGGGTAGGGTGGTCATTTTGAATTATAGAATCGATTATTGAGATTTCCTTCCATGTTTCACGCGATTTCACCCACTCTTCACGCACACTCTCTCTCCAAATATTTTCGATTTCAAAAAAAAATTATTTGTTGCTTATGTAGTATAGGGTTGTTGCTTATGACTTGCTTATGTACTTAATGTATCCGTGATGCATGTCTAGTGTATATTAAATCGCTTATGTAGTATATGTTTATCGCTTATGTAATATGAGTTTGTTGCTTATGACTTGCTTATGTAGTTAATGTATTCTTTTGCATACGTAGTGTATATTAGTTGCTTATGTAATATAGACTTTTGCTTATGTAGTATGAGTTTGTTGCTTATGACTTGCTTATGTAGTTAATGTATCCATGGTGCATACGTAATGTATATTCATTGCTTATGTAGTATGACTTGTTGCTTATGTAGTATGAGTTTGTTGCTATGACTTGCTCATGTAGTTAATGTATTAAGTGGTGCATACGTAGTGTATATTTGTTGCTTATGTAGTATATGATTGTTGCTTATGTAGTATGGATTTGTTGCTTATGACTTGCTTATGTAGTTAATGGTATATAAAATCACCATGACACATCTACATCAAATGCAACAAATTACATCTTCATAAGCAAACTTCAAATCAAGTTGAGCTCTAGCAACTATAGTAAACTGGTTTTTAAGATTAACTTTTTCACACAATAGTGCGTTGAAGAAGAAGGATGAATGATTTCTCACGGAGAAGAGAAGTGCGTTGAAGAAGATGGATGTTTGTTTTCTTTCATGATGAGTGTTCGAAGAAGGAGAATGAGATTGTTCACGTTGAATTTGATGTGAGATTTAGAGAGATTGTGTAATCATAATGTGAACGGAAATCCCATGAATATTGGGTATTTTTGTAGGATTACTAATTTACCACTCTCTCTATTTTCCAGGATTTAATTTGTAATTTTAGCTCTAAAATCACAGCCATTATAAAATCTAGATATGTGGCTAGGATTGGTCCCTATGGTCTTACCCTATGAGGTGGTCTCATATAACCCCCTCCTTATATATATATATATATATATATATATATATATATATAGTATATTTTTATAGGATATGGATCAGTCCTCCTACTTGGGGTAAGTCTATGAGGACACATTCTAACCACATATTAACAATTTTGGGTGGTCCAGATTTTTAGGGGCTTTTTATGTTTATTTTTTTTGTTTCAGCAACTAATAAGGGTAGGGTGGTCATTTTGCATTATAGAATCAGTTATTGAGATTTCATTCCCTCTTTCACGCGATTTCACTCATTCTTCACGCACACTCTCTCTCCAACGTTTCAGTTTCAAACAAATTTCTCTGTTGCTTATGTAGTATAGGGTTGTTGCTTATGACTTGCTTGTGTAGTTAATGTATTTGTGATGCATGTGTAGTGTATATTCGTTGCTTATGTAGTATAGGCTTATCGCTTATGTAGTATGGGTTTGTTGCATATGACTTGCTTATGTAGTTAATGTATTCGTGGTGCATACGTAGTGTATATTCGTTAATATAGACTTGTTGCTTTTGTAGTATGAGTTTGTTGTTTATGACTTGCTTATATAGTTAATGTATCTGTGGTGCATATGTAGTGTATATTCGTTGCTTATATAGTATAGGCTTATTGCTTATGTAGTATAGGTTTGTTGTTATGACTTGCTTATGTAGTTAATGTATTCGTGCTGCATACGTAGTGTATATGTGTTGCTTATGTAGTATAGGATTGTTGCTTATGTAGTATGAGTTTGTTGCTTATGACTTGCTTATGTAGTTAATGGTATATAAAAGCACCATGACACATCTACAGAAACAACAAATTACATCTTCATAAGCAAACTTCGAACTGAAATCGAGCTCTAGCAACTATGGCGAATTGTCTGCAACTTTTTTCACACAATAGTGCGTTGAAGAAGAAGGATGAATGATTTCTCACAGTCGTGCGTTGAAGAAGAAGATGGATGATTGTTCACGTTGATTTGCTATGAAATTTGGAAGGGTTGCATGTGTTCTATACAAGCAAAGGTGACTGAGATTTGTTCGACGAAGAAGGTGACTAAGATTTGTTCGAAGAAGAAGGTGACTGATATTTGTTCGAAGAAGAAGGAGAATGAGATTGTTCACGTTGAATTTGATGTGAGATTTGGAGAGATTGTGTGATCATAATGTGAACAGAATCCCATGAATATTAGGTAATTTTGTAGGATTACTAATTTACCCCTCCCTCTATTTTCCAACATTTAATTTGTAATTTTAGCTCTAAAATCACAGCCATTAGAAAATCTAGATATGTGACTAGGATTGGTCCCTATGGACTTACCCTATGAGGTGGTCTCATATAACCCCGTCCCTATTTTTATATTTATATTTAGCGTGTAATATACACTTGACCTGAAGGTGTGAACTGAAACAAAAATCCCTAAGAGGTGGTTTAGTTCATAGTGGTTGGTACCAGCAATTATTGCCTCATTAATTTGCTGTTTCAACGCGAAAATGAAGCCTGGAAATATAGGCATGGGAATTTAATTTACAATCTATAACAGGATAGAAAATTGTCCCTACCCTTAATGATTCTATTTTTTTGCACAAATATGGAGGTGCACAACTGGTTACTTAGGTTATTGAAATCAAATTCACATGCCCTCAAAAAAAAAAAAATCAAATTCACATGAGAGGGGAAAAAAGAAAAGGGAAAGCTTACATCACAAAATTTGGATTTTTTTGGAAAAAAGAATAGTAAGTTGGTGTTCTTTTGTGAAACAAGTTATGTTAGGCGTTAGCCATATAAATATATATGGACAAATTTATAAGTTCAATACAACCGTGTTTCATAAATATAGTGTGTGAACTGTTTAAATTCATATATTAATCACAAAACTCGTCACGTTCTCCCCTCATTATAACAGTTCACATTAACATTTGAATGATCATGGTCATTCAAAGTATTAGTCAAAGAAAAGCAACCCCATTAGCAAATCAAGAACATGTTGAACATGAACAATTGAGAAGAGTTTGAATCTAGAATAGGATTAAGATACATATATAGGTGTTTGTGTTAAATGGTCAGTCTCTTGCCTGGTCAAAGATGAGAAACAATGATTTAGAAAGATTTTTTTTGAAAAATATATATATAAACATTATGAGGTATAATTTTTTCTTGGGCATTTTTGGAACCCTAAAGAAGAATTATGATGCGACATATCACTTTACTTCTTGAGTTTTTAATTTGACGTCAGTTGTTGAGGTCATAGTCTGCTATACAATAGGGTTTTTGGGACGTCAGGATTGTCCCTGCGAAAATTTTAACGCTCAAGTTAGATTTAGAAGGACGAAGAGTAATGTGAACCCACAATACTAGAACAAAACTTATGCATATTTTTGTATTGAATTTGGACATAGTATTTATAGGTTTTAAGAGTTAGTTGTGATCGATGTTGTGCGGTGTATGAAACAATTATATTAGTAAACCAATAAATACACTAATGAATTTTAATCAATTAAGATTATAATCATTTAAGTTTTTATTAATTGGGTCGTGCATCTCATCGGTATGAATAATATATCATTCAGATTGATCATTATAGAATTTTTGAGAACTTGTGACAAATTAAGAATAAACATAGTGCAATCAACTTCTTTTTATTTTACCATTAAAAATACATTTATTCCCAAATTATATTCTACAAATACCAGAAATGGCGTTCTTATAATATTTAATTTTCTTTGTATATCTCCATAAATCTTTTTCATAACCAACTATATAAAATATATATATTTGTGGATAACCATATCGGATTCCGCTTCCATACGTAAAGCAATTTTAAAAGGGAAAGCCAAAATACAAAATAGGCCCACGTCGCTGTTGACGTTAAGTTTGGGCTGGGCCCACAGCCGCAACAGAGAAAAATGATGCCTACGTCGGGCGGCTGCCAACTATACCGCCCAGAAAGAGTGGAGTTGGTAGGTTGACGTTTCTTTAGTTACTTAAGCCCACCAGTTTCCATCAAATAACAGTATTGCCACTCGCCAGAAAACCTTAATTTGGAAATATTATTATATTAATCAGATTCTCAAAAATTTTGGAACAATCAAAGTGGAACTTGTTCACAGTCACCATATAAAATGTCCAGATATGACTTCACTTTCCTGATTATAACAGGAAAATGATTATTTTTTTTTTTAATTGTAGTCAACTTATTTTCCAATTAGGTAGAGGAGTATCCAAATTCCGTAGAATTTAAGGATAGTAGGATACATAAAGGTTCAAACTTCATAAAGTTCATAGTCTAATTATTATGAAGGGATAATTACAAAAACTATCCTCTTAATTTATCCTAATTACTAAAACTCCAATTATCTGTAAAAATTACAAATAATAAAAAATATCCTTGCTTTTGGCCTCTTGAGAATGCAATTTTATAAGCTAAAAACAAATGTGAGAGAGACATTTATAATTTTAAAATATAACTGGTTTTTTTTGTAATTAGGCTAAATCTTAGGGGTAGTTTTTGTAATTAACCCTATTTATAAATTGTAATTTAGAAACCCAATTAGGTTTGACCTAATTACAAAGAAACTCAAATATCTTTCAAAATTATAAACACCCCATTGAAAGATAATCGTAGTTTTTCTTTTTTTTTTTTTAATTAGACTAAACCTTAGGGTAGTATTTAATTACCCCTTGGGGAAGTTATTTTTTACAACTTGTACTATGGCCGTTTTGCGGGTTTGCAACCTAAACGTTTTTGGTTGGAATTTAGTACCTAAATTTTGTGGGATTATTAAATTGCAATCTCAGGCATTCCGGATGCGGAATATTTGGAACAATATGTCATCACGTGCACAACACGTGAGGACAAAAATCGTCAAATCATCTAAAGTGATAAAAGTTATTGCACTTTCCAACCCAAACTTTACGTTATTTGTTAATTTGCAATCTAAAGTTTTTACATTGAACTTTGCCACCTCATTTCAAAATAAATAAAAAAATTATATTAATAAAAATAGATTTATCTCTTTTTATCCACAAAATATATATTTAATAATAAAAGTTAATATAAAAATATATTAGTCAATTTACTAAAGTTATGAATTTTTAGATAATTAATTATATGATAATTTTAAGTTTCATAAAATTTAAATCTATAATAATAAATTTATAATTCTTGTATAATTAAAATATTCATTTTATCTTTCTTGTTGAATTATGAATTCTAATGATTAATTTATTTATAATTTTTTTTAAAAAATAAAGTAGAAATTAAAAGGGGAGCAAAAATAAATAATTATATGCAAATTTTATGTTTAATAAAATTCCAAATATATAGTTATAATTTTTTTTAGCATTTTATAATGTATATTTGAAAATTACTAATTATTATATTCTTTTTTTGTTAAATTATGAATTCGATTAATTAACTTTGAAAAATAAAATTTTTAATAAAAAAGAATAAATGAGTAAATGAACGGAAATTTTAATTTTGAAAATTTTAAAAATATTTCATAATAATATTTTGAACATTTTTATAATGCATTTTGAATGTTAAAATTTTATTATGTTATATCTTTCATTTATTAACTTAAAATGGTTGTAAAATTATTTAATTTTTAATAAATAAACTTTTCAATATATTTCTGTATTAACCATTAAAATATATGGTTTGTGATAAATATATATATTACTATAATTTTATTATTTATTTTGAAGTGAGGTGACAAAGTTAATAAATATAAAAAGTTTAGATTGCAAATTAACAAATAATACAAACTTTGAGTTCCAAAGTACAATAATTTTTATCACTTTAGATGATTTGACGATTTGTCCTCACATGTACGTATGTGATGGCATCTTGTTGAAATATTCCGCTGTGGGATGCCATGTCCAATGTTGTAATTTTTAGCAATCTCGCGAAGTTTAGGTACTAAATTCCAACAAAAAAAAAAAATTAGCTACCAAACTCGAAATATGGTCACAGTACAAGTTGCAAAAACATAATTTTCCCATATTCCTTTTATGTTATATATAATGTGATGAGTTCAGAAAAACCCATTTGATTGGGTTTAAAAACGTGAGAGTCTATCCAATTCTTCCAAAATTTAATCATCTTCCATGTGACTTCAGGTGCTTTTTCAAGGGTAAATTTTACTTTTTTTTTTGGGATATTGATTTTTTAGTACCTCATCTATATGTACTTTGTTAGTTTGATACATTATATTTTCGAGTTATCAATTTAGTACTATACTTTATATTTTTTTATAAATTGGCACCTATTCACTTTTAAGCCTATTCACTTTTAAGGATGAAAATGCCCCCAATATTTTTTTATTTTTTGTTAAAAGTTAAGTTTTAATTAGAATTGTTAAATTTAAAAAATAAATTTAATTAAGAAATAACTTATTACTATTAAAATTAAATTATTAAATTCCTAATTGTAAAAAATAAAATAAATTCAATTAATTTTTTTTAAAAATTCGATCAAAAAGCTAATTAAAAATTAATATATCAATAAAAAAATTGCTATAAATTTCTTATTTACTATCTTAATTTTAATTTTTAAATTATTTGATTTTCATCTTAATTTTTAAAATTAGTTAACTAAACTAATTTTTCTTTTCGATTAATTTAATTTTTCTTTATGTTTATTAATTTACTAATTTAACATAATTAACTTTATTTTTTCTAAAAATTCATTAATATTTTTAGAAACCTTTTTTTATTTTCTATTAATTAAATTAATTAGAATTTTAATTGATTTTCTAATTTAAATAAGTGTATTCAAAAATTCATTTGAGTATATTCAATTTTTGGGGCATTTTCGTCCTTAAAAGTGAATAGGTACCAATTTATAAATAAATGTGAAGATGAGTCTAAATTGGTAACTCGAAAAAACGTCGGATCAAACCAAGAAAAGTGTCATTGGTCATGTATCTTAAAAAATCAATAACCTTTTTTTTTACACCGTAGAATTATTGATTTTCCTTTTCTCTGTTCCATGTCAAGTTCAAACAATTAGAATTGTTAAATAATGAAAGTCATTAGTCTTAAAATTTTAATTAATGGGTCCACAACTGGATCAGGTCCCTGCATGTGGTGTTGGTTGGAGTTGAACTCTAGATTATAACAAAGAAAAGTTTCCAGAAACAATAATTACCCTATTGTTGGAGAGAGAAAACAATAAATAATTTATTTAGGTGATGACCCTTTTAAAATATACAAATTGCGATCTCTGCCTCTCACTTCTCAAGAGTAAGATACTAAGATGATAAAAAATGGGAAAAAAATATCTTATGGAAGCTTCTAATGTCTACCTACCACAATTAATAAAGGAGAAAAAAGAAAAAAGAAAAAAAAAAGGAAAAATGTGCAATATTGAAAAAGTGATTCTCTTTTCCATTTTGCAAAGGGTCATTGTTATTTTGGGCTTTTCTTTTTTGTTTCAAATCAGCTGCCACTGTCTTCTGTCATTCTCCTTGAAATGTGAATGGCTTAGATTAGATTGCCTTCCTTTTTGTGGGGCTTTCAGTTTTCTTATCTTTTTATTAGTGGATATTAGTCACAATATTGGCTATTGAATTATAGGAGTGGTATTTCTTGTCATTCATTTTCTTTTAATTTTATAGTGTTAAATGGATGCATCACTTTATTAAAAGAAATAGATATTGAGTCACTTTTAAGTGTATGGTCAATGAATGCTTCAAATATTATAACTAGTTTTTATTGAGAAGAAAGAAAATGAATGACAAGAAATACCACTCCTATAATTCAATAGCCAATATTGTGACTAATATCCACTAATAAATGGATGCATCATTTTATTAAAAAAAATAGATATTGAGTAACTTTTAAGTGTATGGTCAGTGAATGCTTCAAATATTATAACTAGTTGAATAAAAGGAATTCTCTATTTCAAATTTTATCATATATTTTGTTGATTACAATGAGCGTGATTACAACGGAAGCCTTCAAGATGGCTTTACAAAAAAGAATAAGAAACTTACAAGAAATAGAATCTGACTATTACAACTTGAACAACATAAGTCGAGTCGAGTGGAACTCTTTCTGCAAGACAAATACGTCCCCAAATAGTGCTCACGGTGACAATGTAATGTCCCCAATGATAAAACGGCTTTACCTCCTCCTCGTGTGCGATATGAGCACCACCGACACAAAGACACCTTCGAACTAGGAGGAGCGAACGGGCCGCTGGACTCGAATGCGAATGAAATGTTGTTGAAAATGTGCTTCGAAATATTACGACACTTTCGACGACACCTTTGAAATATCCGGAGAGTATGCGATTTTTCTCGTGCCCAACACCGCACCGAAACCAAATATATATAGCAACAATAATCCACCGCATGGAATTAAACATGGTAAGTTAATGGGCATTAACCTTCCTTGTAACAACCAGTGTTACAAACACATTGATGACCACAATCTGGGGGTTACAACCCCACTATCTGAGGAGTTACAGGCTCTAACAGTCAACTATGAAACACCTGCAATGTCCAGGTTCATCGAAACGCCCAACACCCAATCAATTGAATATCGAAGCCCATTTTGAGTGACAAAAATATAGTGGACTGGACCCGGCCCAATAAGTGCCCACACCCACGCCTGTGTGGGTGGGGCGGCGACACGCGTGCGCCTACTTGTGATCATCCACTTATGTTATAGTATATCCAACTAATAACATCTTCTATTTTATAAACTAGGATAAACTTTGCTTTCTAAGCTATGTGGGATGAAGAAAAATCCTTTCAACTCCCTTTACATAATGTCCATTTGTGTGGCCAACTTCGTGTATTAATTTCTCACTTACCGGAATTCGGTTTTGAGAAATAAAAAATACTACCAACATCTACTCGAAAAGTAAATTAATAATATACAATTTAATTCCTCCAAAATAAATTCTTAGCCACCGAAAATTTGGTCAATTCGGGTCGACATCCACTTTCTCAAACCCAAATTTCCAACACCCACATGAGTGGAAATTAATGTATGCATGAATGCAGATACGCAAAACCAGTCCTTAAGAGACAATATTGCATCCGGAAAGATAGCTTGTGGCTTTGAACCTTCCATATTCAATATCATCGGGTACACTGGTGGCCTAGTGGACTTAATGCCTTGAACTATTCCTCCACGGTGTATACCGAGACAACAACATTAACACAGTAAGGTCTCAACACCTCATGTTCTCACGTTCTGTGTCCTTTTCGGCCGTGGATACCTCTTTGGATTCATAAGTGTTACTTTGAAGCGGCCCTCACTTCTCACTTATATAGGTGATCTCCTATCCGAGTATCCTGCCTTACTCAACCTCAACGAGGTGTAGGAATCATTAAAAGTCAAATGACTTAGCCTCACCACAACTGCGGGTGTTTCAACACTGGCATTGCTCTCTCAGGGATGGGTTGAAACATTATTTCCAAGTGTTACAACATAACCTTCATAGCTTAGTTTTCCCATTGAACTAAGTTCTTGGGATCTCCAGTCATCATGGTTGGGTTACCACTATGATGGTTATTTTACTTTGTGGACTTTAAGCCCATTCCCTCTAGCAATTTACTCAATTGATTTCGATTCAGTCCTTTCGTCAAAGGATTTGCCAAATTATCTTTAGACTTCACGTAGTCAATTGACATCACACCATTTGAGATCAATTATCTAACGGTATTGTGTCTCCAATGAATATGCCTAGACTTACCGTTATACATATTGCTCTGCGCCCTTCCTATAGCTGCTTGGCTATCACAGTGAATCATCACTAAAGGCACATGCTTCCTCCAACATGGAATATCTTCCAAAAAGTTTCGAAGCCACTCTACTTCTTCACCAGCTTTGTCCAAAGCTATAAACTCAGATTTCATGGTGGATCGAGCTATACACGTTTGCTTCGTGGGCTTCCACGATACTGCACCACCTCCAATGGTGAATATTTATCCAATAGTGGAATAAGAATCTTTCGAGTCCGAAATCCAACTAGCATCCCTATACCCTTCAAGTACAACCGGATATCTCGAGTAGTATAGCCCATACTCCAGGGTATACTTCAAGTATTTTGACACCCTGGTTAACGCTTTCCAATGCTCATGGCTTGGATTGCTCATGAACCTACTCAACATATTTACCGGATAGGCCAAGTCTGGACATGTACAATTTGTGATGTACATCGATCGCTATTATACGTGAGTATTCCATCCGAGCCACTTGGTTCTAATTTATTAGCAACCGTGATTTACACTTAAATCAATGGGCGTCTTTTGATAGAACCACAAAAGCATTGAATTTCTTGAGCATTTTCTCCACATAGTGGGATTGTGACAAGATAATTCTATCAGGAGTTCTGCTGATTTTTATCCCCAGGATCACATCAACAGTCCCCATATCCTTTATGTCAAAGTTTCTCTTTAACATTATTTTCGTGTCCATGATAGTATCATGACTACTGCCCATGATTAACAAATCGTCTACGTATAGACAAACTATGACAAATGCTTCGATGTCCCTTTGACATATACGCATTTGTCACACTCGTTGATTTTAAACTCATTTGACAACATCGTGTTGTGAAACTTAAGATGCCATTGTTTTGGAGCTTGTTTCATCCGTAAAAGGATCTTATTAACTTGCACACATTTTTTCTTAATCGGGTGCAACAAACCCTTTAGGTTGTTCCATATAGATTTCAACATCTATCTCTCCATTCAGAAATGCCGTCTTGATATCCATCTGATGAATCTCTAGATTGTGCAAAGCGGAATCGCGAGAAGCACCCTAATAGACGAATCCTCGTTCGGAGAATAGGTGTCAAAGAAGTCATACCTTCTTTTTGTTTAAAGCATTTGGCTACAAGTCGTGCTTTATACTTATCAATAGTTCCATCTGCTTTATACTTCTTCTTTAGGATCTATTTACATCCTAAAGGTTTATGGCCAGTAGGGAGATCAACCAACTTCCACGTATGATTTTGCATAATGGACTCGATTTCGCTATTGATTGCTTCTTGCCGGAGCGGAGCATCCGGACTACTTGTGAGCCTCTTTAATCGAGTTTGGCTCACCATCTAACATCAATGTTAGAAAGTCGGTCCAAAAGACTTAACCACCTTAAAGCCGCTTACTTCGCCTCTTAGTTCTTCACCACTCGGTGTTGAACTAATTGTTCTGTCAAATGTGACATCGGATGTCGTGCTGGATGTCGTTCCGATGTTATAATATCCGGCAAAGACCTTTAGCAACATCTGCAAAAATGCCCAAATGTGATAACAACAGAAATCACATCTCCAGCAACATCTGAATACAATAGTTTCTTTAAACTTCCATTTATCCTTTCTTTACAAGGATAAATATTCTCAAAGAATATAACATTCCTTGACTCAATTATGGTACCAACTGTCATTTCCGGGATTTTCTAACTTATGTACCATAAATCGATATGCACTCTTGTTAAGTCTAAACCAATAAAAACACAATCGACCGTTTTAGGGCTGATTTTAACTTGCTTTGGTTCGGTATTGCAACCTTAGCCAAACACCCCCACACTTTAAGATATTTATAAGAAGGCTTACGATTTTTACACAATTCGTAAGGAGTCTTATCTTTCCTTTTAAGTGGGATTTTATTCAATATGTGGTTTGCCGTTAACACAGCCTCCCCCCACAAATTCTGTGACAATCTAGAACTAATCAACATGACATTCATCACCTCTTTAAGAGTTCGGTTTTTGCATTTAGCAACACCATTGACTCGTGGTGAATATGGAGTCATTGTTTGATGAATTATTCCTGATTTGGGTACATAACTCTTCAAGTGGTGCAACATATTCGACACCTCTATCACTCCGAATTATCTTAATCCTACGCCAAGTTGATTCTCAACTTCATTTTTATAATTTTGAAAAGCCTCCAAGGCTTCATCATTGCTTCTTAACAAATATAAGTACAAAACCTTGTGCAATCATCAATAAACGTGATGAAATACTTTTTACCACCTTTAGTTTGCACAAACTTCAGATCACACACATCAATGTGTATCAATTCTAAAGGTGAAGTGCTCCTTTCTACCGAATGAAATGGTAACTTAGCCATTTTAGCTTCAACACAAACTTCACATTTTCTTTGTGAGTTAATTTCTGCTAAATTTATTAATTACAAATTTGTCAATCTTTTTATAGCATTCAGATTTACATGTCCTAATCTAACATGCCATAAATTAGAGCACTCAAGAATGTAAACAAAAGAAGATTCACTCTTATTCATTTCAACATCGCCAAAATGGCGTACAATCATTATATTCATTTTGAACAATCCCTTATCTAGATAACCCCTACTAAGGAATTGTCAAAATTTGCTCAATACAAACTTGTCAGATTCAAAAATTAGTCTAAACCCATGGTTAACCAGCAATGAACCCGAAACTAGATTTTTACGTATATCTGGGACATGCAGCACATCATTCAGCTTCAACTCCTTGCCCGAAGTAAGTTTTAGCACCACCGTTCCAATGCCAACAACATCAGAGGAGGCGTGATTTCCCATATGGAGCTTCCTTTCGATCGACGGGATTAGAGGTGGACAAATGGAACCGAAACCAGATTCCAAATCGGAACCAAAACCGTAGTCAATGGTTCTTAAACCGTAACTGTGGTCAACGGTTCTAAAACTGGAACCGGAACCGTGTAGGATGATTCTAGTTCTGGTTCCCAGGTCTCAAAAACCGTGGAACCGGCAGTTTTAACCGTCGGTTAGAATCGTCGGTGGAACCATAATGGAACCATTTTTTTAAGGTTAAAACCAACAATCTTGTTTTGGTAAATACATGCTAGAAGAAATGTTAAATGTTTATTATGATGTTTTATTTTCGTAACTACATGAGACACGTTTTAGACCAAATATTGTGTTTAACTACGTGAACTTTGATTCTTCTATACTCTAATAGTATATATACATAGTTTAATATTATTATTAATATTAAGTATAAAACTTTATTGAATATTAAGTCCAAGTCTATTTCTTTATTTTCCTTTTTTTAACTGAAATTGATAAACTATTTTAAGAAATCAAAAAATTATCAAAAGATAAACAAACGGTTCCGGTTAAAACCAAAACCAGAACCATGGAGGAACTGGGTTCCGAACCGGATCGGAACCATCGGTTCTAGTTTTGAAACTAGAACCGTGAGGCAGCAGTTCCGGTTCTGGTTCCTCCAAAATGAGGAACCGGAATCGAAAGTTTTGGAACTAGAACTGGTGGTTCCGAAACTGTGGCCACCCCTAGACGGGATGTAGTAGGAAAACGCATCCCTTTCAGAGCAGACATGGCAAGTGGCACCGATATCCACAAACCATTCTTTCGGGTTATCCACCAAATTACCGCCGACATATCCACGTAGGTTAGTTCCCTTTGCTCAACCACATTGACATTGGACTGTTGTTTTATTTTCTTTTTCTTTGGCTGACGACAATCCTTTGACATATGGTTCGGTTTGCCACAATTGAAGCAAACCCTCTGGAACTTTCCAGCTGCCAGTTTCTTGTCTTTGTCATTAGGTCTTTTATTCAAATTTCTTGATGAGCCGTGCTCCATCAAATTCGCCGACTCCATTGGTCAAGCCTGGACTTAGAGTCAATCCCCTATTGTCTTCCTCAATCCCGAGTTTAACAATCGGATCCTCTAGTCCCATCTCCTTTCGCACTTATGCTTGAGATAATTTTTAAAGTCCCTCCAACTTGGAGGCATTTTCTCAATCAATGCGGCCATCCGAATGCCTCGAGGCAAGGCCATTCCCCCCTCGAGATTTCGTAGATCAATCGGAACTTTTGCACTTGTTCCATCACGGTTTTAGAATCAACCATCACAAAATCCAAGAACTTACCGACAACAAATTTCTTTATGTCGCCATCCTCGGTTTTGTACTTCTTCTCCAAAGATTCTCACAACTCTTTGGAGGATTTCACTGCACAATACACACTGTAAAGTGCATCACTAAGCCCGTTAAGGACATAGTTATGGCACAGGAAATCACCCATGCCCTATGTATCAAACGCAACAGTTTTTCGGCATAGTCCGTTTCGGCCACCACTGTTGGGCGTCCTCGATCAGGATTTTCGCCAAGCTCGGAGTGGTGAGGTAAAATAATATTTTTTGCTGCCACCTCTTGAAGTCGAAACCCATGAACTTCTCGGGTTTCTCAGCCTGAGCGGGAGGGATGATCGGGTTCCTGCTTGTGCTCGCCATCGTGGAGATCAGATATTTGTCTTGCGATTGTTGATTACAATGAGTGTGATTATAACGGGAGTCTTCAAGATAGCTTTACAAAATAGAATAAGAAAATTACAAGAAATAGAATCTGACTATTACAACTTGAATAACATAAGATGAGTCGAGTGGAACTCTTTCCACAAGATAAATACGTCCCCTGCCAAAGGCTCACGTTACAAACGTAATGTCCCCAAAGATAAAACGACTTTACCTCCTCTATGTACAGTAGCACCATTAACGCAAAGGCACCTTTCGAACTTGGAGGAGTGAGAATGGGCTGCTGGACTCGAATGCAGAATGAAATGTTGTTGAAAATGTGCTTCGAAATGTTACGACAATTTCGACGACACCTTTTAAATATGCAGAGAGTATGCGATTTTTCTGTGTGCCAACACTGCACTGAAACCAGCTATATATAGGCAAAAATAATCCACCTGCAAGGAATTAAACATGGTAAGTTAATGAGTATTAACCTTCCTTGTAACAGCCAGGTGTTACAAACATATTGATGACCACAATCTGGGGGTTACAACCCCACTATCTCGAGGAGTTCTGACTCCAACAAATCAACTATGAATCCTGACACACTCGATGTCAATGTTCATCGGGCAACCCAACACCCAACAATCACTTGAATGGGCCAAATCCATTTTCGAGTGACAAAAATATAGTGGACCAGGACCCGGGCCCAATAGGACCGCCCCACCTGTTTGACCCGGCCCAAGCGCACGTGCGGCCCACTTGTGATCATCCACTTATGTTATAGTATATCCAACTAATAACATCTTCTAGTTTATAAACTAGGATAAACTTTGCTTTCTAAGCTATGTGGGATGAAGAAAAATCCTTTCAACTCCTTTTACATAATGCCCATTTGTGTGGCCAACTTAAGTGACATTAATTTCTCACTCACCGAAATTCGGTTTTGAGAAATAAAAAATACTACGAACATCTACTCGGAAAGTAGATTAATAATATACAATTTAATTCCTCCAAAATTAAATTCTTAGCCACCGAAAATTTGGTCAAAGTCGGGTCGACGCCTATTTTAATTATATCATTAGACGATGGCGTAAAGTATAGAAAATCAGATCGTCGAAGTATATGTGGTGTGTAAAGTGTACTAATTAATATAATTAAATAGAAATTAAATATAAAGAGGAGTGGAATTAAAGAAAATTGTTTGGGTAGATGGAGTTCATAACTTCAAGGTAATTAGATTACACAAACAATCTTCAGTATTTGAAATAGGGCGGGATTTGTGCAAATTCAGCAAATAGAGGTTTTATACAATTTATCCCAATAACATTCTTCAATATTTTAATTTCCAACCAATGTCAAATTTTAAAAAAATTAACCAATTAAATTGAAATGACTATTAAATAAATAGGTGGAGTTAGGTTCTACAGGGCCCCCCCTTTTGTTAATAAATGTAGAGCATGGAACTAACCAATTTCATTTGTATAAGCCTCTATTAACCACTTGCGTAAGGCAATTAAATAGTTTCTAAAACTTTGGGTGACGAACACTGACAGATCATCCTCTATAAAATTGAATTCTTGAAAGAAATAGGTAGGTTAATTTGTGTTTTTGCTAAAAAAATATTTGGCAATTTTGGTTAAACATGATTGTTCTTGTGGACTTTTGGCACTCGTGTCAGGTGGGATTGAATTTTATGCATTTATTTAAAAATGATATATTGAAGGGATGAATCTTGTCTTTCTGAGTGGTTGAGACATGTGTTGTAAGGGTGAATGACCAGGTTCGATCACATACGAGTGCGTGTGTCCTCTCCCCAAATTCCCCCCATTGTACTAAAAAAAAAATGATATATTAAAATTGTTGGTTCGCAGAGTTGTATAATATAAAGGGATAATAACAAAAAGTACCCATGAGGTTTAGGGTAATTAAAATAAAAACCATAAAATTATTAAAATTACAAAAAAAAATCATGTGTTTTGATTATTCTTAAATATAAGAAGGTAACGGTAATATTTTTACAAATATAAAGGATGTGTTTGAAATAGTTTTTTTATGAAGAGAGTGTTAATTTTGACGGGGCTTGGTACGACCCAAGTCATGAAGCGTACCCAATATGAGGGAGAGCCAAGCCCATCAAGTGGGGCTCCATCCTAAAGCCTATTGTGATAAAATGAACAACTCACTTGACTTAAGAGCATCTCCAACCCATGACACCAAATTTGGTGTAAAAAAAAAATCACACCAAATTTGGTGTTTTGGTGTAATTTTTCAAAAACCATCTCCAACTCACTACACTAAATCTTACACCAAATGAGTATTTTAATATTTTCTTTTCATTTTGGAATAATAAATTTAGTTGTTTATGCAATTATATCTTTTGCTTATATTTTATTACTATTAATGTAACTAAATAAAAATTTATATTTAACTAATATTATATTAATTAATTATATTGCAAAATAAATATTACAACTAATATCACAATAAATAATAATACTAAATTGCACACTAGACAATAAAAACAACAAACCTAAAACAAATATTTAAAGATAAAAGAAGATTAATACATTACTAATTCTCGACTTTGATGCTTTTTTAATTAAATTGTAATTTTGTTTATTAATTATTGTAGTTTGTAGAAAATATTAAGTTTAGTTTATAATAATTTATTGGTAAATATTAACTATTTTTACTTATTATAATTGTTCATATAAATAATAACTATATACAAAATTTAAATAACTAAAATCATGTTACAAATGAAATTATATATCAAATATAGGATACAATAGGAATTAAAAGTTTGAAGTAAAAGAAATTGGAGGACAAAGAGGGAATATTTGTATTACACCAAATTTGGTGTAATGTTTAGAGTTGGGTTGGAGGGAGATTTTTGGATATTTGGTGTTTTGGTGTGGGATTTGAAGTTGGGTTGGAGTTGGTCTAACAAGGCTTTTTTCCTCTAATTAATCAATACGGGACAACTCACAAGTGACATATTTCAACAGAGGGCAAAGTGTGATACAAAATCAAACTTTAAGGGAGTTTTGTGATTTTCAAAAACTTCTGAGTTTTTTTGTTATTAGCTCGAAACTCGGGGTAGTTTTTAAATTATCCCTAATATAAAAAATTGATTGAGGCATATTTTAAACGAATGAATTTCAAACTCAAGCATAAGTTGTATAAGATTATTGGGTGCAATTAGGTTGCATCCATATTTGAGATAATAGGGAGTCCTATTTAGATGAGATTTATCTAGAAACCTCTCCCATTAGGGATCAGAATCGAGATATGGGATTGAGATATAAATATTGATATCTCTCCTACTGTATCGATCACCGATTGGAAAAATCGTTCCCTCACATAGAAAGAATAATCTCTCTCCTATAATTTCTCTCTACGGTTTTCTTCTTGGAGCATCACCAAAGTTCTCCAAGGGTTTAAGGTGTGCATATCCAAGTAAATAATTCTAGTAATTATTTACACCAACGAGAAAGGCGGTTCGTGATCTTGTTCGTGGTTCAACCAATCTATGGGGTTTGTTCATTGCTCGCGATTCAATCAAGAGGAGGCTTGTAGATGGCTTAATTATGGATCAAACGGAGGCTTGTAGACGGGCTTAATCCTCACGGCTATGTGGATCGATTCCTGTCATAAATAGGTATACTCGATCCACCTTATATGTGCAAATATGTAATTTAAAATTTCGACCCATATTTGCTAACAGTGGTATCAGAGCCATTAGGGCTCGATCTCGCCTATGTGATGTGCTTGAGTTTGATAATACATGTTATTTATTTTTTTTATATGAAAAATTCAAATCTATATATTTTTATTTTTATATATGCAATATTAGTGTCAAATTACAGATCTCGAAAAGACGATTAATTTGATATATTGTGCATAAAAAAACGGATTTGAAATGAATAACTTATGGCGATTCAAAGTTTTTAGAGGAAAAACAAAATCTGCATTGAAAGACGTGTAGAGGGTGCAATTGCAATTTTTTTCCTTGTTTACTGCCGTTCAATGTGTTTTTCTTTTTTACTAAAAAAAAAAGGAAATTCTGTATTGTGCCAAGTAAGCAAAACATTGTTGTGGGCACTTATACATTAGATAGGGAATTTCTTAGCACCCAAATGGGGTGGCACCCAAGTGAGTGATCCATCCTTGGATTACTCACACACCCATGTGGGTGTGTGTGTGTGTATGTGAGGATCCAAGGGTAGATCCTCACACTTGAGTGCCATGACGCTGACATGGCGAAGCATAGCGCCACGCAGGCAGTTGATGTGTCATTTATTTGGACGCCACACGGGCGATGATGTGGCGCTGAATAGCTGCCTAAGTGGTGTATCCCTTTGATATTAAAAAAATTAAAGGGATTGTTGGTCTTAACTAGATTTGAACCCTAGACCTTTTATTATATATTTATGCATACTCACCACTAAGCCAAGAGAATTTCTTATTATTATCCCAATATGTTTTCTATTTATGTAGAAGCTGGATAACAAGTTATTTTTTGCGCGTTGGGACGCTTGCAAAATTATTTTTGTGCATTATTTATTTGTTATAGTGTTAATGCATGTAAAAATATTTTGTGCATATTAGTGCATGCAAAAATTATTTTTGCGCATGAGAATGCTTGCAAAATTATTATTTGCGCAATATGATGCATGAATATTATTTTTGCACATATGTAGCAATGATATTTTTTTTTCTTTCGCATTAGTTGCATGAAAGAAAAATTATTTTTGCGCATTAAGATACTTACAACAAATTAGTATTTTTTTGTGCATTGTGATGCATGGGAAAATTATTTTTGCACATTGGTGCATGGAATTTTTCTTCGCATAAGGTGCGTAAAAAAATTATATTTTTGCGCATTGAGGTGCAAGCAAAAATATTCTATGTGATTTTTAATTTATGAGTTGCATGCTTTATTAATTGTTTATGTGTATGCAATTTATTTTGTGCTGCAATTAATCTTATTGATGTGATATGAATTATCATGTGTTGGGAATGAATGGACGTTGACATACGGGTGCTCATGTATGTGAATGTTTACTGTTTTATATTAATATTTTTTGTGGGAGTTAATTTTTGACAATATTATCTCTACATGATGCACCATATGTCAATGTCGCCCATGGGGGCTATATTTGTTTTTCCGTAATTACTTATATCGCATGATGCATGCACGATGTATTTATGGACATTGATAATTTTATTCATGGATCAGTAATATTTATTGTGATCTTCAATTCGGTGGGACTTGATTACTGGCATTGGTGGCAAATTTTCGATCTCATTGAATTGAAGAATATAATAAATATTACTTGGATCCAAAATAAAATTTTTAGATCAGTACCTAATTGTTTGCGCAATTTATTGAGATGTGTTTAGACCAAACTCACCTACTTTAGTTTAGCCAATTTAGCATAAAAATAGACAAATTATCCAGAATTGTCGCGGCTTAGACGCGGATAATATTTTTATGGATTAAAGAAAGTATTTTCACTTTATTTGTTTAAGCCGCAAATATAAAAACTTAATTGCCCGAAATAATCGCAGTTGAGATGCCGATGATATACTTATGGATCAAGAATTAATTTTGCGCTTTAATTTGTTTAAGCTGCAAATTTAATAAAAGAGTTTAAGCTATATTTTTGGAATATGAGCTTACTTCCAAGTAAATACTCTAGTTATCCAAATTCGCTACTTGAGCTGAATTAAGGATATTAGTAACTTGTGTTATTATTAATGAAATCGCCTATGTAGAGGCTGATTATAAAAAGTTGAGAAATACACTAGTGAGTGCACTTGTCGCTTGTGCTGACCGACATAAACCAACTCGGGTGAATGTTGGATTAAGCATAATGCAGCTTGACGAGAGCAAAAGCTAAAACTAGAACTATAAATTGATCCATAAAGTGAACCTTATTGAATGAGGCAATCAAGTATCAACAATTATTAAGTGCACTTATGAGATTGGTAACTTCGCTCATAATTGTACTGAGATGAAGTTTGACTAATTATTTGCTCTATTATTTTTTCGCTAATATTTCCAAATCTCTCCATGGGTGGATTGTAGATATTGGTTGACTTAGCATGTGGTTTTGAGATTGAGAAAATGTGCATGACTATTATCGGGTTGTGCAGCTATAGAGCGCACAAGAGGAGGCTAAAAAGAGTCACCTCAAGCTCAACAGTTGGTGTGAGCAACTTGATGTGCCGATATAGTCTTACTTGGATAAATGCACTTGTAACATATTTGTTGAGTGAGAAGACTTGTCTATCTTTTCTTTGCGATGCTTGGCTTTAGATAGTATTTATTTTAGATTTTCTAATGATATCATGGTACGTGAGGTTAGGAGGACGACTGTATTAGCTCGAGGAGGCTTTATTGTCTAACTCGCTAAAGTCAATCTCCCTCTGCATTATTTTTTTTCAAGCGGGATAAGCCTGCTGGAAGAATGAAAGATGACTATTTTTTCCTTTAAATCTAAATCCACTAAATTGAGTGCAGACTTATGAGTGTGAGACACAAAATTAACGCATTATATTTTCTTTCATTGCTATTTACGCTATAAGTTAGTACATTCTCACTCTCATCAGTTAGAAGCGTCAAATTGTTTTGAGCGATTCTTAACAGATGAAGATGTACTAATAGGGAGTGGGAATAGCGTGTCTAGTTAGTTTAGACACACAGTTGAAGGAATAAACTTGCAAGTTGAATGATGGTTCCAAATACTTTCCAGCTATGTGAGCTTGCGAAGAAGGGACAATCACTTCGAAATGGTTAGATTTATGATGGCGCAAATTGATTTTTGTATCTTGTTGTTGCCTATATCATAAAATTTGTGTCTCCAAATGATTCTTCAACCTTGTATGAGCTTTAGTTTGGTAACAAGCCCAAATTAGTGGGTTTGTGCCTATGTAAGTTCGAGAATCAAGTCGCACGATTTAGGTTTCCCTTCAATGGGATTTATTGAGCATTTGTGAAGTCTAAAGAGATCTTAAAACTATGCGAGTTGCAAGATCCTTAGGAGACGCTCGTTTCTCTAGCGAGGATGTTGTATTTTATACTCATCTAGTAATCGCTGGGATAGTGGGAGCGACACTAAGTCAGTGGGAGCTAGTGTCTCACACGCAAAGGATTCTCAAATTCCATGAGTAAAAGGAGTGAATATAAAATATTCCCCATCATCTATATGAGATTGAGTGGGTATCCTTCACAATTACTTTTGTGGATGTTGATGAGTCGATAGAATATGTGACTTCACCTGATGCCCTAAGTGGATAGTTGTTGCGAAGGAAAAGATGAGTGGAATGACTAAGAATAAAGTCTAAGAGCTTGTTAATCTTCTGTCTAGATGCAAGACCATTTGAAATATGTGGTTTCGGAAGGTCAAGTGCAATATAGATGGGTTGATTAACATGTGTGTAGCTCTCGACTAAGGACGAAATGTTTACACACTGTTGAAAAGCGTAAATTTTTGAGATGTTCTCCTAAGTGGTGAGATTGCCTCAATTCGCCGATATGTTATCTATTATTGCCACTTTCGGCCTGGTTAGTCCTGGATGATTGATGTTGACATAGTTCAGTGAAAGTTGAATCAGGAGATCTATGTGGATCACCCGATGAATTCAACAAGGGGAGTAAGAGCGCATTGATTGCTGATCAAGAAGCTCCAGTTGTGACTTGAGAGTCATCATTGATTTCATAGAGCTATCATTTTGATACGCCTACGATGGTCAATTAATTCACTGAACATATGTAAGAGTTGTATCTCATTGTATATGGCAAAAATGTGATGACTGGAAAGAACATGGAGTTATCGCCACTCAGTGTTGGCTGATTTTACACTTCATGGTCAAAGATTATATTCTTAGTCAAGAAACGATATCTTCGGAAGATGAAAAGAAATGCTAGCTAATTTAAGTAAACATTGTCGAATGTTTGATGTGCGCTATGTGCGTACTCAGTAAGTCTTGTACTTAGCAGTGTGATTGGTGAGTGGATATCAAAGTGATCCATGCGCTATTATGATGCCGACATGTGGATATTTAGATATCTTAAAAGATTGGTCTATGATTTGCTAGAGGCAAATTTGGCATCATGAAATGATGCGCATTGCGCGCACATTCATGATGTATTTTGTTGTCTTGTGATAGTAAAACTGCTTTGGTGTATGGTTTGAGCGCGGACATGGATGGTAGACCAAACATATTTACTCGAGGCTTTACTTCACTTGAGAGTTTTTAAGATAGTTAATATTGTTCTCAGGCATACTTACGAGCGGTGTGGGCGCTCATCCCTTTTACGAGTCTTTGTTTGGAGATATGCTCCAAAGGCATGTGAGTCATTAGGGATTAAGTAAGAATTGATTATGTGGCCTTTGAGAACATATTGTGATTAATGAGATATGTTGGATTCTCATTATGTGTTTGGCGCTAAGAGAGCGAGCAGGATGAGACTTAAGAGATTGTGTCGCATAAGGAGGTTTGCGAATGATCGCCTTCACATTAGAGCAAAGGAGGAAGGTTATTAAGTATAATTAATGATCGCTTTAACTAGAGGTTAAGATGAGATCCGAGTTGATCGATTATGAAGTACGCCCAAACTTCATAAAAGTCTGTTTGTAGCCAAATATGCGAGCTATCGTATGACACTTTGGGAGTGACTACGAGTAGTACGCAGGTCGGGCGCTTGAATAGCGACTGGACTAAGATTTGTATGATGTCTAGAGCGTGACATGCCTAAATTGAGTGGGAGCTCCATCATAGCATGTATTCATACTACATGTGCTTTGAGGCGACCGCCTATGGAAAAGTGGGATCAACGGGTCCCCGCCGTCACCGTGTGAGCCCATATTATTTTCTTGTACCCTTTGGGACTTTGGACCATGTCATGAGGTGTAAGCTTGATGACGCTACTTTAGCATGTATCTAATGGCCATATGTGATCGTGCAGCCGGAGCATGTCTAGAAAGTCACAAGACCAAGCTAATTGGCATGTGGGGCCAAATGAAGAATTAAGTTGGTAACGCACTTATGTTATATTATTCATAGCCCGGGCGACTATGTCGAATTGTGTTTGACTAGTCATGAATATAGAAACATATTTGAGTGAGTCGAGCATGCTCTATTTATTTCATTGAGGGATCTAGAGATGCTTGACTGGGTGCGACCACTTGCTTTGGGGTACATAGCGAGTTATTGAGTTGTAGGGTTATGTTAGTTTGGTGATGACTTAATATAACTCTCCTCACCTTTGCTTTCTCGCTTGGTCGCACACCTTATTCCCTGTATGAAAGAAGAGACGTGAGATGAGAACTATGAGAATGTGATTGGAATGTGATTGGAATGAGTCGAGTCAAATATGTATGAGTGGGAGATATTGGGTGCAATTAGGTTGCATCCATATTTGAGATAATAGGGAGTCCTATTTAGATGAGATTTATCTAGAAACCTCTCCCATTAGGACTCTAACTGAGATATGGGATTGAGATATAAATATTGATATCTCTCCCTACAATATCAGTCTGATTGGAAAAATCGTTCCCTCACATAGAAAGAATAATCTCTCTCCTATAATTTCTCTCTACGGTTTTCTTCTTGGAGCATCACCAAAGTTCTCCAAGGGTTTAAGGTGTGCATATCCAAGTAAATAATTCTAGTAATTATTTACACCAACGAGAAAGGCGGTTCGTGATCTTGTTCGTGGTTCAACCAATCTATGGGGTTTGTTCATTGCTCGCGATTCAATCAAGAGGAGGCTTGTAGATGGCTTAATCATGGATCAAACGGAGGCTTGTAGACGGGCTTAATCCTGGCTATGTGGATCGACAGTTCCGTTGCAAATAGGTATACTCGATCCACCTTATATGTGCAAATATGTGATTTAAAATTTCGACCCATATTTGCTAACAAAGATAAAACTGATGGCAACATAGGATTAACATAATATGAGTAAGTGGGAAATATTGGTCTATTTTTTATTTTTCAAATATTTTTAGGTAGGTAGATAACGGCTGAAAAGAGCAAACAGTAAATTAAACGGGCATAATAGATGAATGGTCTAACGAATGGACTTTTGCTAGTGTCTTTTTTAAAAATAATAATAATATTAATAATCAATTTCATATATTTACTTTTTTTCAACATAATGAATGAAATAAAGAATAAGAAGATAATATTTTAATATGTGATGAGGGGTAAAATCGCATTTTCTATTTTTAATATTCAATTATTTATTTAATTCCGAATTATTTGTTAATTAGCTCATAAATATTATTTATTGGGCTTAGTCCACTAAAAAGGCTCTTGAATCCCAACTTATCGCATTAGGTCAAGGCGATGTACAATTTTAGGTATAAATAATTCCTCCCTAATCATTATTAATTAAGTATATTTTAACTGTTCAATTTCCATTACGCTCTTGATTTTTATCCCACACTCTGCCGACTCAAGCACCAAATGAGCTTCTTTGGGCACCTGGGGACTGGGGTCCCTTCTAATCTTGTTTGCCTATTGCAGGTCGATTCCATAAACATGGATTAAACTTTGTCTTTGACACTGTAGCGGACGTAGTGCTCCAGTTTTAGGGGAGCGAAAGAATTGACCAAGTTTATAAATTTAAACAATGAGATAAAATGCTCATATACTACCATAATTGATAGCTTTTTATATTGTAAAAGACAACAACTTGATATGTTTGTATCAAAATTTTGGGGGACAATTGTAAATTAATTCATCTATCTTAATTTCAAAAAAATGGAAAACTTTGGGGTGGACTTTTGGAAAAGTTTGAGAGCAACATCCCCTTTGTCCTTCCGTGTCAGTCCGGTGTAGACTGCCACGGCTTCAAACCGCCGCCTTCGGTTCTAGTTCCGCGGTTCCTGCCTCCTCCAAATTGAGGAACCGGAACTGAACCTTATGCTCACTTCAGATTCCAAAACTAACCGCGGTTCCGATTCCAAACCGAAACACGGTTCCTATACTAAACCTAACCTTTTGTTTTTAATTTTATTTAGATAAAATATTTAGCAATTTAATTTAAAATAAAAAGAAAAAGGAAAAAAACGCGAGCGTGATTCATCTAAAATATTTCCATCAGAGCTAAATGTTTGCTCTACTTCAACAGTTGAAACGGGGCATGCCAAAACCTCTTTTGCGATGATTGAGATGATTGTATAAGGTTGAGTTCTTTGTGACCACCATTTCAAAATATCAAAGTCTTCAATATCTATTTCACTAAACTCGAAAGAAGTAGTTAAATAATTCTCAAGCTCTACATTTGAGCTAGATGAACCCTTGGACGTTTACTTTTTTCCCTAAGTAATCATTGTGCAATATTAAAAATATCATAATAAATATTTTACATTTCTTCTAAAATGTATTTACCAAAACAAGATTGTTGGCTTTAACCTTAAAAAAAACGCCCATCACTTCCATATACGGTTTCTAACCGACGGTTAAAACCGCCGCGTTCCACGGTTTTTGAGACCTAGAAACCGAACCGAACCGATCTACACGGTTCGGTTCGGTTTTGGAACCGTTGACCACGGTTACGGTTTAGGAACCGTTGACCACGGTTCCGGTTCCGGTTTGGAACCCAGTTTCGGTTCCATTTGGCCAGGTCAACGTCGGTGCTTTGACAGATACTTTAACTCAAAATATCTTAACTTTGAGTGAGCTACACAACCTTTAGCAGCATCAATATGGATTGTAAGGCTTAATACGGGTAATTTTGGTCAAATTCCAGCTTACGACTTGCGAGTCCATAATTATTGAGGTTTGAAGGTGCTCAACCTTAACCATTAAAATAACTAGTGTTATATCTCATTTGAAATATTATTATTTCTTCACACATTAGATATAGAGGAAATTACATGGAATACGCTGATTTTGATCCTCATACCACACAATACTTTCCTATTACTTTTGTATCTAATTGTTTACTTTTGTACCTATTTTTTTTTACGCTCCTGCATATATTTTGATTATTTTTATTTTTTTCATTTTTTTTGTTCCTGCATTGTTTTACATGTTATATAAGTTGTTTCGATATTGTTTAAATTTGTTTCTTTGTTGTTTCTATGTTGTTTCTTTGTTGTTTCGATATTTCAAAACAACTTTAACCTATTTTTTATGCTTTTTTATTTCATATATTATTTGGTACATTGTTTCTATTGTTTCAGTGTTGTTTTATAATATTTTTAATGTTGGTCTAATAATTTTTTGTTGTTGTTTTCATGTACTGTTCAATGTATAAATACAATTTTTACCTATTTTTAAGCTCTTTTTATTCATGTGATGTTTTAAATATTTTTTCCGTTGTTTCTGAGTTGTTTCCATATCCTTTTTAATGTTGTTCAGATGTTTCTTTGTTGTTTCCATGAAGTTTTTTGATGTTTAACTACAATTTTTACCTATTTTAACTTTTTTGCTCATATGGTGTTTCTATATTGTTTCTAGTTTGTTTCTATATTGTTTCTTGGTTGTTGAAACATGTTAGAAATAATGTTGAAACAAAGCGTAAAAATATCCGAGAATTTTTGCTGGAGCGTATTGTTGTGTAAAAAAAAGGGCGGGAGCGTAAATTTAGGTAAAATTGTACCAGGAAGCGTAAAAGGCTGACATTGACTTAATAAAAGTGGGTATTTCTGTCAATTTCCCTTAGATATATCAACCCTATATACTAAAAGAAAAAACAATTTTCCACATGTCATCACCTAATCAATTTGGTACACATGTCAAAATTTTAGTCTTTCAAATCCATGTGTCACCTTTATAGTTAGCCACATGTCACCAACTTATTTTGCCAATTATAAATTATAAATTCATTTACTATACTACTTACAATCAAATCAAATCAAATCTCAATACACTACTTACATTTCCATATTTATCTAATCCTTAAATTTTAGCACACATATATTTGGCCAAAGGCTTATTGAAAAAACGCCCAGTAATGAGAAAGACTATTCAATTGACAAGATTATAATCAGTTAGGCAAACTCAAATTTGAAATCAATTAGGTAAAGGTTTATCGACAATTTTAATCTAATTAATTTTTAATCCAATCAAATATTTAACTGGCAAGATTGTAATCAATTAGGCAAAATCAAGTTTCTGTATTTTTCCAAATATAAATTCATTTACTATACTACTTACAATCAAATCAACCCTATATACTAAAAGAGAAAATAAAGTTGACACAATTATCACCCCATTAATTTTGACATGTGTCAACTCATCATTATCCCAATTCCACATGTCTACTTTATAATTATCCATGTGGCATTGTTATCTACAAATTAAAGGTGAATTGATAATATATTTTTGAATTTTTGAATTTAAAAGATTACAAATTTAAAAGATAATACCAACTTTTAGAGATAAAAAATAATCAAAATATTAAGGATTTATCTATGCTATTATTTTAAAATTACTATCTTTCAAAAAATATATTTGGTTTATATGCACCTTTTAATTCCCGATTTATGTTAACTCAAATGTATATTTCAAATTACTATTATGAAATCCAGGTTTGACCCACTAAATAATTATAAAAATGAATAATGCAATCCAAATTTTATTCAAATTAAATAAGCTCATCATAGGTATAAATGACTCTATCCCAACAATTAAAATTAATTTTGACATGTGTCAACTCCTCATTCTCCCAATTCCACATGTCTACTTTATAATTATCCATTTGTCATTGCTATCTACAAATTAAAGTTGAATCAATAATATATTTTAATATTTTTGAATTTAAAGATTACAAATTTAAAAGATAATAATAACTTTAAGAGATAAGAAGTAATCTAGATATCAATAATTTATCTACGATAATATTTTAAAATTACTATATTTCAAGAATATATTTGGTTTATATGCACCTTTTAGTTCTCAAGTTATGCTAACTCCAACGTAAATTCAAATTAATATTATTAAATCCATGATTGACCCACCAACCAATTATATTCAAATTAAATAAAAAATTCAATCCAAATTTCAATCAAATTAAATAAGCTCATCGTAGATATAAATGAGACTATCCCAACAATTAAAATTAAAATAAACTAATTTATTCAATTATCAATCTGAGGCCAAATAGTGATTATACTGTAGGATCCTATCAATTATCTTTAATTTTCTCAACAAATTTGAGAAACACACCAAGAATTCTAACAATTAATATAAATTCAGGTTTGACATACATTTAAAAATATTATCTTTCAAAAATATATTTGGTTTATATGTACCTTTTAATTTCTGAATTTTTGCTACTACGAGATTAAAATCTCAACACTCTAAAAGATAAAATATAAATACCAAAATAAAGAAATTTCTCACAATATCAACTCTAAAAGAAAATTGGATATATTATAATTCCAAATATAAATGATTTTATCCAATCTCACGGTCAACTTTATGTGGTTATATAGCCTATATTGAGAGTTAAGAACATATGAGGTTTGGAAATTCATTGCTGTGACAAAGACGACACACTTGGAAATAGAATAAATAGTGTAGTTTACAAAGAAGTTTTTCAGAATCAGAAGTGAACTATTTGTATGGTACTCTTCTAATTTTTTATTTTATTTTTTTAATGATTCTAATTAGTATTTTGGATCTCATATAATTATTAAAAATAAGTTTGTGACACTAAAGTTTTAATTTTGGATAAATCCCGTGTAACACACGAGTGTTATTCTAGTATTGTATTAAAACTTAAAAGTAGAGATATTAAATGGGTTGGCTTTAACGGGTTTCGGGCTAAACAGACTTCGAGCTAAATAGGCCACTATTAAATGGGGTAGCATATTGCGAACCTAACCCTAATCCTAGCAAAGCCGGGCTAAATGCCACTATCGGGCTACAAGCCAAAAAAATTATTATTTTTTATTTAAATCTAAATTTTAAACTAAAGCATGTATAACAATATAACATTGAAACTAAATATGCAAAACTAAATTACGCAAAGTTTTTATGTTGCATTACAAGGATAAAAGTCTTACAATTTAAAAATAAAAAATCAAATACAATTCAAGCATGATCATTATCACCAAAAGTTTTGAGCCTTTAGTAGGATGCTTATTGGCTATTGCAATAAGAGTTAAAAGAAAAATTTGTACAAGTAAAACTCATTTCTAAAATGAAAATTTAAACAACAAACTGCAATGCAGAATGATACACACTCATATAATAAATATTTGCTTAATACTTTTTGGCTTTTATCAAACAAATAAATAAATGTAAAGAAAGATAAAATGCGATTTGATGTTCAATATTTGTGCGTGAGAGACGTTGAATTCTCAAAATGCAGCAAATTCATATTTATAATTATTTGCATAAAGTTTTAATTATTTGTCACATGTTAAGTAATGAAGTGTTTAATCTATTTAGATATAGTGCTGTAATTATTAGAGGGATGTAAAATTATATAACATTTTAAGTCATCAATAATTGATCATATTTTAAGTCACTATAAACTATCTTTCTTAGGAAAGGTTTGGTAAGTTTTGTTATCCCTTAATTCACCAACCCTCTACTTTTAAAAATAAAAATACAAAAAAAAAAAAATAAAAAAAACCGGTCCGCGGGGCAGCCCTGTTGACCCGCCGGGCCAACCTGTTTAGCCCGTGGATTAACCGGCCTGAGCCAAAAAAGCCGGAATTTAAAAAGGCAAGAAAAAAAATGGCCCTAATCTTATTAATTTTCTGGGTTAATGGGCTGGCTCATTGGCCCGGATCTATTTAATATTTTATATATATATATATATATATATTTTTTGGAAACTTATATGTATATATTTAAATATAGTTGGAAGAGATAGGTTACCCACCCGGCCACCCCTTCGTCTTCTTTTCTTGTCATCCTCTCACAGCTTATCCGTTCGCTCATTCATATCTTTTGACAAAGAAGACAAACGAGAAAAAGGAATCTAAAATCAGAAAAAGAAAAAGCAATGAACAGAAAATGGTCTTTATGGGAGGCCTTTAAATTCTCCTTGTCACATGATTCATCTTACGTTCCATATCAAAGATACCAAGCCACCACAGATGGCGCCTGAGAAAACATTTTTTTGGGAGGATAATTACAAAAAACTACTCCTCAAGTTTGGTGTTAATTATAAAATTCCAGAAATATTTAAAAATTAAAAAAAAAACCATGTTTGATTTTGTGTCAAAACGTAAAGGCTAGTTGAAATATTTTTACAAATGTAAGCGAGGTATTTGAAATGTTTTTACTTATGAAGATCGTAAATATAGTGTAAAACAGAATTAAACCTCACAAGATTTTCTGAAATTTAAAAAAATATGTGGATATTTTTTTAATTAACTCAAACCTAGTTTTTCGTGGTTATCCCTTTTTTAAAGAAAAATGCCATCTTTTTTTTAATTTTATTTTATCAATAAAAGAAAAATAGTAGAGGTCAAAATTCAAAAGCTTCAATTTCATAATTATTATTTTAAATCCAAATCTTTTTTCTTCCCCTGAAAATGTGGAAAATAAAAAAAAGTCATTTTTCTTGAATAAAAGATAGGTATGGATACATGAGAAACAAATTTAATGAAATTTTGGACCACCACTGTAGCAGTTGTGAACCAGACTAGAGAAGTCTAACAACCACAAGTGCAATGAATAATTAGGAGATCTTTATGATCACACACCAACTTCCTGCCTAGAAAGGCCTACAAAAACTTGGCAACAGAGAAAGTCCACATCACAAAAGAACATTATGTAAATAAATTTTGAGACATTCACCAAATCTCTGTAAAATGTCCAATAAATGTTTAATACTCTGTACTACTGCTATATATAAAATGCTACACAATAAAAATATTCATCTGTTATTTCTACAAAAACAAGACAAAATTTCTTCTTAGTACTTTTTTGAATTAATCTTTAATTATTACACATTAATTAGAAAGAAAAAAAGACACCAAAAACAAAAAATATTCACTTCATCTCCAAGCTTCTATAGTCCAAAACTCCAGTTTTCAACCCCAGAAAATCATAACCAGAATTATTACTGCTAGTGGTACCACTAATCAAGCCATGAGTACAAGTGCAATCTTTACTGTTTTGTATCCCAAGGCTACAGGCAAAGCACAAAGTAGTATTTGGTCCACCTGTTTTTAATGGCTGATCTTGATTTTGTTGGTGAGAAGGAGGGCTAATTCTGAGATCAAGATTCAAATCAGGGCATTTTTCTCTAATAATAATTGGGCTATTATTATTATTATTATTATTCTCTACTTTGCACAAAATCCCACTTTTATCTTCTTTTGAATCGGAATTTGGGGCAGAAAAAGAAATGGTTGGTGGCATGGCTAATTCTTGTGAAGCTGATGATGCAATTGAAGGCTCATTGATGGGTCTGTGAGTTGTGGGATCAATTCCTCGGCTCAAAAGTTTTCTTCTTATGTGAGTGTTCCAATAATTCTTTATCTCGTTATCTGTTCTTCCAGGTAATCTTCCAGCTATAAGAGACCACCTATTCAAAAAAAAAAAAAAAAGTAAACCCATTAATACTAATTAAAACAGAGGACAATCACAAAATATAAATTTAGTTTAATTGATCAGTATTTAATTAATCGTGGAACATGACTACATGAGATGTAATATATTTTGTAACAGAAGATCCCGTCCGAGTTTTTATACACGTATCTGAAATATAAGATAAAACACTTTTGTAACAGAAGATCCTATCTATTTTCAACCTAACAAAAGAAAGTAGTGAATATTTAACCAGTGATAACAACATTTCCATTCACTAGAATTGTACTGGTATTTTACATGGGAGTTTATCTAATTGAATAGTAAGGTCAGTACTCAATTAATATATAATATTTATGGAGTTTATAGAGTATAAATTAACTTACTTGTTACCAAGAAGGCTATGGAGTTTGATAATCAACTCATCTTCATCTTCTGTGAAATTGCCTCGCTTGAGATCCGGCCTCAAGTAATTGATCCACCGTAGGCGGCAGCTTTTGCCGCAGCGGAGGAGGCCGGCGGCTTTGGGCAGCGACCGCCAACAGCCCTCTCCGTGGGCCCGAATATAAGCCACGAGACGATCATCTTCTTCTTTAGTCCACGCCCCTTTGTTTGTGTGAGCTTTCTCACAGCAAGGAGACCTCCCCATAATTATTTTTTCTGGTAATACAAATCTTGTTATCTTTCTTCAGGTTTTTTTTTTTTTTTTTGAGAAGATCTTTCTTCAGGTTTTAAGTATTCTTTGTGGTTTCTTTTTTGGGATGTACAATTGACAGAGGATGGATTAATATATCAAAAATTCTAGCCTTGGTGGTGCTTAAGCAACAAGGCTAGCCCTTTAAGGACTTTGATGTGGGGTTATATACAAGCTTTTTGACTCAACTCTGTGTGAGAGTGTGTGTGTGAGAGAGAGAGAGAGAGAGAGAGAGAGAGAGAGAGAGAGAGAGTAATTGCTTCTAGATGTGAGTTGGTGAGACAGGTTTGAGAGAGAGTGGCTGGTGGCATATGTAGCATCATCATTTATACTAACAAACATTATCATATAATATTAGAAATGTAATAATTAAAAGTGATATTTTTTAACTAAAGGTAACCTTCAGGTAGGTGCAAAAGTGAGGTATTAAATTACAGCAACACAAGGTGTGATATATGACATATCTTCTCCCTTCTTTTATCCAACTCTGAACCACCTTTGATTTGTAAAGTCAGTTGACCATCCCAAAATCTTCCCTGACCTGCCCATGGACAGATATGTACCCGAAATTAAATTTGGTACTCCCATTAATATCTATTTGTGGTAATAAGCCAAATTGGATATTTATATTTCCGTTTTGTGAAAATAAAAAGCAGTCCAGTTTTTCAAAAACATGTTTTTTTAGTCTTTTCTACTAAAAATCGATGGTCATAACTTTTTGTACTATTTGGTGAGGTATTTGACCAATTTTTCGAAAAATCTATGCGGTACATTTCTCGATCTCGCCTCCAGAAATGAGTCTCCATGATTCAGGGACTTATTATTAGTTGAAACTAACAAAACTTAATAATTTTCAACCTAACTTCCCTTTTTTTTTGGTGTGTGTGCCTTTTTAAGAATCATATGTTAAAGAAATAAGAATTAGGTGCTCACTTCTCTTCATAATGGGTATCTTGATTCCGAGTTAACCATTGGGTTTGGTTGAGAATGTTAGAATTATATTAGTTTATATTAGTGAGGGTAGTTTTGTATTTTCACTTTCTTGTGTTTAACCTAGGGTTTGTCTATTTAATGGTAGCCTCCATTTTGTATTTGGTACTCTTTTGTATTTTCAAGACTCAAGTTCTATAGAATCCTTCTTCCCATTTTCTCTTTCAATAATGTATGTTAATTATTCTAACATGGTATCAAGAGCAAGGTTTTAATAGCATTCTCGACTTCGCGATCCAACTCTGCGGTGGGTGTATCGATATCACACAAAGAGTATGTTGCGACTTTCTCGTTATTTTCATTCGATTTTCGATCTGTTAGAACTTGTTGGGTTTGCTATCTTATTTTGGCCTCAAGAATCAGATTATTTGCAATAGTTTTGTTGGAGAGTTGGCTTGATTTGTTGGATATTTGCATCAATCTATCTAGTTATTTGGTTGGTATTTCTGTTTGATTTTTCTCATTATTATTCATTATGGCCGGTGAAAGAGATGATTCGTTGCGGTCGATTAGTGTACGCTTGAATGGAAAGAATTATTCATATTGGAGTTATGTCATGAGAAATTTTTTGAGAGGAAAAAAATTGTGGAGCTATATTTCTGGAACACAAAAGCATCCTGTTGAGAAAGATAATACTAAATATGTTGAGGAATTAGAGGTTTGGGAAGTGAACAATTCAAAATTATCACTTGGGTTAACAATTCTGTGGAGAACTCTATTGGTATGCAATTAGCTAAATATGATATTCTAAAAGAAGTTTGGGAACATTTGGAACTGTTGTATACTCAATCGAATTTTGCTAAACAAAAATTGCAGTTGGAAATAGATATTCGATCTCTTCAAAGAAAAAGATATGACTGTCCAAGAATATTATTCTCACATGATCGATCTTTGGGATCAATTAGCCACATCAATCTAGTGAACTTCGCGCATTTGCCCCCTATATTGCTCGTAGAGAGGAGCAACGATTGGTTGGGCTTTTTGATGGCTCTTCGATGATTTTGAGTCCCTTCGTGGGAATATATTGCACCGTCTTCCTCTACCATCGGTTGATTCTCATTGTAAGTGAATTGTTAGCGGAGAATTACGCCTCGAGTCTCAAAGGGAAAGGAGTTCTTCATGTTCCTCCTTCATCCGTTCTTCTTGCCGCCCCATCGTCCGCCTTCTTCCTTTTCCGACCTCACCCAAAGGTTGCCGATAATGAATGTAGCTATCAGAAACAACCTGGACATTGGAAGGCTCAATGTCCCGAGTTGAATAAAGGTGGTCAACAACGCGTTTTCAACGGAAAAATCCACGACCTCCCCAACATCGGTTTATCCATCCAAATCAACGTGGTTTTAGGCCGCCCCCACCGACTCGTATTCACTTTGCTCATCGATTCTCGTGATTACGCCTGGAACTCTTACCTCCAAATCGGCCTTCTATGGATACAATTCTTGAACAATTTGAAATTTCTTGCCTCATCTCATGCTTTGTCCGCCTCGGGTTTGTCAACTCCGAGCTCGTCAGTATATCTTCCTCTATTTGGGTATTAGATTCTGAGCTTTTCATCATATGTCACCCGATATATCATGTTTTAATTCCATTTCACCCACCCATGGTAGACTCATGTTGTTATTCTGATGGTACTTTGTTACCCCCTAGCAGAATCGGATCTGTAGCCACACCTCATCCTGCCTCTTCCACATGTTTACCACATTCCCAAACTTACATTAAATCTTGTTTTACATTAGCCAATTGTGTGATTCAGTTACTTAGTATCATTCTCTTCTACTTTTGTTGTGTGCGGGATCCACATTCCGGTTAAGTCGATTGGGACAGCCGTAGTAACGGAGAGTTATACATTTTGGATGAGATCGAGTACCCTCTATCGCAGCCTTCTCTTTGTTGATTTGTCTTCTTTTCGTTTGAGTCCTTCATCGTCTAGCTTTTATTTGTGGCATTCTCGTTTGGGTCATGTTTCGTCTTCACGTTTAAGATTTTTGGCTTCTACAGTTCATTAGGAAAATTGTCTTCTCATGATATCTCTCGATTGTAGTGGTTGTAACCTGGCAAAATTTTCCGCTTTACCTTTTAATCGGAGTGTTTTCTTCTTCTATCGCGCCATTTGATTTGGTTCATTCGATGTGTGGGGACCTGCTCCCATTTCCACAAAGGGGGTTCTCGATATTATGTCTCTTTTATTGATGATTATTCTCGTTATTGTTGGGTTTATTTTATGAAGCATCGCTCGATTTTCTCGAGCATATATACCTCATTTCGAGCTTTTGTAAAAACTCAATTTTCTCGCTATCATAAAATGCTTTAGATGTGACTTGGGTGGGAGTACACCTCTAATAATTTTCGTGAATTGCTTGCTTTGGATGGGACTTTACATCAAACTTCTTGCACAGATACTCCTTAACAAAATGGTATTCTTTGAAAGAAAACATAGGCATATCATTGAAACCGCCGATCATCATTTTTACTATCTAGTTCGGGCCCAAGTGAATTAAGGGAGAAGCCGTTCTTACCGGCCCATCCATTGTATAAATAGGATTCCATCATCCATTACATCTAATTTATCACCATTTCGTAGACTTTATGGTTCCACCCCTAGTTATTCGCCTTTACGAGTCTTTGGTTGTGCATGTTTTGTCCTTCGTCCCTCATGTTGAACGCAAAGAAATTATCTTCTCGTTCAATATTTGTGTTTTCTTAGGATATGGAGAAGGTCGGAGAAGGGATATCGTTGCTTTGATCCTATTGCTCAAAAAATTATATGTGTCTCGTCATGTATTTTTTCTTGAGCATATTCCATTTTTCTCTATTCCCTCTAGTCCTCATAAATCTCCAAAACTCGATCTTGTTCATATTGATCCATTCTGGATAATACGATAGAGACTCATCGATATCGCTTGTTCGCCTCTCGCCACGCACCCCAATCGCTTCCCGAAATTGTGGATCGCTTTGCCTCCTCGATATCCCCAACGTACACGTAAGTCCACTCGATTACGACTTTGTTTATTCCTCTTATTCTCCCGCCTTTGCTTCATTTTTGTCCTCTATTCACCAAATTTCTGAACCACACTCCTATAAAGAGCGATTCATCGATCCTTTATGGCAAAGATGCTACGACCGAGAACTTTCTCGCTTTGCATAAAACAAACACTGGATTTGGTATCTTTACCACCTGGTAAACGGGCAATTGGTTCGCGTTGGGTTTATAAAATTAAAACCAACTCGATGGTTTAGTTGAGCGATATAAAGCACGATTGGTTGCTAAAGGTTATTCACAACAATGGTATGGATTATGAGGAAACATTTGCCCCTCGTTGCAAAGATGACTACCGCTCGTTTTATTATTGCTTTTTCTATCCGAAAATGGCACATATCTCAATTGGATGTCAAAAATGCCTTCTTGAATGGTGATCTTCAAGAAGAAGTTTACATGATCCCACCACCGAGTTCCTCATAATCGGGGCGAAGTTTGCAAGCTTAAGAAAGCATTGTATGGTCTCAAACAAGCTCCACGGGCTTGTTTGAAAAATTCTCTCACAGCTTACTTCACTTGGTTTTAGTTCCAAAGAACCATGATTCTCGCCTTTTTCTTCAAGCGTACATGTGATGGTATTATTCTTCTTTCCTTATATGTTGATGATATGATTATCACCTAGGTGATGATGTTGATGGGATTGCATTGTTGAAATGAAGTTAGCTCCTCGCTTTGAAATGAAAGATTTGGGACCTTTGAGATATTTCTTGGGTATTGAGGTAGCCCGCTCCCCTCGAGGTTATCTTCTTTCACACAAACCCAAGTACATTATCGACATACTTGATCGAGCTCGTCTTCATCGATACTCGGACAATTGATACGCCTCTTGAACTTAATGTTCGATATTCTCCTTCCGATGGCACACCATTATCCGATCCTACCTTATATCGCACTATTGTTGGAAGTTTGGTTTATCTAACCATTACGCTGGCCCGTCAGATATCGCATATCTTTGTTCATATTGTGAGTCGGTTTGTTACTTAGCCCTACACTTATTCATTGAGCTACTCAGATTCTTCGTATCTTGCGATACCTCCGTGGTACTCTTTTCGAGAGTCTTTTGTTTCCATCTACATCTTCGTTAGAGTTGAGGCATATTCGATGCGGATTGGGCTAGTGATCCTACTTGATCGAAAATCCACCACCGGTTTTTGTATTTTTTGGAGACTCACTTATTTCTTGGAAGAGTAAGAAACAAAATGTTGTGTCTCGATCCTCCACAGAGGCGAGTATCGGGTAATGGCTTTACTACTACAACCGAAATAGTTTGGTTACGTTGGCTTCTTTTTGATATGGGTGTTCATTTATCCTCACCTACTCCCATGCATTGTGATAACCAAAGTCTTATTCGATTGCTCACAACTCGCTTTTCCATGAAAGAACAAAGCATATTGAGATCGATTGTCATGTCACTCGTTATCACCGCAACATGGGACTCTCGACTTACCATTCATCTCATCATCTTTACATTGCGGATCTTTTCACCAAGTCGCATCCGCTTCCGCTGTTTCTTGGTTGGCAAACTCTCGATGATTTCTACTACATCATCATGAGTTTGTGGGGGATGTTAGAATTATATTAGTTTATATTAGTGAGGGTAGTTTTGTATTTTCACTTTCTTGTGTTTAACCTAGGGTTTGTCTATTTAATGGTAGCCTCCATTTTGTATTTGGTACTTTCATGTATTTTCAAGACTCAGTTCTATAAATTCTTCTTCCCATTTTCTCTTGCAATAATGTATGTTAATTATTCTAACACAGAAATTAAAATAAAATGGTCCCTTTACAGCAATTAATATTTTCTTGATCATTTCAGAACTTTTAGCGAATATTTTCTCTATCATGAAGTTTATGAATTTGGGAAAGATCCCATGCACAGAACACGTGCAGGAGAAAAGTGAAATAGAAAGTAGATCCAAATTGTGTAAACCAAGTGGGGCTATAAAAAGTGGTTTGTTTGATGAGACCTAATCTTTTTGTAACTAAGTTAGTTCTGTTCGGGATTAAACAGAGATTACTTTCCAAAATGCTTTATTGTATATGAGCAATTGAGCATATACTAGAATTGGCAGTTGATGTACTTTATTCTGTTTGGTGCTCCAATATGTACAATATGTATTGTATATAGAGAGCTTCTAGAAGGGATGGAGGTTGGGGGTAAGAATAAGACCAAAAAAGAAATGAGTGTGGTTGTAGTTGTATGTGGGCTTTGGTTTTACCTTCCACTTCTCTTTTTCTTCTTGTGGTGCAAGTTTAGGCATCAAAGTAGGCTTAGGGTTGGGAGGGTTAATTGATCTTTTTGTTGTTATACCCATCCCAATTTGCATCACTTGTTACCAACCACCACATAATTTTCTCATCCTCATCTTCCCCTTAAACCTCAATGACATTGAAAACAACTTGTGCCCATGAATAAATCCTTCAATCTGCCCATCAATAAATTTGGCACTGATGATTTAAGACCAGAGAGAGAGAGAGAGAGAGAGATGAGAGATGTCCACTTGTGTAATTCAATTTGTGTGTTTTACCTACCTCCTCACCTTTTTCAGACTGTCATGGTCCGAAACTGGCTCCACCTTTGATGTTGAATTATTATGGCTCAGTTTGTGATTTTATTTCCATACGAACATTATCTTCTCTTCAACCTAAACAAATATTAACTTAATAATAATAATACAAAACAAAAAGAGACAGATACCCTTTTTTAATCATCCAAAATATTTTACTTTCGAATATTAACTCAACAAGAGTCTAGGGGTGTCAATGGGTTGGATTCGTGGGTTTGTGGGTCCCTAAGCTCACGTTCAGGGTTCGCGGGTTAGAAAAGCCAGACAGACCTATTTTATTATTCGTGTTACAATCTTGAATCGACCCAATCTATTTATTTCACGAATAACCCTGACCCTAATTTTAACCCGTCTAATAAAATTAGTTTTATATATATATTTAATATTTTCAATTGAATAAATAATTTTTTTAAATCAATCATTATGACACACTATTGAATCAATAAAAAAATATCACAATTTACAATATACAAAAAAATAAAATAAATAACATAGCATGCTAATCGTTTTTTTGAGAACAACATACAAAAACATATGCAAAATAATAACATACATATTAAGGAGGTTTCAACATTTAAGTTTTAAGGACATGTCTTGTTTTTTTGTTTTTTTGTTTTTTCTTACAATTAATTAATTAATTATTTTTGAAATTTACAAACAAGTTAGACTTTGGTTAAATGGGTTATAAAGCGGTTGCTTGTTTTTTTTGTTTTTTCTTACAATTAATTAATTAATTATTTTGTAAATTTACAAACAAGTTAGACTCAAGTTAAATGGGTTATAGCGAGTTCACCTGCATCCACCCGCTTAATTGGCGGGTTATTCGAGTTCGACCCAATTTAGACCCGAACCCATAAAGCATGGACCCATATCCATTAATATCGTGTTAGGTTAGTGTATCGGGTTTTACGTGTCGGTGCAAAATTGACACCCCTAAACAAGACCAAATATTCAAATCCATCCCCATTTCCTTCTAGTTACATTACATACATAGAAAAAGCAAAAATATTAAACAAGCATAATTTAATTTCAGATATCTGGTCACATAATCGAATCTTATATTTCAAAATGGTATTTATCTCCAATTTCATTGTATAGATGATTGCCAAATATATTAAAAATATTATATTAATGTTCTAGCATAAATTGTGAGTCCGATAATTATTAAAAAAACAATTGACAATCAACTCTGCAGTGGAATATGAGATCAAATAAAATTTAGAATAAAAGATCTGGTCCGTTCAATCACATACACCACCAAACTTGTAGCATTTAATTCTCTGTGTTCCATCAATTCGCCTCGTCCATTCACTGCGATTTGGCACGCGTTATATCAATCACAGACAATCAGTTAGATTTTACCTCTAATCCGCCTCGGATGCCTCGTAAATGCTCATGATACACCAAAGTAACCAATTCCGTAAGGGGAAGACAAAGAAAAAAGGAAAATAAAAAATAAAAAAAATACTAGATATAGTATTTTAATATACTGGGATTGATTAAAAAGGTCTAGGACTGTCTAATTGAGTAGGCAATAAACAGGAGGGAGCTACAAGATGACAGCCAACTCATGAACTCGTGGATGTCATGTGCTTAGGCACAGATAGAACAAAACTCGTGGGGCTGTCCTAAAAGAACTCTTACCTACCTCTTTTGGTATTTCCCCTCCCATGTGACCCATTTCAAGTTTCAACCTCAACAACTGACCCTTATTTGGTGGGATAATAGCATATATGTAGTAAACAAGATAAAGTTTTCAGTAAGTCAATCAATCAAATAGTTCTAACTTTCAAGAATTTAATTGGTTGGTGTCATTTCACATAAGTCCAGAAGGTGGGTTTTGTTTGGTTCTAAGTACCATAATGAAATTAGGCCTCAAACTTAGAGAAAAAAAACTAGTGATAATTACAAGGAACCCCTGAAGGTTTGGGGTATTTACAAAAAAACCTAAGAAGTTTCAGAATTACAAAACACCCAATTTCCTCTTTAATGTAAGGGGTAATTGTAAAATTTTCTATAAATGTAAATGGGTGTTTGGAATGTTTTTTGTTTACCAAGAAGGTAAAATGTGAGATGAAATCAAAACATAAGGGGATTCCTATTATTTTGAAACTTCTCTAGTTTTTGTACATACCCCAAATCATAAGGGTTCTTTTGTAATTATCCCAAAAAATTATCCTCCCCAGATAACCACCACGTACGAACCATTCATTCTTACTGTTTTGGACTATCACCAATTTGGGAGCATCCATGAATATAGCAGCAAAAACCAGTCTGCAGCAGAGTAAAAGACAAGTCCTGTAATCATTCAAAAGTTTAGGTGAAAATTGGTTAATCAATACACAGCTCAATTATTCTCACGATGGTCGAGTATAAACAATTGTACATGCATGGATATACAGTGTAGAGAAACTCAATAATGTCCATGAGATCCCCACGTTATGCAATCCGGATCAGTAGTAAGGACAAGCAAACATCTTCTTTCTAAAATGCACTCGAGATTGTTTATTCCAAATCACAGATATCTCGTGTTCCAAATATCACCCATACACGATGTGTATTGATGATCATTAATTTACACTTGGCGTATATTTAAGATCTTTAATATAAGATGAAACACACGATTTGGAATAGAAGATCCTATCCGTCTAAAATGGGCCCCACCCTTGTGTTCCTCCAATCTAAAAGCGGATAATAATATCTGTTAAGAAGAGTGAAAGGAAAAGAGCTAAGCAATCATAGGCCAAACTAAATTCCATTACATCGCAGCAATATACTAATAATTGTTATCACACTCCAAAATGGGCCAACGTTCATGCAATTTTTTACTATTTCGTATTAGTTGGCACACAATTAACCAGTATGTTGTCTCCGCATGTGGTATACTGTATTCAATACAACTAAAACACCCACCTCTCTGTCCTTGTTTAGCATAAAATCAAACTAATATGTGTATTGTTCTATTTCATTCATAAATGGAATAATTAAAAAAACTACCACGAGGTTTGGGTTAATTACGTAATAACCCACATATTTTTGAAAATTACAAAAAAAAACCTTGAGGTTTGATTTTGTAATTGGACTTTACTCCCTTCATAAGCAAAACATTGCAAACACCCCATGTAAAAATATTACAATTATCCTCTTACAATTAACACAGTATCAAATCTTAAGGTTTTTTTTTTTAATATTTTTTTATTGTGATATTCAAACACCTGTGGATTTTTTTTTTTTTTTTTTTGTGTAATTAACCCAAACCGCAGGGGTAGTTCTTGCAATTATCCCTTCATCTAATTAACTGAGGATTACCCCTGCAAAAACAACAGGAGCTTGCAAAAGTCTTTGTTGGGGTAAATCCTAATTCTGGAAGTTTTTTATGTGATTCAGCGTAATGTCTAAAGAAGGCATCTTCATCCTGCATGTGCAAATGATAAATGACGAAGAAAAGTGTCCTGTTCAAGGAATGTAATAACAAACCAGCTAAAACACATAAACTAAACTGCCTACATTTTAAAAATTACACATCTTAACAATGCCGCAGAGCATGTAAGTAGAAAAAAATTCAGACTAGCAAAAGAACATGAACGATGAAAGAGCACATCTGTCCAATGTAAATGGAAAATCAGCACAGACTCTAGTTCCTGTAGTGAGCAGTAATAACCGAATTAAGAAAGCAAGCATATTATCTCCGTTTCACCACCTGTTGTTTTAATTCTCTCTTTTAGGGGAGATGTAAGTAGTTCACTGATGGAAATTACTGAAACATCAAATAATCCGAAAGTAAAGTCATCTATGAAACTCAAATATGTCAAAAGAAGTTTCCATTGATTATTTTAACAAACTTTTCTCAACTTACAAATTAAATAGTTCTATAACAGCATGGGCTGAAATTCTGTGGGCAGTGCTCAGTCACGTACAATGTTGCCAACACCAAATGTATCACACATCGGAAGACTTAGGCAAGAATACATTTGCAAAATCAATAATGAAAGACTCAATATAAAAGCATGAAAATGAGCACAATATTATGGTTTTGCACAGCTATATGAAACGCCCTTTAGGTAAAAATCACTAAGTGGAATGTTATTACAAAATACAAATAAGAACAAACCTAAAACTCCATTTTAGGTATTGCTTCGTAAAAGACATGTTAGAATTAATATAATTAATTCATACCCCAGAATCATCACGTGAATTATCAAGAAATAAATATAAATCAATCTAAATCCTGAGCGTCACCTAAATCCATAGACACAAATAGATACGCCGGATCCATACGGATGCATGTGAATCCTTGATCGGGTTAAGCGTCTTCCACGCCAAATCCTTTAGGTACTCCATTGGTCTCTCTCTAAGATGGGAAGAGGAGAAGAGTGGCGACGATTTGACTTGGGGACCATAACCCTAATAAGAGTTCTTTGTATACTAGGTTAATTAGAAGCAAATTAATCCTAATTAACTAGTATTGGGTCTCTACACTTTGCAAAGCCCATACGCATAGATATCCCTAGAGCCTGTCAAATTAGACACTTAATCGCTCCATTAAATTAGATAGCCCATAATATAATTGTAATTACATATGTAAGTCCACATGAGAAATTAATAAAAATCCCAACAATCTCCCACTTGGACTACATATGTCGCGAGACAATTATATTGTAAAATCTGAGTTGTGCCCGAAAATGCTATCTATCCTTGAGATATCCCCTTAGTTACAATCTGGTCCATCTCCTACATCAGTGTGAGATCAAAGCGGCTTTCGTTACACTTAAATGGTAATTAGACCCATCAATGGTCACCACACCAATATATTCAATGACATAGATCAAGTATGGATGTGTAGCATGGAAATTACATGTAATGTGATCTCCAACATGCCTATTTCCAACTGGTCCTACTTTATTCTTTATGAGATCATGCAAAAATGCACATGATTCAGAATCCAAAACCAAAACTTTATTCTTTATTCTGCAGAAGATAATTCCGAAATGTGTCTAAAGCTGAAGAACATCAAAATACAAACTCCCACTGAACATGCACATCTTTAAAACCGTACAACACCTATATGAGCATTATGCTCATAAAACACCTTAGGTGGTAAAACATTGGTGAGTGGCCACATTTGGAGTTTGTCTGAATATGTTCTATAGACAGTTAATGACTCTGAATTCTTCCTTTATAACAACAAGAAACTTGAAGTCTATGTGCACCTCAACTTCAAGAGTTTCTATTGTTAGAATATGGTAAACCGACTTATTATCACATTATCCTTATGGTATGTCAATACCACTTTAACATGCAACTGGTAGTGACAATATCTACCATATCCCTTGATAAGATGCCCCTAACAAGCTAAAAATTAGTTGTCATCATGGAATGAGCTATATAAGTGTCCGCTTGGCACTTTTCCAAAATAGCTCATCTAACTAATTAGCTCAAACTAGATCTCTTTACTTTATTGGCATCAAATAAAATCGAATCGAAATACCAAATGATCTCCTAAAGATCGATTTCCGATAAGTGAGCATATAAACCTTTGTTCTATGTAAATACTTTATCGTCGCTTTCCAAATGATCCATCTTGAGGTTAATATCTGCAATAATCCTACTATGCACACTATATCCTGATGTGTACATACTTGAAAATACAAAAGACCTCTCATAGTTGATGCATAAATTGTCTTTTGTATATCAATAACTTTAGACTCATTCTTGTGGCACTCGAATGAATCAAACTTAAGTTCCCAAGAATGAGATTCTCTCCAACTAAACCTATGGTATATACAATCATCAACTTTATATATCTCAAAACTAAATGAGATAAACTTAACGATGATTATTTACCATAAACGAAAACATGCCAAAAATTTAAAATGAGCCATGAGTACCATAATGATTTTAAAGGATCTTTCGATAAATCTAAAATAAAAGTTTCTTTATAATCAATATCTACCTTTTAATGAAATTCATGACAACATGGAAAATCGTATATCTCTCAACACTACCTTTGAACCTCTTTTGGTCTCGATGTTCATCAATGATCAAAGAGCTTTCACACCTTTAGTGCAATTTGATGAGATCCGGTGTCATTGGCATCATGAATTTCATCCAATTTTTCATGGCTTCTATTCTTGAGGTGGTTGAGTTTGTTCTTTAGAAACATTATCTTATCCAGACAAGGAGTTCCTTAACATTATCTTGATAATCCGAATTTGCATCTTGAACAATGTTAGGAATGAACGCCTATTCATTGTCAATTGCAACTGTAGGAGGAAAATAAACTCCTCTTTCATGATAATGTTTATAATCTTATTCTCCCCTCAAACTCAACTTCCTTAAAAACCTTCAAGTTTCCCATCTCAAGTGACCTTATAGAGTATTTAACAAGCAATAACTAATAGTTCTTGAGTCCAATTTTCCTTATTAGGCCGAAGACCTTATATTAATCGGACAACCCCAAATATGCAAATATCCAATATCGAATGTTCACATATCAAAATTCCATAAGGGGCTTTAGCTAGCTACTGCTTAGATTAGAACCTTATTAATAATCCATGTCGTAATCCTTATTACTTCTCTCGAGAGTTTTCGATGGAAGAATGATTAATCATACTTCTTACCACATTCATAATTCTTTTATTGTTTCATATGTTTTGTACCACGTGAACTAGCATGCAAAGTTTCATTAAATGAGACAACCACATCATCAATGATAATGAACCAACATGAATATTGAAAGAGAGCAAAATTACTATATCCAAATTGAACAATATAACCAAAATTTGCTCAAATGGAAATAGAAACAAAACCCCGAGTCCTTTCAATGTTCAATAACCTTATCATCAATGATTAAACCTAAATATGTATAGTTTCAACCACAATTGTTTAACCATTACCATCACGATGCATCTTTCAACATCAATTTGTAATTGGCTCCACAACTAACTTTGCATAAAAACACATGTGAGTAGTAGAACCAATATGTACCCACAAAATATGTCTAGGTACAAAACAAGATCAATGAAACATAGTCAAGTGAGAAGCAAACTTTAACACGACATACTTACTTGGGACATTCCCTCATCACGTATCCACCCTTCTTGCGTAAGTAATAGGTGTTGGGAAATTTATTGTTTAGATTTTGATGAATGCCATGTAAAACTTAGAATAGGAAGTTGGCACCCCATTTTTGTTGTAAACTCGCATTGTATTAAATAGGGTCAATTTGGTCAAGATGAGTTAAATCGCTATGCCCAAACATGCAAGAAGACAACTGAGACTAGAAGGAAGACTCATTGCAAGACAACCGAGTATAGCAAAGAAGAGAAGACGAGAACTCGATCAAGAAGCGGCTAAGATGCACTTGAGAGGAGTATCACCAAGTCAACTCAAGATAAGCCAAGTCTCAAGTTGGAGTGACAAAGAGTCATCCAATGATTGGAAGCTCGACTCTAAGTCACCTGGGAAAGCAAGGAAAAGCAAATCAAGTCGAGATAATCAAAAGATCCGTTGCCGTAAATCAAGAGAATTACTTAAACAAGTAATATCTCCATGCTACCTTTCTCGAAGTGCTCACCCCGAAGCGTGCAAAAGGAATAAACCAATGGGAAGCACTACACCGTGTCGAACTCAAAAGTCAAGAACAATTCATACGAGGAAATGGCAATTCCAAGGATCGCAACAAGACAAGCCACCATCACCACAAGTGACTTTCAAAAATAAGCCTATCTCTTCAACTGGCATTTTTGAAAAGCTCACTATAAAAGGCCGAGGAATAACTCGAGAAAAAGTTACGAAGGTTACCTTGACCATCCGAGAATTGAATACAAGCAAGAAAGAAACATTTTGTAACCTCAAATATTCTCAAGTTATTAAACGCTCAATCCTCAAGCCTACATTACGAAGAACATCAATCCAACACTCACCTGTGTGAAGGAAAGATAACTTCAATCGGTTGAAGAGGAAATTACGAGAAGAATAAAGGGGGTCTACATTCCACGAAGGATTGTAGGAAGGTTCAAGGTCGAATCAAGTCTTGAGCTTTTGGAGGGCTTCGTGATCAAATCCAAAGAGCTTGAGCAAGTGGGTTGTAGTAGCAAGCAAATGCCGCCTGTGAAGAAGGCGAGTCGCATTTGCTTGACTAAGTGATCAAGGCGTCTCCAGATCGAGTCCCAAAGAATCAAGTCGGGCTGTGTGATCAAGACTTGTATCGGACTCTACCACTTTGATACTTGATCAATACCTAGTGGATTCCTCCAGAGTTGGAGAAGAGAAGAGTAGAAGAATTATCCCATCTTCGAACCTCTATAAAAACTTATCGTGTCATTTACATTTCAACACTTTAAATTCCTCGCATCTTATTTGCTTAACTTTGCTTTGATAAATTTGCTATATACTTGATAATTTCTAAGTACTAAATCAAGCTTTAAATCTCTACTAAACCAAACTTAAGGGTGTTAAGTCTTCCAATAAAAACAAACCACGGAGCTTGAGCTAATTCAGTTTTAACACCGAGTTATTCTATCAATAGCTCACCAGTCCGCTGAGTGACTAACTCTACCGATTAACTAAATTGGCTGTCCACTTAGACACAACCGTGGTAGATCAACTCAACTTTTAAAAGGACTAAATCGAAAATTTGGTAAGGTTTATTCAACCCCTTCTAAACCTTACACTCACACCCCTTGGGACCTACAAGTGGTATCGTGAGCGGTTGGTTCATTGAGCCTTCCGCACCGCAGTTCTTGAACTAGATCTCCAAATTTTTCAAAGTCCGCTTTTAGTACTTAAATTTTCAAAACTCTTTTTATCATTAAAATTCATTATCATGGAAGCAAATTTGACACGCATCCCTATGTTCACAATTGAAGAATTTGATGATTGGAAAATTCAGATATGCTCATCTATCGCATTACATGATGAGATGTGGATAGTGATAGAGGATGGGCCACCGCAAATCTTAAAAGTGAACACAGATGTAAGAAGAGTCGCATCTCGAAGGTGAAGAGGATGTTGCCCTAGACCACCTATGGTTGAAAACCAAGAACTCGAATGGACAAATGATGACAGGAAAAAGATACAACCTGGACAATGTAGCCAAGGACATCCTTTACAAAACCTCGACAAAGCCATGTTCAATAAAGTCAAATCATGCAAAACGACTAAAGAAATGGGACAAGCTAACATTGATTTGTGAAGGCTCGGAGCAAATCAAGGAAAATAAATTATCGTGAGTCGTACAAAATTTGAGAATTTCAAAATGATCGCGGAGAAAACCTGGATCAACCGGATGCTCGGTTCACGTAAATCACCAACGAGCTATTTGCGCTTGGAAAGGAATATACACATGAAATGTGTATGAAGATCCTAAAAAGTCTCCCAGTTGAATGGGGGAAATGAAGGTCATGGCACCGAGACATTCCATGGACCTATCGAAGACCTCCAACCATGAACTATTCTCGAGATCTCAAAGCCTACGAATTTGAGCCGAGAAGAAAAGATCGAGAAGAGACACTTGTACCCAAAACAATGCTTAATTGTTAAGATGGAAAGAGAGCCGAGGTCAAAGAAGTCATTGATCCGTAAGAAATAGCCCCGATGGTTAAAGGTTCAACAAGTTCTTCAATAAGAACTACAAGAGAGGCAAGGGCGAAACCTCCGAAGACACTCGGCTCCCTCCAAGTCAAGGAAGATAGGCCAACCAAGAGGACAAATCATCAAAAAGTCAATATCTAAGGGTGACAATCCAAGAATGGAAAGAGTGATCAAAAGGTTGAATATCTATGTTTGAATCAGAGGCAACCGTGTCACTACGCCATTGATTGCCCATATCCTGTAGTCAACAAATACAGGAATGAATGAAGAAAGAAAAAGGTCTTGAGAGAAAGAAGACAAGAAAAGAAAAGGCAATGTTGGCTTTCAGAGATCCGCCGAGACAAAATGACAAGTCAAGAGAGACAATCGATTCGAGAGCAAAGGAAGCCGACTACTCAAGTGACTCAAGAAGAAGCCATGATCCGCTTGATGGCCAAGAACAAGATCAACTCCGACCAAGAAGATGAGGTACACACTCTAACTCATCGAACTCATATTCTAGTGATAGTGACTATGACACACACACTTCATCACCCACCGATCTTTATGATTCATTAGGCAAAATGATGAAAGATTTTGAACACATTAAATCCTCACACACACTACTAAATGAGGAAAACAAATACTCAAGAGCCAAAACTCACAAAATGACTAAGGAGCCGAGTACTCTAGGTCAAATAGTCGATGAGAATAAAAGTTTAAAGGCTAAAAATGCCAAGCTAATAGCGTAAATAGCTACCATAGAAAAGAGGGAGAATGACCTCAAAAATGTTATTGCCTCATTCACTAAGGCATCTAAATCATTGGATGATCTTATTATGAGTCAAAGAGAATGTGGAGACAAGACAAAGCTAGGATTTAAATCCTCTATGCTATGTCAAACTTCAAAAGTAATTTTGGAAAAAGGATCTTCAAGCAATGAAGAGTCTAAAAATCCAAAACTCCAAATGGTGCACACACATTCACTCCAAAGCACAATTACAAGCAAATCGCCTCCTTGGTTATAAAGGAAAAGGAAAATGTGACCATTGAGTGCGCTGAAAGGACAAACAGAAAGAGATTCATGAGTTCCTCAAAGAAACTCCAAACATAAAATACTCTGAAAGAAGAAACAAGCAGAGCTACCAAATACCCTTAAAATCTATAAAAGAAATACATATGATGGGAATGGTAGAAAATATCCAAGCCAAGTCGATTGGAATGATGTGAACTATCAAAGATAGACTTATGGAATATAAGCCCAAATGGCAATGGCCTAGAACTCAAAGAAAGGCCATTCCAAAAGTATAAGAGCTTTCATCAAAGACACATATGCACCTAGCACTACACTCGAGACACCACAATTACCCAAAAAGCGCGATTGCTAAAACACATATACAGCATACTGACAAAAAGAGACAATTTGTATGAACCTAGAATCCCCAAGCAATTTGCCAAGATTAATTATGATTATGGCATCGATAGATGGCAACCCCTTAGAGTCAAATCACTTGGCTATAAGTTGGTTGGATCATCTTACAATTCTAACCCCTCGTAACCCGCATAAAGTATGTGTACCTAAAACTTAATTTCCTTGATTGCGGGTTCAAGAACAAATGAGTGCCAAGGAACCTGGTACATGGATAGTGGTCGCTCCGCATATATGACAGAAACAAGAAAAATCACAAAATTCAAGGAAGTTAAAGGAGCAAAAGTCATATTTGGAGGAAATGAAGCTCCAGGTGAAATAAGAGGCATTGGATCCATCAAGAGGAACGGATTAGAAATCACGATGTTGCATATGTTGAAGGACTCAACTTCAACTTGCTAAGATCACCAACTCGTGACAAGGGCTATAATGTTGGATTTAACATGGGTATATTCCAAATCAAGGATGCCAATCGAATGAAGTTGTGTTTCAAGATGCGCACAAAAGAACATGTATGTAGTAGATTGGTCAACCGCTACACCCAAAGACTGCCTATTAGCAAAGAGCACACCGAATCAAGTTGGTTGTGGCACAAAAAAAGTCGAGTCACCTAAATTTCAAGACGACAAACAAGCTTGCCGAAGTAATCTTGTGGAAGGACTTCCGCACTCGATATACAAGAAGGAGAGTATATGTGACACATGTCGAGAAGGGAAAAAGCAGATCAAATCATCATTCAAAGAAAAGACTCCGCCATCTTCAACAAAAATATTACATCCGCTACATATGGATCTATTTGGCCCAAAGGAACCAAACTAGCATAAGTGGAAAGAAATACACCTTGGTGGTAGTAGATGACTACTCAAGATATACATGGACAATATTCATGTGTAGAAGAAAAAACTCTACAAAACTACCACAATCGATGAAGAGGATTCAAAATGAGAAAAGCCAAACCATTATCAAAATTAGATCGATTGGAACCGAGTTTGTCAATGGTATAATAACTCAATATTGTATTGAAAATGACATTGGTCACGAATTATCTACAAAGAAGGACTCCACAAATGAACGGAGTTGCGAAAAGAAGGAATATAACTCTCAAAGAAGCAGAAGAAGGACCATGTTAGTCAAGCAGGGTTACCAAAAAGATTTTGGCTGAAACAATAAACACAACATGCTACACTCAAAATAGATGCATGATAAACAGACAAATGACAAAGACTCCCTATGAGATTTGGGGCGGAGAAAACCAAATGTTGCATATTTTAGAATATTTGGATGTAAATGCTTCATCCATAACAATGGCAAAGACAATCTAAAGGCTTTCGATGCTAAAGCCGATGAAGGTATCTTCTTGGGATACTCAACAAAGCAAAGCCTACAGAGTACTCAACAAAAGGACTATGGTTGCGGAAGAATCCATTCATGTGGTATTCGATGAGCCAAATGTAAATGGAGAAGACATTGAAGAGTCACCGATAAGTTTAATCATCCAACCATACAAAAGAGTCCCTATCTTGAAGTCAAGCCGAATTATAAACTCGCAGATGAAGATGAGAGCCGAGTCTCATAAAATGCTTTGGAAAATTTGCGGCTAAGTGATTAAGAGAGAGTCGATCAAAGCAACACACTGCTAGACGATCAATCCAAATAACTTACTTCAACCTGATGTAAGATGGTCGAAAGACCATCCACCGTAACTTGTCATTGGAGATATAAGAGAAGGTGTCAAAACAAGATCCGAACTCAACAAGAAGCTATGTTCACATGCTTTATCTCACAAATAGAGCCTAAAGATGTGTTACAAGCATTGGATGACACACATTGGATTCAAGCTATGCACGAAGAGTCAATCGATTTGAAGGAAATAAACTATGGGAATTAGTTCAAAGACCCACCCATCAAAATGTTATTGGTACTAAATGGGTGTTCAAACAAGATGAACGAGAGGGCTCTGTGGTGGTAAGAAACAAAGCAAGACTAGTAGCCAAAGGATACTTGCCAAGAAGAAGGAATAGATTTTGATGAAACATTTGCTCCTCGTAGCAAGATTGGAAGCTATAAGGATGTTTCTTGCCTATGCACTCACAAGAATTTCATTGTATATCGATGGATGTAAAAAGTGCATTCCTAAATGGTTTATTGGAAGAAGAAGTGTATGTTGAACAACCTCCGGATTAGAGCGAAGACTCTTGGAGATAAGGTATACAAACTCAAGAAAGCTCGTATGGATTGAAACAGGCACCCGAGCATGGTATGATACTTTGTCACAATTCCTAATCGAGAATGGATTCACAAAAGGAAAAGTAGATAGAACACTTTTCGAATTCAAGACAAGAAGAGATATCGCTTGTTCAAATATATGTGGATGACATCATTTTTGGATCCACAAACAAAGAGCTATGTGAAAAATTTTCAAACCTCATGCAAAGCAAATTTGAAATGAGCTTGATGGGAGAGGTGACATTCTTCCTTGACTCCAAGTGAAACAACTGAAGGATGGAACCTTCATAAGTCAAACAAAATACACCCGGAGATTTAATGAAGAAATTTGGTATGGAGGAGAAGTCTTCTCGTGAAAATACCAATGAACACATCATCAAAATGGACATGGATGCGGATGGCAAGCTCAGTAGATCAAACAAGATATAGAGCACTTATTGGATCATTGCTTTCTATCTCACAAGCGAGCCGACATCACCTTTTGCCGTAGGTGTATGTGCAAGATTTCAATCTGCTCCAAAAGAGAGTCACATGACAAAGAAGAGAATCTTGAGATACTTGAAAGGAAGCCAAGAAGTTGGCTTATGGTATCCAAAGGAAGGTGAATTCAAGCTAATTGGCTATTCGCACTGATTATCTTTGATGCGAGTTGACAGAAAAGCACCTCGTGCACACGTCAAATGCTTGAAACAAAGCTGATTTCCTGGTTTAGCAAGAAGCAAAATTCAATAGCCACCTCTACAAACCGACAGAATACATAGTCAATGCAAGGCAAATGTTGTGCCAAGTCCTATGGATGAGACAAAGAATGAGAGACTATGAAGTTGAAGAATAGGAAATTCCAATCATGTGTGATAACACAAGTGCAATTGCAATCACTCGAATCCTCGTGTTGCACTCAAGAACAAAGCATATCGATGTCGGATATCACTTCATAAGAGATCATGTTGAAAAGAAGGACATCATATTGAATATATCTCAATCGATAAACAGTTAGTGACTTATTCACAAAACCATTATGTGAGTCAAGATTTGAAGAACTCAAGCATGAGTTAGGGTTAATCGAATCGAGCCGACACTCGAGAAGACTCGAGAGAAAAGAAATGGAACACAAAAAGAGAAAAGGGTGAATTCTCAAAATCGCCTAAATGAATCACCATGTCGGAGAGACAACTATACCGAATTAGTTTGACAAATTTGTCACCGAGAGAACGTGACCAAAAGAGTTAAATCGGCTAAGGGATAAGTTTCGAGTCATTTATGAGCAAAGTGACAAAACGTAGTCGTTTTTACTAAGCGGGAATGTTTTTAAGAATGACGTCAAGATAATGATGATGTGTACTGAGACAAAAAGTCGCATACCAAGCTTATGATTAGATATAAATCTTTTGCGCATTAAATTCGAGACATTAAATGCTAATCGGCGTGCAAAATCTAAGCCGTTGATTTCGATCACATTTCAAAACCACCCGCACGTCCTTTCAAAAACCATACTTAACCCATTTTCGCTGTTTTCTCTCACATATCACCAAAACGGTTCATCTCTATCTCAAAACAAAGGCAAAACTCTCTCAAAACCCTCTCAAGATTCAAATCAAATTTCTAAGTTTCTTTTCGGTGAAATCCTGAAAAATGGCATCAACCTATGATTTTGTCAATCTAGGAAAGCAAATCCACACAGGGTCGATCGCGTGGATTTCGAGGGCATGGTCAAACAGGGTCCGATGACGCCTCATAAAGAAAATCGCTGAAAAGCTCGAAACGTCCCGGCCGAAACCATATATGACGATGGAGTTCGATGACCTATGTGGAAGAGGTCGCACGCTTCTACGTGAACGCCGAGATTCACGATGAAGGGATAAAGTCATCTTCTCACGGAAAGAAGTTCACCATCTCTCGCAAAGATTTGGTGAACACTCGCCACTACCGACGGAAGGAGCATCGTAAATCAACGGTTTGATGTAAACCTGGCCGCTTGGAAGGAAGTAGCCAAGCCCTATCTTGCCGATAAAATAGTTTACCAAAGAAAACAAGAAAGGGCTTGAAGGAGGATTACCACAAGTCGTTGGACATAGTTGCCAAATGCATAGACATCAAATTTGGCGGCTTTGACCAATCATCAAAAGCAAAGTTGATCGTAATGGCCGCGATCATTGAAGAAAGGAAAATAAACTCGGCCGAGTTTGTCTACAGCAGACTATGCGAGAATGTAGGAACAAATCCTTCAAGGAAGATGGTGCATTTGGAGGATCCCTGGGATATGGCCTGTGATTGGCGGTGATGGAGGTGAAAGGAGTCCCTCTTAGACATGGAAAGGCGTTCCATGTAAACAAGAGAATGTTCGAGATCAAACCTCTCGGCGCACGAAGAGAGCCTACGCCAAGAGAGGCGACACGAGTGAGGGGAATCACACCACAAGATACAAATGTTTCATCTCCACTAAAAGAAAAAAGCCCCTGCAACATTGCTAAGAAGATCTGCTTTCTCTGCAAAGAAAGAAAAACAAACCTGCTCCCGCCCCAGCCGAGTCACACCGCCCCGCACTCGTGTCTCCTGCCCAAAGCAGCAGCGGTCGAGAAGGACTCTCAACTACCTTCTCCAATCGTCAAAAGAGGAGATCGATAAGCCAAGACGGCCCAGCTCCTCGAAGAAAAAACACCAACACGCCCCGCCGCCCAGACTCGAAGAAACTCTTCTCGAACCAAATCCCTCAGTACAAACTATGAGACGAAGAAGAATCATCAAGCACTCCGGAGCTTGAGAAATCGGCTAAGTCGACCACTCACCGGGAGCAGAATCTGAGATCTGGCTGAGAAGTAGAGTCTCCGGATATTATAGATGAAACAACTAAGTCTCTGAAGCGATCAACAGGCAAATCAAGACACAACGGTAGTTTGCATAAACAGACACAAGAAGAAGGCGATAGAGATGATAGTGATGTGATGATCCTATCCCCACCTTACCCGGACATCCCAAATCGTCTGCGAGAGTGGAGGAAGTGGAAATTGAGTCGATCAAGGGAACATGCAGTTCCAACGGCCTGAATTTATAGAAGAGGAATAGAACTCATCAACTTCCTTGACCTCCTGTGATCTCAAGATCGATGAAGAAAACTGCAAGGATATCTTGCAGATCTTCAGAGATAAGGAGAAGGAGAGACAGCGAGGAAGGGAAGGCGGGCACGTGAGAAGGCCAAGATCCTGCCATATCACCACCCTAAACACACACATCATCTCCTTGATGTCTTCTCGGCATGATGATGAGGATCGGACCTGCTTCCGCCACGTAAGAGTTGCAAATGCGACAAGCAATGCATGAATCCGAATTCTTCATGAGAAGAGCATGATGGAGGGACCAGGAGAGTCCTCCAAAACACAATGGAAATCGATCCAATGGGAGTAGTACAAAGAAATCGCCACCATTGTTCGCCGCCACCACTTCCCCACTCACTCGGAAGAAGGATTTAAGGAATCGCGATGAAACGGGTTAGTGGGGACCCAAATCGAGCCAACCCCTAATGAAGGTGTCTTACCCCTTTGGTGAACACTCAAGAGAAACAGCGGGAGTTCGGAGACGAGTGACCCCATTCAAGTCACTCACCAAAGGTGCGCCGGTGAGGGGAAACTCCTCCACTGCAGCAAGGTCGGAGGATGTCGGATGACTCCACAACGAATTTAGGAGGCGAAGTGGAGAAGGTACAAACACAAAATACACAAAGAAGTTGCCATCAACAAAGCTCGGACGATCGACACATCTCGGTGAGGTGCCAACCGGCTCTGAAGCTAATAACGGCTGGCGCCGATCGAGGCGAGGCACGAGAATAGCCACAGGAGTTAACACTGGGCGATAAAAGTGCAATCCATGGGGTTTAGACTCCAATGGATGACACCACAAAGACCCTAAGGCAGTGACACCTTTGTCGAAAGGGAGGTCCAGCCTCGCCGCGATTGAGACTGCGGGGAGGAAATGAAGGCCAACGGGAGGTTGAGACTTCCCCGGGTAAAGAGAGGTCAAGTAGAGAACATCCCTCCCGCTATCATTGATCCATCCGAAAAGGAGATAAGCGCTTCATGATTCTCGGGATAATCCTAATGTAACTTTTCCGGATCGGAAGGCGACGAAGAAGGCGAGTCATCCCCCGTGAGATCCAAAAGACTCAAATTTGAGGATGTTCCAAGCACGAGCAAGTCGATCTCAAGACTACTCGTCAAACTTTCAATTTTGATGGTGAGCCACCAATGGAAATCTCATCATCGTCCGATGACGCTTCGATTAGCCGAGGACCGATCTACTCAATTGGAGAAACCAGTGAGACCGAAGCGAGTCCGGTTGAGACAAACGAGGCTCGGCAAGGTCGGGTCCACTTCACAAAAGACCCCAAATGAAATAGAGTCCAATCGTAGGCTCCCCAAGTCAGCGGAGTTCGACTCAAAAAGGAACTTCACGCGCACCTTCATCATTGAACAAATCCCGGTTGGCCGTGATGATTCCTTTGTAGAATCATTTCCTTTCTCTCTAGAGGTACTCCGACCTTCCCCGACGAGTCGAGAAATGATCTCGCCCAGCTTCCCGCACTGACCAGACCACTGTCCTTCCATCCGACACCATCGTTCCGGTGACTATGACTTTTTGACGCGCATGGCCGTCACCGCAATCGGAAAAACAAATTGAGTTCGGGAGGTGTTCAAAGCATTATTTTGCTGAAATTGAGCAGATGGAGAGGCACCAGGCCTCTATGGACATGAGATCGATAACAGAGATGCCAACCTTATCTGCTGACTTGAGAGACATAACAGGAATCGGGGAATGGTGGCAACAAAGAAGAAACAATGCGTGTGGAACAAGCTAGATATTTCCGAACATTGTTCAACAAGTCACTGGTATGGAGAGAGTCGAGAATCTTGATCGAAACGAAATTGAGAGAACACATTGAGCACATGCATGAAGCTCACACTCGAGATAAAGTCTGCGTGAGCAAAATAAGAGTGATCTCCGGCGTATGGAAGAAAACATGGATAGAAAATTCAGCCTTCTCATGGGCCGAGATGAAGCTAATTTCGGAGTCCAACGCTACTCGCTCCCGAATTTCATGCCACATACTCCGCGGAGACTCGAGGCGAGAGAACTTCGACTATCGCCAGAGCTCGACTTCACCTTGCAAGTATGTTTCCGGGGTTTCTCTCTTTTGATGATGCCAAAAAAGGGGAAGAGGAATACTTTAAAGCGCTAAAGAGATCCGAAGGCTCGGGTGGCGGGAGCGGATGTGAAGGAAAGATAGTGAGGAAGTTACAAGGAAAAAGAAAGGAAAGTCTGTTGAGGGGAAGAATCGAGAGATGTGACCTTAATGATTGCACAAACCCCCAACAAGGTCTTGTCATCACGGTGATATTATCGCAAAGAAACTCCCAGTGACTCGCCACTCCAACACTCTGCTATATCTATGGGTGAAAGAGAAAGACAATTGAAGCGAGGGATGGAGGAAGTGGAAGGAAGGATGGATGCCCGAGTTATGAATATCTTGAAACAACATGGAGGCATACCAAGAGACGAGACACTTATGCCATCTCGGATAGACGGGACCGAGCGAGATCGATTGATGAATTTAAAAGCTCGCATCTCAAGGATACTTTGCAAACATGTCCATGGCTCAAGCTTGGGACTTATCTTGGGAAAAAGGTCTCACGCTATGTGAAGAAGGCGACGGCGAGACTACCGTGATCACTCTGCTAGTCACTCCGCTAGTCACTCACCGAAAGAAGAAGACCCCAAGTCAATACACGCCCATAGGAAGCGGAAGAAGCGATGGTGGAGGAAGAGGTTTCGCACTAGGCCTCGCCCAAAACATTGAGTACATAGATCCAGGCAAGAAAGGAGGGATCTCTTTGGGTGACCAAGTCTTGACCAAGTAGCCAATCTGCAAGTGGCTAAAAGCAATGCTTGAGTATGCGAAAAATAGAATAGAAGAAGAAAATAAGAGACAAACTCGGCTATGGGAGGAAAGACAAGAGAGATTAAGAAGAGATGAAGCTGCCGGAAGGCATATGAAAAGAAGAAGAAGGCGGTGAAGATGAGAAAAAGAAGAAGACCCGAGAAGATAGATGACAGAAGAAGATGATGAAAGAAGGAGGCGTGAAGCGAGATGAAGTGTTCTTTCCACCCTTCATGTATTTTACTATGTAAATACATAATATGTAAGTCTTCTTCGCAATAAAGTCTGTAAATTCTCTATCTTTTTGTGTAGACAAATGTTTGCTCGATACACCTTGTAAATGATTGTGTAAAAGAACAAGAATGTTATGATCAATAAAAGGATTGATTCTACGCATACATTCTATGTGAATGCACTATCTGTATGTATCCTTGCTATTTACTTTTTGAATGTCTTAAGTTTTGGCATCATCAAAAAGGGGAAATTGTTGGGAAATTTATTGTTTAGATTTTGATGAATGCCATGTAAAACTTAGAATAGGAAGTTGGCACCCCATTTTTGTTGTAAACTGCATTGTAATAAATAGGGGGTCAAGCCGAGTTAAGTCGACTATGCCCAAACATGCAAGAAGACAACGGAGACTAGAAGGAAGACTCATTGCAAGACAGTGAGTATGGCAAAGAAGAGAAGACGAGAACTCGGCAAGGAGGAAGCTTAAGATGCGGTGAGAGGAGTATCGGTCAAGTCAACTCAAGATAAGCCAAGTCTCAAGTTGGAGTGACAGAAGAGTCATCCAATGATTGGAAGGCGACTCTAAGTCACCTGGGAAAGCAAGGAAATGCGAAACAAGTCGAGATAATCGAAAAAGATCCGTTGCCGAAATCAAAGAATTACTTAAACAAGTAATATCTCCATGCTACCTTTCTCGAAGTGCTCGGTCCCGAGAAGCGTGCAAAAGCAATAAACCAATGGGAAGCACTACACCGTGTCGAACTACGAAAAGTCAAGAATAATTCATACGAGGAAATGGCAATTCCAAGGATCGCAACAAGACAAGCTAACGACCACAAGTGACTTTCAAAAATAAGCTATCTCTTCAATGATAGGCAGATTTTTGAAAAGCTCACTATAAAAAGGCTGAGGAATAACTCGAGAAAAAGTTACGAAGGTTACCTTGACCATCCGAGAATTGAATACAAGCAAGAAAGAAACATTTTGTAACCTGAAATATTCTCAAGTTATTAAACGCTCAATCCTCAAGCCTACCTTACGAAGAACATCAATCCAACACTCACCTGTGAAGGAAAGATAACTTCAATCGAGTTGAAGAGGAAATTAGAAGAATAATAAAGGGGTCTACATTCCACGAAGGATTGTAGGAAGGTTCAAGGTCGAATCAAGTCTTGAGCTTTTGGAGGGCTTCGTGATCAAATCCAAAGAGCTTGAGCAAGTGGGCTGTAGTAGCAAGACAATCGCCTGTGAAGAAGAAGAGCCGAGTCGTCATTTGAAGCCACCGAGTGATCAAGGCGTCTCTAGATCGAGTCCCAAAGAATCAAGTCACCGTGTGATCAAGACTTGTATCGGACTATTACCACTTTGTATCTTGATCAATACCTAGTGGATTCCTCCGGGAGTTAGAGAAGAGAGGAGTAGAAGAATTACCCCATCTTCGAACCTCTATAAAAACTTATCGTGTCATTTACATTTCAAAGACTTTAAATTCCTGCATCTTATTTGCTTAACTTTGCTGATAAATTTGCTATATACTTGATAATTTCTAAGTACTAAATCAAGCTTTAAATCTCTACTAAACCAAACTTAAGGGTGTTAAGTCTTCCTGAAAACAAACCACGGTTGAGCTAAATTGGTCATCCACCAGGACACAACCGTGTAGTATCAACTCAACTTTTAAAAGGACTAAATCGAAATTTTGGTAAGGTTTATTCAACCCCCTTCTAAACCTTACACTCACACCCCTTGGGACCTACAACAGTAAATTCCTCATCTTGTTTCTTTTGCGTTCTGTTTGTGGTGTCCCAGTTACAACCTTTATATCTATATCCTGAGGAAGAAGATGCTAAGTGAGTACTTTTAGTGTTATCTCGCTCAAACTTTATTTTCTTGCACAATGAGAAATGATCTCCGAAGAGTCATCTCAATCTTTAGGGTGTTGTTACTAACTATAAATCCTTAATGTACAAGAAACTGAATAAAACCATAGAGAATTCGAACTTTATGAACTTTACTTTGAAGCGAGAAAGACACATCCTAATGTACTCCCGTATGTTCCATTTTTATTATAACCTTATTGAAACAAGATTAGTCAAGAAAATACTCGTTTCAATCAATATCTTTAAGGAACTACTTAACACTAATCTCCTCAAACATAATGCCCCAAAAGATTTAAAACAAAGTGAAAAACAAGACAAATAAATTCCATATAGACGGATATTTTAAAAATACAAGCGAGAAATTTGATTCAAGGAATACAATTAAAAATGCTCACACTTAATCATGTCATAACATAATAAATGCATGACATTAGAAAATGATAGTGGGCCCATCTTGAGATACCTAGCACAACATTGAGTTCAGTCTTTAGACAAGAGCATCAATTGTAAGTGGTACTCTCAAATGTAGTAATCAAATACGACAATAAGTCCCGTCAAATAATAACCTTCCTTTGGGCGATTATTGTTTACATGTATAAATTAATAATCATCACGTATTTATTACCACATGTATGTCTATTATTCGCCAAGTAATAACCTTCATTTGGGCCACCATTATTCGCATAAATAATAGACACACACATCTTAATATTCCAAAATAAATAAATCTACACAATAGAGGTTACTTTGGCAACATATTGTTTCAATTAAATTATAATGAAATATCGGACATCAAATATAATCCCGATTTTGCCTCACATGTCTATCATCCGCCGCATAATAACCTTCCTTTGGGGCCGATTATTAACCGCATAGATATAAACAAACCGCAAATCTTTTGCACGATCTAATATTTCAAAATAAATTTAGTAACAGAGGTCACTTAGGCGACATGCTATTTCAATTTATCTCGAAATATAAAGATGAGATTCGGCCGACTAATATATCGGGATTATAACTAAATTTGGTCGTATTATCAAAATATTAAATTTAAATCCAATCTCGATTTAAATTTAATTCAATCCTTATGGGTATGAATAAATTCATCCCAACTTTATGACCCAATGAAGCAAGCTCTAACCATAAGCCGAAAAACCATCCTTACTAGAACTTAAAACCCCAGTGGCAGATTAGGCTTTCAACTTTATATGAACTTGATTTCAAATTAACCTTATTTGAATATAAAGTCCAAAGAAAACTAAATAAGACTTTAAATTCAACTTTATTTAAATTTAATAACCCAGATAACCAGATTGGGTCATAAATTTAACCCATCAGAAATTGAACTAAAATCAAGTTCAATATCCTTAATTTTAAGCCCAAAACTAAACCATATAAATTTGAGCTTAAAATAAATTAAACTCAAAATTTAATTCCTAATTTTGATTTAAAGCCTGAAAAACCAAAAGGCCCTAAAATCAAACTCTTAATTTCCTTTATTGGGTTTTAACTGTATTTGGGTCAAAGTCCTTATGGATTATATTTGAAAATCAACATTAATCCAATTTTTATAAGCTGAATTAACCCATTCTTAATGACCCAATATATAAGCCCAAATTTTATATATCCAAAATTTTCCTTAGAACTGTGGACCCAAAATAATTCAAGCCCAAATCAACTTTTAATTGAAAGTCCAAAAGTAGAGCCCAAATAAGAGTCATCATCTTCCTCAAGACAAACCCTAGAATTGGACTTTTTCCTCCACACCAAGCCATAGCCTCAGCCACCACCACCTTTGCCTTTAGATCGTTCTCCCATAAGTTCCATGGTCGCCGTCCGCAAGACCATCGCCGACCAACAAATCGAGAGACCGGCTCGACAACGATAGCCTGCCGCCAATACATTCCTCTCGTCCGCCCACAAATCGCCATTGACGGCGGGAACCATAAAGGGTACCCTCGCCGCAAGCCCCACAACCGTAAGCTTCAACAATCGCCTCCCGAACCACCGTAGTCGCCACCGACAATATATCATCGTGGACCAAAAAAACCCGTCGCCCGAGAATCGGGTTTGGTCGCCGTCGCGCTTTGTTCTCTCTTTGGATTTCCCCTTTTTTATGAATCTTGATGGTGGCCGGGATGTTTGGTGGTGTTGAATTTGATGGGAGTTGCGGTGGTGCTATCGCGCGCCTTCCCTTCCAGGCTTCCATCGGAATAGAAATCGGACTTTGGAAGAACGATTCGACATCTCTCAATCTTTAATCTCACCACTTAAATCCATCCAAAAGATAAAGTAGTTGAATTGTTGAAAACCCACAATTCCAAAATCTGAATTGGTGCTTTGATAATGCTCTTACACAATAACATTAGAATACTCGACATTAATAATCGCCAATGAATCTAGATTTCTAAAAATTTCTTTCAATTTCTTATATCAACAAAAAAAGAACTTCAAATCTGTTTTCCAAAATTGCCGATTCATCTAAATACGTCATAATAGAACCAAATTATCAAGATCTACAAATTCATCCCTTTTAATCACATAAATAACACATAAATTAAATGTTCTTGATAATTCAAAATGATTGGGCTCGATACCACTTGTTAGAATTAATATAATTAATTCATACCCTAGAATCATCACGTGAATTATCAAAAAATAAATATAAAATGAATCTAAATCGGAAGCGCACCTTAAATCTATAGACACAAATAGATACCTCGGATCCATACAGACGCATGTGAATCCTTGATCGGGTTAGCGTCTTCCACAAACAAATCCTTTAGGTACTCCATTGGTGTCTCTCAAAGACGGGGAAGAGGAGACGATCAAGCGGCCGATTTGACTTGGGGACCATAACCCTAATAAGAGTTCTTTATATACTAGGTTAATTAGAAGCCCATCAATCCTAATTAACTAGTATTGAGTCTCTACACATTGCAAAGCCTATACGCAATAGATATCCCTAGAGCCTGTCAAATTAGACCACTTAATTGGCTCCATTAAATTAGATAGCCCATAATATAATTGTAATTACATATATAAGTCCACATGGGAAATTAATAAAAATCCCAACAAGACATTCCACCGTAAATGGGAGATTCCTTAGATTTATTCCTTCTAGCTCTTCTACAAAAATAAGCTCTCCCAAAATGTACAAGAAATAAAGAACAATGAAAGAAGTTGTTCCAAAAAGTGATGCAACACCACTAATCCAAAATCCTTGTAACAAGAAAAACAAACCCTAGGCTCACCAATAACTCAAGAACAGAAGATATTGAATGGTTTTACAAGTTGTGAGGCCCGCACTCTGTGCAACAAACACACTAAAACATGGTACGCACAATCAGTTCTTAAGTTATTTTATGCACTCTCCTTAAAGACTCTTTTTAGACTAAGGCTCTCAACAATGACTCTAGGCACATCGATAACTCAAGAACAAAAATTATAGAAAGCTGTTGCAAGTTGTGATGCCGGCACTCTGTGCAACACTCCGAACCTAGTATGCACAACCTGTTCTTGAGTTATTTTCTCCACTCTCTGGGGAAATTTATGTATAGATTTTGATGATTCCATGTAAAACTTAGATTAGGAAGTTGGCACCCCAATTCAACTGTAAATCTACTTGTAATAGATAGGGTTCTATTAGTTGAGTCGAAGGCAGCCAAGTTTAAGATTACAGGACCCGTCTGAAGATTGAAAAGAAGACCCAACTGTAAGGAAGCTGAGTGAAGTACAGAGAAGTATCAGTCAAGTGGTTAAAAGGCTATTTCTGTCAGCTGACAGACAGTTAAGTCGTTCCTAAAAGATTGGAGCTGACTCAAGACAAAGGGGTAAAGTAGCTGTCAAGTCAAAGTCGAATGTGATGGATCCGTTGCACAAAAGTCAAGGATATTACTTATTATAGTAATACGTCCATACTGCAGTATCTAAAAGTGCTCATCCCAGAAGCGTGCAAATGGAATAAACCAATGTGAAGCACTGAGCATGTGTCAGGACTTGAAAGAGCTACAAGCTTCAATTAAAACGAGGATATGTCACCATCACTTGCTGCAGATCAAGAAAAGACAAGCCACCGACCAAGAAATATAGTTTGAAAATGCATCTATCTCTTCAACGGATACATTGTCAAACAGATACTATAAAAGGCCGAGGAACTCATTTAAGAGAAGGTTACCAATATGAATGCAAGCAACCAAATCCATTAACCTGTAAAGCAAAGCAATATCTCTCAAGCATTCAAATATTATCCTCAAGCCTAATCTCGAAGGAAATCGATCCAACACATTCAGTAAAGGAAAGACAACTTCATTTATTGAAGAGGAAAAACTTATTTCAAGAACAAGGTGTCTATTCTCCAAGGTCAAGGAGGTGTAGTAAGGTTCCCGGATCGAACTGAGCTTTGAACCCGTTGGAGTGCAAAGTGAACAAATCCAAAGGTTTCAAGGAAGTCAAGTAGCGAGGCGTACCGTCTTGTAAAGAAACCGACTCCAAGAGCAACTAGTCATGTGATCAAAGTCTCGGATCGTAACCATTTTGTGACCAAGTCAAGTTATATTCTTTGATTTCTCCGGGGGTTGGAGAAGAGTGGATTAGAGGAATTACCCTATCCTCGAACCACTATAAATTGCTTGTATCTTTTACATTCAACATATTTACTTTCTTGCTTATCTTTATAATTGTTGTTTGTTAATTTGCTAAGTCAACTGATAATAACCTAGCTTAAACAAGTGTTGAAAAATATTTTTAAAAACAAGGGTGAAAGTCTTCCACCGTTAAAAACCAAGTCAAGTATATTTTTAAAGTGTTAGTGAATCAACTTGAGTTATACTATCAACAACTCGATCCGAGTGCATTGAGTAGCTAACTCTCTTTGTGTAAGCAAACCTAGCTATCCACCAAGGACTTAGCCGACTTGAGTCAACTCTGAATTTCCAAAAGGACTAAAAATGAAAAGTTGGTAAAGTCTATTCAACCCCCCCTTCTAGACTTTACTTATCACCTCTTGGGACCTACAAGTGGTATCAGAGCGGTTGGTTAATTGAACCTTCCGCACTGGTTACTAAACTAGATCTCATTCTTTTTTCAAAAGAACAACACTTGCATTTTAAAGCTTTTTTTAAAAGCAAAGTTATTATCATGGAAACAAATCTAACTCGCATTCCAATGTTTACTGTTGAAGAATTTGATGATTGGAAATACGTATGCAGGCACACCTTTCAGCCTTACATGATGAAATGTGGTTGGTCATTGAGGATGGAACACTACAAATAATGAAGGTGAACACGGCTATCAGGGCTCCTGGCTGCTGATGTACCAGAAGGAGAGGCTGCTGTAGCTCTTGTGACACGAGGCGCACGTGCTTCTTTGCGCCACTACATGCGGTACCTAAACCTCGCTATGGTGGGAAAAGCCATGTTGCGAGTGGACAAATAAGACGAGAAAGAGATACAACTTGGACAATGTTGCCAAGGACATTATATTTTGTACAAAACTCTTGATAAAGCCATGTTGAACAAAGTCAAATCTTGCAAAATGGCTAAAGAAATATAGGAAAAACTAACTTTAATTTGTGAAGGATCTGATCAAATTAAAGAAAATAAATTGACTGTTGCTGTTCAAAAATTTGAAAATATTAAAATGCTTGCATGTGAGAGTCCTGGATCACTCGATGCCGATTCACAGAGATAACCAATGAGCTCTTAGCTCTAGGAAAATAATATACACAGAGGAAAATGTGTATGAAGATTCTAAGGTCTCTCCCAACCGAGTGAGAAATGAATGTGATGGCTTTGAGATATTGAATGGACCTTACAAGAACATCCAACCACGAGCTATTCTAAGACCTTAAATCCTATGAATTTGAGCTCGAAGAAAAGAGCAAGAAGAGACAACTGTACCTAAGACAGCTCCAAGAGAGCTAAATCCAAAGAAACAAGAGGAAAAAAGATTTAAAAAATGTGAATCATTCACTAAGGCATCTAAATCATTGGATGAACTTATAATAATTTAGAAGGAAAATAGAGATAAAATGGCCTTCGATTTAATTCCTTTGTGCATTCCCAAACTCCAAGAGTGGTAATGGAAAACGAATCCTCAAGTAATGAGGCAGTCCAAAAATCCAAGCACCATGTGTTGCACCTACACCCACTCACAAACACAATCACAACCATGTTGGCCTTGGGTACAAAGGTAAAGGCAAAAAGCCAACAGAGTATGCTGAAAGGACATCTAAAGCAAAATTCAGAAGAGTCCATCAGCAGACTCCAAACAGGAAATACTCTGTAAAGTCTAAACAGAGCTATCAAAAGCCCCAGAGATTTCAGTAAATAAAATCATATGATGGAAATGGTAGAAATTATCCCAGCCAAGCTGATTGGAACAATTAAATGAGACATCAGCCAAGTCCAAAAGGATACAAGCGCAAATGGCAAAGACCTCAGACTAAAAAAAAGGTCATTCCCAAGGCAAAATATTATAATCAAGACACATATGCACTAAAGCACAAAGCCCAATATACACAAAAGTTTCGTGAATTATTCCAAGAAAGTAAATGCACAAGCTCACACACAGCATACGACAAAAGAGACACCAGTATGAGCTTAAATCCCCTAAGCAATTTGCAAATGTTCATAATGATTATGGAATTGATAGGTGACAACCTCTTGAGTCGACCATTTGGCTATAGGTTGGCCGGATCACTTTATAATGCTAACCCCTCAGGGACCCAGGCAAGTATGGGTACCTAAAACTAATTTCTTTGATTGCGGTTCAAGGAACAACCGAGTGTCAAGGAACCTGGTACATGGATAGTGGTTGTTCCACACATATGACCGAAACAAGAAAAATCTTCAAAGTTCAAGGAAATAAAAGGTGCTAAATTCATATTTGGAGGAAATGAAGCTCTCAGAGGAAATCAAAGGCACATGATCCATAAAGATGAATGGACTAGAAATCACAGATGTAGCCTGTGTTGAAGGGCTCAATTTTAATCACGAGCATCACCAACTCCGTGACAAGGGCTATAATGCAGGATTCAACATGGGTGTTTGCCAAATCAAGGATGCTAAATCAAATGAAATTGTGCTACAAGGATCAAGGCGAAAAAACATGTATGTAGTGGATTGGTCAATCACTACACCAAGCACATGTCTCGCTAGAAAAGAGCACATCCGAATCAAGTTGGTCAGATTATCATAAGAAGCTAAGTCACATGTTTCAAGACAATCAACAAGCTTGCAAGGAGTCATCTTGTGGAAGGATTGCCTAACTCGATTAGTACAAGAAGGAGAGCATTTGTGATGCATGCTAGATGGGAAAGCAAATAAAGTCTTCTTTCAAGAAAAAGCCAAGTCCTCCTTCAACCAGGATATTGCACTTATTGCATATGGATTTATTTGGTTCTCACAACCAACAAAGATTAGTGGAATGAAATACACCTTAGTTGTGGTGGATGATTATTCAAGATACATATAGACACTCTTTATGTGTAAAAAGAAGGAAACCTTCGTGGCTCCTCGGTGATGAGAAGAGTTCAAAATGAGAAAAGTCAAACAATTACCAAAATAACAATGGCAAGGACAACTTGAAAGCTTTTGATGCTAAAGTCGATGAAGGTATCTTTTTGGGATACTCACCGAGAGTAAATCTTTCATAAGCGCCAACAAGAGGACTATGATCACATAAGAGTCTACCCATGTGGTTTTTTATGAACCTAATGTTAATGGAGAAGATATTAATGAGTTAGCTGACAAGATGAATCAGCCAATTGTTCAACAGAGTCCCTATGTTGAGGCAGATATAACAAGACTCAACCCAGATGAAGATGAGATAGCTGAATCTCGAGACACATGTGAAGTTTGCAACTGAATGATGATGATGAAGCTATTCAAGATAACTTAGCTGCGAGACGACTGAATCCAGCAGACTTACTCCAACCAGATGTGAGATAGCTGAGAGACCATCATCAAGAGCTTATCATTGGATATGTTAGAGAAGGAGTAAGAACTAGATCCAGAACCCAACATGAAACTATGTTCACTTGTTTCATCTCTCAGATTGAACCTAAAGATGTGTCACAGGCATTAGATGATACACATTGGATTCCACACATTGGATTCTAGTTATGCAGGAAGAGCTGAATCAGTTTGAAAGAAACAAGGTTTAAGAATTAGTTCAAAGGCCTACCCACCAAAATGTTATTGGTACTAAGTGAGCATTTAGAAACAAGATGAATGAAGAAGGATCTGTTGTAAGAAACAAAGCATGATTGGTAGCCAAAGGGTATTTACAAGAGGAAGGCATAGATTTTGATGAAATCTTTGCACCTGCTGCAAGATTGGAAGCAATTAGGATGTTTCTTGCTTATGCTGCACACAAGAACTTTACTGTTTATCAAATGGATATGAAGAGTGTATTTTTAAATGGACTTTTGGAAAAAGTCTATATGGAGCAACCTCTAGGTTTTGAGCAGAAAACTATTGGAGATAAGGTCTACAAGCTCAAGAAAGCCTTGTATGGACTGAAACAAGCACCAAGAGCCTGGTATGACACATTGTCTTAGTTTCTCATTGACAATGGATTCACCAAAAAAGATGGTTGATAGAACACTCTTCAGAATTCAAGATGGGGAGAGTATATTGCTTGTTCCAATTTATGTGGATGACATCATATTTGGATCCACAAATAAAGAGTTTGTGTGATAAATCTCAAATCTCATGTAAGGAAATTTGAGATGAGTATGATGGGAGAACCGACTTTCTTTCTAGGTCTTCAAGTCAAGCAAATGAAGGATGGAACCTTCATAAGTCGAACCAAATATACTCGAGTTTTAATGAAGAAATTTGGCATGGAAGAGAAGTCATCTGTGAAAACATCAAGTAGGCGGACATCAAGTAGATGGCAAAGTTGTAGATCAAACCGGATATAGAGCTCTAATCGGATCATTGCTCTATTTGACAAAGAGGGGCCGCGACATCACCTTTGATGTAGGTGTATGTGCTAGAATTTAATATGCACCAAAAGAGAGTCACATGATCGCAACCAAGAGAATCCTAAGGTATTTGAAGGGATACCAAGAAGTTGGCTTATGGTATCCAAAGGATGGAGAATTCAAGCTAGTTGGCTACTCGGACCCAGCACTATGTTGGATGTAGAATGGACAGAAAAAAGTATATCGTACTTGTCAAATGCTTGAAATAGATTAGTTTCTTGGTTCAAGAAGAAAAAGAATTCAATAGCTACATCCACAAATGGTTGAGTAGTACATAGTCATGCAGAGACAATTGTTGTGCCCAAGTCTTATGGATGAGGCAACATATGAGAGACTATGATATAGAAGAAAAGAAGATTCCAATTATGTGTGATAACACAAGTGCCATTGCAATTACTCAAAATCCAAGATTGCACTCAAGAACCGAGCACATTGATGTCGGATATCATTTTATAAGAGACCATGTTGAAAAGAAAGACATAACATTGGAATACATATCAACCGATAAGCGAAGAATGATATATTCACTAAGACTTTATGTGAATCGAGGTTTGAAGAGCTTAAGAATGATTAATTGAGATGAGTTAGGAGCTCGGAAGACTTAATCACAGAGTTAAAGAAGAGAGAAAATGGAAATCAACAAAGTATCACCTTTTAGCCAAGTGAAACTTCCAAGTGAAATAGCCTAGACGACTATTCAAACAGTATTGAGTTAGGGAAAACCGAGTGCTTATTAAGTGAGGAGAAAAGTAGAGTCAAGTCACTTATGAAGATAGGCCGAGTTGTTTATGAGCTAAGTGACAAAAACAATGTTTTCTATGATCGGGGAATGTTTTTAGGCTTGACGTCGATACGTGTAAAATATACGTGCATTTTTAAGGGCTTATTTTGATATATAATTGATGCGCTTGCATGTATATTTAGTGTACTTTACTTAGTTTCCTTTGTTGGGCGTGATACTGCGTACTCTTGTGAATTTTGCAGAAAATAGAGCTAAATTGTACAAAAGGTGATAGCATGTTTCAAAGGATATGTAAAAAGCCATGGCACAAGCAAAGATGTGAAGGAAAGAAGCATGGACGGTCGAACAAAAGGGAATTTCCTTCAAAAACGTCCAAATGCACTAACAGTTTCCAGTACTGGCAGAGTTTAGTATTTTGGCCATAACTTTCTCTACAAAATTGATATTGAGCTGATTCAAGTGGCTATGGAAATCAAAAAGAAATGGAAATAACTTTCATGAAGACCCCTGGAACAAAATTCGATCGCACGACCATCCCGTGTGTATTCACACGGTCCGTGCGATGTGTCTACAAATCGAATTGGTCTCCTAATCCCGTCGAACTCTACTAAAGATCTCTCTAGGCACCTATATAGAGGGACCAAAGATCTTCACAAAAATAAAGTCTATACACCACAAAATACAATACAATACACATGATTACACAAATCAAAAGTCTTCGATAGAGGAGAGCTAGGTTACGAAGAGCATCACATGGCCTTTCACATCTAAGGAAGCACAAAAGTTTCAAGGCTTGGAAAGAGGATCCATCCCGACAAGAAGGAGTTTTTTTCTTAGTTTAGATCTCTTGTCTGCACTTAAACGATGTCACAATGTTGATTTCAAGTTTGTCTATGAGTTTGTTATCAATGTTTGGCTAATCTTTCGGATCTTAGGGCATAATCAAAACGTGGATTCATATTAAATCTTGAATTATTATTTTCTTAATTGATTCATGTGTTCTATTTTATGAATTTGAGTGCTTATTCTTAATTGCTTATTATTTGATCAATAATTTGCATATCATATTTGTTAATGCGAAATTTGGGAGGGAGTTCTAACAAAGACTAAATCGAATTTAGACATAAATGGGTGTAACAAGTCGAGACCTACAACCTTGTTTGTGGGGAGTCATTCAATTTATAGATCATTTGGGAGTTAATAATAGTTATAACGTATCGTAACATCTACAATTGTTATTAATCTCTTTTTATGTGTCTTTGGAGGGGGAATAGACTAATTTAGAAATTAAACCCATAGAAACGCATGAATTGGTTTTGTTAAACATTGATTGGATTTAATATCGAAGAAGCATGTTGACATTATGTGCCTAGGGTTGCTTTCGTATTTGTTGAAAATACTTGTGGGGTTCAAAATTTATTCCTTTTAATTTTAAGTTTTGATTATTTTTATAAAATTTGTGATATTCGGTCGCGCCAATAAAATTGGAATACGATGTTATTATAGCCTAAGTGTTTCGTATTCAATCCTTTAGGAATACGACCTTGCTTTCCATTATCCTATAAACTACACTCGTACACTTGCAAAAGATAGAGATCCAAAAATTTTTGGCGAATAAGTTTTTAGTGCCGTTGCCGGGGATTGAAAGATTCTACTTAGATATAGTAATAAGTAGTTCAATCATAATTGAAGCTTTTGTAAATATTTTTTTTTATTCTCGATTTTTTTTGTAAATATTTTTATTTTTTTGATTTTGCAAAAAAATTTATTTCGAATATTTTTTCCTTTTGTGACTTGTAAATATTTTTTTATTCTATATTTGTATTTTTGTAAATAATTTCTTTTATTTTCGATTTTTTCCTTCTTTTATAAATAATTTTTTTATATAATTGATTTGTTTCTAACATTGTTTTTGTTGAATACGAGACCAAATCTTTGTGGGAGGCCAATGTCAAAATGGCAAATTCCCAAGCGATCTTGAACTTAATCCAAGAAAACAAAGCAATGCCATTCGCCCGATGGATGGTACAGATATGAGCGGTTCAATGACAAAGTGATGTTAGAAATCTGAAATCCGACTAAAGACGTAAAACTTAGCGCTTTGTGGGAGGCAACCCAAGAGGCATCGCGACAAACTACGGGTAAAAAAAAAGATATGACAGACGCACACGGACGTGTGGACGCACACGACCCGACCGTGCGACCGCTCCTCCCTGTTTCAAATTTGACGGATGAGCTCCGGCTTCACCGAACTATCCGAGTAAGTACTTTTTACGCATTCCGCTTTCTTTTGATAATTTTTTCATATGTTCGGGACAAATCATATTTTAAGTTTGGGGTGGTTGTCAAGAATGTGTAAATAAGTATTGTTGCATTATTGCATTGCATTTAAAATTGCATGTAGAGCATAAAATTTACATAAAGTTTTTTCAAATTTTCAATTTTTTTATTTTTATTTTAGCATGTTTATCGCTTTAGCATGTTTAATTGCATTTATGTGTGTTAGGATCTGAAATTCAAAAAAAAGTACAAAGCTTTCGTATGTTTGTTACTATGAGCATTTGATTTTTTGAGATGAAATATTTGTGTGAAATATGTGAAGAATTGTTGAGGAGATATCTTGAACTTATTTGGCATTGATTGAGAAAATTAGGTATTTGAGTATGTTGCGAAAAATAAGCCTCGTGAGCTTTTGTGCATATAACTCGCTTATATATTATGCAATCTTGTTTTCTTTTTGAGTGTGTCATTCATGATTGTTAGAACTCTAGAACTTGCTTTGGTATCTTCATTGAAGCCATGTGTGTGTGCAATTTTTGAAAATGATTTAAGGCCATCTTTGTTTAGCCTAGTTAGCCTAAAAAGCCTACATATGAACTCATGATTACCTAGTTAGCCACTTTGAGCCTTAACCTTTTATTGTTAGTCACATTTTGATCTTTAAAAATTGAAAGATGATTTTTATCCCTAAAATTACTTGAGCTTATAGAAGATAAATAGTTTGGGGAGATGTGGTGAAATTGTGAAAAAGAGAGAAAGTTGACAAAAGAATGAGGGATGAGCAAAGTGCTAGGTAAATGAAAGAATAATGAAGCTCGAAAAGAAATAAAAATCTCTGAAAAGAAAGAAAAAATCGAGCAAAGGAAATAAAAGAAAGAAAAATTCTGAAATGTTTTGAAAAAATTGAGAGATTGAGGCTAAAGAAAAATGAAAAGAAGGAAAAAAGCCCTAAGAATGAAAAAAAAAGAGAAAAAGAATGGAGTTGAGTTGAAAAAGAAAATATCTTGAAATAATGATTTTTAGATGAAATTGGGTTGGTGAATTGCAAGTATGTGTACTTAAATTCTATTTACTTAAGTCAAGTCACTTAATCCAAATTTTTCCTACTCTTACCAAAGAGGTACATTACAATCAAATGAAAAGTCCTTTTTAATTCTTAAGTTGCGCACACTAAAGTGGTAGAGATGTTAGACGATTTGCAAGCTTATGTTAGTTCTACATTCATTGAATTGATTTTGAGCGCAAACACTTTCCATACACTTTGAGAGATGAGTGATACACTACTTTCTTGTGAGTCGCGATGTAAAGTACCCGAAAGAGTATTGATTATGCTTTGAACTTGTGATTGATGACTTCTTGATAATGAATTGCATGGTTTACTTAGATATGAAGTCGAATGAGATTGAATGTTTATTGTGTTCTTGTGTGTCCTTTGTACCCCTTGATATTATTTTTCTTAATTTGCTCGAGGACGAGCAAAGGTTTATGTTTGGGGATTTTGATACATGTAAAATATACGTGCGATTAAGGGCTTATTTTGATTTATAATTGATGCATTCTCATGTATATTTAGTGTGTTTTACTTGGTTTCCTTTGTTGGGCGTGATATCGCGTACTCTTGTGAATTTTGCGTAAAATGGAGCTAAATTGGACAAAAGGTGATAACATGTTTCGTGAGGATATGTCAAAAGCTAAGGTACGAGTAAAGTCAGAAGAAAGAAGCGGGATGGTCGAACAAAAAGGAATTCTCTTAAAAACATCCAAACACGCGAACAGCTTTCAAAGATCGACAGAGTTTAGTATATTGGCATAATTTTCTCTATAAAATTGATATTGAGCTGATTCAAGTGGCTATGGAAAGCTACAAGAAAGGGATACAACTTTCATGAAGACCTTATGAGCAAGATTCGATCGCATGACCGCCCGTGGATTCACACGGTCCGTGCGATGTGTCTATGGTCTGAAATGGTCTCCTAATCCCGCCGAACTATACCAATGATCTCTCCAGGCACCTATATAGAGGGACCAAGGCTCTGCACGAAACTTCAATTCTTTATACCACAAAATATAAATAATACACAATATTACACAAATCAAAAGGTCTTCCGAGAGAGAGGCTAGGTTACGAGAGCACCGTAAGGTCTTTCATATCTACTAAGCACAAGAGTTTCAAAGGCTTGGAAGGAGGATCCATCCCGACAAGAAGGGTTTTTTTCTTTTTAGTTTAGATCTCTTGATCGTACTTAAACGATGTCACATTGTTGATTTCAAGTTTATCTATGAATTTGTTATCAATGTTTGACTAATCTTTTGGATCTTAGAGCATAATAAAAACTATGGATTTATGTTAAATCTAGATTATTTATTTTCTTAATTGATTCATGTGTTCTATTATGAATGAAAGTGCTTATTCTTAATTGCTTATTATCCGATCAATAATTTGCATGTCATATTTGTTAGTGTGAAATTCGAGAGAGGAGTTCTAAATACGATGGAAATCGAATTCGGACATAAATGGGTGTAATGAGTCGGAGACCTACAAATCTGTTTGTGGGGATTCATTCTATTCATAGATCTTTTTGGGAGTTAATAATAGTTGTAACATATCGAACATCTATAATTGTTATTAATCTCACATATGCGCCGCCCGAGGGGGAATAGACTAATTTAGAATTGAACTCATAGAAACGCATGAATTGGTTTTGTTAAAAATTGATTGGATTTAATATCGAAGAAACATGTTGAGATTATGTGCCTAGGGTTGCTTTTGTATTTGTTGAAATATACTTCCTGGGTTCAAATTTATTTCTTTTAATTTTAATTTTTAATTATTTTTATAAAATTTGCGATATTCGGTCGCTTCAATAAAATTGAATACGATGTTATTGTAACCTAAGTGTTTTGTTTTCATTCCATGAGGAATACAACATTGCTTGCCATTTGTGTACTATTATTGTGGTTGTTTCCATGGGGTTCTACAAACATTGAGAATTTCAAAGAAATAGGTCCCCGGTAGTGGCTTGGTTTCCAAAGTGTTAACCGTATTTTCCTCGTTGCCTTCGGGGCATCGAGACACTGTGGAGGGTTTCGTAGAGGTATCTTCCTATAATCATACGTAATATGTTATTAGTACCTATCTTAAGTTATCATCGCATAGTAGTAATAATATAAAGAAGTCATCATATTCACACTCAATATGAATAATTACGAGTCCCTTTCCTTTTTATTTTTCACGAGAGGAGCCTAGAGTTTGTTCTTCTAATATATCAAGTACACATGCAATAAGGAGTATGAAATAAAAGTAATAAGACATAATGACATGAATAATATGTGTTGCATAGTATTGTGACATGACATTTCATGAATATTGAGTAATAACATAATAATTTGCATACCTTGAGGAATCCTAAGCGAGATATGGTGGAGGTGGATGTCACTATTAATAATTTTCATAATAATTTGCATACCTTGCATACCGTAGACCCGCTCCGATATCATATGTAGTATCCATTTTTTTAGTATATTTAGTATTATTATTTTTATTATTACTATTAATTATATAATTATTAGTTCAATAATTATTATTATTATTATTATTTTTTTTATAACAAACAAGTATCAATAATTACCTGTGCCCAATTTAAAATGTTGATTTAAATTCATTATGGACCCAAAATCTTTCCCCCAACTTTAAAAGTCCAAGTCAAATAGATTCTTTCACAAACCCTACTTATCCCAAACCCCATAATTTCACCCTATAAATACATATTGTCCTCCTACGAATTTTTAACCACTTTTCTACCAAAAATTTGCAATTCAAACTCATAAAAAATAAGAAAAAAATTGCTTCCGTCCGAATTGTCCTTCCTCACAAATGGGTCTCTTTGGTGAGTGCATCGGTGTGTGTGCGTGAGTTAGTGTAGTGTGTGTGTTTAATTGTGTGTGGCAAAGGTGTGTGTGTGATGTATTTATATATGTGTGTGTGTGTGATTTGTGTCGGTGCATCATCAAAGTGTGCCAAGATATAGGTGCTAGTGTGTGTGCGTGCCCAAGTGTGTGGTAATGTATGTTATATGTATATATATGTGTGCGTGAGTTTGTGTGTCTTTTTGTGTGTCAGTGTGTGTGTGAAATAGGGATACAAATTTTGGTATTGTAGACTTGTAGTATTAATTTGTGATAGGATTTCTAATAAAACAAACCCACAAACCCACTTACAGCTTTTCTCTTTTTCAAAGTTTAGGATTAAGATTTGTTTCACCGAAAGTTACTTTTCTTTTTAATTCAATACCTAAGACCTATCATTCAATTCAAATCTTTTTCTTTCTTAATCAATGAGTTATTTATTTATTTTATTTTAATTTATTATTTTACTATATTATTAATTATACTTTATAATTTATTGTAGACAACGAAGAAAACGAGGAGTAACATTTACTCGCATTATTACATTCTTCGCACAAATATCTCGTGTTTATTCGAGGTGGGGATATTTGTATTCACTTCTTGTTTGTCATTATTAAATGCATCGTATAAGTATATTTGTTTACGTGTAATGTGGAATAAAATAATCATGTTAGCAAGGGACCGTAAGAAGTTCCGGGATCAAAAGTACCCTCGGGGTGATCCCAGTGCTATATTAGTCTGGGGTCAGTAAGAAGGTCCGGGATCAGATGTATCCTCGGGGGTGTACCCAGCATTATAAAGTAATCGCCACCAGAGTAAAAGTACAGAGTAAATTACATGTTGAATGTTTACGATTATGCCTATTGATGTATTTAATTTTGACAAATGTGCCCCCATTGACCGAGTTGAAAGCTCACCCATTTGATTAACACTTTTCATGTTAAGGAGTTCGGGCGATGATTGGAGGCGATGGATACGAAATCAATGATTTTATTTATTATACAACTTTAGGAATATTTTATTTTGTTAACGCATTTTAGTTACTATTTTAGTTTTGGATGACTATTGTTTCGGTTGAGTATAAGTACTTTTGGTTACTTGGATGCAAAAATTTAATTATATGCTAATTTTTTTTTCTTTCAATTAAGCTATGGGCACTGCTTGATAGCATATTTGTATTGTTAGAAATTTTGGGTCGTTACAACAACCTTGCTTGCCATTATCCTATAAACTACACTTTACACTTGTAGTATAGAGATCCAAAAAATTTTGGCGAACAACGTCAGCAGTAATTATGGTGTCAGTTAAAGTTTGTACCCGTTTTATCCTTGATTAGATATAAATGTTGCTGTATTTAATGCGGTTTGCACGATCTGATCACAACCGTTGATCAAATTCAATCTTTTTGAATTCCGAAAACCGTCCCCTCACATCCCATATATAGAGAAATAATTTTTCTCTCCCCTCACAACTCTCTTACTCTCAAAGCAACCTAAGGCAAATTTTATCTCTGCAAACAAGAGAAAACCCTAGTTCTTCATTCTTTCGAATCTCAAGTTCAAAACTATGAAATGACACCTTGATATGATTATGTGAAGTTGGCCGGGAAGATCCATACCGAGCTACTATGGATTTTGAGGGCCTGGTCAAGCAACACATAGATAAGGCCTTGGCAAAGAAAATAGCCGAGAAGTTTGAGAAACGGTCTCAAGCGGTTCCTTTCGATGGAGTTCTCGCACACCTATTCGGAAGAGGTTACGATGTTTTACGTGAACACTCAGGTTCATGATGACGAGATCCGCCATTGGTCCATAGCAAGGAAATCAAGTTGACTCACCGCAGACTTAGCTAATAGTTGTTATCTTCCTTCCTCTGGTTTGAAGGAGATAACGAAAAGATTTTAATTTGGGCGCCGCATGGAAGGAAATAGCCAAACCTCGAGGTCAGCCGTGAAGCCTATCTATACAAAATGACCAAGAAGTCATCGATAAAAGACAACTACCACAAGTTGATGGATGTGGTAGCCAAATCTGTCGACATGAAGTTTGGATTCAATCAACTATCTAGAATACGCCGATCGTGATGGTCGCGATTTTGGAAGAGAAGAAAGTAAACGGCTAAGTTTGTTTTTAGCAAGTTGTACCAAAATGTGATGAACAAAGCCATCATCAAGCAGAGTGTTTGAAAGCTCTCTCGGATATGGCCTGGTGTTAGGTCATCTCATGGAGGTTAAGGGTATTCCTCTCAGAATAGGAACCCTTTCATGTGAACAAGAAGATGTTCAGGGCAAATCTCTCAGCTGCCCAACACCAAGCTCATGCAAGAAAGGCGGATACGAGCGAGGGGAAATCAACTCGACCCTATCCCCGAGGACACAACAATGTTTGCATCTTCTCCTAAGCCCGTGAAGAAGAAGAAGACACCTACCCCTACAACCAAGTCGCCTTCCGTCTTGCAAATGAGGAAAACCCCGCTTCTTCCCTACAAAAGAAGGAATCCCCGGCTCCTTCTCCAATTATCAAGAGAAAGCGCTCAGCTATGCCCTGGAAGCCAGCTGCAGCCAAGAAGCTGAAAGTGGCAGAGTCTGCTGCCATTGCTGAAGAGGAGGAGGAACCGTAGAAGTTGAGGTTCCATTGTTAAGGAGAAGAAAAAAACTAGTAAAATAGTTTGAATTAGCTAAGCAAACTAAGTCCGCACAATCATGAGAAAGAAGTCACGAGGATGAGCAAAGAAAACATCAAAGTATAGAAATAGTGTGGAAGCCACTGAGAAAGAAGATACTGCTGTTGGTGAAAAACAAAGTATGCAAGAGATAGCTGTTAGGGAGACAGCTGAAGAGTCAGAACCCAACATAGCTGACAAGGATAAGAAAGAGTTAGCTGTACGCTCTCCTCAGACAGATGCATGGACTACTGAGAAAGAGAGGGCTCCTCTTGAGCCCATGCAGGAGGATGATGATAACTTGATAATGCTATCTCCTGCATACACATACATACAAGAGAGAATACGAATTTGGAGGTGCTTTGAAGTTGAGCGAAGCCAGGTACCAATTTCAAAGTCCTCAGTTCATTAAGGAGGAGGAATACCTCCTGGAGTTTTTGGAAATATTGGTGTCCGAAGAACATTGGATGAGGATTGCTGTACCAATATCCTCTTTGACAGAAAGAAGAACGAGAAGCTTAAGGCACTTGAGAAAGTAAAGGCAGTTGAGGAGTCTAACAAGACTTACACCGCATTTTCACTAAAGCCCCGAACATGCCTTACAAACCCACCAAGAACGACAACGATGTCAAAGAGCTTGACCTCCGATGAAGTCGGGAAGGTAGTGAAGATATATAATAACTTTGGTTTGATTGATTTGATAACTGGAGGGCAATTAACTCGGAACCATAACCCCCTTAATCCATCCATTTACTCAATCTTTTCCTTGTGATTCTTTGTTTTGTCTAGTTTTGTTTTAGAGTATTTTCTTAGTTTTTATTAATCATCAATCACAATTTGTATCGTCTAAATAAAATTACTGCTATTTGTTAGAGATCTTTCTAACCGCAAGTCTACGGTGTTAAGTTTTAATATAGAGAAGTAAGGTTGTCGAATCCACAGGAATAATTATCGAATTATCGCTAAGTACTATAATATAGCAAATTAACTTTATTTAGAAATTCAATATTTGATGGAGTTGATTATACTAAAAATACAAAAATAAATCAAGAATATGAAAATATCAATGAGTTTATCCAAATGATTAAATGAATTCTAGAGGTGTGATGAATCTAGTTATCCCTTATGTTATCAATATGGTTTATCAATCATCAATCACCAATTTATAAGTCAAGATTTCTACAATAATCATTTCCTCTCTCGAGTGCCAAATGATTTTAGATCTCAATAGGGAAATCAATATCTCTATAAAAATCACCAATTGAAATCTCAATAAAAGCTATGAATCTTGATAAATGACTTCAAAGGATTCACAAATCTCTCAATTCTATGAAATCCTAGGTTATGCTATTTCAAGGTCATGTATTCAATTACCTCTCTCAAGTGTCAAATCAAATACACCAAATAATCTAAATTATTGATCAAGTAATTTAGAAGCAATAGATCCAAATAGCACAAATAAATTGATAGATCTAGATTGACAAACCACAATGTCAAAACATAAGTTCAAACATAGATTACATCATCCCTCTAGAATTATAGAGTTTAGCTCATGATTGAAGAAAATGAATACATAAGAACATAACAATACATCTTACAAGATAGAGAGAAAGTAACAAAATAAGAACAAGAGTTGAGGGATCTTCTCTATTTCCGGATGATAAGAGCCTTCAATCTTCTTCTCCAAGATTGTCCCAAGATGTTTCTATTCTTCTCCCTTGTCTTCTTGTTGTTTTGTTGTCTTCCAAATGGTCCAAGATGCCTCGAAATCACGCCCCAAGTGTCTCTATTTATAACCCCACCAAGATCCAAGAAAAAGGTAGGCAAACATAGGAGAATCGCCCGAGCATCATGGCGCCAAAGACAACGTTGCAAGATTGCCGCCGGGCGTTGCGGCGCCGGGCGTTAGCGAGCTGCGCGCCGCCCATGTCTCGCGTCCACAATAAAATTTTTTCTCGCCGGCCCAGTCACGGGCGTGGGAGCCGCAGCGCGCCGCCCATGTCCTGTGTCCACAATAAAATTTTTTCACGGCCTGCAGCAGCTTCCATTTGCTCCGTGCTTCTACCAAACCATCGCATGGTGTCGCCAAGGCGGCTGCGCCATGCGCCCGCCCGTCCTTAGTGGCCAAAGTGCGATTTTTCTCCTTCAAACACGATTTCTTCCTTCCTCGCACCGTTTTCATCGTTTTCTTCATTTTTCGGCTACTAAATCAGATTGACTCTTCAACGACACTAAATGAAATAATTTGGACTCTAATGACTCTAAAAACACCCAAAAATAATACAAAATCCTAATCTAAAAAACTCGATTAGTTGGTAAAATACCAACTTAACAAATACCCCAAAACTTAAGCTATTGTTTGTCCTCAAACAATTATAACACCAAAATGAAAAACATACAAGACAACAACGACACAAACAACTCGCAAAACTCCACAACCAATAACATTTGTCTCAATACTCATTTTACTATCACTCAAGCATACATTTTGACATTGTGATCAAAAGTGTTGAATATTCATGACAATTCCGTTTACATTATTCAAACCGATTCACGCAATCGAATGTTATCAAGATGATCCACTTCTAGGTATCAAAAGATAATGACTACCGGATTCCATAAGCTTGTTATTCACACCAATCTCCACTAATGTAGGCTAATAAAACACAAAGATCAATAAGACTTTCAACGCTTGTAATGTGGCTTAGGGTTAGGTATGAAAATTTAGGATTAAGTGGCTCAACTCACCCAAACACACAATTATCTTTTCAAATCACCACTTGCAACAAAATGGTTGGTTACCTACACTTTTGTTAAATTCTCAATTATTCTCCCATTCCTTTTTTTTTCGAAACCCCTAAACTTAATCTTTTGCATATTTTAACACATGGGGTTTCATAATTATTTTTCTCGACAACTTCATGTGAGTGAACACATACCCTTCTTATCATATCCTCTTCAACCTTCAATCATTTTGTGTGTATGAGTGATGGGTAATTAGGATTTTCACATGTAAGCTCAAGGTAAAAGATTAGTTGCCAAAGAACAAGTTTAAAAGGTTCAAAAGGGGACACTAGTGAAATTATATCGTATAAAGGTAGGCATTTTGGTCAGAGCTCATTCAAAGATGGCCTAAATCATTTTCTTAATGTTATTTCACCTAGATTTCGCCTCAATTAGTGATCGAACAAGTTCTAGAATCCGTGGGATCATACAAGCAACACTCAACTTCATTAATCATTTTCAAATAAGTTAACAGAATTATGCATGAATATGAAATTCAATGAAGCAAAATATAGATCACCACTTAAAAGCATGCTCTTGTGACACTTCAACTCGTAATCAACAAATCTACTTAGTCATGCGTTCTACGATTTAGCAAACTACCCGACTCGATGTAACTCGATTTTTTTTTTGACACGACTCAAAAGACGCAAAAAAAAACAGATTACACCCCCAAACTTAGATTGAACATTGTCCTCAATGGCGAGTGAGAAAAACTTTCCGGTAGCCGAAGTGCCTAGACTCCTCATCGGAGTCGTGTGGTAAAAAGTGAGCAATAGGACCCGGCGATGGTGGTGTCGGGAATCGAACGTCGTGGTGCGTCCTGGCTATATATCCGGGCAAGTACTCGGTTGTGCTCATTCACATATTCTTCCCGTGCCGCTCTGTGGCGTTGCTCAGCTACAAAAGCCCTTCTCAATTCTCGTACTTCGCGAACTAATGCGTCTGAAGGGTTGTTATCGTGATGTGAGCGTCTGGAACGAGAATGTCTTGCCGCTGAACCGGATGGAGCATCGATATTCTGTGGTTGGGCGTGAGTATCAGGCTCAATAGCTGGTAGGGCAAATTCAGGATCAAGGATATATCCCGCACCCTTCGGATTAGGCATACCACCTGCCCATTCGTCATAGGAAGCAATAGTAGCCGAATCTATAGGTCCCTTAGGCTTTTCCAACGGCTCGGAGCTATCCCACTTAACACCTCTCTTTTACATAACCCACAAATTAAACTCGGTAAGACTAGTCCCCGGATTTGGGGAAAAGCATTTTGTGATGAAGGGACGTTGCAATAATTACCACTGGTCGAATTGTATGTCAAGAACTAATGCGTATAGAAGATGGGCTCGCTCTTAGTGACATCACCGACATGCTTGGTTGGTATCAAATTGTTGCATATGAAGTGATACCAAGCTCGCCCATACCGACTAAGACTCGTGTGCGTAAAAAGCGAGAAGCACCTCCCACAACTTTAATATGACGTACCTCGCCTGCAGTCGATATAAGGTATTACAAATTGCCTCCATACTCGGTGGTTGCGAGACAAATTCAACATACGGTGAGTGATCCACCTCCCGTAGTCCATAATAACTTCTTATCATTTCTCAGATCGTGTATACTTTTTGTCCTCCACGTATGAAAACCTCCGAGTGATAGCCGGGCCAGGACTTCGCAATCGCATAAAACTCTCGGACAATATTCAGTGAATGGCCCAGGTTGGGCACAAAGTTTTTTCCATTGCTTCGATGTATCATTTGTGCAAGTTCACCATCATTCGGCCCCAGCTTGTAATCCCGTTCCGTTGTTATACTCTTTTGAGCATAATGTGTCATAATACAAATCAAGTAGCGCCCAAGTTAATAAAACGGTCTTCAACATTTTCCTCGGAAGTACTTGCCACGTTTTTTCCCTTAATTGCATTCTTTGTTCTTGGCATTGTAATTGATCCGGGAATCACCTGAAAATAACACAAGCAAAATAACACACATAGCGCACAATACGAGTTAGGGGTTAGGAATTTCGCAACTACTCAAGAATTATGCATCCCTATCATCGACCCATGATCAAATAGCCTTTAATACACAATGATGATGGCAAGAATCAAATGCCTAAGTGTAATAATTTTCATTGAGACATTTTCACAAACACCTTGTAGGCATATATGCAAAGAAGAGGTTAGCACCAAATTTGAAATTCAATTTATGCCCAATTTTCAACACCAACCAATTCAAGCACATAATAGTCATATATCATCACAATTTATCAAGAATTTATCAAGAATTTCAAATTATAATGATAATGAAAATTCCCACATTGTTAACCTAAGCTTGAAGATTTTGCAAAAGATGATGTACAATGAAGCTCACTTACCCAATTGATGAAGAAGATGAAGATGATGATTAGGTTGCTCAATTGTCCACTTGAATGATGTATAATTGAAGGCTTGTTTGAAATTTTGTAGAAAAAAGGAAGAAATGGCGTGAGGGACTTGAGAGATGTGTGTGGGTTTTTGTTTAAAACACAAGGCTAAAACCAGGCTTTTTATTTCCTAAACCTGGTCGGGCATCGCAACGCTAGGGGACGGGCGAGCGCTGCCAGCGCATGTCCATGTCCACCTCCCTCCGCCTCGAACGGGCGCTTGCCATTACAGGTTTTAGGCCATGCATTAGTCACTACCGCCGATAATCGCAGATTTTATATATTTTTTTATATAATTTAAAATCACAAATTAACTAAAAATTTAAAATCACACACAAATTAATTCACACAAAAATCACACCAAAATTCAAATAAAAACACGCCAAAAATAAAAGAAAATAAAATCACACTAAAAATGCAATCACAAAAAAAAAATCACTTGGGTTGCCTCCCAAGAAGCGCTAATTTTAAAGTCGTTAGCCTGACTTAACTACTCGGCTCAAGAAATCTCATCACCAAGTGGAAGATTTAAAATCTTCCTTGCTTCGCTCCCAAATAGTGTTTCAATCGTTGTCCGTTCACTTGAACGAATTCCCATCGTTTCCTCTTAACTCGACGACACCATAGGGAAACACACGTTCAACCACAAATGGCCCTGACCATCGCGATTTGAGTTTACCTCGAAAGAGTTTCAATCTAGAATTGAACAATAACACCGTTGGTAGGGTAAGAATTCATGTCGCAAAATCATTTGATCATGCCATTTTTTTGTTTTTTCTTTATACATTTTGGCATTTTCATAGGATTCATGACAAAATTCTTCCATTTCGCTTAATTGAAGTAACTCGCCACCTCTTTTAAGTTAAAATTCAACTTCTTAATTGCCCAATAAGCTCGATGCTCAAGCTCAACTCAACTAAATAAAGACGCTTTATCAAACACCAATCGATATGGTGACATACCAATGGGTGTTTTATAAGCCGTGCGATAAGCCCACAAAGCATCATCGAGCTTTTGTGCCCAATCCTTTCGATTAAAACTCACCGTTTTTTCAAGAATTTGTTTCACTTCACGATTGGAGATCTCGGCTTGACCATTGGATTGAGGATGGTAACCAAGTGCAATCTTATGACGCATACCAAATTTAGCAAGAAGGTTATTAAATAATTTATTACAAAAATGCGCCTTCATCACTTACAATAGCTCGAGGAGTACCAAACCGGGTGAAAATATGCTTGTGCGGGAATTTGAGTACTACCTTAGCATCATTCGTTGGTGTAGCAATCGCCTCAACCCACTTGGAGACGTAATCAACCACAAGCAAAATGTACAAATTTCCATAGACGCGGAAATGGCCCCATAAAGTCAATACCCCATACATCAAACAACTCCAACTCCATTATGTTTGTCAAAGTAAGCTCATGACGCCGTGAAATATTACCAACCCTTTGGCATCGATCACAAGTCTTTACAAAAGCATAACAATCTTTGAATAATGTTAGCCAATAGAAACAAGATTGTAGTACCTTTGCAAAACTGTTTCAGTTGGGTCGAAATGTCCCCCGTAAGATGAGGAATGACAATGTTGAAGAATCTCTCCAATTTCTTCCTTAGGAACACAACAAATGATAGAATCCACGCATCTTTTGAACAAGAGCGGATCATCCTACGTATAAGACTTTTAACATCATGTAGGAATTTTTTTCTTTTGGTGTGAAGTCAAGTCCGATGGCAAAACTCCTCCCGCGAGGTAATTAACAGGATCCGTGTACCAAGGTAATAATGTCTCGGCATGCATAATTTGTTCATCGAAAAATGATTCCTTTATTGGATTTTCAATCACCTCGTGAGGTTGCTCAAGGCGGGATAGATGGTCGGCAACCACATTTTTGCTTTCTTTATTATCCCGAATCTCAATATCAAATTCTTGCAAGAGCAAAATCCATCGAATTAACCGAGGTCTTGCATCCTTTTTTGAGAAAAGATATCGGATTGCCGCATGATCCGTATAAACAATCACTTTTGTACCCACCAAGTATGCTCGAATTTATCAAATGTAAAAACTACCGCCAACATCTCTTTTTCTCGTGGTGGTGTAGTTTTATTGGGCATTGTCCATGGTCCCGCCGCATAGTAAATTGCTTTAAAAATTCTGTCGCCTCGACCAAGAACGGCACCCACCGCATAATCACTTGCATCACACATAAGCTCAAATGGTTGGGTCCAATCCGACACTATCATAATAGGAGTCAAACAAGTGTCTTTTTTATCCTGCTCAAATGCCTCGCAAACAAGACTCATCAAAGCAAAAGATAGCATTTTTTTGAAGGAGATTACAAAGTGGTTTAACAATTTTTGAAAAATGTTTTATAAATGTCCTATAAAATCCTCGCATGCCCTAAAAAGCTACTTATGCCTTTCACATTTGAAGGTGGGGGTAGCTTTTCAATAGCCACCACCTTCGCCACAACAACTTCCAAACCTCGTACAAGAAATACGATGCCCAAGTACAATCCCTTCTTTGACCATAAAGTGACATTTTTCCCAATTAAGTACAAGATTAGTTTCCTCACAACGTTGCAAAACAAGAGATAAGTTATGCAAACAATGGTCAAAAGAAGTACCAAAAACAGAAAAATCATCCATAAAAATCTCCATGATTTCCTCAACCATACCATGAAAAATCGCCATCATATACCTGAAAGTAGCAGTGCATTACATAATCCAAATGGCATCCTCGCGAATGCAAAAGTACCATATGGACATGTAAACGTGGTCTTTTCTTGATCCTCGGGGCAATGGCGATTTGATTGTACCCCTGAATAGCCATCAAGAAAACAATAGTATTCGTAACCTGCCAACCTGTCCAACATTTGATCAATAAAGGGGAGGGGAAAATGATCCTTACGAGTAGCTTTATTCAATTTCCTATAATCAATACATACTCGCCATCCTGTGACAGTTCGTGTAGAAATTAATTCATTGTTATCATTTTTCATAATCACATACCTCCCTTTTAGGAACAACTGTCTGACTCACCCATGAACTATCAAAGAATGGCATAAATGATACCGCCTTTAGCCACTTTAAAACCTAGTTTCTCACAACTTCTTTCATTGTGGGATTAAGTCGTCTTTGGTGCTCAATAGATAGTTTATAAGACTCTTCCATTAAAATTTTGTGCATTATAATGGAAGGACTTATACCTTTCAAATCGAAATATACCAACACAAAGCCGACTTATGCTCACGAAGCACACGCAACAACTTATCTAATTTGAATGAAGATAATGAAGCGTAAAACAATTACCGGGTAAGTTTTATCTTTTCCCAAAAATACATATTGAAGATGTTCCTAAGTTCCTTTAGTTAAAAAGTACCTTTCGGAATATTTTCAATATTGGCATTTTCTAATTCTTCCTTTTGTTTTTCTTTTACAATTTCTTTAGCCTCAAGGGAAAGAATAAACTCAAGCAAATCAATATCATCACTAACTTCATCATCACATTTCATTATTGAATTAATCAAACAATGTTCTAACGAATCTTTTAAATCTTGTTTTATAACATCCGCTTGATCACATTGTTCGATCATATCAATAAAATGACATGTTTGAGGTTCTTCTTGAAATTTCATTACTTTATAAATATTAAACAATACCTCATCATCATTTACCCGTAATGTTAACTCTCCTCGTTGCACATCAATTAGAGCTTGTCCCATTGCTAGAAAAGGTCTTCCAAGAATTAATGGAATTTCATGATCTTCCTCCATATCCAACACCACAAAGTCCGCCGGAAATATGAATTTATCCACTTTGATCAACACATCTTCAATCACTCCTCTTGGGTAGGTGAGTGATCTATCGGCAAATTGCAATGTGATGGTGGACGTCGTTATCTCTCCAAGGCCAAGTTTCCTAAAAACAGATAACGGCATAAGATTAATGCTAGCACCTACATCACAAAGAGCTTTATTAAAATAAGAATCACCAATAGTGCAAGGAATAGTGAAACTCCTCGGATCTCTTATTTTTTGTGGTAGCTTTCTTTGCAAGATGTCACTACATTCCTCTGTGAGGTTAACCGTCTCATATGCCTCCAACCTTCTCTTTCTCGACATCACATCCTTCATGAATTTTGCATAGTTTGGCATTTGCTCAAGTGCATCGGCAAAAGGAATGTTGATGTGAATTTTCTTGAATATTTCCAAGAACTTGGAAAATTGAGCGTCCAACTTTTTCTTCTGAAACCTCTGTGGAAAAGGAAGAGAATTGGGTAATACATTATCAGAATTGGAAATTGGTTTTACCTCATTTTTCGCACTTTCTGTTTGCTTATCAATGCCCTCTTCATTGTGGAGTGTTTCGAGCTTGCTTCTGTTCATTGGTGGCATGGGTAGGCATCTTTTGTTCATCATATTCCATTCCACTTCTCAACTTAATGGCCTTGCAATGCTCACGTGGGTTCACCTCGGTGTTACTTGGAAACGTATCAACTTTTTGTTGTGAATTAATAGCAGTGGCCAATTGACCCACATGTGTCCCCAAAGATTTGAGATGACTTTCAATTGTTGTTACCCTTGAGCCCAAATTTTCTATGTTAGAATCGGCCTTGTTCATCCTTGCTCTTGTTTCTACAAGGAATGAACTAAGTAATTCTTCCAAAGACGGCTTTTGTTCTCCCACGTGTGTACTCGTACTTGCTTGGTTTTGAAATCCCAGAGGAGGTTGTAACACATTTCTCGTATTGCTGTACGAGAAATTTTCATGATTGCGAAGTCCCGGATGATAATGCGTCGGCAATTGATTCCCTCTATTGTTGAAACCCCGATTGTTCACATAATTGGCTTGCTCCAAATCGGGATTCACCACTTCTTGACTTACCTCCATAATAGCATCTGTTTGTTGTTTTCCACCCGACTTTAGAGTGGCATTTGCTTTGACAATGCGGAAATTTGAGAAGCTAATGCGGGCATAGTATCAAGTTCAAGAACACCGACAACTTTTCTTGGCGTAGATCTCTCGTAAGGCCATTGATAACTATTGGTAGCCATTTCTTCTAGTAAAAGTGTGGCTTCACTTGGAGTTTTAGCCATCAATGTACCTCCCACTCGCAACATCTATAATAGTTCTCGAATGCCCATTCATACCATTGTAGAAATATCGAACGTTTTGCCAATCTGCGATCCGTGTTGTGGACACCTCCTCAATAATTCTTTGAATCGTTCCCAAGCTTCGTAGAGTGGCTCAAAGTCGAGTTGATGAAATTGAACAATCTCACTTTTCAGTTGAAGTGTCTTGCTAGGTGGAAAGAATTTTGCCATGAATTTTTCAAAGAGATCATCCCAACTAGTAATACTTCCGGTGGGAAGGTTGGAAGCCATTGTCTAGCTTTATCGCGAAGTGAAAACGAAAATAACCTCAATCGAATAACTTCATCGAACCCCATTCATTTTGATAGTGTCACATATCTCGAGAAAAATAGCCAGATGAGCATTCGGTCGCCTACGACTTCCCCGAATTGATTCTTTGCACCATGTTTATCATGGCGGCTTCAATTCAAAATTATTCGCATTGATAGGTTGACGAACAATGCCCGAATAATTTTGATTCGTGGTTGGTCGAAAATAATCCCGAATGGCCCTCTCTGGTGGTGCAATGACGGGTAAGCGGTTTTCCTCTTCACCATTTCCCGCCATTTTTGTGAATTTGATTCTTTGTGCGGCTCTAATCTTTCGTGAGTGTTCGTTCATTTTCTCGGATCAAATAAGATTAAATTAGCACTTTTATTTCTTCGCATCAACAAGAGAACACAAAAATGACAATAACCCTATTTTAACAAAAACCAATCTAAATTAAAGTAAAACTACTAAGTAATAATATTAGCGGAAATAAGATGAATTATTCCCGAACGGCGCCAAAAAACATGTTAGAGATCTTTCTAACCGCAAGTCTACGGTGTTAAGTTTTAATATAGAGAAGTAAGATTGTCAAATCCACAGAGAATAATTATCGAATTATCGCTAAGTACTATAATATAGTAGTCTAACTTTATTTAGAAATTCAATATATGATGGAGTTGATTATACTAAAAATACCAAAAATAAATCAAGAATATGAAAATATCAATGAGTTTATCCAAATAATTAAATGAATTCTAGAGGTGTGATGAATCTAGTTATGCTATTTCAAGTCCATGTATTCAATTACCTATCTCAAGTGCCAAATCAAATACACCAAACAATCTAAATTATTGATCAAGTAATTTAGAAGCAATAGATCCAAATAGCATAAATAAATTGATAGATCTAGATTGACAAACCACAATCTCAAAACATAAGTTTAAACATAGATTACATCATCCCTCTAGAATTATAGAGTTTAGCTCATGATTGAAGAAAATGAATCCATAAGAACATAACAATACATCTTACAAGATACGGAGAAAGTAACAAAATAAGAACAAGAGTTGAGGGATCTTCTCTATTTCTAGACGATAAGAGCCATCAATCTTCTTCTCCAAGCTTGTCCCAAGATGTTTCTATTCTTCTCCCTTGTCTTCTTGTGTTTTGTTGTCTTCCAAATGGTCCAAGATGCCTGAAATCATGCCCAAGTGTCTCTATTTATAACCCCACCAAGATCCAAGAAAAAGGTAGGCAAACATAGGAGAATCCGCCTGGGTCCGCGCGCCCGCACAACGTTGCAAGATTGCCGCCTGGCCGCGGCAGTTGGCGTTAGCGCTGCGCGCCCATTTGCTCCGTGCTTCTACCACCCATGGGCGCGCTGCGGCATTAAGGGGCGGCGCCAGCGCCCGCCCGTCTTTAGGGGCCAAAGTGTGATTTTTCTGCTCTATTCAAATGAGTCTTTGATTGCGTTATGTGATGTCCCACGAAGGGTGTGAATATGTCCCTAACATGACTCGAAGTTACCCTGACTCGATTCAAGTTGTCTTTTCAATGCTGCATGGTGACTCTCGCTTCCGAAATAAAATGTAATCACTCAATTATTTAGATATATATCTAATAAAATATTGAAAGCAATGGTGATCAAATTGGTGTGAACTTTATCTATTCGTAGTGGTATTGTCGAAATACATGATATTATTCGTCCATGCGCAGACACAAATCTTTCTTTGTAAGGCCTAACCCATTGCACTATTGCATATTGCATGGCGATTAGATATTCTACAAATTGATCGAATCTCCTAAGGAATTCATAAAATGATGACTCGGTATCCACGAGGACTAATAAATTCCAATACAACATAAATGATTCTGATTTCTCTTTCGTGCAAAGTATTTTCTTGCAATTCGCCAAAATATTCCTACTAATGTGCCACCGACAAAGAAAAAATGCCTCATATTGGAAAATGTTCTCTCAATTGCATTTATTATAACCATTTCTCTGTCCATATGTAGGAGCGAGAGTGGGTCCATCAAAGATTTTAAATTGGTACATTCACATATGTAGTTGTCCTCCGCTCAAAATCCAAATAAGCGGCCGCAATAGAGAATGCCATATTTGTTGACGCCACGCCAACAATCTCCAACAAAGATAACTTGTACCTATTTGTCTTGTACGTACAATCCATAAAAAGTACCTTCATAAAAGCACGCAAAAACTCAACGCTCATCGTTTGAGCAAAAATAGATCCTTCATAGTGTTAGTCATTTCACAAAAATACTATGATGATAGAAATATTCATGCTCCTTCAATTTCCACATAAGTTTTTGCATCCGAGATCGATCGTCTCGTCCAACAACTCAACTCTTCATATAAATATTCTAGATAGTCCGTATTGTGGACTTTTTATCTAAAAAAAAATTGCAAACCAAACAAAATATCTTTGTATCGGGTATTACCCTGTGACATATCCATGACATATTCCTCCTTGTTTTTGGTCAATCGACCAACATATGAGTGACCCTCCCAATATTGGGCAATTAGATGATTATGAACTTCACATTCAACATTCAAACACATTTTCCTTCAATGGAGTTCAATACCTTTTAAACGAAATGGACATCCACACTTCTTTGTTCAGGTTACTCTCCCCGAGCTTTTTTTTCAAAATGCTCGAGCGGACATAATTTCAACATTTTCCTCTTGATGCTAACCTCAAGATAATTTTTCATTATATTCACGGTATTTCCCACTACGTTCATAAGCCAACAACATACGAGTTCTTCTCTTACCAACACCACTATCCAACCTACTTATTACTATCACTATGCCATGTTCATTCCCTCGCTCACACACCCATTCAAATAACTTCTTATGAGATGAGAAAATTTCGTAAGTTGTGAAAACATCTGTGTAATACCTAACAATACTTAAGTCTTGGACTTGATTCATCTCATTATTGGTTGGACCAATAACACTATATCTTGTATGGGGTGAGTATTTGATTCCCGTAAAAATATTAAACAAATTCATCAAAAAAACTTAAACAAAAAACAGAGAGCTTAAAATTACAAAATCATGCAATTTGATAAATGGTGCAAATATGCCATCATAATACATGACACGATCATGCATATATTACATGGCACGATCGTGCCCAATTTAATATATGGCACAATCGTGCCCAATTTTTAACACATGGCACGGTGGTGCCTCATTTTATTACATGGCATGATCGCGCCTCTTTTTTATCGTGTACTCAGAAAACATTGGCATAGTCGTGCCATGGTGAAATTTTTGGTGTGCGGTGTGCCATCCAAAGAGAAATATTGAATGGGAAAAACATGAAAAATATGATACTTCAAGCAATATAATAATAAGATTTTTACATTAGTGGTATCGATGAATTCATTCGAGTCCATATTTGACATTGTGGTTGGTGAAAAATTAGGGTTTCAAAAAACAAATTGAAGATTTTGTATAAAGAGGAATATTGAGAGAGGGTGTAAGTAAGAAGAATATAAGTTTAACAAAGAGAGGCTGGTGTATTTAGAGATTTAATAGGTGTATTTAAAATATTTTATGTTATAAAGGGTATCATAGTCATTTCAACTAATGGCATTTTTGTAAATATTGGGAGTGTGGTGTATTCATTAAATATTGGGGTGCAAATAGCACCATCCTTTGTGTTAAGTTGTGGGTGTTAGGGGTGTATTGTTCTATTAGGTTGTTTTCAGCAGGTTTTGTCCAAAAAGGCAAAAGAGAGAGAGATTGTTGGAGTTGTCTTTGTCAATCTTTTTCCAAGTTAATCCTAATTTTGTTTTGCCTTTTCTAGATCAACTTCATATCTTGCACATGTTTAATTTACTTTTTGTTAGTGGAATAATGGTTAACATAGTATTACTTAATGATCCTACTTTTTAGGAAACCAATATTTCCTATAACTATTTGTTTTTCTGTTTTGTGTTTAGTTGTTTCCAGAGTTTATAGATACTTCCCACATGTTTAAAACTAGATTTTTGTTAGTGGGATAGTGGTTGACAAAGTCTTGATCATGGTCCTAATTTATTGGAACTAACCTTTACCACTAACCCATGTTTGTAATAGTTTTCCCCATTTCGGAAGTTACATTTGGATTCTATTTAAAGAGGCTGCTGCAGAAAGACTCGGAGCTAGAGCCAAATAAGATATTCTATGGGCAGGAAGCCAGGACAGTTGAGACTGTTGGCTCTGAAACTACAATCCTAGAGGTTGAGACCTCAAAGGATGCCACTGAAGACCCTAAAGCAGCTCAGTTTGCTGAAGGGATTGTCCAAGACCCTTCTGCGGTTAAGACTATGCAAAGGAATATTGAAGGCCCAACAGTGGTTGCGACTGCTGAGGGTAATGAAGGCCCACAGGAGGTTGAGACTTCCTTGGGTAAGATAACTGAAGAAGAGATGCCAGCTCCTCAAATAGAGTCAGTCGAAAATGAAGAAATCAGTGCTTTGCATGACTCTCAAGAACATGTCTCTATGGAATTTTCGGACACGATGATGACGGTTTCTAGTCCACTCAACAAGATAAACCGAAGAGGACCCGGTGGTCGAGGAGGTCAGAGCAACATAAGGAAGGTAAGTGAGAAAGTCACTACTTCCCAAGTTCACATTAGTTGATGGACCACCCCCTATGGTGCCATCACTAACCCATGATACTGCTAAGGCAGCGGAGGACAATACTACTCAAGAGGAAGAACCAACTGATACCAATGAAGCTATTGAGACAACTAAGGATCAGTCAGCTCAACAGGCTAACATAGCTACAGATGCCAAAGACGCTGAAACAACTGAGGGACATAGAGTGAAGCAAGCATCACAGGAAAGGGTAAAGCTCCTGAAGGCAAAGTGGGAGAAATTCCCTTGGTCCCAGATGATCTTTATGCAGAATACTTTCCGTTCATGGCGGAAGTGCCTTTGGAGAATGAGTCCGCTGCTGAAAGTGCTAAGTACACTGTCATCATTCCTGCCGATGAATTTGAGACTCCAGATGATAGAACTGTGGTGCCATTTAGTGTCAACTTTGATGCTGTATGGCTTGAAGAGCAGTCCACTAAATGAGCCGACTTTAAGTAAAGCCTTCAAGGCCATCTGTCTTTGAGATAGAGAACATGGAGAAAAGATTTAAAGCATGGAATCAACGGCTTGATAATCGAGATGCCACAATTTATGGAGGCATCGGGAATTGTGCTCGAGGATACGAGAATGGACAACACAAACTAAAGTAGTTAGACATGAGCAAGTCAGCTACTTTAAATCACTATTTGCGAAGTTAGTGATTTAGGGTTCTGAAAATGCAAAATTTCAGCAGAGGCAGAGAGATCATATATTCAGGATGGACCAGTCATATAAAATGGAAATGGAGTTGCTGCAAGCTCAACACAAGGTAGACCTTCTCAATACAGAAGCCAACATGCGCACCGAAATATTGGTGATGAAAACAGAAATGAAATTAATGGCTACTGAGATGAAGGCTCTGAGATCAGAATTTAGAGCAACACACTCCACAAGCCATGAAAAGATGGACTTCACCAATGCCAAACTGGATCTAATCCTGGGAATACCCTCTCAGCCGACTCTCCCTGCTGGGGATGATGCCAAAAAGGGAAAATATAGTAGTAAGGGGGAAGATAGCAAAAGGGAAAAGCCGAAGGAAGTGATGTGAATAAGCCCCCTCTGAAGATTATGCTTGCAAAACCCCCCAACTAGGCTCACTCACTGTCTCTCTCCTTAATCAGCTACCGCAGGGCCTATCAGCTGAAGAGAAAGTTGAATTAGCTTTTAAGAAGACTCGAGAAATAATAGAAGCTGATTTGACCAAGGTAGATGAAAGGCAGCATGGCCGCATAGAAAGTCTTAAAGCCAGGTTCGACGGTCCTCCAACTGGTTTACTTAAGGATTCTCCAGCAGCGAAGCCCTTAGAGATTACCACCCATGATGCAGGATCTGAGCCAAGATCCTTAGAGGAATTCCAAACATTTGCATCTGAAGGATTGTTTGCAGGAATGAATCTACAGGAGGCATGGGATTTGTACTGAGAGAAGGGTTTGGAACTTTGTCAAGCAATCGAGAAGTAGCAGACTTCCCGATGAGATCAACAAACATTAAGGGCACAACCCATGCAAAGACACTCCGAGGAGGAGCATATATGGACGAGGAAGGGGGGATTGGTGGAAATGGAAGAGGCAAAAGAACTCCACTACCAAGGCCTAAAGATGTTCGATATGTTAATCCCCGGAAGAAAGGACTGATATACTGGGCCGGGCTAGACAAACTGGAAAATAGGGAAGTGGCTAGAAGAAATGAGGAGGTGAGGATAAGGCAAGAAGAAGAGCATTGAAGGCTCGGCCGAGAATAGAGAGAAAAACAGCAAAGGGAACACCTAGCTGCAAAGAGAGCCACGAGAAGAAGAAGAGAGAAGAAGAAGAAAGGAAGAGAAAAATAGCTGAAGATGATAGAAGAAGATCAGAGAAAGAAGCTGAGAGAAAAAGGAAGCAGCAGAGGCGTTGAAGACTGCTGAACCCCTTCATGTTGTATCTTTACTTAAATGTAAATACACATACACTTGTAAGTACTCTGTATACAGTTGTTGTTTATACATTGTAAAAGCTTTGTAAAGTGCAAGAATGATATGTTCAATAAATGACATATTCAATATAATCAATCTTCTTTTATGCACTATTTACTTTGCTATTTTATTTAAGTTTTGACATCATCAAAAAGGGGAAATTGTTGGGAAATTTATATATAGATTTTGATGATACCAAAAACTTAGATTAGGAAGTTGGGACCCCAATTCATTACTTGTTATAATAATACGTCCATACTGCGCAGTTGTCTAAAAGTGCTCATCCCAAAAGAGTGCAAATAGAATAAACAAATGGGAAGCACTCGAGCATGTGTCGAGACCGAAAAAGCTACATGCTTCAATTAAAACAAGGATATGTCACCATCCTTTGTGTTAAGTTGTGGGTGTTAGGGGTGTATTGTTCTATTAGGTTGTTTTTAAGTGAGTTTTTGTCCAAAAAGGCAAAAGAGAGAGAGATTGTTGGAGTTGTCTTTGTCAATCTTTTTCCAAGTTAATCCTAATTTTGTTTTGCCTTTTCTAGATCAACTTCATATCTTGCACATGTTTAATTTACTTTTGTTAGTGGAATAATGGTTAACATAGAATTACTTAATGATCCTACTTTTTAGAAACCAATATTTCCTATAACTATTTGTTTTCTTTTGTGTTTAGTTGTTTCCGAGTTTATAGATATTTCCCACATGTTTAAAACTAGATTTTTGTTAGTGGGATAGTGGTTGACAAAGTCTTGATCATGGTCCTAATTTATTGAACTAACCTTTACCACTAACCCATGTTTGTAATAGTTTTCCCCATTTCGGAAGTTACATTTGGATTCTATTTAAAGAGGTCACTGCAAGACTCGGAGCTAGAGCCAAAGAAGATATTCTATGGACAGAAGCCGGGACAGTTGAGACAGCTTGGCTTTCAAACCGCAATCCTAGAGGTTGAGACCTCAAAGGATGCCATCAAGACCCTAAAGCGGCTCGGTTCTTGTCAAGGGTTGTCCAAGACCCTTCATGCGTTAAGACTATGCAAAGGAATATTAAAGGCCCAACAAAGGTTGCATCACCGAGGGTAATGAAGGCCCACAAGAGGTTGAGACTTCTTTGGGTAAGATAACTCAAGAAGAGATGCCAACTCCTCAAATAGAGTCCGTCGAAATGAAGAAATCGAGTGCTTTGCATGACTCTCAAGAACATGTCTCTATGGAATTTTCGGACACGATGACGGTGAGTCCACTCAACAAGATAAACCGTAAGAGGACCCGGTGGTCGAGGAGGCTATAGCCAACATAAGGAAGGTAAGTGAGAAAGTCTGCTTTCCAAGTTCACATTAGTTGATGGACCACCCCTATGATGCCATCACTAACCCATGATAATCTTGCTAAGGCAATGGACGACAATACTACTCAAGAGGAAGAACCAATCGATACCAATGAAGCTATTGAGACAACTAAGGATCAGTCACCAACAGCAACATAGCTACAGATGCCAAAACGCTGAAACAACTGAGGGACATAGAGCTGAAGCAAGCATCACAGAAAGGGTAAAGCTCCACGAAGGCAAAGTGGGAGAAATTCCCTTGGTCCCGTATGATCTTTATGCAGAATACTTTCCGTTCATGGCGTAAGTGCCTTTAGAGAATGAGTCCGCTCATCGAAAGTGCTAAGTACACTGTCAACATTCCTACCGATGAATTTGAGACTCCGGATGATAGAACTGTGGTGCCATTTAGTGTCAACTTTGATGTCATGGCTTGAAGAGCACCCACTAAATGAGCCGACTTTAAAAAGCCTTCAAGGCCATCTCAGTCTGAGATAGAGAACATGGAGAAAAGATTTAAAGCATGGAATCAACGGCTTGATAATCGAGATGCCACAATTTCTGGAGGCATCGGGGAATTGTGCTCAGGATACGAGAATGGACAACACAAACTAAAGTAGTTAGACATGAGCAAGTCATCTACTTTAAATCACTATTTGTGAAGTTAGTGATTTAGGGTTCGAAAATGCAAAATTCCAAACAGAGGCAAAGAGATCATATATTCGTGATGGACCAAATATATAAAATGGAAATGGAGTTGATGCAAGCTCAACACAAGGTAGACATTCTCAATACAGAAGCCAACATGCGCACCAAATATTGGTGATGAAAACATAAATGAAATTAATGGCTACTGAGATGAAGGCTCGAGATCGGAATTTAGAGCAAAGACACTCCACAAGCCATGAAAAGATGGACTTCACCAATGCCAAATCGGATCTAATCCTGGGAATACCCTCTCACCGACTCTCCTTGTCGGGATGATGCCAAAAAGGGAAAAGATAGTAGTAAGGGGAAGATAGCAAAAGGAAAAGCCGAAGGAAGTGATGTGAATAAGCCCCCTCAAGATTATGCTTGCAAAACCCCCAACTAGGCTCACTCACCTGCCTCTCTCCTTAATCAACTCTCATGGGGCCTATCGAAGAGAAAAGTTGAATTAGCTTTTAAGAAGACTCGAGAAATAATAGAAGCTGATTTGACCAAGGTAGATGAAAGGCAGCATGGCCGCATAGAAAGTCTTAAAGCCAGGTTCGACGGTCCTCCAACTGGTTTACTTAAGGATTCTCCAGCAGTGAAGCCCCCTTAGGAGATTGCCACCCATGATGCAGGATCTGAGCCAAGATCCTTAGAGGAATTCCAAACATTTGCATCTGAAGGATTGTTTGCAGGAATGACTCTACAGGAGGCATGGGATTTGTACTTGAGAGAAGAGTTTGGAACTTTGTCAAGCAATCGAGAAGAGCGGACTTCGATGAGATCCAACAAACATTAAGGGCACAACCCATGCAAAGACACTCCTGGAGGAGAGCATATATGGACGAGGAAGGGGGGATTGGTGGAAGTGGAAGAGGCAAAAGAACTCCACTACCAAGGCCTAAAGATGTTCGATATGTTAATCCCCGTAAAAAAGGACTGATATACTTTGGGCTAGACAAACACAAACGGAAAATAGGGAAGTGGCTAGAAGAAATGAGGAGGTGAGGATAAGGCAAGAAGAGGAGAATTGAAGGCTCGACCGAGAATAGAGAGAAAAACAAACAAAGGGAAGACCTAGCTGCAAAGAGAGCCACGAGAAGAAGAAGAGAGAGAAGAAGAAAGGAAGAGAAAAAGAGTCAAGATGATAGAAGAAGATCGGAGGAAGAAGAGAGAAGAAGGAAACAAAAAGCAGAGGCGTTGAAGACTCACAACCCCTTCATGTTGTATCTTTACTTAAATGTAAATACACATACACTTGTAAGTACTTTGTATACGATTGTTGTTTATACATTGTAAAAGCTTTGTAAAGTGCAAGAATGATATGTTTAATAAATGACATAATCAATATAATCAATCTTCTTTTATGCACTATTTACTTTGCTATTTTATTTAAGTTTTGACATCATCAAAAAGGGGGAAATTGTTGGGAAATTTATATATAGATTTTGATGATACCAAAACTTAGATTAGGAAGTTGGGACCCCAATTCATTACTTGTTATAATAATACATCCATACTTTGCGAGTTGTCTAAAAGTGCTCATCCCGAAAGAGTGCAAATAGAATAAACAAATGGGAAGCACTGAGCATGTGTCGACCTCAAAAGCTACATGCTTCAATTAAAACAAGGATATGTCACCATCCTTTGTGTTAAGTTGTGGGTGTTAGGGGTGTATTGTTCTATTAGGTTGTTTTCAGCAGGTTTTGTCCAAAAAGGCAAAAGAGAGAGAGATTGTTGGAGTTGTCTTTGTCAATCTTTTTCCAAGTTAATCCTAATTTTGTTTTGCCTTTTCTAGATCAACTTCATATCTTGCACATGTTTAATTTACTTTTTGTTAGTGGAATAATGGTTAACATAGTATTACTTAATGATCCTACTTTTTAGGAAACCAATATTTCCTATAACTATTTGTTTTTCTGTTTTGTGTTTAGTTGTTTCCAGAGTTTATAGATACTTCCCACATGTTTAAAACTAGATTTTTGTTAGTGGGATAGTGGTTGACAAAGTCTTGATCATGGTCCTAATTTATTGGAACTAACCTTTACCACTAACCCATGTTTGTAATAGTTTTCCCCATTTCGGAAGTTACATTTGGATTCTATTTAAAGAGGTCACTGAAAAAGACTCGGAGCTAGAGCCAAAGAAGATATTCTATGGACAGAAGCCGGATGATTGAGATCGGCTGGCTCAAATCGCAATCCTAGAGGTTGAGACCTCAAAGGATGCCACCAAGACCCTAAAGCGGCTCGGTTTTTGAAGGGTTGTCCAAGACCCTTCTCTGCAAGTTAAGACTATGCAAAGGAATATTGAAGGCCCAACAAAGGTTGCGATCACCGAGGGTAATGAAGGCCCACAGAGGTTGAGACTTCCTTGGGTAAGATAATCAAGAAGAGATGCCACTCCTCAAATAGAGTCGACGAAAATGAAGAAATCGATTGCTTTGCATGACTCTCAAGAACATGTCTCTATGGAATTTTCGGAGATCGATGACGGCCGAGTCCACTCAACAAGATAAACCGAAGAGGACCCGGTGGTCGAGGAGGTCAGAGCCAACATAAGGAAGGTAAGTGAGAAAGTCACTACTTCCAAGTTCACATTAGTTGATGGACCACCCCCTATGGTGCCATCACTAACCCATGATGCTTTGCTAAGGCAATGAGAGAACAATACTACTCAACGGGTACTTTTTTCTTTGTTTTCTTGGGTAAAATTATGTTCTCCCCTTTTTTGTCCGCCTCCTCTCAATTCATACCCCAAAAATAGTGAAATCGATTGGTTAAGGAAACAACATGTCGAATCTCGCACGACGCTCGGGCCATGCCAAAGTGCACGGGTTGCCCATGCGTAATGCCGAAACACAATTCAATTATCCATCTCATGCACGGGCCGTGCGCGCATGCATGGGCTGCCCATGTGTGGTTATTTTCTCGATTCAACCACTTTTTCTCGTATCAACTCCTTACTTCGTGTACTCATTGTTCCACATATCTCAAAGGTCCTACTATCTACAATGCTCCAAATTACCACAAAAGTGCTACAAAATAGTCATTTTCCTACAAAACGAGCAAAGTGTAATATCTTTTCCAAACATTAAGAACACAACCCTTATTACTAATTTAATGGATGTATATTACTTCATTTCATCAAAACCAAGCCCAAAATACATGCAAAACCATAATTAATATTAGATGTCAAATTTTTATGTAATTCTTATTCGAGTGGCCTAACTTTAGTGTTCAATAGGTTGTTTGCCGATTTGGTTTTAAGGAATCGCCACCACTTACTTTCATAATTACATTGTTCATATTAAGGATGTTGAGAGTGATGGTCATTACGGTTTTAGTGCCCCTACTTGGCTATGGTGAGGAATCATGGGTGTAGGCCCCAAGGGTGTTGTGTAAAGTTTTGACGGGGGAGGGTTGAATAAACTTTACCAACTTTTTAATTTTATTCCTTTTAAACAATTTCAGAGTTAACTCAAGTCAGCTAAGTCCTTGAGGGACAGCTAGGTTGGCTTACACATCAAAGTTACACACTCAATAGACTCGACTGAGCTATTGATAGTATAACTTAGCTGTTTTCAGCTAACACTTAGAAATGTAGTTGACTTGGTTTTACCAGCGAAGACTTTCACCCTTAGAGTTTTTAGTACGTTTTTCAATACTTGTTTTAGCAATGTTATTATCAGTAGGCTTAAGCAATTTAACTTATCAGCAGATATGAAAATAATGCGAAAAGTAAAGTGTGCTGAAAAGTAAATAGACACAAGCAATTTTTATAGTGGTTCGAGGATGGGGTAATTCCTCTAGTCCATTCTTCTCCAACTCCCGAGGAACCCACTAGGTAACTTGACTTGGTTATAAAGTAGTTAACAATCCGAGTCGACTTTGATCACACACCGCTTTCTCTTAGGACTCGCTTCACAAGATGGTTGTCCCCGCTACTTGACTTCCTTCAAACCTTTGGACTTGATCACGTAGCCTTCCAACATGTTCAAAGTCGTTGTTCGATAGAACCTCACTACTTGTCCTTCAACCTTGGAGAGTAGACCCTTTGTTCTTGAAAATAATTTTTCATCTTCAATTGATGAAGTTGTCTTTTGTTCACCGAGTGTGTTGGATCGATTTTCTTCGAGTTTAGGCTTGAGGATTTCTCGTGAAAGCTTGAGAGATATTTGTAGGTTTTGCTTGAAATTTTGTATGCTTGAAAGTTTTGAAGTTCGTAACCTTCTCTCGTGATTCCCGAGCCTTTTATAGTGAACATTTGAAAATTTGTCCGTTGAAGAGATAGACACAATTTTCAAATAGCACTTCTTGGTCATTGGCTTGCCTTTTCTTGATCTGCGAAAGTGATGGTGACATTTTCTCGTTTTAATGAACTCGTGCGGCTTTTCGTGTTCGACACACGCCGTGTTTCCCACTGTTCATTTCTTTTGCACGCTTCTAGGATGAGCACTTTCGGACATGTCATCATAGACATATTGCTATAATAAGTAATGTCCTTGACTTTTGTGCAACGGATCCATCACAGTCGACTTGACTTGACAACTACTTTACCAGGCCCTTTGCCTTGAGTCACCGGGACAGTAAACAACCTTTTAGCAACTTGACCGATACTTTTCTCGCCTTCACTTAGTGTATCCCACCGGTCTTCATCTTCAATCATCAGCCGAGTCTTGTAATCTTCAACTTGGTTGTCTTCAACTCAGCTCATACAACCCTACCTATTACAAGTTGAATTACATTTGAAATGGAGTGCCAACTTCCTAATCTACGTTTTACATGGTATCATCAAAGTCTATACATAAATGTTCCCAACAATGGGGTCGTGTTCGAGGAGACCTCTCTCATGAGTTAACATCAAATTGAGATTTGTACACACATGCATTCATGAAACATGACTGTGTTGATGAAATTTTGAATAAGCTTGATTGTTTCGATGATACTGCAAAAACGAAACATTGGTTTTGTTTGCCAGAAATGGGTTACTTAGTCGCATCGGCATATAATATTGCATTTGTGTGCTTGGATAAGAGAATGTCCCTCACATATCTACCATTGAGAATAGAATGTCTGATCATTCAAATTATTATGTATCGGATTTGTGAATAGGAACCATTTTATTGAGGTACACACATCATGTCATTTTATTCACATTATTTATATCGATGTGGATGTAGCTATTGAGTTTTGTTTCTTGCTAAACCAAGAAACCAATCTATTTCAAACCATTTGACAAGTACCGGATGTACTCTTCCCACAACTCTACATCCAAAGATAGTCCGAGTCCGAGTAACCAATCGGCTTGAATCCTCATTCCTTTGGATACCATAAGCCAACTTCTTGGCTTCCCTTCAAATACCTTAGATTCTCTTGGCATAAATCATATGACTTTCCTTTGGAACATATTGAAATCTTGCACATACACCTACAAAGAAAGGTGATGTCGATCTCTTTGGCAAAAATAGAGCAATGACCCAATGAGTGCTCTATATCGTTTTGTAACCAACATCTTGTTACTTAATGGATTCCTCTAGGAGTTGGAGAAGAGTGGATTAGAGGAATTGCCCTATCCTCGAACCACTATAAAAATTGCTTGTGTCTTATTTACTTACATGACACTTAATTCTTGCACTTATTTTATATATGCTTTGCTAAGTTATAATTCTTTAACTCAATGATCGTAACAATTGCTAAAACAAGTGTTGCAAAACAAGTTTAAAATAACAAGGGTGAAAAGCCTTCCATTGAACAAAAATCAAATCAATCATTATTTTAAGTGTTAGGTAAAAGTAGCTAAGTTATACTATCAACAACTCGATCGAGTCCTTCGGGTGGGTAACTTTGATGAGTAAGCCAACCTAGTCATTCTCTCAAGGACTAAGCTGATTTGTGTAAAACTCAAAATAATTTAAAAGGACTAAGTCGAAAAGTTTGTAATGTTTATTCAACCCCTCCTCTAAACCTTACATATCACCCCTTGGGACTTACAAGTGGTATCGGAGCGGTTGGTTGATTGAGATTCTTCACTAGTTACAAAACTAAATCTCATTCTTTTCAAAAGAATTAACACTTTAGTTTTTAAAGCTTTTATTTCAAAAGCAAAGTTATTATCATGGATGCAAATCTAACTCGCATTCCAATATTTATTGTGGAAGAGTTTGATGACTTGAAAATTCAAATGAAGGCTCATCTATTAGCCCCGCATGATGAAATGTGGCTAGTGATTAAGGATGAGCCACTACAAATCCTAAAGGTCAACACTCAAAGAAGCACCTCCTGCCGAAGGAGAGGATCTTTGCAGAAGAGCCCCGCACTGCTATGGTTGAAATACCTTGTTGTGAATGGACCAACGAAGATCGAAGAGATACATTCTTGACAATGTTGCCAAGGATATACTTTATAAAACTCTTGATAACGCTATTTTTAATAAAATCAAATCTTGCAAATCAGCCAAAGAAATTTAGGAAATATTCACTTTGATTTGTGAAGGGTCTGATCAAATCAAAGAAAATAAATTAACTGTTGCAGTCCAAAAATTTGAAAATTTTAAAATGATTGCAGGTGAAAAACTGACCACCGGATGCCACCAGTGGGAAATCAAGGTCATGGCCCTGAGACATTCCATGGACCTCTCCAAAACATCCAACCATGAGTTATTTTTTGACCTCAAAGCATATGAGTTCGAGCTGAGAAGAAAGGAACAAGAGAAGACAGTTGTGCCCAAGACAGCTGCACTCATGGCTGGTGAAGGAAAGAAAGCTGAGTCAAAGGAGATAATAGATCAAGAGGAGATTGCCCTAATGGTAAAAAAGGTTCAATAAGTTCTTCAATAAGAACTATAAAAGGAACAAGGGTGAATCATCAAGAAGACACTCAGCACCCTCCAAGGCAAGGGAGGACAGACCACCCAAGAGAGTTGAACATCAAAGAACTGAGTATCAGAGAGCTGATAATCAGAGGAATGATAGAGCTGACTTGCAAAGAGCTGAGAACTTGTGTTGGAACTACAGACAACCAGGACATTTTTTGTTGACTGTCCTTATCCACCAGTCAACAAATACAAAAATAAAGAGGATAGAAAAGTCTTCAGAGAAAAAAGACAAGAAAAGAAGAAGGCCATGTTGGCTGCTGAGACTGCTGAAACAGCCAAGTCCAAATAACCAACAGACTCAGATAGTAGTGAAGCAAACTACTCAATTGACACAGAGGAAGAGGCTTTGATATGCCTCATGGCCAAAGAACAAGACTCAAAATATCAAGAGGATGAGGTACACTCTAATTCATCTCATTCTGATTCTAGCGTTAGTGATTGTGACACAAACACTTCATCACCCACATATCTTTATGATTCTATTGTAAAAATGATGAAATCTTTTGATCACATAAAAACCTCTCACACACTATTAAATGAGGAAAATAGCCACTTAAATGCCAAAACTCACAACACCAAAGAGTTGAGTACTCTAAGTCACATAGCTGATGAGAACACTAAGCTGAAGGCTGAAATTGCCAAGATCCAAGCAGATTTAGCTACTACACAAAAGAGGGAAAATGATCTCAAACATGTGATTGCTTCATTCACTAAGGCATCAAAATCATTGGATGAACTTATAATGACACATAAAGAAAGTGGTGACAATACAGGCATTGGATTTAATTCCTTTGTGCATGCCCAAGTCCCAAGAGTGGTTATGGAAAAAGGATCCTCAAGCAATGGGGAATCCAAAAATCCAAAGCACCATATGTTGCACCAACATCCACTCAAAAACACAATCACAACTATACTGGCCTTAGATATAAGGGAAAAGGCAAGAAGCCAGTTGAGTATGTTGATAGGACAGCTGAAACCAAATTCAGAAAGGTCCATCAGCAGACTCCAAACAGGAAATACTCTGTGAAATCTAAACAGAGCTACCAAGAGCCCCAGAGATTTCAGCAAAGAAAACCATACGATGGGAATGGTAGAAATTACCCATTAAGTGATTGGAATAACCAAATGAGATATCAACTAAGACCTATGGGATACAAGCCAAAATGGCAAAGACCTCAACCTCATCATACGTCATTCCCAAGGAAAAAAGCTATAATAAGCACACATATGCACCCACGCACAAATCACAAAATGCACAGAAATTCCATTATTATCCCAAGAAAGCAAATGCCCAAACATACACACACAAGCATACGACAAAAGAGACAGTTGTATGATCCTAAGGCTCCCAAGCAATTTGCTAATGTACATTATGATTGTGGAACCGATAGGTGGCAACCTCTTAGTGTCGATCATTTGGCTATAGGTTGGTTGGAACACCTTATAACACTAACCCCTCAGACCTGACCAAGTATGGGTACCTAAAAACTAATTTCCTTGATGGCGGTTCGAAACAATCGAGTGCCATGGAACCTGATACATGGATAGTGGTCATTTCGGACACATGACAGAAATAAGAGAAAATTGTCAATATTTAAGGAAATCAAAGGTGAAAAAGTCATATTTGGAAGAAATGCGGTTCGAGGAGAAATCGAAGGCACAAGATCCATAAAGAAAAATGGATTGGAAATCATAGATGCTGCATATCTTGAAGGCATAAACTTCAATCTGGCGAGCATCGATCAACTCGCGTGAGAAAGACTATAATGTGGGATTCAATATGAGAGTTTGCCAAATCAAGAATGCTGAATCAAGTGAAGTTGTGCTTCAAGGATCAAGGCAGAAAAACATGTCTGAGTGGATTGGTCAACAGCTACACATGTCTGCTAGCAAAGAGTACAGCCGAATCAAGTTGGTTGTGGCATAAGAAGCTGAGTCACCTAAATTTCAAGAAAATCAACAAGCTTGCAAGGAGTCATCTTGTGGAAGGACTGCCTGACTCATTCCACAAGAAGGAAATCATTTGTGATGCATACCAGATGGGAAAGCAAATTAAATCATCCTTCAAGGACAAGCCAAGTTATTCTTCAACCAGGATATTGCATCTATTGCACATGGATATTTGGTCCTGTTGAACCAACAAGTATCATTTCAAAGAAATACACCTTAGTGGTGGTTGATGATTATTCAAGATATACATGGACTATCTTCATGTGTAAAAGAAGGAGACCTTGCGAGATTGCCTCGGTGATGAGAAGAGTTCAAAATGAGAAGAGTCAAACCATTATAAAGATAAGTTCGACAGGGAACCGAGTTTGTCCATTGGATTATAACTTAATATTGTGTTTAAAATGGTATTGCTCATGCGTTGTCACCGCAAGAACTCCACAAAGAGAATGCGAGAGTGAAAGAAGGAACAAAACTCTCAAGGAAGCTGGAAAGACAATGTTAGCTGAAGCTGGATTGCCTAAGAGATTTTGGGCTGAAGCCATCAACACTGCTTATTACACCAAAAATAGATGTATGATTAACAGACAATTGTCCAAAACTCTCTATGAAATTTGGACAGGGAGAAAGCCAAATGTTGGGTATTTTAAAATCTTTGGATGTAAGTGCTTCATCCACAACAATGTCAAGGACAACCAAAAAGCTTTTGATGCTAAAGCTAATGAAGGTATCATTTTAGGATACTTAGCTGAAAGTAAAGCTTATAGAGTGTTGAACAAAAGAACTGTGGTAACATAGGAGTCTATCCATGTGGTTTTTGATGAACCCAATATGAATGGAGAAGACATAAATGAGTTAGCTGAGAGGAAGAATCAGTTAACTATTCAGAAGAGTCCCTATGCTGAAGCAGATGTAAGAGCACTCAACCCTGATGAAGATGAGATAGTTGAATCTCAGAGACAGCTGGAAGGTTTGCAACTGAATGATGATGAAGAAGCTATTCAAGACAACTTAGCTGCGAGACGGCTGAATCCAACGGACTTACTCCAACCCAATGTGAGATGGCTGAGAGACCATCCACCTGAGTTAAATATTGGAAATGATAGAGATGGAGTAAGAACCAGATCCAGAGCCCAACACCAAGCAATGTTTACTTGTTTCATTTCCCATATAGAGCCTAAGGATGTGTCTCAAGCATTGGATGACACACATTGGATTCAGGCTATGAAGGAAGAGCTCAATCAGTTTGAAAGTAACAAAGTTTGGGAATTAGTTCAAAGGCCTACTCACCATGGGAATTAGTTCAAAGGCCTACTCACCAAAATGTTATTGGTACTAAGTGGGTATTTAGAAACAAGATGAATGAGGAATGAGCTGTTGTAAGAAACAAAGCAAGATTGGTTGCCAAAGGGTATTGCAAGGAGGAAAGTATAGATTTTGATTAAACATTTGCTCCTGTTGCTAGATTGGAAGAAATTAGAATGTTTCTTGCTTATGCTGCTCACAAGAACTTCATTGTATATCAAATGGATGTGAAGAGTGCATTTTTGAAAGGACTTTTGGAAGAAGAAGTCTATATGGAGCAACCTCCAGGTTTTGTGAAGAAAACTATTGGAATAAAGTGTACAAGCTCAAGAAAGCCTTGTATGGACTGAAACAAGCACCAAGAGCCTGGTATGACACATTGTCTCAGTTTCTCATTGACAATGGATTCACCAAAGGGAAGGTTGATAGAACACTCTTCAGAATTCAAGATGGGGAGAGTATATTGCTTGTTTAAATTTATATGGATGACATCATATTTGAATCCACAAATAAAGAGCTGTGTGACAAGTTTTCAAACCTCATGCAAGGGAAGTTTGAAATGAGTATGATGGGAGGGGTGACTTTCTTTCAATGTCTTCAAGTTAAGAAATTTAAGGATGTAACCTTCATAAGTCAAACCAAGTATACCGGATATTTAATGAAGAAATTCAAGATGGAAGAGAAGTCATCGGTGAAGATTCCCATTAATACATCAATCAAGATGGATATGGATGCGATGGCAAAGTCAGAGATCAAACCAGATATAGAGCTCTAATTGGATCATTGCTCTATTTGACAAAGAAGAGGCCGACATCACCTTTGATGTAGGTGTATGTGCGAATTTAATCTGCACCAAAAGAGAGTCACATGATCGCAACCAAGAGAATCCTAAGGTATTTGAAGGGATGCCAAGAAGTTGGCTTATGGTATCCAAAGGATGGGGAATTCAAGCTAGTTGGCTACTCGTGACCCAAACTATGTTGGATGTAGAATGGACAGAAAAGTATATCGTACTTGTCAAATGCTTGAAATAGATTAGTTTCTTGGTTCAAGAAAAAAGAATTCATAGCTACATCCACAACCGAAGGCAGTACATAGCTACGATAGACAAAATTGTTGTGCCCAAGTTCTATGAATGAGGCAACAACCGAGAGACTATGATATAGAAGAAAAAGAGATTACAATTATGTGTGATAACACAAGTGATATTGCGATTACTCAAAATCCTATTGCATTCAAGAACCAAGCACATTGATGTCAAATATTATTTTATTTGAGATCATGTTGAAAAGAAAGACAACACTTTAGAATACATCTCAACTGATAAGCAGTTAGTTGACATATTCACTAAGCCATTATGTGAATAAAGATTTGAAGAGCTTAAGATTGAGCTAGGTTTGATTGAGCTGAGTTAGGAGACTCAAAAGAATCAATCAATAGAGTCAAAGAAGAGAGAAATGAAAATCAAAGAAAGTTTCATTTTCCAACCAAGATCGATAAGTCACCAGACGAGTTAGCCAATTTGAGTAATCATCAATGCAAAGAGACAAGAAGAGTTAAGTCGCTTTTGAAAGATAGCTGAGTTATTTATGAGTTAAGTGACAAAACACAGTCGTTAACTGCGAGCGGGAATGTTTTTGGGCATTACGTCAGTGTAATTATAGTGTCAGAATAAAGCCTATACACATTTAGCCTATGATTGGATATAAATGTTGCCGCATTTAATGTGGGGAAATTAATGCGGTTTCAAACTTTTAATCTTAACCATTGATCATGATCAACTTTTTCTAATTCTAAAATCGTCCCCACATGTCCCTTATATACGAAAAATCAAATTTCTCTCTCCTCACAAAACACACATCTCTCTCAAGCAAAGGCAAAGTTCTCTCTGCAACTAAGCAAAACCCTAGTTCCTACAGCGTTCAAAGTTCAAGTTTTTTCACCGTTCATTTTTCAAAAATGGCTTCAAGTTTCGATTTCGTGAAGATGGCTGAGAAGATCCACTCCAGTTCTATGGTGGATTTCGATGGTTTGGTGAAGAAGAGGGCTGACAAAGCTCTTGCTAAGAAGATAACTGAAAAGTTGGAGAAATCAGGCCTCAAGTGATTTCTCACCATGGAGTTTTCTCATACATGCCTTGAAGAGGTAGCTATGTTCTACATGAACGGTGAGGTTCACAATGGAGAGATAAGGTCTTCCGTCCACAGCACCGACATCAAGATTACTGCTGTGGACTTGGCTAAGTATTGCCACCTTCCTTCGTCTGGATTGAAGGCAGTGACTGAAAAGGACGTCAACCTGACAGTGACATGGAAGAAGTTAACTGCAGACTAAAGTGAAGACTCTGCTATGTGTCAGCTGAGTATGGCCATGAAGGAATACAAGGACTCGATTGAAGAAGAATCAACTGAAGAACAACTGTGTGAAGTGTCAGTCAAGTCAATGAAAGAAGCCATATCTAACGGTTGAAGTGGTAGTTGAGTGAATCTTATGATTGGAGCATACTCAAGTCATAAGGGGTAAAGGCAACAGTCAAGTTGAGACAACTGACATTGATCCGTTGGAAGGAAGTCAAGAATATTACTCGAAGTCCAAGCTGCCAGGTCTTAAAGTGTTTAGCCCAGAAACATGCAAAAGGAATAAGCCAATGGGAAACACTGCAACTTGTGTCAGAACCGGTAAAGCTGCGAAACCATTTATTACGAGGAAGGGTCAACATCACAAGTCTTTGCAGATCAAGAAAAGACAAGCCAACGAACAAGAAGTGTCATTTGAAATTGGCCTATCTCTTCAGCGGGCATATTTCAAATGAGCACTATAAAAGGCTGAGGAAAAATTTGAGAAAAGGTAACCTGAACCTAGCAAGAATAAAGCAATATTCAAGCAAGCATTAACCTGCAACATTCTCAAAGCAATCATAGAATTCCTCAAGCCTAAAACTCGAAGAAACTTCAACCAGATTGAAGAGGAAACATTTGAAGAATAAAAAGGTGTCTACTCTCAAAGTTGAAGGAGTTGTAGAAAGGTTCAAGGTCAATCCGAGGAAGATTCAAGTTTGTTGGATGGCTATGTGAACAAATCCAAGGACTTGAAAGTGAGCTAAAGTAGCAAGGCAGCATTTGCCTCGTGAAGAAGCCGAGTTGCGGGAGAAGCCAGTTGTGTGATCAAGGCTGTCTTTAGATCTTTCAACGCTTTGTAACTTGATCCATTACTTAGTGGATTCCTTCAGAGTTGGAGAAGAGTGGATTAGAGGAATTACCCCATCCTCGAACCACTATAAAAATTACTTATGTCATCTTACTTTCAAAGACTTACATTCTTGCATATACTTTTATATCTCATGCTATTAGTTAAATCTGCTATCCAACTGATATATAACAAGTGCTAAAACAAGTGTTAAAAAGAAGCTTTAATCAAGCTAAAGGGTGTTAAGTCTTCCGTTGTTAAAAACCAAATCAACTAAAATTAAGTATTAGCTTAAGCAGCCGAGTTATACTATCAACAACTCTATTGAGTCTGTTGAGTGGGTAACTTAGCCGAATATAGCCAACTTAGTTGTCCCCCAAGGACACAACTGATTTGAGTCAACTCTGTTGTAAATCTTAAAAAGACTAAAAGTGAAAATTTTGTAAGGTTTATTCAACCCCCCATTCTAAACCTTACACCACACCCCTTGGGATCTACAAGTGGTATCGAGTGGTTGGTTCATTGAGCCATCCTCACCGGTTCTTGAACTAGATCTCAATCATTTTCAAAGGTTTTAACACTTGTGTTTTTCAAAGTCTCAATTTTAAAGCAAAGTTATTATCATGGAAGCAAATCTAGCTCGTATTCCGATGTTCACTATGGAAGAGTTTGATGACCGGAAGATTCATATGCGAGCTCATCTATCCACTTGGCACGATGAAATTTGGCTTGTGTTAGACGATGGGCCATTGGAAATACTCAAAGTCAATACGTTTGTAAGAAGAGCAAGCCGCAATGAGGAGAGAAAACGTTCTTTGACTTACACCGATTATGGTTGAAAAACCACGCACCGAATGGACAAATGAAGATCGAAAGAGGTATAACCTAGATAATGTGGCCAAGGATATACTCTACAAGATGTTGGACAAGGCGATCTTCAACAAAGTCAAGTCGTGTAAATCAACCAAAGAAATATGGGATAAGCGGACCCGATTTGTGAAGGATCAGATCAGATTAAGGAGAATAAATTAACTGTTGTTGTTCAAAAATTTGAAAATTTTAAAATGCTTGCAAGTGAGAGTCTGGGTCAGCTGGATGCCAGATTCACAGAGATAACAAATGAGCTTTCAGTTCTTGGGAAAGAGAATACATTCGAAGGAGATGTGCAAGAAAATACTAAGAGCCCTCACGGGTTGAATGGGAAATGAAGGCCATGGACCGAGACATTCAATGGACTTCTCAAAAACATCCAATCATGAGATATTCTCGGACCTCAAAGCTTATGAGTTTGAGCCGAGAAGGAAAGAGCATGAGGAAACAATCGTACCAAAGACAAATCGCATTATTGGCGGTGATGGGAAGAAAGCTGAACCAAAGGAGACCATTGATTAGGAGGAGATTGCCCTCATGGTAAAGAGATTCAACAAGTTCTTTAACAATAACTATAAAGAAACAAGGGTGAAACCTCTATAAGACATTCAACACCTTCGAAAGCAAGGAGGTCACGCCCAGAGAGATAAGGATCAAAGAGCTGATTATCGAGAGAGCCGATAAGCAAATGACCTCTGAGTGATGAAAGAGCCGAGAACCTGTGTTGGAATTTAGGACTCTTTCTTTGTTGACTGTTCCTATCCACCAGCCAACAACTATAGAAATAAGGAAGAAAGAAGAGTCTTGAGAGAGAGAAGACATGAAAAGAAGAAAGCCATGTTGGCTATTGAGACTGCTGAGCCAACCAAGTGCAAAGACGAAACAGACCCATATAGCAATGAAGCTGACTACTCAAGTGATACATAGGAAGAGGCTTTGATCTGCCTCATGGCCAAATAACAAGATCAATAAGATCAAGAAGATGAGGTACATTCTAAGTCGTCTCATTATAATTCAGATGATAGTGACTGTGATACACACACTTCATCACCCACAGATCTTTATGATTCATTAGGAAAAATGATGAAAGACTTTGAGCACATTAAAACCTCTCACACACTTTTGAACGAGGAAAACAACCAAATTAAAAGCCAAAACTCATAGCCGACAAAAGAGCCGAGTACTCTAAGTCACATAGCCGATGAGAACATTAAGTTAAAAATTTGAAAATGCCAAGATTATAGCAGAGTTAGTCACTCTGACGAGAAAAAAAGAAAAAGATCTCAAAATGTGATTGCCTCATTTACAAAAGTATCCAAATCATTGGATGAACTTATTATGAGTCAAAAAGAATGTGGAGACAAGACAGGACATATGATTCAATTCCTTTGAGCATAGTCAACTCCAAGAGTGATTTTGGAAAAAGGATCTTCAAGCAATGAAGGAATCCAAAAACCCAAAACATTAAATGCTGCACCTACACTCACACCAAAGCACAATCACAATCATACCAACCTCGGTTACAAAGGAAAAGGAAAAAAAAGAGAGTATCTTTGAAATGACGGTGAGAAGAAATTGAGATAGGTCCATCAAGAGACTCTAATAGAAAATACTCAGAAGAGCCAAACAGAGCTACCAAAATCCCCGAAATTTCATCAAAGAAATACATATGATGGGAATGGTAGAAACTATCCAAACTATGTTGATTAGAATAATGTGAAATATCAAAGAAAGACCTATGGAATATAAGGAAAATGGCAAAAACCTCAACCTCAAAAAAGGTCATTCCCAAGGCAAAAGAGCTATTATCGACACACTTATGCACCCAAGCATTGCACTAAGAGATTTCACAACTATCCCAAGAAATCGATTGCTAAAAACAAACACACGGGCATTCGGACAAAAGAGACAAATGATGATCCTAAAACCTCCAAGCAATTTGCTAATGTGCATTATGATTATGGCACTCGATAGATGGCAACCTCTTAGAGTCGAACATCCGGCTATAGGTTGGTTTTGAACATCTTATAGCACTAACCCCCAGGACCCGAGGCAAGTATGGGTACCTAAAAACCGATTTCCTTGATTGCGGGTTCAAGGAACAACTGAGTGCCAAGGAACCTGGTACATGGATAGTGGCTGTTCCAGACATATGACAGGAAACAAGAAAAATCTGTCAAGATTCAAGGAGATCAAAGGTGCTAAAGTTATATTTGGAGGTAATGAAGCTCCAGGGGAAATCAAAGGCATATGATCCATCAAGAGGAATGGATTGGAGATCACAGATGTTGCGTATGTTGAAGGCCTCAACTTCAACTCAAGTTAAGTATCGCCAACTCTGTGATAAAGGCTACAATGTAGGATTCAACATGGAATATGCCGATCAAAGATGCTAAATCAAATGAAATTGTGCTGCAAGGAACAAGGTAAAAGAATATGTATGTGGTAGATTCGTCTACTGCTACACCAAGCATATGTCTGCTAGCAAGAAGCACAGCCGAATCCAGGTTAGGCATGTGGTGCTTCAAGTCACCTAATTTCAAGACAATCAAAGCAAGCTTGCAAGGAGTCATATTATGGAAGGATTTCCAGGACTTAGTGTACAAGAAAGAAAGCATATGTGATGCATGTCGAGATAGGAAAGCAAATCAAATCATCATTCAAGGATAAGCGAGTCCTCCTTCTTCAACCAGGATATTGCATCTCATTGCATATGGATTTATTTGGTCCATTGAGCCGCCTAACATCGGTGGAAATAAATATACCTTAGTGGTGGTGGCTGACTATTCAAGATATACATGGAGAATTTCATGTGTAAAAATAAAGAAACATCTGCAGAAGTTACCTCAATCGGTGAGAAGAGTTCAAAATGAGAAGAGTCAAACCATTATAAAGATAATATCGATGTGGGAACCGAGTTTGTCAACGGATAAAAACTTCGATTTGTGTTGAAAATGGTATTGCTCATGAGTTATCACCGCAAGGACTCCACAAATGAGAATTGAGTAGCTAAAAGAAGGAATAGAACTCTCAAGGAAGTCGCAAGGACAATGCATGTTATACACAGAATAGATGCATGATTAACGGAAATTGACCAAGACTCCCTATGAGATTTGGACAGAGAGGAAGCCAAATGTTGGATATTTAAAGATATTTGGATGCAATTGTTTCATCCACAACAATGGCAAGGATAATTTGAAGGCCTTTGAGGCTAAAGTCGATGAAGGTTTCTTTTTGGGATACTCACCGTGAGTAAAGCCTATAGAGTGCTGAACAAGAGGACTATGGTCACAGAAGAGTCTATCCATGTGGTTTTTGATGAACTTAATGTGAATGGAGAAGACATTGATGAGTTAGCTGATAAGCAGAATCAACCAACTATGCAGAAAAGTCCTTATATTGAAGCGGATGTGAGAGCACTCAACCCTGATGATGATGAGATAGCTGAATCTCAAAGACAGCTAAAGGTCTACAACTGAATGAAGATGAAGAAGTTGTTCAAGGAAACTTAGCTGCGAGACAGCTGAATCCAGCAGACTTACTCCAACCTGATGTGAGATGGTTGAGACACCATCCACCTGAGTTAATTGTAGGTCCCAAAGGGTGTGAGTAAGGTTTAGAAGGGGGGAGGGGTTGAATAAACCTTACCAACTTTTCAATTTTAGTCCTTTTAAAATATTACAGAGTTAATTACACAACTAAGTCCTTGATGGACAGCTAAGTTAGTTAATCAGCAGAGTTAGCCACTCAACAGACTCGAAAGAGCTATTGATAGAATAACTCGATTGTTTAGACTAAACCTTAACTTGGTCGTGATGAGATTTTCAAAGGAAGACTTAACACCCTTGAATTTGATTTAAGTTTGTTTTAACACTTGATTTTAGTACCTTGTTAATTATCAATAGATAGCAAATTATCAAATGAGATATAAAGTGATATGAATAAATAAAATGCTGAAATGTAAATGACACGATAATTTTTATAGAGGTTCAAGATGGGGTAATTCTTCTACTCATCTCTTCTCCAACTCCCGGAGGAATCCACTAAGTAATGATCGATGTACAAAGTGGTTATCACCCGGATACAAGTTTTGATCACACAACCGACGTGCTCCTTTGGGACACGCTTTTGAGATGCCTTGATCACTCACCGGCTTCTCGTCCGACTCGGTTTCTTCCGGTATTTGTTACTTCAGCTTGCTTTCTCAAGCTTCTTGGATTTGATCACGAATCCCCAATAACTTGAGATTGGTTCGACCTTGAACCTTTCTATAATCCTCCTTGGAAAGTAGACCCCTTTTGCTTCTTCAAAAGTTTGCTCTTCAACAAATTTGAAGTTGTCTTTCTTTCACGACTTAGTGTTGGATTGATTTCCTTCGAGATTTAGGCTTGAGGATTTTTGCTGAATAATTTAAGAATATCTTGGAGGTTACAATATGAATAATGCTTGTTATCTCGGTATGCAAGGTAACCTTTTCTTAAAGAGATTCCTCATCCTTTTATAGTGCACTTTCAAAAATCACCGTTGAAGAGATAAGCGATTTTCAAAAGTCACTTGTGTTCGTTGGCTTGTCTTTTATTGGTGTTGATCTTGAGATGTAGACCTTTCCTCGTATTAAATGAATGTCCAACTTTTCAAGTTATGACATGAGGTGCGGTGATTCCCATTGGTTTATTCCTTTTGCACGCTTCGGGGTGAAAGCACTTTAAGACATGGCATGGAAGTATTACTTATTTAGGTAATGTTCTTGACTTTTGTGCAATGGATTCTTTTCGATTAACTCCTCTTTCGTACCTTTTCCCCGGTGACTTAACGATTCTTCTCACGGTTGTCTCATAGCCGATACTCCTTGATCGAGTCCTTGGTCTTCTTTCTTGGCCATACTCGGCTATTCCTCGAGTCTTCACTTCACATCTTCGATTGACCTCTTGCATTTCCGGCATAGCTAACTCACTAAAACTTATATAGCCCTATCTATTACAATAAGAATTACAAGGAAAATGGGGTGCCAACTTTCTAGTCTAAGTTTTACATGGCATTCATCAAAATCTAAGCAATAAATTTCCCAACAATTTCCCTTTTGATGATTCCAAAACTTAAATACATACAAACAATATGTAAATAGCAAAGATACATATAGACAATGCACGAAAACAAAGAATGTATGTGTTAAATAGATCGTTTTATTGATCATATCATTCTTGTTCTTTACACACTATTTACAATATGTATCGAGCAATCGAGGATATACTATTTCTACGCAAAATACATATTTTTCATTAAATGTATAGAAGACTTATATACATATGTATTTACAAAAGTAAAATAATGAAGGGGTTGGCAAAGAACATTTTATCGCCTTCATCGCCTCATTCTTTCTTCTTGACTCTTGCTTCATCACTCTTTTTTTTCTTTTTCTTCTTCATCTCGCTTTCTTCTTCTCGTAAGCTCTCTTTGCGGCTTCATCTCTTCTTTTTCTTTCTGTCTTTCTTGCCACGCTTGATCTTGCCTTTTGTTTTCCTCTTCAATCCTCTTAACATATTCAACATTCTTCCTCTTCACTTCCGCATTGGATACTTCATCGCACCCGGCCCAATAGATCCTTCCCTTCTTGCCGGATCTATATATTCAATATTTTTGGGTAGAGGTCTAGGTTTAAAGCCTCTACCTCCGCCACTTCTTCCTCTTTCTCCTGGGTGTGTATTGATCGAGTCTTCTTCTTACCAAGAGAGTGACCAAGAGAGTGATCAAGCTAGTAGTCCATTACTTTGTCGCCTTCTTCGCACGACTTGACCTTTCTCCTAGTACAAGTCCCGGACTTGGGCTATGGACATGTTTTTGAAATATCCTTCGAACTCGAGCATTTTGAATTCTTCAACAAATCTTGCTCTTGTCCGTCATCCGGAATGGCATCAGTCTTTTCCCGAAAATGCCCCCAAATAGTTTCAACATTTCTTCAACACGGACATCCGTTCTCTTGTTGAAATCCTCCATCTCTCGCTTCTACAATATTTTTCTTATGAGACATTGGCAAAACAGAGTGATAGAGCGGATTGTAGGAAGTTTCTTGATTATCTTTGGTTGTGACATGACCTTCTGGCGAGGAGTTTCAGTGAAGCATTAAAGTCACATCCTTTGACTTTTCCCCTTCAACAGCTTTTTCCCTTCTCCTTCATCTTCTCAACACCGTTTGTTTCTTCTCTACAATAGTTGTCTCATTCAACATCTTCAGTATTCATCTTCCCCTTTTTGGCATCATCAAAGGAGAGAGGAACCCTGAAACATCTCGGCAAAGCATGAAGTCCAACTGGCGATGGTTGAATTTCACTTGAGTCGGGCTGCGGCATAGGTCAGACGAAATTGAGCACGGGTGGCCTTCAACTCGCTTGTTACCAATTTCATGTCGGCCATGAGGAGGCCGAATTTGGCATTCATAGTTTTCTCAAGTCGTAGAATTTCATTCTTCAAACTCTATGCGACTCCATTTCTATTTTGTGAGAGGCATGCAACCTCTCAATGTACTCCTGCATTCTCTCAAGTTTCATATCGCATTGTCTGCGCTCCAAACAAGCATCCTATTATAGAGTGCCTTGAAGTAACAAACTTGTTCGAGGTGTATGGAAGATTGCTACGACACCACTCCTTGATTCTTATCATTATCCCTCTCAAGTTGGTACTGTGAGGGTAGCATCTCGATTTTCCACCGCATGTCGCCCGATGCCGTTTGATCCTCTCAATCTCTCCACGATTTTCTTGAAGACTTCACGGATTTCATTTCAGCTACTTCGATTCACCGGGCGACCATTCAACGTCAAAATCGAATCTCACGGCACAATGGAGTCATAGGGATAATGGGTTTTTCACGTGCGAGTACTTCTTCTTTTCTTTAGCAAATTCTTCTAGTGCAGGAGCTCGATTGAGAATGGGAAGGTCTCTTCATATGTATCATCTTGTACATGTGAAATCGCACGAGAAGTCAATTTGCGCAGCCTGAAGCCTTGAGATTGATCGATTCACCGGGGTCCTTGATGGTATTGACCACCGGCCGAGCCCCACTCTTAACATCTTCTTCGGACTCACCGGTTTGTCCTTTTGAGTTGGTTGTTCCTCGGCCGTGTCGGTAGCATCATCGGAAGATGATGAGACTTGAGGTTTGCTCATCATCAAAATTAAACGCTTGTCGAGCGGCTTTGAAGTCCGCTTACTCGACTTGGAAGAACATCCTCACCGAGTCTTTTGGATGTGCGCAGGGGTAGACTCAACCTTCATCTTGAGATCCCGCAAAAGATATGTCGGGGTTGTCTTGGAAATCATGAAGAGCACTTATCTCCTTCTCGCTTTCTTCAATGTGAACAGGAGGGATGTTCTCATTTCCGTCTCTTTACCCAGGGAAGTATCAACCTCCCTTTGGCCTTCATTACCTCCCCGTAGTCTCAAGCTGCGGCAGGCCTTGTAAATTCCCTCTCGACGCTGCACGAATCGCCTTAGGTCTTCATCACGTGGTATCCACAGTCTCCACTCCTTGATTGCACTTCCATTGCCCAGTGTTAACTCCCCAGGGCGCATCCATCCTCAGCCTCGACGCATCGCCAGATGTCCTTAGCGTGCAAAGTGCTGCACTTCTCACCGGGGCAGACTCAACTGTCCTAGCTTCGTCAATGAGAACTTGTTGTTGTTCTTTTTCGTTCTCTTTCCCCACTTAACCTCCTTTCTTCATAGGCTGCGGTGGATGGAGTTTCCCCCTCGGCGCACCGCTAAGTGATCGATGGGGGGGGTCACTCGCTCAGACTCCCGGTTGTTTCTATTGAGTGTTCGTAGTGAGGCCAGGTGGTAAGTCACCTTCAACAGGGGGTTGGCTCAACTTGTGTGCCCAAGTTCCCGTGTCATCGCCATGTCCCTTAGATCCGTTATCCGAGTGAATGGGAAGTGGTTGCGGCAATAATCGTGGCAATATGTTGTACCACTCCCAACGGATCAATCTCCAGCTGAGATTTGGAAGACTCTCCTGGTCCTTCCCTCGATTGTTGCTCATGCATTAATCTGGATTCCCGCATGGCTTGCTGCATGTCCAACTGCTCCGTTGCAGCGGAAATGATCCATGTCCTCATCACTTCCTGAGAGCATATCAATGTGAGGATGGGTGTGATCGCTGGTTCTAGTGAAAGGACAAATGTTGGTTTTCTCATGAGCTTCAGCTTCCTATGCTAATCTTTCCTTTTCTTTCTCCATGAAGATATTCAAGATATCTAGGCGATTATCTTCATCAAGTGCCGTAAGCACGGTGGTTAAACCTAGGAAGTTCAGCAATTCTTCCTTTTTCTCAATGAATTCGGGACGTCAAACTGCCCTCGAGCGACTCGGCCTTCCATGCTCGCCATTCACGCAGACGACTGAATGTGCGGGTACACTGGAGAAACAACTATCACATCATCATCTTCATCCTCTTCTTGTCTTCCTATTTCAGGAATGGATGGTAGCAAACTCTGTTGCTCTTCACCTTCAGCGACATCGGGGCGGTGGAGACACAACTCTTTCATCAAGAGATTTTACCGTCTCGCCTCTTCGTCCTCAAATGTTCTATCCACAATTGGGTCTTCTTTTGCCTCTGGCGATCGGGCCTCAAATAGACTTGGACTGTTTCAACGACACTGAGACCGCACTTTGTCGTGAGCCTCGATATTTTCTCAAGGCCGTAGTGGTAGACTCACCCTTTTTCAAGCTCAAAGCTTGGTGATTCTTCTCCTTCTCTTAGTTTTCACCGAGGAATATCCGGTTCTACTTCCTCCGCTTCCTCGAAGGTGAAGGCCTTCGAGTGGCCTTAGAAGCAGCGCCTCTTCTTGCCTTGGCAAACTTCTTAATCCCGGAGAAGGTATTAAGGGTTCCTTCTCCACCGCGCGCAGGGCATGAGACACACCGTAGGGGTGTGCATCTTTCTTCTTCATTGATGTAAAACTAGGCGGCCTCCTCAACGTACGTCATTTGATATTCCATGGTGAGGAATGGTTTCGATCCATTTCTTGATCTTATCCGCTATCTTCTTCACAAGGGTTTCATCTAACCCTGCTTATCATCCCCTCAAAATCCACGAGTTGATCCTGTATGGATTTGCTTTTATGAGTTTAACGATATCATGTGTTGGTGCCATTTTTAGTGAGTTTTACCGAATGAGATCCGTAAACCGACTTGAGAACTAGTTGGGTTTTTGAGAGAAAAGATTGCTTTCTTTTTACTCGGGAAGATGAAAGTTTTAGGAAAAAGTGAGAGAGAAAACTGAACGATTGAGTATGTAAGGGTTATGAAAGGACGTGTTTTTGGTTTTGAATTTTGATCGAGATCAATGGCTCAGTTTAGCACGCCTCATTGCATTTAATTGCTCGCATTTAATGCGGCAAAGCATTTATATCCAATCATATGCTTATCGTGGCTTTTTGATGCACTGGCCATTATTACTCCGCGTCATTCTTAAAAACATTCCCGGTTATTAAAAAACGACCGTTTTTGTCACTTAGCTCATAAATAACTCGACCTTACTACACAAATGACTTAACTCTTCTTCTCTCCTTTCATATAGTGACTCACATTTGTCGGCTAACTCAATCTGTAAACACTTCCCAATCTGGTGATTCACTTTGATTCATGAGTCTTGTTCTATTTTCATCTTCTCACATTCCATCTCTTCTCATTAAGTCTTCTCGAGTATCAACTCACTCAATTAACCCTAGCTCATGCTTAAGCTCTTCAAATCTTGATTCACATAAGGGTTTGGTGAATATGTCACTAACCTTGCTTATCGCCTTGAGATGTATTCCAAAGTGATGTCTTTCTTTTCAACATGATCTCTTATAAAATGATATCTGACATCAATGTGCTTTGTTCTTGAATGCAACACCGGATTCTGAGTGATTGCAATAGCACTTGTATTATCACACATAATTGGAATCTCTTTTTCTTCAATTTCATAATCTCTCGATGTTGTCTCATCCATAAGTCTTAGGCACAACAACCGCCTACGGTATGTACTCGCTTGTTTGTGGATGTGGCTATTGAGTTTTGCTTCTTGCTAAACCAGGAAACCAATCTGTTTCGAAGCATTTGACATGTGCCTGAAGTACTCTTCCTGTCAACTCTACATCCAGCATAGTCAGAGTCTGAGTAACCAATAAGCTTCAATCCTCTTTCCTTTGGATACCAAAAGCCAACTTATTGGCATCCCTTCAAATATCTATGGATTCTCTTAGTCAAATATGGCTGGCTCGCTTTGGAGCATATTGAAATTTTTCATATACACCTACCATCGCAAAGGTGATAGGCGCCTTCTTTGTTAAATAGAGCAGTGATCCAATAAGTGCTCTGAATCTTGTTTGATCTACAGCTTTACCATCTGCATCCATGTCCATCTTGACTGATGTGTTCATTGGTATTTTCATAGAAGACTTTTCTTCCATACCAAATTTCTTCATTAAATCTCCGTGTACTTTGTTTGACTTATGAAAGTTCCATCCTTCAGCTGTTTAACTTGAAGTCCTAAGAAGAATGTCAGCTCTCCCATCATACTCATTTCAAATTTACCTTGCATGAGGTTTGAGAATTTATCACACAGCTCTTTGTTTGTGGATCCAAAAATGATATCATCCACATATATTTGAACAAGCAGTATACTCTCCCCATCTTGAATTCTGAAGAGTGTTCTGTCCACTTTGCCTTTGGTGAATCCATTATTTGTCGAAAATTGAGATAATGTATCATACCAAGCTCTTGGTGCTTGTTTGAACCCATATAGAGCTTTCTTGAGTTTGTACACCTTGTCTCAGAGTCTTCTCGCTCAAAGGCCGGAGGTTGCTCAACATAGACTTTTCTTCTAACAGTCCATTTAAAAATGCACTTTTTACATCCATTTGATATACAAAGAAAGTTCTTGTGTGCAAGATAAAAAGAACATCTTGTTTCTCAATACCCATTTTGTGCCTATAACATTTTGATGGGTTGGTCTTTGCACCAATTACCATTCCTTGTTCCTTTCAAACCGATTCAACTCTTCTTGCACGGCTTGAATCCAATGTGTGTCATCCAATGCTTGGGATACATCTTTTGGCTCTATTTGGGAAATAAAACAAGTGAACATTGCTTCTTGTCAAGCTCGGATCTGGTTCTTACAATATCTCTTACATCTCCAATGACTAGCTCACGGTGGATAGTCTCTCGGCCATCTCACATCGGGTTGTAGTAAATCACCGGGTTCGATCGTCTTTGCAAACCGTGTTTTCTTGAGCAAACTCTTTCATTATCATTCACCGCATATTTTTTCCAAATTGTCTTTGAGAATCTTCATCTTGATTAATTGCTCCGACTTGACTTCAACATAAAGACTCTTCTATATAGTAGTTGGTCGATTCTTATCACCTAACTCTTCAATGTCTTCTCCATTTACATTAGGTTCATAAAAAATCACATGGATAGACTCTTCGTGACCATAGTCCTCTTGTTCAAGACTGTAGGCTTTTGCTTTGGTGAGTATCCCAAACGATACCTTCATCACCTTAGCATCAAAAGCCTTTAGATTATCCTTGTCATTGTTGTGGATGAAACATTTACATCCAAATATTCTAAAATATGCAACATTTAGCTTTCTCCTTTCCATATTTCATAGGGAGTCTTTGTCACCGTCACCTGCTAATCATGCATCTATTTTGAGTATAGCATGCGTGTTGATGGCTTCATCCCAAAAGCTCTTTGGCAATCCAACTTGACTAACATGGTTCTTGCAGCCTTCTTCTTTGAGAGTTCTTTATTGTTTCTACTACTCCATTCATTTGTGAGTCCTTTGTCAGCTAGAGATAATTCATGAGCAATACCATTTTCAACACAATCTTGAGTTATTATCCCATTGACAAACTCGGTTCCTCTATCGACCTTATCTTTATCTCTTCTCATTTTGAACTCTTTCTCATCACCGAGGTAACTTCTCGCAAAGTTTCCTTCTTTTTACACATGAAGATTGTACATGTATATCTTGAATAATCGTCCACCACTACTAAAGTATATTTCTTTCCACTTATGCTAGCTGGCTCAACTAGACCAAATAGATCCATATGCAACGAGATGCAATATCCTTGTTGAAGATGGATTAGACTTCTCTTTTGAATGATGATTTGATCTGTTTTCCCATCGTCGCATGCATCACAAACACTTTCCTTTTTGTACACCGAGTCCTGGGTAGTCCTTCTACAAGGTGACTCCTTGCAAGCTTGTTAATTGTCTTGAAGTTCAAATGACTCGACTTCTTGTGCCACAACCAACTTGATTGGTCCGTATTCTTTGCTAATGCATGACAAGTGCTTGGTATGGCATTGACCAATCTACCACATACATGTTCTACTTTCTCTCGATCCTTACAACACTATTTCATTTTATTCAGTGTCTTTAATTTGGCACACTCCCATGTTGAATCCAACATTGTAGCCCTTGTCACATAGTTGGCTGATGCTTAACAGATTGAAGTTGAGACCTTCGACATATGCAACATCTGTGATTTCTAAACCATTTTTCTTGATGGATCCAAAGTGCCTCTTATTTCCCCTGAGCTTTATTTCCTCCAAATATGACTTTTGCGCCTCTAATCTCCTTGAATTTTGACAGATTTTTCTTGTTTTACTTTATCATGTGTCCGGAATAAATGACCACTATCCATGTACCAGGTTCCTTGGTACTCGATTGTTCCTTGAACCTGCAATCAAGGAAATCGGTTTCTTAGGTACCCATACTTGCCTGGGTCCCGAGGGGTTAGTGTTGTAAGATGATCCAACCAACCTATAGCCAAATGATCTTGACTCTAAGATGTTGCCATCTATCTGCCATTATCATAGTTTACTTTGGCAAATTGCTTGGGGCTTTAGGTTCATACAATTGTCTCTTTTGTCCTCGCATGCATGTGTGTTCTGTTTTAGCAATTACCTTCTTTGGGTAGTTGTGATATTTCGAGTGTAGTTCCTGGGTGCATATGTGTCGATGATAGCTCTTTTTCTTTTGGAATGGCCTTTCTTGAGTTCTGTGCCTTTGCCATTTGGGCTTATATTCTATAGGTCTTTCTTGCCGATATTTCACATTATTCCAATCGCTTGGCTTGGTAGTTTCTACCATTCCCATCATATGAGTTTCTTTGATGAAACTTCCGGGATTTTTGGTAGCTGTTTATTCTTCACAGAGTACTTTCTATTTGGAGTTTGATGAGGAACTCTCATCGGATTTCTTCTCACTGTCCTCTCAAAGATACTCAACTCGGCCGTTTTCCTTTTCCTTTATATCCAAGGCCGATTGTTTGTGGTTGTGCTTTGGAGTGAATGTAGGTACAACATTTGGTGTCTTGGAATTTTGAGATGCTTCATTACTTGAAGATCCTTTTTCCAATATCACTCGGGAGTTTGATTTGTGCACAAAGGAATTGAATCATATGCATGTCTTATCTCCACACTTTTTTGGATCAAAATAAGGTCATCCAATGATTTAGATGCCTTTGTAAATGATGCAATCATATTTTTTAGATCATTTTCCCTGTCTTTTCTATAGCAGCTATCTCTCGCTATGAGTTTAGCATTCTCACCTTGACCCTTTGTTCTCATCACCACGTGATTTTTACTCACTCTTAGTCACCAGTGAGTTTCGCTTTGAGTCGGCTATTTTCCTCATTTAATAGTGTGTGTGAGGATTTAATGTGCTCAAAATCTTTCATCATTCTACCTAATGAATCATAACGATCGATGGTGATGAAGTGTGTGTGTCACAATCACTATCACTAGATCCGAGTGAGATGAGTTAGAGTGTACCTCATCTTCTTGGTCGTTGATCTTGTTCTTTAGCCATTAGACGATCAATGCTTTTTCTTCGAGAATCACTTGAGTAGTCGGCTTCACTACTCTCCTCGAGTCCACCGCTTTTGGACTTAGTTGTCTTAGTTAGCGATCTCTGAGCCAACATGGCATTTTTCTTTTCCCCCTTCTTTCTCTCAAGACTCTTCTTCTTCTTCATTCCTATATTTATTGACTACTGAGGATATGGATAGTCAATAGTAAAGTGTCCTCGGTTGTCTACATTTCCAACACAGGGTTCTCAACTCTTTGATCGCTTCTTTCGGTTCTTGGGTTATTTGCTCTGATATCTAACCTTTTGATGCTCAACTTTCTTGGGTGCCTATCTTCTCTTGACTGGAGGGAGTTGAATGTCTCTGGAGGATACACCCTCGCTTTTATAGTTCTTATTGAAGAACTTGTTGAATCTTTTTAACCATAAGGGCAATCTCTTCCCCTGGTCAATGGCTTCCTGACTTCACCTCTCTTCCCATCCTTGACTATAAGTCGATGTTTTTGGGGTACGATGTCTCCTCTGATCCTTTCTTCTCACTCAAATTCATAAGCTTTGAGGTCCGAGAATAGCTCTCATGATTGGATGTTTTTGATAGTCCATCGAGTGCCTTAGAGCCATGGTCTTCATTTCCCATCCAAATTGGAGACTTTAGAATCTTCATACATATCTCCTTGTGAGTATTCCTTTCCAAGTCTTTGAGAGCTCATTTGTAATTTCATGAATCTAACATCCATTGATCCATTGTCTCACCAAGCAAGCATTTGAAATTTTTCAAACTTTTAACAACAAATGGGATAATTTGTTTTCTTTAATTTTCTCCGATCCATCACAAATCAAAGTTAGTTTATCCTAGATTTCTTTTGTTGTTTTTGCATGACACTTTAATTTATTGAACATCGCTTTGTCCGTCTTGTAGAGAATATCCTTGCCACGCTGGCCAAGTTGTATCTCTTTCTATCATCATTGGTCCATTCAATCCTTGGTTTTTCAACTAAAAATTTCGGTCTCTGACTTATATACAACTTCTTCTCCTTTTTGCAATGCTTCCTTGCAACCTGTGTTCACTTTCAATATTTGCAAAGATGCCCATCCTCTATCACTAGCCACATTTCGTCATGTAAAGCATATAGATGAGCCCGCATACGAATTTTCCAATCACCAAACTCCTCAATAGTGAACATAGGAATGCGTGTCAAATTTGCTTCCATGATATTAACTTTGTTTGAAAATGTAGCCTTTGAAAGAACGGTGAAAGAAAAATTTCTTCGAAAGATTGAGATATAGTTCATAACTTGGAGTGCGAAGGCTCAATGAACCAACCGCTCGATACCACTTGTAGGTCCTGAATGGTGTGAGTAAGGTTTAGAAGGGGGGTTGAATAAACTTTACCAACTTTTCGATTTTAGTCCTTTTAAAATATTATAGAGTTAATTACAAAGCTCGACCCTTGATGGACAACTAAGTTAGTTAATCAAAGACAAGATTAGCCACTCAACAGACTCAAAAGAGCCATTATAGAATAACTCAAATGTTTAGACTAACCTTAACTTGATGTGATGAGATTTTCAATTGGAAGACTTAACATCCTTGAATTTGATTTAAGTTTATTTTAACACTTGATTTTAGCACCTTGTTAATTATCAATTGATAGCAAATTATCACAGATATAAAGTGATATGCGAAATAAAATACTTTTGAAATGTAAATGACATAATAATTTTTATAGAGGTTCAAGATGGGTAATTCTTCTACTCCTCTTCTCCAACTCTGGAGGAATCCATTATGTAATGATCAAGCACAAAGTGGTTATCGATCCCGGATACAATTCTTGATCACACAACTGACTTGCTCTTTTGGGACTTCGCCTCCGGGAGATGCCTTGATCACTCGGTGGCTTCTCCTCCGACTCACTTCTTCAGGCTGTGGCGGCCGCCTTGTTACTTCAGATTACTTTCTCAAGCTTAACTCGGATTTGATCACGAAGTCCTCCATAAGTTGAGATTGGTTCGACCTTGAACCTTTCTATAATCCTCGCTTTGGAAAGTAGACACCTTTTTGCTTCTTCCAAAGTTTCCTCTTCAACAGTTTGAAGTTGTCTTTCCCTTCACAGACTTAGAGTTGGATCGATTTATTTGAGATTTAGGCTTGAGGATTTTTTGCTTGAATAATTTGAGAATATCTTGGAGGTTACAAAGATGAATAATGCTCGTTATCTCGGGTATGCAAGGTAACCTTTTCTCAAAGTGATTCTCGGCCTTTTATAGTGCACTTTCAAAAATTTGCCTAGTTGAAGAGATAAAGTTGATTTTCAAAAGTCACTTGTGTTAGCTGGCTTGTCTTTTCTTGGTCTTCAATCTTGAGATGCAGACCTTTCCTCGTATTAAATGAATGTCCGACTTTTCGGTTCGACGCACTGAAAGTGCGATCTTCCATTGTTTATTCCTTTTGCACGCTTCCTCGGACCGAGCACTTTAAGACATGGTAGAATGGAAGTATTACTTATTTAGGTAATGTTCTTGACTTTTGTCTGCAACGAGTGCTTTTCGCTAACTCCTCTTTCGCATTGCCTTTTCCCCGGTGACTTAAGTTTGCTACAATGATTGAAAAACTTATCCTGGCTAAAACTCGACTTCTTAGGTTGACTTAACTCGATTCTTCTCACAGTTGTCTCATAGCCCGATCTTTCCTTGATCGAGTCCTTGGTCTTCTTTCTTGGCCATACTCGGTTGTTCCTCGGCGAGTCTTCACTTCACATCTTGATTGACTTCTTGCATTTCCAGCATAGTGACTTGACTTCGAATTTTATACCCGTATCTATTACAATAAAATTACAAGAAAAATGGGGTGCCAACTTTCTAGTCTAAGTTTTTATGGCATTCATCAAAATCTAAGCAATAAATTTCCCAACATTAATTATTGGAGAAGTTAAGAGTAGAATTGATAAACTAGGTCTCCTTACTTTAGAGTTAGAAGAAAGTTTAATTAGCTATAAATGGTTAATATACTCATTGTATAGTTCCATATTCGGATATTAGCACTTCATTGTAATCCTGTGATTTGAACTCCATATTTGAAATATACGGTAGGGGTGATTGCTTTAACCCCTACACCCTTATCGGTGTCTTTATACAAAAACAAAATTATTGGAGATGTTAGAGATGGCATAGGAACAGATCCAGAGTAAAATGAAGCAATGTTCACTTGTGTTATTTCCCAAATAGAGACTTAAGATGTGTCAAGCATTGGAAGACACATTGGATTCGTGTCATGCAATAGGAGCAAATTAGTTTAAAATAAACAAAGTATGGAAATTAGTTCAAAGGCCAACCCACCAAAAATGTTATAGGTACTAAGTGGGTATTTAGGAAGAAGATGAAGGAGGAAGGATTTGTAGTAAGAAAACAAGCAAGATTGGTAGCGAAAGGGTATCGCCAAGAAGAAGGTATAGATTTTGATGAAACATTTGTTCATGTTGCTAGATTGGAAGCAATAAGGATATATCTTGCTTATGCCGCATATAAGAACTTCATTGTATATCAAATGGATGTGAAAAGTGCATGTATAAATGGACTACTATAGGGAAAGTCTATGTTGAACAACCTCCGAGGTTTAGAGCGAGAAAACTATTGGAGATAAAGTCTACAAGCTCAAGAAAGCAATGTATGGATTGAAACGAGCACCAAGAGCATGGTATGATACATTGTCTCAGTTTAATTGACAATGGATTCACCAAAGGCAAGGTTGATAGAACACTTTTCAGGATTCGAGATGGAAGTATACTTCTTGTTCAAATGTATGTGGATGACATTATTTTTGGATCTACAAACAAAGAGCTATGTGACAAGTTCTCAAACACATGCAAGGCAAAATTTGAGATGAGCATGATGGGAGAGAGACTTTCTTCTTAGAAATCAAGTCAAGTTGAAGGATGGAACCTTTACAAGCCAAACCACGTATACCGTAGATCTAATGAAGAAATTTGGTATGGAAGAGAAGTCATCGGTGAAGATTCCTATGAATACATCACCAAAATGGACATGGATGCGGATGGCAAAACCGTTGATCAAACCGGATCGAGCCCTATTGATCATTGTTCTATCTAACAAAAGGTGTCAGGCATTACCTTTGCGAGGTGTATGTGCTAGATTTTCAACTGACGCAAAAGAGAGCCACATGACCGAAACGAAGAGAATCCTAAGATATATGAAGGGATGCCAAGAAAATCCTAAACATGGTATTCAAAGAAGGATGATTCAAGCTAGTAGGATACTCGCTCGTGACTATGTTGGATGTAGAGTTGACAGAAAAGAGTACTTACGGTACATGCCAAATGTTGGGAAATAGATTAGTTTTCTTGGTTCAAGAAGAAACATAATTCAATAAACCTACATCCACACCAAGGCCAGTACATAGTCATGGGCAACCCGTTGTGCCCAAGTCTTATGGATGAGACAAGAAATGAGAGACTATGATATTGAAGAAAAAGAGATTCCAATTATAAAAGCGATAACACTAGTGCCATTGCAATCACTCAAATCCAAGTTGCATTCAAAACAAAGCACATTGATGTCAAATATCATTTTATAAAGAGATCACAAGAAACGAAAGACATCACTTTGGAATACATCTCAACTGATAAGGGGCTGGGCCGACATATGTACAAAGCCATTATGTGAATCAAGGTTTGAAGAGCTCAAGAATAAGTTAGGGTTAATCGAAATGAGTTAGGATACTCGAGAAGATCAATCATACGAACAAAAGAAGAGAGAATGGAAAATAAGCAAGTTTCACATTTCATCCAAGTGAAACAAATTAGTCGAAAAGTCATATTTATCTAGTTAGGTCGACAAATGAATGATGTTATGTGAAGAGAGCCGAGGAGTTAAGTCACTTTGATGATAGTTTGAATCATTTATGAGCTAAATGACAAAAACACACATTTTATTCGGGGAATGTTTTTAAGTGATGATGTCAACAATCATGATCATAGTACAAAAGTTGCACAATAAAACCATAAGACTGATATAAATGTTGATGCATTTAATGTGGGGAATTTAATGCGTTTTATGCTTAATTCGGACGTTGATTTTAGC